>JALMGJ010000083.1:0-581433 GCA_023362775.1 Charina bottae | reverse complement strand
ACCTTTTCTCTTTTTTCCCTGTTTTTCCCATTCTTGTTTTCTCCCTCTTTAGTCATTTTTCTCATTTTTCTCATTTTTCATACTTCCTTTTCTTAGTCGTTCTTCCCATTTTTCTCATTTTTCCATTTTTTTTCCTTTTTCATGTTTTTTCCCATTTTTTTCCCGTTTTTCTTTTTTCCCCTTTCTCTTTTTTCTCTTTTTTCCCATTTTTAGTACTTTTTCTCATTTTTCTCATTTTTCTTTTTTTCCATTTTATTCGTTTTTCCCATTTTTTCTGGTTCTTGTCTTCCTTATTTTTCTTTTTTCAACTTTCTCTTTTTCTTCTTTTATTTTTTCCCTCTTTACTCGTTTTTTCATTTTTCTCATTTTTCTTTTTTCCAGTTTATTCATTTTTCCTGTTTTTTCCCATTCTTGTTTTTCTTTTCCCCCATTTTCTCATTTTTCCCTATTTTTCCCATTCTTGTTTTCTCCCTCTTAATCGTTTTTCTCATTTTTCTTTTTTTCCATTTTATTCATTTTTCCCATTTTCTCCCATTCTTGTTTTTCTTGTTTTTCTTTGTTCCACTTTCTCTTTTTCTTCTTTTATTTTTTCCCTCTTTAGTCGTTTTTATCATATTTCCCCTTCTTATTTTTCTCGTATTTCTTTTTTTCCATTTTATTCGTTTTTCCTGTTTTTCCCCATTCTTGTTTTTCTTTTTTCTCCTTTTTTATTTTCCCCCCTTTTTAGTCGTTTTTCTCGTTTTTTTCATTTTTACTTCTCATTTTTCTTTTTTTCTGTTATTTGTTTTTCCCGTTTTTTCCCATTCTTCTTTCCCTTGTTTTTCTTCTTTCCCCCTTCTATTTCTTTTTTGTTTTTTCCTTCTTTAGTCGTTCTTCTCATTTTGCTCATTTTGCTCATTTTTCCATTTTTTCTTTTTTCATGTTATTTCCCATTTTTTTCCTTGTTTTTCTTTTTTCCCCCTTTCTCTTTTTTCTCTTTTTTCCCCTTTTTAGTAGTTTTTCTCATTTTTCTTTTTTTCCATTTTATTCGTTTTTCCCATTTTTTCTGGTTCTTGTCTTCCTTATTTTTCTTTTTTCCACTTTCTCTTTTTCTTCTTTTATTTTTTCCCTCTTTAGTCGTTTTTTCATTTTTCTCATTTTTCTTTTTTCCATTTTATTCATTTTTCCTGTTTTTTCCCATTCTTGTTTTTCTTTTTCCCCCTTCTCTCTTTTTTCCCTATTTTTCCCATTCTTGTTTTCTCCTTCTTTAGTCGTTTTTCTCATTTTTCTCATTTTTCCCATTCTCATTTTTCTCATTTTTCTTTTTTTCCCATTTTTTTCTTTTTTCATGTTATTTCCCATTTTTTCCTTGTTTTTCTTTTTTCCCCTTTTCTCTTTTTTCCCTATTTTTCCCATTCTTCTTTCCCTTGTTTTTCTTTTTTCCCCCTTCTATTTCTTTTTTGTTTTTTCCCTCTTTAGTCGTTCTTCCCATTTTTCTCATTTTTCTCTTTTTTCCATTTTTTCTTTTTTCATGTTATTTCCCATTTTTTCCTTGTTTTTCTTTTTTCCCCTTTTCTCTTTTTTCCCTATTTTTCCCATTCTTGTTTTCTCCCTCTTTAGTCGTTTTTCTCATTTTTCTCATTTTTCCCATTCTCATTTTTCTCATTTTTCTTTTTTTCCCATTTTTTTCTTTTTTCATGTTATTTCCCATTTTTTCCCTTGTTTATCTTTTTCTCCCTTTCTTTTTTCTCTTTTTCCCCCTTTTTAGTAGTTTTTCTCATTTTTCTCATTTTTCCATTTTATTCGTTTTTCCTGTTTTTTCCCATACTTCTTTTTCTTCTTTTTCTTTTTTCCTTTTTATTAGTTTTTCCTGTTTATTTCCCATTCTGGTTTTTCTTGTTTTTCTTTGTTCCACTTTCTTTTTTTCTTCTTTTATTTTTTCCCTCTTTAGTCATTTTTTCATTTTATCTCATTTCTCTTTTTTCCATTTTATTTGTTTTTCCTGTTTTTTCCCATTCTTGTTTTTCTTGTTTCTCTTGTTTCCCATTTTTCCTTTTTTCTCTTTTTCCTTTTCCTCCCTTTTTAGTAGTTTTTCTCGTTTTTCTTGTTTTTCTCATTTTTTCCCTTCTCATTTTTCTCATTTTTCATATTTTTCTTTTTTTCCATTGTATTTGTTTTTCCCATTTTTTCCCATTCTTGTTTTTCTTGTTTCCCCTTTTTTCCTTCTTTCTCTTTTTCCTTTTTCCTTCTTCTTAGTCGTTTTTCTCATTTTTCTCATTTTTACCCTTCTCATTTTTCTTTTTTTCCATTTTATTCGTTTTTCCCATTTTCTCCCATTCTTGTTTTTCTTGTTTTTCTTTGTTCCACTTTCTCTTTTTCTTCTTCTTTTGTTTTTTCCCTCTTTAGTCGTTTTTATCATTTTTCCCCTTCGTATTTTTCTCGTATTTCTTTTTTTCCATTTTATTCGTTTTTCCCGTTTTTTCCCATTCTTCTTTCCCTTGTTTTTCTTTTTTCCCCCTTCTATTTCTTTTTTGTTTTTCCCCTTTTAGTCGTTCTTCCCATTTTTCTCATTTTTCTCATTTTTCCATTTTTTTATTTTTTCATGTTATTTCCCTTTTTTTCCCTTGTTTTTCTTTTTTCCCTTTTCTCTTCTTCCTCTTTTTTCCCCTTTTTAGTAGCTTTTCTCATTTTTCTCATTTTTCTTTTTTTCCATTTTATTCGTTTTTCCCATTTTTTCTGGTTCTTGTGTTCCTTATTTTTCTTTTTTCCACTTTCTCTTTTTTCTCTTTTTTCCCATTTTTAGTAGTTTTTCTCATTTTTCTCATTTTTCTTTTTTTCCATTTTATTCGTTTTTCCCATTTTTTCTGGTTCTTGTCTTCCTTATTTTTCTTTTTTCAACTTTCTCTTTTTTCTCTTTTTTCCCATTTTTAGTAGTTTTTCTCATTTTTCTCATTTTTCTTTTTTTCCATTTTATTCGTTTTTCCCATTTTTTCTGGTTCTTGTCTTCCTTATTTTTCTTTTTTCAACTTTCTCTTTTTCTTCTTTTATTTTTTCCCTCTTTACTCGTTTTTTCATTTTTCTCATTTTTCTTTTTTCTAGTTTATTCATTTTTCCTGTTTTTTCCCATTCTTGTTTTTCTTTTCCCCCATTTTCTCATTTTTCCCTATTTTTCCCATTCTTGTTTTCTCCCTCTTAATCGTTTTTCTCATTTTTCTTTTTTTCCATTTTATTCATTTTTCCCATTTTCTCCCATTCTTGTTTTTCTTGTTTTTCTTTGTTCCACTTTCTCTTTTTCTTCTTTTATTTTTTCCCTCTTTAGTCGTTTTTATCATATTTCCCCTTCTTATTTTTCTCGTATTTCTTTTTTTCCATTTTATTCGTTTTTCCTGTTTTTCCCCATTCTTGTTTTTCTTGTTTTTCTTTTTTCTCCTTTTTTATTTTCCCCCCTTTTTAGTCGTTTTTCTCGTTTTTTTCATTTTTACTTCTCATTTTTCTTTTTTTCTGTTATTTGTTTTTCCCGTTTTTTCCCATTCTTCTTTCCCTTGTTTTTCTTCTTTCCCCCTTCTATTTCTTTTTTGTTTTTTCCTTCTTTAGTCGTTCTTCTCATTTTGCTCATTTTGCTCATTTTTCCATTTTTTCTTTTTTCATGTTATTTCCCATTTTTTTCCTTCTTTTTCTTTTTTCCCCCTTTCTCTTTTTTCTCTTTTTTCCCCTTTTTAGTAGTTTTTCTCATTTTTCTTTTTTTCCATTTTATTCGTTTTTCCCATTTTTTCTGGTTCTTGTCTTCCTTATTTTTCTTTTTTCCACTTTCTCTTTTTCTTCTTTTATTTTTTCCCTCTTTAGTCGTTTTTTCATTTTTCTCATTTTTCTTTTTTCCATTTTATTCATTTTTCCTGTTTTTTCCCATTCTTGTTTTTCTTATTCCCCTTCTCTCTTTTTTCCCTATTTTTCTCATTCTTGTTTTCTCCTTCTTTAGTCGTTTTTCTCATTTTTCTCATTTTTCCCATTCTCATTTTTCTCATTTTTCTTTTTTTCCCATTTTTTTCCTTTTTTCATGTTATTTCCCATTTTTTCCTTGTTTTTCTTTTTTCCCCTTTTCTCTTTTTTCCCTATTTTTCCCATTCTTCTTTCCCTTGTTTTTCTTTTTTCCCCCTTCTATTTCTTTTTTGTTTTTTCCCTCTTTAGTCGTTCTTCCCATTTTTCTCATTTTTCTCTTTTTTCCATTTTTTCTTTTTTCATGTTATTTCCCATTTTTTCCTTGTTTTTCTTTTTTCCCCTTTTCTCTTTTTTCCCTATTTTTCCCATTCTTGTTTTCTCCCTCTTTAGTCGTTTTTCTCATTTTTCTCATTTTTCCCATTCTCATTTTTCTCATTTTTCTTTTTTCCCTATTTTTTTCTTTTTTCATGTTATTTCCCATTTTTTTCCTTGCTTTTCTTTTTTCCCCTTTCTCTTTTTTCTCTTTTTTCCCCTTTTTAGTAGTTTTTCTCATTTTTCTCATTTTTCCATTTTATTCGTTTTTCCTGTTTTTTCCCATACTTCTTTTTCTTGTTTTTCTTGTTTTTCTTTTTTTCTTTTATTCTTTTTTCCTGTTTATTTCCCATTCTGGTTTTTCTTGTTTTTCTTTGTTCCACTTTCTCTTTTTCTTCTTTTATTTTTTCCCTCTTTAGTCATTTTTTCATTTTTCTCATTTCTCTTTTTTCCATTTTATTTGTTTTTCCTGTTTTTTCCCATTCTTGTTTTTCTTGTTTTTCTTGTTTCCCATTTTTCCTTTTTTCTCTTTTTCCTTTTCCTCCCTTTTTAGTAGTTTTTCTCGTTTTTCTCGTTTTTCTCATTTTTCCCATTCTCATTTTTCTCATTTTTCTTTTTTTCCCATTTTTTTCTTTTTTCATGTTATTTCCCATTTTTTCCCTTGTTTATCTTTTTCTCCCTTTCTTTTTTCTCTTTTTCCCCCTTTTTAGTAGTTTTTCTCATTTTTCTCATTTTTCCATTTTATTCGTTTTTCCTGTTTTTTCCCATACTTCTTTTTCTTCTTTTTCTTTTTTCCTTTTTATTAGTTTTTCCTGTTTATTTCCCATTCTGGTTTTTCTTGTTTTTCTTTGTTCCACTTTCTTTTTTTCTTCTTTTATTTTTTCCCTCTTTAGTCATTTTTTCATTTTATCTCATTTCTCTTTTTTCCATTTTATTTGTTTTTCCTGTTTTTTCCCATTCTTGTTTTTCTTGTTTCTCTTGTTTCCCATTTTTCCTTTTTTCTCTTTTTCCTTTTCCTCCCTTTTTAGTAGTTTTTCTCGTTTTTCTTGTTTTTCTCATTTTTTCCCTTCTCATTTTTCTCATTTTTCTTTTTTTCCATTGTATTTGTTTTTCCCATTTTTTCCCATTCTTGTTTTTCTTGTTTCCCCTTTTTTCCTTCTTTCTCTTTTTCCTTTTTCCTTCTTCTTAGTCGTTTTTCTCATTTTTCTCATTTTTACCCTTCTCATTTTTCTTTTTTTTCCATTTTATTCGTTTTTCCCATTTTCTCCCATTCTTGTTTTTCTTGTTTTTCTTTGTTCCACTTTCTCTTTTTCTTCTTCTTTTGTTTTTTCCCTCTTTAGTCGTTTTTATCATTTTTCCCCTTCGTATTTTTCTCGTATTTCTTTTTTTCCATTTTATTCGTTTTTCCCGTTTTTTCCCATTCTTCTTTCCCTTGTTTTTCTTTTTTCCCCCTTCTATTTCTTTTTTGTTTTTCCCCTCTTTAGTCGTTCTTCCCATTTTTCTCATTTTTCTCATTTTTCCATTTTTTTCTTTTTTCATGTTATTTCCCTTTTTTTTCCTTGTTTTTCTTTTTTCCCTTTTCTCTTCTTCCTCTTTTTTCCCCTTTTTAGTAGCTTTTCTCATTTTTCTCATTTTTCTTTTTTTCCATTTTATTCGTTTTTCCCATTTTTTCTGGTTCTTGTGTTCCTTATTTTTCTTTTTTCCACTTTCTCTTTTTCTTCTTTTATTTTTTCCCTCTTTAGTCGTTCTTCCCATTTTTCTCATTTTTCTCATTTTTCCATTTTTTTCTTTTTTCATGTTATTTCCCTTTTTTTTCCTTTTTTTTCTTTTTTCCCTTTTCTCTTCTTCCTCTTTTTTCCCCTTTTTAGTAGCTTTTCTCATTTTTCTCATTTTTCTTTTTTTCCATTTTATTCGTTTTTCCCATTTTTTCTGGTTCTTGTGTTCCTTATTTTTCTTTTTTCCACTTTCTCTTTTTTCTCTTTTTTCCCATTTTTAGTAGTTTTTCTCATTTTTCTCATTTTTCTTTTTTTCCATTTTATTCGTTTTTCCCATTTTTTCTGGTTCTTGTCTTCCTTATTTTTCTTTTTTCAACTTTCTCTTTTTTCTCTTTTTTCCCATTTTTAGTAGTTTTTCTCATTTTTCTCATTTTTCTTTTTTTCCATTTTATTCGTTTTTCCCATTTTTTCTGGTTCTTGTCTTCCTTATTTTTCTTTTTTCAACTTTCTCTTTTTCTTTTATTTTTTCCCTCTTTACTCGTTTTTTCATTTTTCTCATTTTTCTTTTTTCCAGTTTATTCATTTTTCCTGTTTTTTCCCATTCTTGTTTTTCTTTTCCCCCATTTTCTCATTTTTCCCTATTTTTCCCATTCTTGTTTTCTCCCTCTTTAGTCGTTTTTCTCATTTTTCTTTTTTTCCATTTTATTCATTTTTCCCATTTTCTCTCATTCTTGTTTTTCTTGTTTTTCTTTGTTCCACTTTCTCTTTTTCTTCTTTTATTTTTTCCCTCTTTAGTCGTTTTTATCATATTTCCCCTTCTTATTTTTCTCGTATTTCTTTTTTTCCATTTTATTCGTTTTTCCTGTTTTTCCCCATTCTTGTTTTTCTTGTTTTTCTTTTTTCTCCTTTTTTATTTTCCCCCCTTTTTAGTCGTTTTTCTCGTTTTTTTCATTTTTACTTCTCATTTTTCTTTTTTTCTGTTATTTGTTTTTCCCGTTTTTTCCCATTCTTCTTTCCCTTGTTTTTCTTCTTTCCCCCTTCTATTTCTTTTTTGTTTTTTCCTTCTTTAGTCGTTCTTCTCATTTTGCTCATTTTGCTCATTTTTCCATTTTTTCTTTTTTCATGTTATTTCCCATTTTTTTCCTTCTTTTTCTTTTTTCCCCCTTTCTCTTTTTTCTCTTTTTTCCCCTTTTTAGTAGTTTTTCTCATTTTTCTTTTTTTCCATTTTATTCGTTTTTCCCATTTTTTCTGGTTCTTGTATTCCTTATTTTTCTTTTTTCCACTTTCTCTTTTTCTTCTTTTATTTTTTCCCTCTTTAGTCGTTTTTTCATTTTTCTCATTTTTCTTTTTTCCATTTTATTCATTTTTCCTGTTTTTTCCCATTCTTGTTTTTCTTTTTCCCCTTCTCTCTTTTTTCCCTATTTTTCCCATTCTTGTTTTCTCCTTCTTTAGTCGTTTTTCTCATTTTTCTCATTTTTCCCATTCTCATTTTTCTCATTTTTCTTTTTTTCCCATTTTTTTCTTTTTTCATGTTATTTCCCATTTTTTCCTTGTTTTTCTTTTTTCCCCTTTTCTCTTTTTTCCCTATTTTTCCCATTCTTCTTTCCCTTGTTTTTCTTTTTTCCCCCTTCTATTTCTTTTTTGTTTTTTCCCTCTTTAGTCGTTCTTCCCATTTTTCTCATTTTTCTCTTTTTTCCATTTTTTCTTTTTTCATGTTATTTCCCATTTTTTCCTTGTTTTTCTTTTTTCCCCTTTTCTCTTTTTTCCCTATTTTTCCCATTCTTGTTTTCTCCCTCTTTAGTCGTTTTTCTCATTTTTCTCATTTTTCCCATTCTCATTTTTCTCATTTTTCTTTTTTCCCCATTTTTTTCTTTTTTCATGTTATTTCCCATTTTTTTCCTTGCTTTTCTTTTTTCCCCTTTCTCTTTTTTCTCTTTTTTCCCCTTTTTAGTAGTTTTTCTCATTTTTCTCATTTTTCCATTTTATTCGTTTTTCCTGTTTTTTCCCATACTTCTTTTTCTTGTTTTTCTTGTTTTTCTTGTTTTTCTTTTTTTCTTTTTTCCTGTTTATTTCCCATTCTGGTTTTTCTTGTTTTTCTTTGTTCCACTTTCTCTTTTTCTTCTTTTATTTTTTCCCTCTTTAGTCATTTTTTCATTTTTCTCATTTCTCTTTTTTCCATTTTATTTGTTTTTCCTGTTTTTTCCCATTCTTGTTTTTCTTGTTTTTCTTGTTTCCCATTTTTCCTTTTTTCTCTTTTTCCTTTTCCTCCCTTTTTAGTAGTTTTTCTCGTTTTTCTCATTTTTCTCATTTTTCCCATTCTCATTTTTCTCATTTTTCTTTTTTTCCCATTTTTTTCTTTTTTCATGTTATTTCCCATTTTTTCCCTTGTTTATCTTTTTCTCCCTTTCTTTTTTCTCTTTTTCCCCCTTTTTAGTAGTTTTTCTCATTTTTCTCATTTTTCCATTTTATTCGTTTTTCCTGTTTTTTCCCATACTTCTTTTTCTTCTTTTTCTTTTTTCCTTTTTATTAGTTTTTCCTGTTTATTTCCCATTCTGGTTTTTCTTGTTTTTCTTTGTTCCACTTTCTTTTTTCTTCTTTTATTTTTTCCCTCTTTAGTCATTTTTTCATTTTATCTCATTTCTCTTTTTTCCATTTTATTTGTTTTTCCTGTTTTTTCCCATTCTTGTTTTTCTTGTTTCTCTTGTTTCCCATTTTTCCTTTTTTCTCTTTTTCCCTTTCCTCCCTTTTTAGTAGTTTTTCTCGTTTTTCTTGTTTTTCTCATTTTTTCCCTTCTCATTTTTCTCATTTTTCTTTTTTTCCATTGTATTTGTTTTTCCCATTTTTTCCCATTCTTGTTTTTCTTGTTTCCCCTTTTTTCCTTCTTTCTCTTTTTCCTTTTTCCTTCTTCTTAGTCGTTTTTCTCATTTTTCTCATTTTTACCCTTCTCATTTTTCTTTTTTTTCCATTTTATTCGTTTTTCCCATTTTCACCCATTCTTGTTTTTCTTGTTTTTCTTTGTTCCACTTTCTCTTTTTCTTCTTCTTTTGTTTTTTCCCTCTTTAGTCGTTTTTATCATTTTTCCCCTTCGTATTTTTCTCGTATTTCTTTTTTTCCATTTTATTCGTTTTTCCCGTTTTTTCCCATTCTTCTTTCCCTTGTTTTTCTTTTTTCCCCCTTCTATTTCTTTTTTGTTTTTCCCCTCTTTAGTCGTTCTTCCCATTTTTCTCATTTTTCTCATTTTTCCATTTTTTTCTTTTTTCATGTTATTTCCCTTTTTTTTCCTTGTTTTTCTTTTTTCCCTTTTCTCTTCTTCCTCTTTTTTCCCCTTTTTAGTAGCTTTTCTCATTTTTCTCATTTTTCTTTTTTTCCATTTTATTCGTTTTTCCCATTTTTTCTGGTTCTTGTGTTCCTTATTTTTCTTTTTTCCACTTTCTCTTTTTCTTCTTTTATTTTTTCCCTCTTTAGTCGTTTTTTCATTTTTCTTTTTTCCATTTTATTCATTTTTCCTGTTTTTTCCCATTCTTGTTTTTCTTTTCCCACCTTTTCTCTTTTTTCCCTGTTTTTCCCATTCTTGTTTTCTCCCTCTTTAGTCATTTTTCTCATTTTTCTCATTTTTCATACTTCCTTTTCTTAGTCGTTCTTCCCATTTTTCTCATTTTTCCATTTTTTTTTCTTTTTTCATGTTTTTTCCCATTTTTTTCCCGTTTTTCTTTTTTCCCCTTTCTCTTTCTTCTCTTTTTTCCCATTTTTAGTAGTTTTTCTCATTTTTCTCATTTTTCTTTTTTTCCATTTTATTCGTTTTTCCCATTTTTTCTGGTTCTTGTCTTCCTTATTTTTCTTTTTTCAACTTTCTCTTTTTCTTCTTTTATTTTTTCCCTCTTTACTCATTTTTTCATTTTTCTCATTTTTCTTTTTTCCAGTTTATTCATTTTTCCTGTTTTTTCCCATTCTTGTTTTCTCCCTCTTTAGTCGTTTTTCTCATTTTTCTTTTTTTTCCATTTTATTCATTTTTCCCATTTTCTCCCATTCTTGTTTTTCTTGTTTTTCTTTGTTCCACTTTCTCTTTTTCTTCTTTTATTTTTTCCCTCTTTAGTCGTTTTTATCATATTTCCCCTTCTTATTTTTCTCGTATTTCTTTTTTTCCATTTTATTCGTTTTTCCTGTTTTTTCCCATTCTTGTTTTTCTTGTTTTTCTTTTTTCTCCTTTTTTATTTTCCCCCCTTTTTAGTCGTTTTTCTCGTTTTTTTCATTTTTACTTCTCATTTTTCCTTTTTTCTGTTATTTGTTTTTCCCGTTTTTTCCCATTCTTCTTTCCCTTGTTTTTCTTTTTTCCACTTCTATTTCTTTTTTGTTTTTTCCTTCTTTAGTCGTTCTTCTCATTTTGCTCATTTTGCTCATTTTTCCATTTTTTCTTTTTTCATGTTATTTCCCATTTTTTTCCTTGTTTTTCTTTTTTCCCCCTTTCTCTTTTTTCTCTTTTTTCCCCTTTTTAGTAGTTTTTCTCATTTTTCTTTTTTTCCATTTTATTCGTTTTTCCCATTTTTTCTGGTTCTTGTATTCCTTATTTTTCTTTTTTCCACTTTCTCTTTTTCTTCTTTTATTTTTCCCCTCTTTAGTCGTTTTTATCATATTTCCCCTTCTTATTTTTCTCGTATTTCTTTTTTTCCATTTTATTCGTTTTTCCTGTTTTTTCCCATTCTTGTTTTTCTTGTTTTTCTTTTTTCTCCTTTTTTATTTTCCCCCCTTTTTAGTCGTTTTTCTCGTTTTTTTCATTTTTACTTCTCATTTTTCTTTTTTTCTGTTATTTGTTTTTCCCGTTTTTTCCCATTCTTCTTTCCCTTGTTTTTCTTTTTTCCACTTCTATTTCTTTTTTGTTTTTTCCTTCTTTAGTCGTTCTTCTCATTTTGCTCATTTTGCTCATTTTTCCATTTTTTCTTTTTTCATGTTATTTCCCATTTTTTTCCTTGTTTTTCTTTTTTCCCCCTTTCTCTTTTTTCTCTTTTTTCCCCTTTTTAGTATTTTTTCTCATTTTTCTTTTTTTCCATTTTATTCGTTTTTCCCATTTTTTCTGGTTCTTGTATTCCTTATTTTTCTTTTTTCCACTTTCTCTTTTTCTTCTTTTATTTTTTCCCTCTTTAGTCGTTTTTTCATTTTTCTCATTTTTCTTTTTTCCATTTTATTCATTTTTCCTGTTTTTTCCCATTCTTGTTTTTCTTTTCCCCCCTTCTCTCTTTTTTCCCTATTTTTCCCATTCTTGTTTTCTCCCTCTTTAGTCGTTTTTCTCATTTTTCTCATTTTTCCCATTCTCATTTTTCTCATTTTTCTTTTTTTCCCATTTTTTTCTTTTTTCATGTTATTTCCCATTTTTTCCTTGTTTTTCTTTTTTCCCCTTTTCTCTTTTTTCCCTATTTTTCCCATTCTTCTTTCCCTTGTTTTTCTTTTTTCCCCCTTCTATTTCTTTTTTGTTTTTTCCCTCTTTAGTCGTTCTTCCCATTTTTCTCATTTTTCTCTTTTTTCCATTTTTTCTTTTTTCATGTTATTTCCCATTTTTTCCTTGTTTTTCTTTTTTCCCCTTTTCTCTTTTTTCCCTATTTTTCCCATTCTTGTTTTCTCCCTCTTTAGTCGTTTTTCTCATTTTTCTCATTTTTCCCATTCTCATTTTTCTCATTTTTCTTTTTTCCCCATTTTTTCTTTTTTCATGTTATTTCCCATTTTTTTCCTTGCTTTTCTTTTTCCCCCTTTCTCTTTTTTCTCTTTTTTCCCCTTTTTAGTAGTTTTTCTCATTTTTCTCATTTTTCCATTTTATTCGTTTTTCCTGTTTTTTCCCATACTTCTTTTTCTTGTTTTTCTTGTTTTTCTTGTTTTTCTTTTATTCTTTTTTCCTGTTTATTTCCCATTCTGGTTTTTCTTGTTTTTCTTTGTTCCACTTTCTCTTTTTCTTCTTTTATTTTTTCCCTCTTTAGTCATTTTTTCATTTTTCTCATTTCTCTTTTTTCCATTTTATTTGTTTTTCCTGTTTTTTCCCATTCTTGTTTTTCTTGTTTCTCTTGTTTCCCATTTTTCCTTTTTTCTCTTTTTCCTTTTCCTCCCTTTTTAGTAGTTTTTCTCGTTTTTCTTGTTTTTCTCATTTTTTCCCTTCTCATTTTTCTCATTTTTCTTTTTTTCCATTGTATTTGTTTTTCCCATTTTTTCCCATTCTTGTTTTTCTTGTTTCCCCTTTTTTCCTTCTTTCTCTTTTTCCTTTTTCCTTCTTCTTAGTCGTTTTTCTCATTTTTCTCATTTTTACCCTTCTCATTTTTCTTTTTTTTCCATTTTATTCGTTTTTCCCATTTTCTCCCATTCTTGTTTTTCTTGTTTTTCTTTGTTCCACTTTCTCTTTTTCTTCTTCTTTTGTTTTTTCCCTCTTTAGTCGTTTTTATCATTTTTCCCCTTCGTATTTTTCTCGTATTTCTTTTTTTCCATTTTATTCGTTTTTCCCGTTTTTTCCCATTCTTCTTTCCCTTGTTTTTCTTTTTTCCCCCTTCTATTTCTTTTTTGTTTTTCCCCTCTTTAGTCGTTCTTCCCATTTTTCTCATTTTTCTCATTTTTCCATTTTTTTCTTTTTTCATGTTATTTCCCTTTTTTTTTCCTTGTTTTTCTTTTTTCCCTTTTCTCTTCTTCCTCTTTTTTCCCCTTTTTAGTAGCTATTCTCATTTTTCTCATTTTTCTTTTTTTCCATTTTATTCGTTTTTCCCATTTTTTCTGGTTCTTGTGTTCCTTATTTTTCTTTTTTCCACTTTCTCTTTTTCTTCTTTTATTTTTTCCCTCTTTAGTCGTTCTTCCCATTTTTCTCATTTTTCTCATTTTTCCATTTTTTTCTTTTTTCATGTTATTTCCCTTTTTTTTCCTTGTTTTTCTTTTTTCCCTTTTCTCTTCTTCCTCTTTTTTCCCCTTTTTAGTAGCTTTTCTCATTTTTCTCATTTTTCTTTTTTTCCATTTTATTCGTTTTTCCCATTTTTTCTGGTTCTTGTGTTCCTTATTTTTCTTTTTTCCACTTTCTCTTTTTCTTCTTTTATTTTTTCCCTCTTTAGTCCTTTTTTTCATTTTTCTTTTTTCCATTTTATTCATTTTTCCTGTTTTTTCCCATTCTTGTTTTTCTTAAAAACAAGATAGAAAATCCAGTTGACATGATTCAAGCCACAGACTGTTCCACCTGGATGACTGAGAACCTTCATAGACTTGTTTTTCTTTGTTCCACTTTCTCTTTTTCTTCTTTTATTTTTTCCCTCTTTAGTCGTTTTTATCATATTTCCCCTTCTTATTTTTCTCGTATTTCTTTTTTTCCATTTTATTCGTTTTTCCTGTTTTTCCCCATTCTTGTTTTTCTTGTTTTTCTTTTTTCTCCTTTTTTATTTTCCCCCCTTTTTAGTCGTTTTTCTCGTTTTTTTCATTTTTACTTCTCATTTTTCTTTTTTTCTGTTATTTGTTTTTCCCGTTTTTTCCCATTCTTCTTTCCCTTGTTTTTCTTCTTTCCCCCTTCTATTTCTTTTTTGTTTTTTCCTTCTTTAGTCGTTCTTCTCATTTTGCTCATTTTGCTCATTTTTCCATTTTTTCTTTTTTCATGTTATTTCCCATTTTTTTCCTTGTTTTTCTTTTTTCCCCCTTTCTCTTTTTTCTCTTTTTTCCCCTTTTTAGTAGTTTTTCTCATTTTTCTTTTTTTCCATTTTATTCGTTTTTCCCATTTTTTCTGGTTCTTGTCTTCCTTATTTTTCTTTTTTCCACTTTCTCTTTTTCTTCTTTTATTTTTTCCCTCTTTAGTCGTTTTTTCATTTTTCTCATTTTTCTTTTTTCCATTTTATTCATTTTTCCTGTTTTTTCCCATTCTTGTTTTTCTTTTTCCCCCTTCTCTCTTTTTTCCCTATTTTTCCCATTCTTGTTTTCTCCTTCTTTAGTCGTTTTTCTCATTTTTCTCATTTTTCCCATTCTCATTTTTCTCATTTTTCTTTTTTCCCCATTTTTTTCTTTTTTCATGTTATTTCCCATTTTTTCCTTGTTTTTCTTTTTTCCCCTTTTCTCTTTTTTCCCTATTTTTCCCATTCTTCTTTCCCTTGTTTTTCTTTTTTCCCCCTTCTATTTCTTTTTTGTTTTTTCCCTCTTTAGTCGTTCTTCCCATTTTTCTCATTTTTCTCTTTTTTCCATTTTTTCTTTTTTCATGTTATTTCCCATTTTTTCCTTGTTTTTCTTTTTTCCCCTTTTCTCTTTTTTCCCTATTTTTCCCATTCTTGTTTTCTCCCTCTTTAGTCGTTTTTCTCATTTTTCTCATTTTTCCCATTCTCATTTTTCTCATTTTTCTTTTTTCCCCATTTTTTTCTTCTTTCATGTTATTTCCCATTTTTTTCCTTGCTTTTCTTTTTTCCCCTTTCTCTTTTTTCTCTTTTTTCCCCTTTTTAGTAGTTTTTCTCATTTTTCTCATTTTTCCATTTTATTCGTTTTTCCTGTTTTTTCCCATACTTCTTTTTCTTGTTTTTCTTGTTTTTCTTTTTTTCTTTTATTCTTTTTTCCTGTTTATTTCCCATTCTGGTTTTTCTTGTTTTTCTTTGTTCCACTTTCTCTTTTTCTTCTTTTATTTTTTCCCTCTTTAGTCATTTTTTCATTTTTCTCATTTCTCTTTTTTCCATTTTATTTGTTTTTCCTGTTTTTTCCCATTCTTGTTTTTCTTGTTTTTCTTGTTTCCCATTTTTCCTTTTTTCTCTTTTTCCTTTTCCTCCCTTTTTAGTAGTTTTTCTCGTTTTTCTCGTTTTTCTCATTTTTCCCATTCTCATTTTTCTCATTTTTCTTTTTTTCCCATTTTTTTCTTTTTTCATGTTATTTCCCATTTTTTCCCTTGTTTATCTTTTTCTCCCTTTCTTTTTTCTCTTTTTCCCCCTTTTTAGTAGTTTTTCTCATTTTTCTCATTTTTCCATTTTATTCGTTTTTCCTGTTTTTTCCCATACTTCTTTTTCTTCTTTTTCTTTTTTCCTTTTTATTAGTTTTTCCTGTTTATTTCCCATTCTGGTTTTTCTTGTTTTTCTTTGTTCCACTTTCTTTTTTTCTTCTTTTATTTTTTCCCTCTTTAGTCATTTTTTCATTTTATCTCATTTCTCTTTTTTCCATTTTATTTGTTTTTCCTGTTTTTTCCCATTCTTGTTTTTCTTGTTTCTCTTGTTTCCCATTTTTCCTTTTTTCTCTTTTTCCTTTTCCTCCCTTTTTAGTAGTTTTTCTCGTTTTTCTTGTTTTTCTCATTTTTTCCCTTCTCATTTTTCTCATTTTTCTTTTTTTCCATTGTATTTGTTTTTCCCATTTTTTCCCATTCTTGTTTTTCTTGTTTCCCCTTTTTTCCTTCTTTCTCTTTTTCCTTTTTCCTTCTTCTTAGTCGTTTTTCTCATTTTTCTCATTTTTACCCTTCTCATTTTTCTTTTTTTTCCATTTTATTCGTTTTTCCCATTTTCTCCCATTCTTGTTTTTCTTGTTTTTCTTTGTTCCACTTTCTCTTTTTCTTCTTCTTTTGTTTTTTCCCTCTTTAGTCGTTTTTATCATTTTTCCCCTTCGTATTTTTCTCGTATTTCTTTTTTTCCATTTTATTCGTTTTTCCCGTTTTTTCCCATTCTTCTTTCCCTTGTTTTTCTTTTTTCCCCCTTCTATTTCTTTTTTGTTTTTCCCCTCTTTAGTCGTTCTTCCCATTTTTCTCATTTTTCTCATTTTTCCATTTTTTTCTTTTTTCATGTTATTTCCTTTTTTTTCCTTGTTTTTCTTTTTTCCCTTTTCTCTTCTTCCTCTTTTTTCCTCTTTTTAGTAGCTTTTCTCATTTTTCTCATTTTTCTTTTTTTCCATTTTATTCGTTTTTCCCATTTTTTCTGGTTCTTGTGTTCCTTATTTTTCTTTTTTCCACTTTCTCTTTTTCTTCTTTTATTTTTTCCCTCTTTAGTCGTTCTTCCCATTTTTCTCATTTTTCTCATTTTTCCATTTTTTTCTTTTTTCATGTTATTTCCCTTTTTTTTCCCTTGTTTTTCTTTTTTCCCTTTTCTCTTCTTCCTCTTTTTTCCCCTTTTTAGTAGCTTTTCTCATTTTTCTCATTTTTCTTTTTTTCCATTTTATTCGTTTTTCCCATTTTTTCTGGTTCTTGTGTTCCTTATTTTTCTTTTTTCCACTTTCTCTTTTTCTTCTTTTATTTTTTCCCTCTTTAGTCGTTTTTTCATTTTTCTTTTTTCCATTTTATTCATTTTTCCTGTTTTTTCCCATTCTTGTTTTTCTTTTCCCACCTTTTCTCTTTTTTCCCTGTTTTTCCCATTCTTGTTTTCTCCCTCTTTAGTCATTTTTCTCATTTTTCTCATTTTTCATACTTCCTTTTCTTAGTCGTTCTTCCCATTTTTCTCATTTTTCCATTTTTTTTTCCTTTTTCATGTTTTTTCCCATTTTTTCCCGTTTTTCTTTTTTCCCCTTTCTCTTTTTTCTCTTTTTTCCCATTTTTAGTAGTTTTTCTCATTTTTCTCATTTTTCTTTTTTTCCATTTTATTCGTTTTTCCCATTTTTTCTGGTTCTTGTCTTCCTTATTTTTCTTTTTTCAACTTTCTCTTTTTCTTCTTTTATTTTTTCCCTCTTTACTCGTTTTTTCATTTTTCTCATTTTTCTTTTTTCCAGTTTATTCATTTTTCCTGTTTTTTCCCATTCTTGTTTTTCTTTTCCCCCATTTTCTCATTTTTCCCTATTTTTCCCATTCTTGTTTTCTCCCTCTTTAGTCGTTTTTCTCATTTTTCTTTTTTTCCATTTTATTCATTTTTCCCATTTTCTCCCATTCTTGTTTTTCTTGTTTTTCTTTGTTCCACTTTCTCTTTTTCTTCTTTTATTTTTTCCCTCTTTAGTCATTTTTATCATATTTCCCCTTCTTATTTTTCTCGTATTTCTTTTTTTCCATTTTATTCGTTTTTCCTGTTTTTCCCCATTCTTGTTTTTCTTGTTTTTCTTTTTTCTCCTTTTTTATTTTCCCCCCTTTTTAGTCGTTTTTCTCGTTTTTTTCATTTTTACTTCTCATTTTTCTTTTTTTCTGTTATTTGTTTTTCCCGTTTTTTCCCATTCTTCTTTCCCTTGTTTTTCTTTTTTCCCCCTTCTATTTCTTTTTTGTTTTTCCCCTCTTTAGTCGTTCTTCCCATTTTTCTCATTTTTCTCATTTTTCCATTTTTTTCTTTTTTCATGTTATTTCCCTTTTTTTTCCTTGTTTTTCTTTTTTCCCTTTTCTCTTCTTCCTCTTTTTTCCCCTTTTTAGTAGCTTTTCTCATTTTTCTCATTTTTCTTTTTTTCCATTTTATTCGTTTTTCCCATTTTTTCTGGTTCTTGTGTTCCTTATTTTTCTTTTTTCCACTTTCTCTTTTTCTTCTTTTATTTTTTCCCTCTTTAGTCGTTTTTTCATTTTTCTTTTTTCCATTTTATTCATTTTTCCTGTTTTTTCCCATTCTTGTTTTTCTTTTCCCACCTTTTCTCTTTTTTCCCTGTTTTTCCCATTCTTGTTTTCTCCCTCTTTAGTCATTTTTCTCATTTTTCTCATTTTTCATACTTCCTTTTCTTAGTCGTTCTTCCCATTTTTCTCATTTTTCCATTTTTTTTTCTTTTTTCATGTTTTTTCCCATTTTTTCCCCGTTTTTCTTTTTTCCCCTTTCTCTTTTTTCTCTTTTTTCCCATTTTTAGTAGTTTTTCTCATTTTTCTCATTTTTCTTTTTTTCCATTTTATTCGTTTTTCCCATTTTTTCTGGTTCTTGTCTTCCTTATTTTTCTTTTTTCAACTTTCTCTTTTTCTTCTTTTATTTTTTCCCTCTTTACTCGTTTTTTCATTTTTCTCATTTTTCTTTTTTCCAGTTTATTCATTTTTCCTGTTTTTTCCCATTCTTGTTTTTCTTTTCCCCCATTTTCTCATTTTTCCCTATTTTTCCCATTCTTGTTTTCTCCCTCTTTAGTCGTTTTTCTCATTTTTCTTTTTTTTCCATTTTATTCATTTTTCCCATTTTCTCCCATTCTTGTTTTTCTTGTTTTTCTTTGTTCCACTTTCTCTTTTTCTTCTTTTATTTTTTCCCTCTTTAGTCGTTTTTATCATATTTCCCCTTCTTATTTTTCTCGTATTTCTTTTTTTCCATTTTATTCGTTTTTCCTGTTTTTTCCCATTCTTGTTTTTGTTGTTTTTCTTTTTTCTCCTTTTTTATTTTCCCCCCTTTTTAGTCATTTTTCTCGTTTTTTTCATTTTTACTTCTCATTTTTCTTTTTTTCTGTTATTTGTTTTTCCCGTTTTTTCCCATTCTTCTTTCCCTTGTTTTTCTTTTTTCCACTTCTATTTCTTTTTTGTTTTTTCCTTCTTTAGTCGTTCTTCTCATTTTGCTCATTTTGCTCATTTTTCCATTTTTTCTTTTTTCATGTTATTTCCCATTTTTTTCCTTGTTTTTCTTTTTTCCCCCTTTCTCTTTTTTCTCTTTTTTCCCCTTTTTAGTAGTTTTTCTCATTTTTCTTTTTTTCCATTTTATTCGTTTTTCCCATTTTTTCTGGTTCTTGTATTCCTTATTTTTCTTTTTTCCACTTTCTCTTTTTCTTCTTTTATTTTTTCCCTCTTTAGTCGTTTTTTCATTTTTCTCATTTTTCTTTTTTCCATTTTATTCATTTTTCCTGTTTTTTCCCATTCTTGTTTTTCTTTTCCCCCTTCTCTCTTTTTTCCCTATTTTTCCCATTCTTGTTTTCTCCCTCTTTAGTCGTTTTTCTCGTTTTTCTCATTTTTCCCATTCTCATTTTTCTCATTTTTCTTTTTTTCCCATTTTTTTCTTTTTTCATGTTATTTCCCATTTTTTCCCTTGTTTTTCTTTTTTCCCCTTTTCTCTTTTTTCCCTATTTTTCCCATTCTTCTTTCCCTTGTTTTTCTTTTTTCCCCCTTCTATTTCTTTTTTGTTTTTTCCCTATTTAGTCGTTCTTCCCATTTTTCTCATTTTTCTCTTTTTTCCATTTTTTCTTTTTTCATGTTATTTCCCATTTTTTCCTTGTTTTTCTTTTTTCCCCTTTTCTCTTTTTTCCCTATTTTTCCCATTCTTGTTTTCTCCCTCTTTAGTCGTTTTTCTCATTTTTCTCATTTTTCCCATTCTCATTTTTCTCATTTTTCTTTTTTCCCCATTTTTTTCTTTTTTCATGTTATTTCCCATTTTTTTCCTTGCTTTTCTTTTTCCCCCTTTCTCTTTTTTCTCTTTTTTCCCCTTTTTAGTAGTTTTTCTCATTTTTCTCATTTTTCCATTTTATTCGTTTTTCCTGTTTTTTCCCATACTTCTTTTTCTTGTTTTTCTCATTTTTCTTTTTTTCCATTGTATTTGTTTTTCCCATTTTTTCCCATTCTTGTTTTTCTTGTTTCCCCTTTTTTCCTTCTTTCTCTTTTTCCTTTTTCCTTCTTCTTAGTCGTTTTTCTCATTTTCCTCATTTTTACCCTTCTCATTTTTCTTTTTTTTCCATTTTATTCGTTTTTCCCATTTTCTCCCATTCTTGTTTTTCTTGTTTTTCTTTGTTCCACTTTCTCTTTTTCTTCTTCTTTTGTTTTTTCCCTCTTTAGTCGTTTTTATCATTTTTCCCCTTCGTATTTTTCTCGTATTTCTTTTTTTCCATTTTATTCGTTTTTCCCGTTTTTTCCCATTCTTCTTTCCCTTGTTTTTCTTTTTTCCCCCTTCTATTTCTTTTTTGTTTTTCCCCTCTTTAGTCGTTCTTCCCATTTTTCTCATTTTTCTCATTTTTCCATTTTTTTCTTTTTTCATGTTATTTCCCTTTTTTTTTCCTTGTTTTTCTTTTTTCCCTTTTCTCTTCTTCCTCTTTTTTCCCCTTTTTAGTAGCTATTCTCATTTTTCTCATTTTTCTTTTTTTCCATTTTATTCGTTTTTCCCATTTTTTCTGGTTCTTGTGTTCCTTATTTTTCTTTTTTCCACTTTCTCTTTTTCTTCTTTTATTTTTTCCCTCTTTAGTCGTTCTTCCCATTTTTCTCATTTTTCTCATTTTTCCATTTTTTTCTTTTTTCATGTTATTTCCCTTTTTTTTCCTTGTTTTTCTTTTTTCCCTTTTCTCTTCTTCCTCTTTTTTCCCCTTTTTAGTAGCTTTTCTCATTTTTCTCATTTTTCTTTTTTTCCATTTTATTCGTTTTTCCCATTTTTTCTGGTTCTTGTGTTCCTTATTTTTCTTTTTTCCACTTTCTCTTTTTCTTCTTTTATTTTTTCCCTCTTTAGTCCTTTTTTTCATTTTTCTTTTTTCCATTTTATTCATTTTTCCCTGTTTTTCCCATTCTTGTTTTCTCCCTCTTTAGTCATTTTTCTCATTTTTCTCATTTTTCATACTTCCTTTTCTTAGTCGTTCTTCCCATTTTTCTCATTTTTCCATTTTTTTTCCTTTTTCATGTTTTTTCCTATTTTTTTCCCGTTTTTCTTTTTTCCCCTTTATCTTTTTTCTCTTTTTTCCCATTTTTAGTACTTTTTCTCATTTTTCTCATTTTTCTTTTTTTCCATTTTATTCGTTTTTCCCATTTTTTCTGGTTCTTGTCTTCCTTATTTTTCTTTTTTCAACTTTCTCTTTTTCTTCTTTTATTTTTTCCCTCTTTACTCGTTTTTTCATTTTTCTCATTTTTCTTTTTTCCAGTTTATTCATTTTTCCTGTTTTTTCCCATTCTTGTTTTTCTTTTCCCCCATTTTCTCATTTTTCCCTATTTTTCCCATTCTTGTTTTCTCCCTCTTTAGTCGTTTTTCTCATTTTTCTTTTTTTCCATTTTATTCATTTTTCCCATTTTCTCCCATTCTTGTTTTTCTTGTTTTTCTTTGTTCCACTTTCTCTTTTTCTTCTTTTATTTTTTCCCTCTTTAGTCGTTTTAATCATATTTCCCCTTCTTATTTTTCTCGTATTTCTTTTTTTCCATTTTATTCGTTTTTCCTGTTTTTCCCCATTCTTGTTTTTCTTGTTTTTCTTTTTTCTCCTTTTTTATTTTCCCCCCTTTTTAGTCGTTTTTCTCGTTTTTTTCATTTTTACTTCTCATTTTTCTTTTTTTCTGTTATTTGTTTTTCCCGTTTTTTCCCATTCTTCTTTCCCTTGTTTTTCTTCTTTCCCCCTTCTATTTCTTTTTTGTTTTTTCCTTCTTTAGTCGTTCTTCTCATTTTGCTCATTTTGCTCATTTTTCCATTTTTTCTTTTTTCATGTTATTTCCCATTTTTTTCCTTGTTTTTCTTTTTTCCCCCTTTCTCTTTTTTCTCTTTTTTCCCCTTTTTAGTAGTTTTTCTCATTTTTCTTTTTTTCCATTTTATTCGTTTTTCCCATTTTTTCTGGTTCTTGTCTTCCTTATTTTTCTTTTTTCAACTTTCTCTTTTTCTTCTTTTATTTTTTCCCTCTTTACTCGTTTTTTCATTTTTCTCATTTTTCTTTTTTCCAGTTTATTCATTTTTCCTGTTTTTTCCCATTCTTGTTTTTCTTTTCCCCCATTTTCTCATTTTTCCCTATTTTTCCCATTCTTGTTTTCTCCCTCTTTAGTCGTTTTTCTCATTTTTCTTTTTTTCCATTTTATTCATTTTTCCCATTTTCTCCCATTCTTGTTTTTCTTGTTTTTCTTTGTTCCACTTTCTCTTTTTCTTCTTTTATTTTTTCCCTCTTTAGTCATTTTTATCATATTTCCCCTTCTTATTTTTCTCGTATTTCTTTTTTTCCATTTTATTCGTTTTTCCTGTTTTTCCCCATTCTTGTTTTTCTTGTTTTTCTTTTTTCTCCTTTTTTATTTTCCCCCCTTTTTAGTCGTTTTTCTCGTTTTTTTCATTTTTACTTCTCATTTTTCTTTTTTTCTGTTATTTGTTTTTCCCGTTTTTTCCCATTCTTCTTTCCCTTGTTTTTCTTTTTTCCCCCTTCTATTTCTTTTTTGTTTTTCCCCTCTTTAGTCGTTCTTCCCATTTTTCTCATTTTTCTCATTTTTCCATTTTTTTCTTTTTTCATGTTATTTCCCTTTTTTTTCCTTGTTTTTCTTTTTTCCCTTTTCTCTTCTTCCTCTTTTTTCCCCTTTTTAGTAGCTTTTCTCATTTTTCTCATTTTTCTTTTTTTCCATTTTATTCGTTTTTCCCATTTTTTCTGGTTCTTGTGTTCCTTATTTTTCTTTTTTCCACTTTCTCTTTTTCTTCTTTTATTTTTTCCCTCTTTAGTCGTTTTTTCATTTTTCTTTTTTCCATTTTATTCATTTTTCCTGTTTTTTCCCATTCTTGTTTTTCTTTTCCCACCTTTTCTCTTTTTTCCCTGTTTTTCCCATTCTTGTTTTCTCCCTCTTTAGTCATTTTTCTCATTTTTCTCATTTTTCATACTTCCTTTTCTTAGTCGTTCTTCCCATTTTTCTCATTTTTCCATTTTTTTTTCTTTTTTCATGTTTTTTCCCATTTTTTCCCCGTTTTTCTTTTTTCCCCTTTCTCTTTTTTCTCTTTTTTCCCATTTTTAGTAGTTTTTCTCATTTTTCTCATTTTTCTTTTTTTCCATTTTATTCGTTTTTCCCATTTTTTCTGGTTCTTGTCTTCCTTATTTTTCTTTTTTCAACTTTCTCTTTTTCTTCTTTTATTTTTTCCCTCTTTACTCGTTTTTTCATTTTTCTCATTTTTCTTTTTTCCAGTTTATTCATTTTTCCTGTTTTTTCCCATTCTTGTTTTTCTTTTCCCCCATTTTCTCATTTTTCCCTATTTTTCCCATTCTTGTTTTCTCCCTCTTTAGTCGTTTTTCTCATTTTTCTTTTTTTTCCATTTTATTCATTTTTCCCATTTTCTCCCATTCTTGTTTTTCTTGTTTTTCTTTGTTCCACTTTCTCTTTTTCTTCTTTTATTTTTTCCCTCTTTAGTCGTTTTTATCATATTTCCCCTTCTTATTTTTCTCGTATTTCTTTTTTTCCATTTTATTCGTTTTTCCTGTTTTTTCCCATTCTTGTTTTTGTTGTTTTTCTTTTTTCTCCTTTTTTATTTTCCCCCCTTTTTAGTCATTTTTCTCGTTTTTTTCATTTTTACTTCTCATTTTTCTTTTTTTCTGTTATTTGTTTTTCCCGTTTTTTCCCATTCTTCTTTCCCTTGTTTTTCTTTTTTCCACTTCTATTTCTTTTTTGTTTTTTCCTTCTTTAGTCGTTCTTCTCATTTTGCTCATTTTGCTCATTTTTCCATTTTTTCTTTTTTCATGTTATTTCCCATTTTTTTCCTTGTTTTTCTTTTTTCCCCCTTTCTCTTTTTTCTCTTTTTTCCCCTTTTTAGTAGTTTTTCTCATTTTTCTTTTTTTCCATTTTATTCGTTTTTCCCATTTTTTCTGGTTCTTGTATTCCTTATTTTTCTTTTTTCCACTTTCTCTTTTTCTTCTTTTATTTTTTCCCTCTTTAGTCGTTTTTTCATTTTTCTCATTTTTCTTTTTTCCATTTTATTCATTTTTCCTGTTTTTTCCCATTCTTGTTTTTCTTTTCCCCCTTCTCTCTTTTTTCCCTATTTTTCCCATTCTTGTTTTCTCCCTCTTTAGTCGTTTTTCTCGTTTTTCTCATTTTTCCCATTCTCATTTTTCTCATTTTTCTTTTTTTCCCATTTTTTTCTTTTTTCATGTTATTTCCCATTTTTTCCCTTGTTTTTCTTTTTTCCCCTTTTCTCTTTTTTCCCTATTTTTCCCATTCTTCTTTCCCTTGTTTTTCTTTTTTCCCCCTTCTATTTCTTTTTTGTTTTTTCCCTATTTAGTCGTTCTTCCCATTTTTCTCATTTTTCTCTTTTTTCCATTTTTTCTTTTTTCATGTTATTTCCCATTTTTTCCTTGTTTTTCTTTTTTCCCCTTTTCTCTTTTTTCCCTATTTTTCCCATTCTTGTTTTCTCCCTCTTTAGTCGTTTTTCTCATTTTTCTCATTTTTCCCATTCTCATTTTTCTCATTTTTCTTTTTTCCCCATTTTTTTCTTTTTTCATGTTATTTCCCATTTTTTCCCTTGTTTATCTTTTTCTCCCTTTCTTTTTTCTCTTTTTCCCCCTTTTTAGTAGTTTTTCTCATTTTTCCCATTTTTCCATTTTATTCGTTTTTCCTGTTTTTTCCCATACTTCTTTTTCTTCTTTTTCTTTTTTCCTTTTTATTCGTTTTTCCTGTTTATTTCCCATTCTGGTTTTTCTTGTTTTTCTTTGTTCCACTTTCTCTTTTTCTTCTTTTATTTTTTCCCTCTTTAGTCATTTTTTCATTTTTCTCATTTCTCTTTTTTCCATTTTATTTCTTTTTCCTGTTTATTTCCCATTCTTGTTTTTCTTGTTTCCCATTTTTCCTTTTTTCCTTTTTTCCTTTTCCTCCCTTTTTAGTAGTTTTTCTCGTTTTTCTCGTTTTTCTCATTTTTCCCATTCTCATTTTTCTCATTTTTCTTTTTTTCCCATTTTTTTCTTTTTTCATGTTATTTCCCATTTTTTCCCTTGTTTATCTTTTTCTCCCTTTCTTTTTTCTCTTTTTCCCCCTTTTTAGTAGTTTTTCCTCATTTTTCTCATTTTTCCATTTTATTCGTTTTTCCTGTTTTTTCCCATACTTCTTTTTCTTCTTTTTCTTCTTTCCTTTTTATTAGTTTTTCCTGTTTATTTCCCATTCTGGTTTTTCTTGTTTTTCTTTGTTCCACTTTCTCTTTTTCTTCTTTTATTTTTTCCCTCTTTAGTTATTTTTTCATTTTATCTCATTTCTCTTTTTTCAATTTTATTTGTTTTTCCTGTTTTTTCCCATTCTTGTTTCTCTTGTTTCCCATTTTTCCTTCTTTCTCTTTTTCCTTTTCCCCCCATTTTAGTAGTTTTTCTCGTTTTTCTTGTTTTTCTCATTTTTTCCCTTCTCATTTTTCTCATTTTTCTTTTTTTCCATTGTATTTGTTTTTCCCATTTTTTCCCATTCTTGTTTTTCTTGTTTCCCCTATTTTCCTTCTTTCTCTTTTTTCTTTTCCCCCCTTTTTAGTCATTTTTCTCATTTTTCTCATTTTTAACCTTCTCATATGTCTTTTTTTTCCATTTTATTCGTTTTTCCCATTTTCACCCATTCTTGTTTTTCTTGTTTTTCTTTGTTCCACATTCTCTTTTTCTTCTTCTTTTGTTTTTTCCCTCTTTAGTCTTTTTTATCATTTTTCCCCTTCGTATTTTTCTCGTATTTCTTTTTTTCCATTTTATTCGTTTTTCCCGTTTTTTCCCATTCTTCTTTCCCTTGTTTTTCTTTTTCCCCCCTTCTATTTCTTTTTTGTTTTTCCCCTCTTTAGTCGTTCTTCCCATTTTTTTCATTTTTCTCATTTTTCCATTTTTTCTTTTTTCATGTTATTTCCCATTTTTTCCTTGTTTTTCTTTTTTCCCCTTTTCTCTTTTTTCCCTATTTTTCCCATTCTTGTTTTCTCCCTTTTTAGTCGTTTTTCTCCTTTTTCTCATTTTTCCCATTCTCATTTTTCTCATTTTTCTTTTTTCCCCATTTTTTTCTTTTTTCATGTTATTTCCCATTTTTTTCCTTGTTTTTCTTTTTCCCCCTTTCTCTTTTTTCTCTTTTTCCCCCTTTTTAGTAGTTTTTCTCATTTTTCTCATTTTTCCATTTTATTCGTTTTTCCTCTTTTTTCTCATACTTCTTTTTCTTCTTTTTCTTTTTTCCTTTTATTCATTTTTCCTGTTTATTTCCCATTCTGGTTTTTCTTGTTTTTCTTTGTTCCACTTTCTTTTTTTCTTCTTTTATTTTTTCCCTCTTTAGTCATTTTTTCATTTTTCTCATTTCTCTTTTTTCCATTTTATTTGTTTTTCCTGTTTTTTCCCATTCTTGTTTTTCTTGTTTCTCTTGTTTCCCATTTTTCCTTTTTTCTCTTTTTCCTTTTCCTCCCTTTTTAGTAGTTTTTCTCGTTTTTCTTGTTTTTCTCATTTTTTCCCTTCTCATTTTTCTCATTTTTCTTTTTTTCCATTGTATTTGTTTTTCCCATTTTTTCCCATTCTTGTTTTTCTTGTTTCCCCTTTTTTCCTTCTTTCTCTTTTTCCTTTTTCCTTCTTCTTAGTCGTTTTTCTCATTTTTCTCATTTTTACCCTTCTCATTTTTCTTTTTTTTCCATTTTATTCGTTTTTCCCATTTTCACCCATTCTTGTTTCTCTTGTTTTTCTTTGTTCCACTTTCTCTTTTTCTTCTTCTTTTGTTTTTTCCCTCTTTAGTCGTTTTTATCATTTTTCCCCTTCGTATTTTTCTCGTATTTCTTTTTTTCCATTTTATTCGTTTTTCCTGTTTTTTCCCATTCTTGTTTTTCTTGTTTTTCTTTTTTCTCATTTTTAACTTTCCCCCCTTTTTAGTCGTTTTTCTTGTTTTTTTCATTTTTACTTCTCATTTTTCTTTTTCTCTGTTATTTGTTTTTCCCGTTTTTTCCCATTCTTCTTTCCCTTGTTTTTCTTTTTTCCCTCTTCTATTTCTTTTTTGTTTTCTCCCTCTTTAGTCGTTTTTCTCATTTTTCTCATTTTTCCCATTCTCATTTTTCTCATTTTTCTTTTTTTCCCATTTTTTTCTTTTTTCATTTTATTTCCCATTTTTTCCCTTGTTTTTCTTTTCCCAACTTTCTCTTTTTTCTCTTTTTTCCCTTTTTAGTAGTTTTTCTCATTTTTTTTCATTTTCCCCCTTTTTTATTCTTTCTTTTTTCTTCTTTTGTTTTTCCCATCTTTAGTCGTTTTTATCATTTTTCCCTTTCTTATTTTTCTCGTATTTCTTTTTTTCCATTTTATTCGTTTTTCCTGTTTTCTCCCATTCTTGTTTTTCTTATTTTTCTTTTTTCTCCCTTTTTATTTCCTTCCTTTTTAGTCGTTTTTCTCATTTTTTTCATTCTTCCTTCCCATTTTTCTTTTTTTCTGTTATTTGTTTTTCCCGTTTTTTCCCATTCTTCTTTCCCTTGTTTTTCTTTTTTCCCCCTTCTATTTCTTTTTTGTTTTTTCCCTCCTTAGTCGTTCTTCTCATTTTTCTCATTTTTCTCTTTTTCCCATTTTTTTCTTTTTTCATGTTATTTCCCTTTTTTTTCCTTGTTTTTCTTTTTTCCCTTTTCTCTTCTTCCTCTTTTTTCCCCTATTTAGTAGCTTTTCTCATTTTTCTCATTTTTCTATTTTTCCATTTTATTTGTTTTTCCCATTTTTTCTGGTTCTTGTGTTCCTTATTTTTCTTTTTTCCACTTTCTCTTTTTCTTCTTTTATTTTTTCCCTCTTTAGTCGTTTTTTCATTTTTCTTTTTTCCATTTTATTCATTTTTCCTGTTTTTTCCCATTCTTGTTTTTCTTTTCCCACCTTTTCTCTTTTTTCCCTGTTGTTCCCATTCTTGTTTTCTCCCTCTTTAGTCATTTCTCTCATTTTTCTCATTTTTCATACTTCCTTTTCTTAGTCGTTCTTCCCATTTTTCTCATTTTTCCATTTTTTTTTCTTTTTTCATGTTTTTTCCCATTTTTTCCCGTTTTTCTTTTTTCCCCTTTCTCTTTTTTCTCTTTTTTCCCATTTTTAGTAGTTTTTCTCATTTTTCTCATTTTTCTTTTTTTCCATTTTATTCGTTTTTCCCATTTTTTCTGGTTCTTGTCTTCCTTATTTTTCTTTTTTCAACTTTCTCTTTTTCTTCTTTTATTTTTTCCCTCTTTACTCGTTTTTTCATTTTTCTCATTTTTCTTTTTTCCAGTTTATTCATTTTTCCTGTTTTTTCCCATTCTTGTTTTTCTTTTCCCCCATTTTCTCATTTTTCCCTATTTTTCCCATTCTTGTTTTCTCCCTCTTTAGTCGTTTTTCTCATTTTTCTCATTTTTCTCATTTTTCCCATTTTTCCCATTTTCATTTTTCTCATTTTTCTTTTTTTCCCAGTTTTTTCTTTTTTCATGTTATTTCCCATTTTTTCCCTTGTTTTTCTTTTTCCCCCTTTCTCTTTTTCTCTTTTTTCCCCTTTTTAGTAGTTTTTCTCATTTTTCTCATTTTTCCATTTTATTCGTCTTTCCTATTTTTTCCCATACTTCTTTTTCTTCTTTTTCTTTTTTCCTTTTTATTAGTTTTTCCTGTTCATTTCCCATTCTGGTTTTTCTTGTTTTTCTTTGTTCCACTTTCTCTTGTTCTTCTTTTATTTTTCCCCTCTTTAGTTATTTTTTCATTTTTCTCATTTCTCTTTTTTCAATTTTATTTGTTTTTCCTGTTTTTTCCCATTCTTGTTTTTCTTGTTTCCCATTTTTCCTTCTTTCTCTTTTTCCTTTTCCCCCCATTTTAGTAGTTTTTCTCGTTTTTCTTGTTTTTCTCATTTTTTCCCTTCTCATTTTTCTCATTTTTCTTTTTTTCCATTGTATTTGTTTTTCCCATTTTTTTCCATTCTTGTTTTTCTTGTTTCCCCTTTTTTCCTTCTTTCTCTTTTTTCTTTTTCCCCCTTTTTAGTCGTTTTTCTCATTTTTCTCATTTTTACCCTTCTCATTTTTCTTTTTTTTCCATTTTATTCGTTTTTCCCATTTTCACCCATTCTTGTTTCTCTTGTTTTTCTTTGTTCCACTTTCTCTTTTTCTTCTTCTTTTGTTTTTCCCCTCTTTAGTCGTTTTTATCATTTTTCCCCTTCGTATTTTTCTCGTATTTCTTTTTTTCCATTTTATTCGTTTTTCCTGTTTTTTCCCATTCTTGTTTTTCTTGTTTTTCTTTTTTCTCCTTTTTTACTTTCCTCCCTTTTTAGTCGTTTTTCTCGTTTTTTTCATTTTTACTTCTCATTTTTCTTTTTCTCTGTTATTTGTTTTTCCCGTTTTTTCCCATTCTTCTTTCCCTTGTTTTTCTTCTTTCCCCCTTCTATTTCTTTTTTGTTTTCTCCCTCTTTAGTTGTTTTTCTCGTTTTTCTCATTTTTCCCATTCTCATTTTTCTCATTTTTCTCTTTTTCCCATTTTTTTCTTTTTTCATGTTATTTCCCATTTTTTCCCTTGTTTTTCTTTTTTCCCCTTTCTCTTTTTTCTCTTTTTTCCCCTTTTTAGTAGTTTTTCTCATTTTTCTCATTTCTCTTTTTTCCCTTTTTAGTAGTTTTTCTCATTTTTCTAATTTTCCCATTCTAATTTTTCTAATTTTTCTAATTTTTTCCATTTTATTCATTTAATTTTTTATTTTCCCCCTTTTTAGTCATTTTTCTCGTTTTTCTCTTTTTTTTCATATTTACTTCTCATTTTTCTTTTTTTCTGTTTTATTGTTTTTCCCTTTTTTTCCCATTCTTCTTTCCCTTGTTTTTCTTTTTCCCCTCTTCTATTTCTTTTTTGTTTTCTCCCTCTTTAGTCGTTTTTCTCATTTTTCTCATTTTTCCCATTCTCATTTTTCTCATTTTTCTTTTTTTCCCATTTTTTTCTTTTTTCATTTTATTTCCCATTTTTTCCCTTGTTTTTCTTTTTCCCACTTTCTCTTTTTTCTCTTTTTTCCCTTTTTAGTAGTTTTTCTCATTTTTTTTCATTTTTCCCCTTTTTTATTCTTTCTTTTTTCTTCTTTTGTTTTTCCCATCTTTAGTCGTTTTTATCATTTTTCCCTTTCTTATTTTTCTCATATTTCTTTTTTTCCATTTTATTAGTTTTTCCTGTTTTTTCCCATTCTTGTTTTTCTTATTTTTCTTTTTTCTCCCTTTTTATTTCCTTCCTTTTTAGTCGTTTTTCTCATTTTTTTCATTCTTCCTTCCCATTTTTCTTTTTTTCTGTTATTTGTTTTTCCCGTTTTTTCCCATTCTTCTTTCCCTTGTTTTTCTTTTTTCCCCCTTCTATTTCTTTTTTGTTTTTTCCCTCCTTAGTCGTTCTTCTCATTTTTCTCATTTTTCTCATTTTTCCATTTTTTTCTTTTTTCTTGTTATTTCCCACTTTTTTCCCTTGTTTTTCTTTTTTCCCCTTTCTCTTCTTCCTCTTTTTTCCCCTTTTTAGTAGATTTTCTCATTTTTCTCATTTTTCTTTTTTTCCATTTTATTCGTTTTCCCCATTTTTTCTGGTTCTTGTCTTCCTTATTTTTCTTTTTTCCACTTTCTCTTTTTCTTCTTTTCTTTTTTCCCTCTTTAGTCGTTTTTTCATTTTTCTTTTTTCCATTTTATTCATTTTTCCTGTTTTTTCTTTTTCCCCCTTTTCTCTTTTTTCCCCTTTTCCCATTCTCATTTTTCTCATTTTTCTTTTTTTCCCATTTTTTTCTTTTTTCATTTTATTTCCCATTTTTTCCCTTGTTTTTCTTTTTCCCCCTTTCTCTTTTTTCTTTTTTTCCCCTTTTTAGTAGTTTTTCTAATTTTTCTAATTTTTCCATTTTATTCGTTTTTCCTGTTTTTTCCCATACTTCTTTTTCTTGTTCTTCTTTTTTCCTTTTTATTCGTTTTTCCTGTTTATTTCCCATTCTTGTTTTCCTTGTTTTTCTTTGTTCCACTTTCTCTTTTTCTTCTTCTTTTGTTTTTTCCCTCTTTAGTCATTTTTATCATTTTTCCCCTAATTATTTTTCTTGTATTTCTTTTTTTCATTTTATTCGTTCTTCCTGTTTTTTCACATTCTTGTTTTTCTTGTTTTTCTTTTTTCTCCTTTTTTATTTCCCCCCTTTTTAGTCGTTTTTCTCTTTTTTTTTTTTTCATTTTTACTTCTCATTTTTCTTTTTTTCTGTTATTTGTTTTTCCCGTTTTTCCCATTCTTCTTTCCCTTGTTTTTCTTTTTTCCCACTTCTATTTCTTTTTTGTTTTTTCCCTCTTTAGTCGTTCTTCCCATTTTTCTCATTTTTCGCTTTTTTCCATTTTTTTTCTTTTTTCATGTTATTTCCCATTTTTTTCCTTGTTTTTCTTTTTTCCCCTTTCTCTTTTTTCTCTTTTTTCCCCTTTTTAGTAGTTTTTCTCATTTTTCTCATTTTTCCATTTTATTCGTCTTTCCTGTTTTTTCCCATACTTCTTTTTCTTTTTTCCCTTTTTCCTTTTTATTCGTTTTTCCTTTTTATTTCCCATTCTTGTTTTTCTTGTTTTTCTTTTTCCACTTTCTCTTTTTCTTCTTCTTTTGTTTTTCCCTCTTTAGTCGTTTTTATCATTTTCCCCTTCTTATTTCTCTCGTATTTCTTTTTTTCCATTTTATTCGTTTTTCCTGTTTTTTCCCATTCTTGTTTTTCTTGTTTTTCTTTTTCTCCTTTTGTATTTCCCCCCTTTTTAGTCGTTTTTCTCGTTTTTCTTGTTTTTTTCATTTTTACTTCCCATTTTTCTTTTTTTCTGTTATTTGTTTTTCCCGTTTTTCCCATTCTTCTTTCCCTTGTTTTTCTTTTTCCCCCTTCTATTTCTTTTTTGTTTTTCCCCTCTTTAGTCGTTCTTCCCATTTTTCTCATTTTCTCTTTTTTCCATTTTTTCTTTTTTCATGTTATTTCCCATTTTTTTCCTTGTTTTTCTTTTTTCCCCTTTTCTCTTTTTTCCCTAATTTTCCCATTCTTGTTTTCTCCCTCTTTAGTCGTTTTTCTCATTTTTCTCATTTTTCCCATTCTCATTTTTCTCATTTTTCTTTTTTCCCCATTTTTTTCTTTTTTCATGTTATTTCCCATTTTTTTCCTTGTTTTTCTTTTTCCCCCTTTCTCTTTTTTCTCTTTTTCCCCCTGTTTTTTCCCATTCTTGTTTTTCTTGTTTTTCTTTTTCTCCTTTTGTATTTCCCCCCTTTTTAGTCGTTTTTCTCGTTTTTCTCGTTTTTTTCATTTTTACTTCTCATTTTTCTTTTTTTCTGTTATTCGTTTTTCCCGTTTTTCCCATTCTTCTTTCCCTTGTTTTTCTTTTTTCCCCCTTCTATTTCTTTTTTGTTTTTTCCCTCTTTAGTCGTTCTTCCCATTTTTCTCATTTTTCTCTTTTTTCCATTTTTTTTCTTTTTTCATGTTATTTCCCATTTTTTCCCCTTGATTTTTCTTTTTTCCCCTTTCTCTTTTTTCTCTTTTCCCCCCTTTTTAGTAGTTTTTCTCATTTTTCTCATTTTTCTCATTTTTCTTTTTTTCCATTTTATTCGTTTTTCCCATTTTTTCTGGTACTTGTCTTCCTTATTTTTCTTTTTTCTGATTGGGTATATGCTGGCTTAAAGGGGAAAAACTGAGGCTTGAGAATAAACAGACAAGAATGCAGCTTCTTAGGGCCAACAGTGTTTACTGTTTAGCATAGGGCAATAATGCAGATACAGTACATTATCGCAAACAATGAAAAAGATGAATATACAGGATACATCATTGTAAAAGGAAAACAAAAACAAACTTATAAGTAGAGTTCCGTGTATTGATCCCAGGGCCAGAGTTCCTGCCATGGCCTATACCCAAAGCCAGGCATAGCTCACTCTGCCCAGTCCACGGGAAGTGAACACGTGAAGAACTACATGGCTAAAAGACACTAGAAATCAAGAAGACATAGAACACCATTTTGCATGGTTGTATATTCAGTTCTTCTAGCATTCTGATTGGCTGGAAGTTAGCTGTTACACACACTAGGCCTCAAAGCACTAGGCCTAAAGCACATAGCATGACCTGCTATTGGTTAGCAGTGCTGCATCTACGCACTGAGTTCCCCCCTCCTCCTTGCTCAGGGGGGGCTTGGGCATGGGCAAGGCTTCCCACGGAAGGACATCAGGAGGATATCTCTCATGGGAAGATTTCCATTGCTAGCCATAATAATGGTACCTTCTAGCTTCATTATCTCATGAGGATGTAAACAACGTCAAGGCTTCTCTGTTGTCCAGCCACCTGGCATTCACGTCACCATGAGAATGCTTTGCTTTGCTTTGTAAAAGATGCAATTTGCCAAAACACTTTTGCATTGAAAAGAAATCCAATTTACCAATATCATATAGTATAAGAAATCTGACACCCTTCCACATTGGATTTCGACACAATGCAAACAATGATGGAAGTTGTTCAAAGCTTTAAAATACATTTGTACAGAAACAGAAACAACAAAGGTTAATGCATGTAATAATCACACTATTCAAGTTACAGTTTTTACAACCAATAGTATCAACACTAGAAAATGGTTTAAAAACACTTGTTACACATATGTATAATGCACAATATACATTTCATGCAATGTTTTATTCAGATACATACAAATACATAATAATACAAATTATGCAGGAACAGAAACACAGGCAAAGAGAAACAGACAAACATTGCCCGCAAATGTTCTGTCCCCTCCTTTGCAAAAATCGCAGCCAGCATAGATAAGGAATTCCAATCCTGTTGCATGCTGTTAGCTGATTTTAAGAAAAAACCGCAGCTTGGTATTTTTACTTGGGCAAAACTAATTCAGGGCATGTCCACTGCGTTACTGTAGAGTGATATACTGTACTGTACAACAAATTAAGGATAAGCTTTTCTTTACACAAATGACACTCTGTAGGAAACCAAGAACCATCTCTCTTCTGGGCTCTTGTAACTTCAACACCAAGATAAATGTTTGAATTTGTGCTGAACTCCTTCAGCTGGCAATTCTATTTCAGCTGACTGACAAATTCTTATACAAGGTGGTAAACTTCAGTTTCTAAGCAGAAAACAACTACATAAGTACGAAGTCCTACACAACCTATACTATACTTCCTTATGTACACATAGAAAACAGCACGTGACTGTTCTCACATCCCAGTTAGCATCTGCACCATGCTATCAATGACTGGCCTGCTTTAAAATCCATAAAGCACCCTGTTAAGTCAATGAATTGTTTGGGAACTGCCACACATGCAGAGCCACAACGCTTGCCTTACACACACTGTTTCAGGGAGATCTACATTCAAATATGCTGTGTCAACATCACAATATGTAAATGGACACCTGTTTCACGCTACGCAACCAGAAAACGCACCACACGTTAATATTCTGGCCTAGCTGTGGGTGCATACACTAGATCTACAGTTCACAAACTTCTTTTTGTGCAACAAATCCCTGGGTAACACTGGCTTTACACTGCAGAGTATTATCAGAAAGAAATGTCTTTCTGAACACTCATCTGGAACCTACAGCTTACTAAAACAAAGGACAGGTTGGTTACTTTTAACACTTCACCAAAACTCAAACAGACTATCCACAGCTGTGTTCCAACGTTCTTCCTGCGTCTCCAAGGCAGGAGCAACACATCTAGCAAAGACTGGGTTTTCTCAGGTAACTTGACACTCTCTGTCACCTGCTAAATCACAAATCTGTCAGGCTTCACACCCTGGAATAAGAGGACCCATGAGGAATGACCACTGTGCTTCCTCCATCACCATCTCTTTTCCCTAATACCTGACTCCCCCTCCAGGCCCTGCAACTGCTCAGGTGAAATTTCCACTCCTTCACCTGAGGGGCCCTTTTCAACCCTCGGAGACTGGGGAACAGAAGAAACCTGAACTGGTTTTTGCCCATCTACTGAACCATGGACAATGGGTTTACACTAGCAGCAACACTTCTGCAACCTTAGCATGTAACCTTTCCAAACCAGTAGGCTGCTTAAACACTAAAGCACTTCTGGAGATTTGGATTTGACCATGGCTTAATGAAACACCGATAAGCCTTGGATTTTAATCAACAACCAACAACCAACAACCTGAAGCACTCTGCTTCCTTGGTTCTTCCTTCTCTGTGACCTGGGGTTGTGAACACACGCAAATGTTTCACAGACATGCAGGCACTTCAGTGAAGGGCGCTTGCCATACCAAAGAAAAACAATTTCTTTTCACAGTTGAATTCTACTACCTGGTTAGTTAGAAACCACACACTGCAATCAAGGCAGCCTCTCCCCAGACATGGGGTGGCACCTGAGCAACTAACAGCAGGCTATTTTTTAATGGTATTCACAACACCAACACTCAGCAAGAAATCCAACATTGGCAAGTCTTTGGGAGAATACTTTCCTGCAAAGCCAATTCTAAAACACATGGCTCAGGGACACTCCACTACAATCTGACTGGAACTGACCTTATTTTCATCCTACCATTGCTACATACACTTCAAAGCGAGCACAGACCTTCGCTTTAGACTTCAACAAGTAGCAACAACACAAGCAGGTATGATCATCAACCAGAAGGAACATGAAACTCGCACCCCACCATTACTTGGGACATGGGGGCTAACTAGATCTCTATGAACCAACTGAAATGGTCTAGTTAACACTCTGTCACTTTGCCTAGCAACAGACACAGTTCTGATTTTAGATTGTTTACACACAGTACAATCAAGAAACTTTTGCACATTTCCTGGGTTCTAACTCAGAATGCATTTGGCTATCTGAGCCACACTCTCCCATCCCGGGATACCCCAGTACTTTGTGAAAACTTTATGGATGCATTTATGATGTGGGGAACATTAAACACACAATGTCCTGTCCACACAATCTCCACAGCATCTCACACACTTGATTTTACAGGTTTTTCTCTAACACACTCAGTCTCAACACAAGCAGTTTCATATCGCAATGAAACATTCAGCACCTTTGAATACAACAAGTACAGTTAGACTTGACCAGGGCTGGAACACTGAGGAGAGAAAAACAACAAGTGTACACATACACATTTCTTACACAGAAATATCAGCTAAAATTACTTGCTGAACTCAAGGCTGACATTTGTAACAATAACCATCCATGTTTACAAACTTTACAGCGACCAATTCAAAAACAGAGTCTCTGTAGATAAATGCTTACACAACAGCAGCCGGTAGAGTAGAAAACTTGGATTCGTTGTTCAGCTGACTCCTGGCATCTGGCGTCCCCTCCATTCGTAAATCAGGCTTATTGCACTGACAGCAACCGCTGGACATCGGGGCAGGAAACAGCTTTGTAGAATCACAGCAAACCACAGCAAATGTGAATTCCATGTCAGGTTTTACTTCAGCTGGAACACTTTGTTAGGCAACAGCAACAGACGGCTCCTGGAAGTGGCTTGTAGCTCCAGGCTTGACAAAAATCACGCATGCTTTTTCATAGTGCCAGAAAAACAAGCCTTCTCGTTCAAATGCAGCAAACAAAGTTTTGAACTCACCAAGGTGGGTCATCACAGTCTCACCGGTTGCAGCTTCAAACCATAAAGCTGTCTTAATAGACCACCAAGGGCAACAGAGCTCCACTGTGTATTAAAGGCTCCAACAGCTCTCAGCACCCATTTCTCAGTCCGTGGGTTGCTGACATGCAGTAGCTGAAATAATTCCATTCAGAGGAGTTGAGTCCCAAAAGCAAAAATGCCATAAGCACAGTCCAAACATGCTTGCACTTCTTCAGAGAGATTCTCTGGATCCTCCAGGGATCCCCTGGAAGTGGATTTGCCACTTACTGCCACAAATCTTCTTCTTGCAAAAAGAATGATTCCATCTCCACACACCAGGTCAGATAGTTTGTGCCATCTAAAGCCCCAAATGGCAGACTGACCAGACACTGTTCAGCCATTGCTGACCACTCAAAGAAAACATGTTTACTCCGAAACCAGCCAGGACCAACGCAGCAAAGAAAACGCAAATTTCTCTCTGGGCCCATAACCTGATGGGGTATATGCTGGCTTAAAGGGGAAAAACTGAGGCTTGAGAATAAACAGACAAGAATGCAGCTTCTTAGGGCCAACAGTGTTTACTGTTTAGCATAGGGCAATAATGCAGATACAGTACATTATCGCAAACAATGAAAAAGATGAATATACAGGATACATCATTGTAAAAGGAAAACAAAAACAAACTTATAAGCAGAGTTCCGTGTATTGATCCCAGGGCCAGAGTTCCTGCCATGGCCTATACCCAAAGCCAGGCATAGCTCACTCTGCCCAGTCCACGGGAAGTGAACACGTGAAGAACTACATGGCTAAAAGACACTAGAAATCAAGAAGACATAGAACACCATTTTGCATGGTTGTATATTCAGTTCTTCTAGCATTCTGATTGGCTGGAAGTTAGCTGTTACACACACTAGGCCTCAAAGCACTAGGCCTAAAGCACATAGCATGACCTGCTATTGGTTAGCAGTGCTGCATCTACGCACTGAGTTCCCCCCTCCTCCTTGCTCAGGGGGGGCTTGGGCATGGGCAAGGCTTCCCACGGAAGGACATCAGGAGGATATCTCTCATGGGAAGATTTCCATTGCTAGCCATAATAATGGTACCTTCTAGCTTCATTATCTCATGAGGATGTAAACAACGTCAAGGCTTCTCTGTTGTCCAGCCACCTGGCATTCACGTCACCATGAGAATGCTTTGCTTTGCTTTGTAAAAGATGCAATTTGCCAAAACACTTTTGCATTGAAAAGAAATCCAATTTACCAATATCATATAGTATAAGAAATCTGACATTTTCCACTTTCTCTTTTTCTTTTATTTTTTCCCTCTTTTGTCGTTTTTTCATTTTTTTCATTTTTCTTTTTTCCAGTTTATTCATTTTTCCTGTTTTTCCCCATTCTTGTTTTTTTTCCCCTTTTCTCTTTTTTCCCTATTTTTCCCATTCTTGTTTTCTCCCTCTTTAGTCGTTTTTCTCATTTTTCTAATTTTTCCCATTCTCATTTTTCTCATTTTTCTTTTTTCCCCAGTTTTTCTTTTTTCATGTTATTTCCCATTTTTTCCCTTATTTTTCTTTTTCCCCCTTTCTCTTTTTTCTCTTTTTTCCCTTTTTAGTAGTTTTTCTCATTTTTCTCATTTTTCCATTTTATTCGTTTTTCCTGTTTTTTTCCATACTTCTTTTTCTTGTTTTTCTTTTTTCCTTTTTATTCGTTTTTCCTGTTTATTTCCCATTCTTGTTTTTCTTGTTTTTCTTTGTTCCACTTTCTCTTTTTCTTCTTCTTTTGTTTTTTCCCCCTTTAGTCGTTTTTATCATTTTTTCCCTTCTTATTTTTCTCGTATTTCTTTTTTTCCATTTTATTCATTTTTCCTGTTTTTTCCCATTCTTGTTTTTCTTGTTTCTTTTTTCTCCTTTTTTATTTCCCCCCTTTTTAGTTGTTTTTCTCGTTTTTCTCGTTATTTTCATTTTTACTTCTCATTTTTCTTTTTTTCTGTTATTTGTTTTTCCCGTTTTTCCCATTCTTCTTTCCCTTGTTTTTCTTTTTTCCCTCTTCTATTTCTTTTTTGTTTTCTCCCTCTTTAGTCGTTTTTCTTGTTTTTCTCATTTTTCCCATTCTCATTTTTCTCATTTTTCTTTTTTCCCATTTTTTTCTTTTTTCATGTTATTTCCCAATTTTTCCTTGTTTTTCTTTTTTCCCCTTTCTCTTTTTTCTCTTTTTTCCCTTTTTAGTAGTTTTTCTGATTTTTTTTCATTTTTCCCCTTTTTTATTCGTTTTTCCCATTTTTCCCCATTCTTGTCTTCCTTGTTTTTCTTTTTTTCCACTTTTTTTCCACTTTCTTTTTTCTTCTTTTGTTTTTCCCATCTTTAGTCATTTTTCTCATTTTTCCCATTCTCATTTTTCTCATTTTTCTTTTTTCCCATTTTTTTCTTTTTTCATGTTATTTTCCATTTTTTCCTTGTTTTTCTTTTTTCCCCTTTCTCTTTTTTCTCTTTTTTCCCTTTTTAGTAGTTTTTCTCATTTTTTATTCATTTTTTCCATTTTATTCGTTTTTCCTGTTTTTTCCCATTCTTGTTTTTCTTGTTTTTCTTTTTTCTCCTTTTTTCTTTTCCCCCCTTTTTAGTCATTTTTAGTCGTTTTTCTCGTTTTTTTTCATTTTTACTTCTCATTTTTCTTTTTTTCTGTTTTATTTGTTTTTCCCGTTGTTTCCTATTCTTCTTTCCCTTGTTTTTCTTTTTTCCCCCTTCTCTTTCTCTTTTGTTTTTCCCTCTTTAGTCGTTCTTCTCATTTTTCTCATATTTCTCTTTTTCCCATTTTTTTCTTTTTTCATGTTATTTCCCATTTTTTTCCTTGTTTTTCTTTTTTCCCCTTTCTCTTTTTTCTCTTTTTTCCCCTTTTTAGTAGTTTTTCTCATTTTTCTCATTTCTCTTTTTTCCCTTTTTAGTAGTTTTTCTCATTTTTCTTATTTTCCCATTCTAATTTTTCTCATTTTTCTTTTTTCCCATTTTTTTCTTTTTTCAGGTTATTTTCCATTTTTTCCTTGTTTTTCTTTTTTCCCCTTTCTCTTTTATCTCTTTTTTCCCTTTTTAGTAGTTTTTCTCATTTTTTATTCATTTTTTCCATTTTATTCGTTTTTCCTGTTTTTTCCAATTCTTGTTTTTCTTGTTTTTCTTTTTTCTCCTTTTTTCTTTTTAGTCGTTTTTCTTGTTTTTTTTCATTTTTTTCTTCTTTTTCTTTTTTCCTTTTTATTCGTTTTTCCTGTTTATTTCCCATTCTTGTTTTTCTTGTTTTTCTTTGTTCCACTTTCTCTTTTTCTTCTTCTTTTGTTTTTTCCCCCTTTAGTCGTTTTTATCATTTTTTCCCTTCTTATTTTTCTCGTATTTCTTTTTTTCCATTTTATTCATTTTTCCTGTTTTTTCCCATTCTTGTTTTTCTTGTTTCTTTTTTCTCCTTTTTTATTTCCCCCCTTTTTAGTTGTTTTTCTCGTTTTTCTCGTTATTTTCATTTTTACTTCTCATTTTTCTTTTTTTCTGTTATTTGTTTTTCCCGTTTTTCCCATTCTTCTTTCCCTTGTTTTTCTTTTTTCCCTCTTCTATTTCTTTTTTGTTTTCTCCCTCTTTAGTCATTTTTCTTGTTTTTCTCATTTTTCCCATTCTCATTTTTCTCATTTTTCTTTTTTCCCATTTTTTTCTTTTTTCATGTTATTTCCCAATTTTTCCTTGTTTTTCTTTTTTCCCCTTTCTCTTTTTTCTCTTTTTTCCCTTTTTAGTAGTTTTTCTCATTTTTTTTCATTTTTCCCCTTTTTTATTCGTTTTTCCCATTTTTCCCCATTCTTGTCTTCCTTGTTTTTCTTTTTTTCCACTTTTTTTCCACTTTCTTTTTTCTTCTTTTGTTTTTCCCATCTTTAGTCATTTTTCTCATTTTTCCCATTCTCATTTTTCTCATTTTTCTTTTTTCCCATTTTTTTCTTTTTTCATGTTATTTTCCATTTTTTCCTTGTTTTTCTTTTTTCCCCTTTCTCTTTTTTCTCTTTTTTCCCTTTTTAGTAGTTTTTCTCATTTTTTATTCATTTTTTCCATTTTATTCGTTTTTCCTGTTTTTTCCCATTCTTGTTTTTCTTGTTTTTCTTTTTCTCCTTTTGTATTTCCCCCCTTTTTAGTTGTTTTTCTCGTTTTTCTCATTTTTTTCATTTTTACTTCTCATTTTTCTTTTTTTCTGTTATTTGTTTTTCCTGTTTTTCCCATTCTTCTTTCCCTTGTTTTTCTTTTTCCCCCTTCTATTTCTTTTTTGTTTTTTCCCTCTTTAGTCGTTCTTCCCATTTTTCTCATTTTTCTCTTTTTTCCATTTTTTCTTTTTTCATGTTATTTCCCATTTTTTCCTTGTTTTTCTTTTTTCCCCTTTTCTCTTTTTTCCCTATTTTTCCCATTCTTGTTTTCTCCCTCTTTAGTCGTTTTTCTCATTTTTCTCATTTTTCCCATTCTCATTTTTCTCATTTTTCTTTTTTTCCCATTTTTTTCTTTTTTCATGTTATTTCCCATTTTTTCCCTTGTTTTTCTTTTTCCCCCTTTCTCTTTTTTTCTTTTTTTCCCCTTTTTAGTAGTTTTTCTCATTTTTCTCATTTTTCCATTTTATTCGTCTTTCCTGTTTTTTCCCATACTTCTTTTTCTTGTTTTTCTTTGTTCCACTTTCTCTTTTTCTTCTGCTTTTGTTTTTTCTTTCTTTGGTCGTTTTTATCATTTTTCCCCTTCTTATTTTTCTCGTATTTCTTTTTTTCCATTTTATTCGTTTTTCCTTTTTTTTCCCATTCTTGTTTTTCTTGTTTTTCTTGTTTCCTTTTTTATTTCCCCCCCTTTTATTAGTTTTTCTTGTTTTTCTCATTTTTTTTCATTTTTACTTCTCATTTTTCTTTTTTTCTGTTATTTGTTTTTCCCGTTTTTCCCATTCTTCTTTCCCTTGTTTTTCTTTTTTCCCCCTTCTATTACTTTTTTGTTTTTCCCCTCTTTAGTCGTTCTTCCCATTTTTCTCATTTTCTCTTTTTTCCATTTTTTCTTTTTTCATGTTATTTCCCATTTTTTTCCTTGTTTTTCTTTTTTCCCCTTTTCTCTTTTTTCCCTAATTTTCCCATTCTTGTTTTCTCCCTCTTTAGTCGTTTTTCTCATTTTTCTCATTTTTCCCATTCTCATTTTTCTCATTTTTCTTTTTTCCCCATTTTTTTCTTTTTTCATGTTATTTCCCATTTTTTTCCTTGTTTTTCTTTTTCCCCCTTTCTCTTTTTTCTCTTTTTCCCCCTGTTTTTTCCCATTCTTGTTTTTCTTGTTTTTCTTTTTCTCCTTTTGTATTTCCCCCCTTTTTAGTCGTTTTTCTCGTTTTTCTCGTTTTTTTCATTTTTACTTCTCATTTTTCTTTTTTTCTGTTATTCGTTTTTCCCGTTTTTCCCATTCTTCTTTCCCTTGTTTTTCTTTTTTCCCCCTTCTATTTCTTTTTTGTTTTTTCCCTCTTTAGTCGTTCTTCCCATTTTTCTCATTTTTCTCTTTTTTCCATTTTTTTTCTTTTTTCATGTTATTTCCCATTTTTTCCCCTTGATTTTTCTTTTTTCCCCTTTCTCTTTTTTCTCTTTTTCCCCCTTTTTAGTATGTCTATGTTCATACTATGAACATAGTATGTTCATATCAATATGTTCATAGACATATTGCCATACATTTTGGGGATGAAACCCCTGTTTAGTAGTTTTTCTCATTTTTCTCATTTTTCTCATTTTTCTTTTTTTCCATTTTATTCGTTTTTCCCATTTTTTCTGGTACTTGTCTTCCTTATTTTTCTTTTTTCTGATGGGGTATATGCTGGCTTAAAGGGGAAAAACTGAGGCTTGAGAATAAACAGACAAGAATGCAGCTTCTTAGGGCCAACAGTGTTTACTGTTTAGCATAGGGCAATAATGCAGATACAGTACATTATCGCAAACAATGAAAAAGATGAATATACAGGATACATCATTGTAAAAGGAAAACAAAAACAAACTTATAAGCAGAGTTCCGTGTATTGATCCCAGGGCCAGAGTTCCTGCCATGGCCTATACCCAAAGCCAGGCATAGCTCACTCTGCCCAGTCCACGGGAAGTGAACACGTGAAGAACTACATGGCTAAAAGACACTAGAAATCAAGAAGACATAGAACACCATTTTGCATGGTTGTATATTCAGTTCTTCTAGCATTCTGATTGGCTGGAAGTTAGCTGTTACACACACTAGGCCTCAAAGCACTAGGCCTAAAGCACATAGCATGACCTGCTATTGGTTAGCAGTGCTGCATCTACGCACTGAGTTCCCCCCTCCTCCTTGCTCAGGGGGGGCTTGGGCATGGGCAAGGCTTCCCACGGAAGGACATCAGGAGGATATCTCTCATGGGAAGATTTCCATTGCTAGCCATAATAATGGTACCTTCTAGCTTCATTATCTCATGAGGATGTAAACAACGTCAAGGCTTCTCTGTTGTCCAGCCACCTGGCATTCACGTCACCATGAGAATGCTTTGCTTTGCTTTGTAAAAGATGCAATTTGCCAAAACACTTTTGCATTGAAAAGAAATCCAATTTACCAATATCATATAGTATAAGAAATCTGACATTTTCCACTTTCTCTTTTTCTTTTATTTTTTCCCTCTTTTGTCGTTTTTTCATTTTTTTCATTTTTCTTTTTTCCAGTTTATTCATTTTTCCTGTTTTTTCCCATTCTTGTTTTTTTCCCCTTTTCTCTTTTTTCCCTATTTTTCCCATTCTTGTTTTCTCCCTCTTTAGTCGTTTTTCTCATTTTTCTAATTTTTCCCATTCTAATTTTTCTCATTTTTCTTTTTTCCCCAGTTTTTCTTTTTTCATGTTATTTCCCATTTTTTCCCTTATTTTTCTTTTTCCCCCTTTCTCTTTTTTCTCTTTTTTCCCTTTTTAGTAGTTTTTCTCATTTTTCTCATTTTTCCATTTTATTCGTTTTTCCTGTTTTTTTCCATACTTCTTTTTCTTGTTTTTCTTTTTTCCTTTTTATTCGTTTTTCCTGTTTATTTCCCATTCTTGTTTTTCTTGTTTTTCTTTGTTCCACTTTCTCTTTTTCTTCTTCTTTTGTTTTTTCCCCCTTTAGTCGTTTTTATCATTTTTTCCCTTCTTATTTTTCTCGTATTTCTTTTTTTCCATTTTATTCATTTTTCCTGTTTTTTCCCATTCTTGTTTTTCTTGTTTCTTTTTTCTCCTTTTTTATTTCCCCCCTTTTTAGTTGTTTTTCTCGTTTTTCTCGTTATTTTCATTTTTACTTCTCATTTTTCTTTTTTTCTGTTATTTGTTTTTCCCGTTTTTCCCATTCTTCTTTCCCTTGTTTTTCTTTTTTCCCTCTTCTATTTCTTTTTTGTTTTCTCCCTCTTTAGTCGTTTTTCTTGTTTTTCTCATTTTTCCCATTCTCATTTTTCTCATTTTTCTTTTTTCCCATTTTTTTCTTTTTTCATGTTATTTCCCAATTTTTCCTTGTTTTTCTTTTTTCCCCTTTCTCTTTTTTCTCTTTTTTCCCTTTTTAGTAGTTTTTCTGATTTTTTTTCATTTTTCCCCTTTTTTATTCGTTTTTCCCATTTTTCCCCATTCTTGTCTTCCTTGTTTTTCTTTTTTTCCACTTTTTTTCCACTTTCTTTTTTCTTCTTTTGTTTTTCCCATCTTTAGTCATTTTTCTCATTTTTCCCATTCTCATTTTTCTCATTTTTCTTTTTTCCCATTTTTTTCTTTTTTCATGTTATTTTCCATTTTTTCCTTGTTTTTCTTTTTTCCCCTTTCTCTTTTTTCTCTTTTTTCCCTTTTTAGTAGTTTTTCTCATTTTTTATTCATTTTTTCCATTTTATTCGTTTTTCCTGTTTTTTCCCATTCTTGTTTTTCTTGTTTTTCTTTTTTCTCCTTTTTTCTTTTCCCCCCTTTTTAGTCATTTTTAGTCGTTTTTCTCGTTTTTTTTCATTTTTACTTCTCATTTTTCTTTTTTTCTGTTTTATTTGTTTTTCCCGTTGTTTCCTATTCTTCTTTCCCTTGTTTTTCTTTTTTCCCCCTTCTCTTTCTCTTTTGTTTTTCCCTCTTTAGTCGTTCTTCTCATTTTTCTCATATTTCTCTTTTTCCCATTTTTTTCTTTTTTCATGTTATTTCCCATTTTTTTCCTTGTTTTTCTTTTTTCCCCTTTCTCTTTTTTCTCTTTTTTCCCCTTTTTAGTAGTTTTTCTCATTTTTCTCATTTCTCTTTTTTCCCTTTTTAGTAGTTTTTCTCATTTTTCTTATTTTCCCATTCTAATTTTTCTCATTTTTCTTTTTTCCCATTTTTTTCTTTTTTCAGGTTATTTTCCATTTTTTCCTTGTTTTTCTTTTTTCCCCTTTCTCTTTTATCTCTTTTTTCCCTTTTTAGTAGTTTTTCTCATTTTTTATTCATTTTTTCCATTTTATTCGTTTTTCCTGTTTTTTCCAATTCTTGTTTTTCTTGTTTTTCTTTTTTCTCCTTTTTTCTTTTTAGTCGTTTTTCTTGTTTTTTTTCATTTTTTTCTTCTTTTTCTTTTTTCCTTTTTATTCGTTTTTCCTGTTTATTTCCCATTCTTGTTTTTCTTGTTTTTCTTTGTTCCACTTTCTCTTTTTCTTCTTCTTTTGTTTTTTCCCCCTTTAGTCGTTTTTATCATTTTTTCCCTTCTTATTTTTCTCGTATTTCTTTTTTTCCATTTTATTCATTTTTCCTGTTTTTTCCCATTCTTGTTTTTCTTGTTTCTTGTTTCTCCTTTTTTATTTCCCCCCTTTTTAGTCGTTTTTCTCGTTTTTCTCGTTATTTTCATTTTTACTTCTCATTTTTCTTTTTTTCTGTTATTTGTTTTTCCCGTTTTTCCCATTCTTCTTTCCCTTGTTTTTCTTTTTTCCCTCTTCTATTTCTTTTTTGTTTTCTCCCTCTTTAGTCGTTTTTCTTGTTTTTCTCATTTTTCCCATTCTCATTTTTCTCATTTTTCTTTTTTCCCATTTTTTTCTTTTTTCATGTTATTTCCCAATTTTTCCTTGTTTTTCTTTTTTCCCCTTTCTCTTTTTTCTCTTTTTTCCCTTTTTAGTAGTTTTTCTCATTTTTTTTCATTTTTCCCCTTTTTTATTCGTTTTTCCCATTTTTCCCCATTCTTGTCTTCCTTGTTTTTCTTTTTTTCCACTTTTTTTCCACTTTCTTTTTTCTTCTTTTGTTTTTCCCATCTTTAGTCATTTTTCTCATTTTTCCCATTCTCATTTTTCTCATTTTTCTTTTTTCCCATTTTTTTCTTTTTTCATGTTATTTTCCATTTTTTCCTTGTTTTTCTTTTTTCCCCTTTCTCTTTTTTCTCTTTTTTCCCTTTTTAGTAGTTTTTCTCATTTTTTATTCATTTTTTCCATTTTATTCGTTTTTCCTGTTTTTTCCCATTCTTGTTTTTCTTGTTTTTCTTTTTCTCCTTTTGTATTTCCCCCCTTTTTAGTTGTTTTTCTCGTTTTTCTCATTTTTTTCATTTTTACTTCTCATTTTTCTTTTTTTCTGTTATTTGTTTTTCCTGTTTTTCCCATTCTTCTTTCCCTTGTTTTTCTTTTTCCCCCTTCTATTTCTTTTTTGTTTTTTCCCTCTTTAGTCGTTCTTCCCATTTTTCTCATTTTTCTCTTTTTTCCATTTTTTCTTTTTTCATGTTATTTCCCATTTTTTCCTTGTTTTTCTTTTTTCCCCTTTTCTCTTTTTTCCCTATTTTTCCCATTCTTGTTTTCTCCCTCTTTAGTCGTTTTTCTCATTTTTCTCATTTTTCTCATTTTTCCCATTCTCATTTTTCTCATTTTTCTTTTTTTCCCATTTTTTTCTTTTTTCATGTTATTTCCCATTTTTTCCCTTGTTTTTCTTTTTCCCCCTTTCTCTTTTTTTCTTTTTTTCCCCTTTTTAGTAGTTTTTCTCATTTTTCTCATTTTTCCATTTTATTCGTCTTTCCTGTTTTTTCCCATACTTCTTTTTCTTGTTTTTCTTTGTTCCACTTTCTCTTTTTCTTCTGCTTTTGTTTTTTCTTTCTTTGGTCGTTTTTATCATTTTTCCCCTTCTTATTTTTCTCGTATTTCTTTTTTTCCATTTTATTCGTTTTTCCTTTTTTTTCCCATTCTTGTTTTTCTTGTTTTTCTTGTTTCCTTTTTTATTTCCCCCCCTTTTATTAGTTTTTCTTGTTTTTCTCATTTTTTTTCATTTTTACTTCTCATTTTTCTTTTTTTCTGTTATTTGTTTTTCCCGTTTTTCCCATTCTTCTTTCCCTTGTTTTTCTTTTTTCCCCCTTCTATTACTTTTTTGTTTTTCCCCTCTTTAGTCGTTCTTCCCATTTTTCTCATTTTCTCTTTTTTCCATTTTTTCTTTTTTCATGTTATTTCCCATTTTTTTCCTTGTTTTTCTTTTTTCCCCTTTTCTCTTTTTTCCCTAATTTTCCCATTCTTGTTTTCTCCCTCTTTAGTCGTTTTTCTCATTTTTCTCATTTTTCCCATTCTCATTTTTCTCATTTTTCTTTTTTCCCCATTTTTTTCTTTTTTCATGTTATTTCCCATTTTTTTCCTTGTTTTTCTTTTTCCCCCTTTCTCTTTTTTCTCTTTTTCCCCCTGTTTTTTCCCATTCTTGTTTTTCTTGTTTTTCTTTTTCTCCTTTTGTATTTCCCCCCTTTTTAGTCGTTTTTCTCGTTTTTCTCGTTTTTTTCATTTTTACTTCTCATTTTTCTTTTTTTCTGTTATTCGTTTTTCCCGTTTTTCCCATTCTTCTTTCCCTTGTTTTTCTTTTTTCCCCCTTCTATTTCTTTTTTGTTTTTTCCCTCTTTAGTCGTTCTTCCCATTTTTCTCATTTTTCTCTTTTTTCCATTTTTTTTCTTTTTTCATGTTATTTCCCATTTTTTCCCCTTGATTTTTCTTTTTTCCCCTTTCTCTTTTTTCTCTTTTTCCCCCTTTTTAGTATGTCTATGTTCATACTATGAACATAGTATGTTCATATCAATATGTTCATAGACATATTGCCATACATTTTGGGGATGAAACCCCTTTTTAGTAGTTTTTCTCATTTTTCTCATTTTTCTCATTTTTCTTTTTTTCCATTTTATTCGTTTTTCCCATTTTTTCTGGTACTTGTCTTCCTTATTTTTCTTTTTTCTGATGGGGTATATGCTGGCTTAAAGGGGAAAAACTGAGGCTTGAGAATAAACAGACAAGAATGCAGCTTCTTAGGGCCAACAGTGTTTACTGTTTAGCATAGGGCAATAATGCAGATACAGTACATTATCGCAAACAATGAAAAAGATGAATATACAGGATACATCATTGTAAAAGGAAAACAAAAACAAACTTATAAGCAGAGTTCCGTGTATTGATCCCAGGGCCAGAGTTCCTGCCATGGCCTATACCCAAAGCCAGGCATAGCTCACTCTGCCCAGTCCACGGGAAGTGAACACGTGAAGAACTACATGGCTAAAAGACACTAGAAATCAAGAAGACATAGAACACCATTTTGCATGGTTGTATATTCAGCTCTTCTAGCATTCTGATTGGCTGGAAGTTAGCTGTTACACACACTAGGCCTCAAAGCACTAGGCCTAAAGCACATAGCATGACCTGCTATTGGTTAGCAGTGCTGCATCTACGCACTGAGTTCCCCCCTCCTCCTTGCTCAGGGGGGGCTTGGGCATGGGCAAGGCTTCCCACGGAAGGACATCAGGAGGATATCTCTCATGGGAAGATTTCCATTGCTAGCCATAATAATGGTACCTTCTAGCTTCATTATCTCATGAGGATGTAAACAACGTCAAGGCTTCTCTGTTGTCCAGCCACCTGGCATTCACGTCACCATGAGAATGCTTTGCTTTGCTTTGTAAAAGATGCAATTTGCCAAAACACTTTTGCATTGAAAAGAAATCCAATTTACCAATATCATATAGTATAAGAAATCTGACACCCTTCCACATTGGATTTCGACACAATGCAAACAATGATGGAAGTTGTTCAAAGCTTTAAAATACATTTGTACAGAAACAGAAACAACAAAGGTTAATGCATGTAATAATCACACTATTCAAGTTACAGTTTTTACAACCAATAGTATCAACACTAGATAATGGTTTAAAAACACTTGTTACACATATGTATAATGCACAATATACATTTCATGCAATGTTTTATTCAGATACATACAAATACATAATAATACAGATTATGCAGGAACAGAAACACAGGCAAAGAGAAACAGACTTTACATTTTTTGTTTTTTCCCTCTTTAGTCGCTCTTCCCACTCTTCTCATTTTTCTCTTGTTTCCATTTTTTTTCTTTTTTCATGTTATTTCCCATTTTTTTCCTTGTTTTTCTTTTTTCCCCTTTCTGTTTTTTCTCTTTTTTCCCCTTTTTAGTAGTTTTTCTCATTTTTCTCATTTGTCTTTTTTTCCATTTTATTCGTTTTTCCCATTTTCACCCATTCTTGTTTTTCTTGTTTTTCTTTGTCCCACTTTCTCTTTTTCTTCTTCTTTTGTTTTTTCCCCCTTTAGTCGTTTTTATCATTTTTTCCCTTCTTATTTTTCTCGTATTTCTTTTTTTCCATTTTATTCATTTTTCCTGTTTTTTCCCATTCTTGTTTTTCTTGTTTCTTTTTTCTCCTTTTTTATTTCCCCCCTTTTTAGTTGTTTTTCTCGTTTTTCTCGTTATTTTCATTTTTACTTCTCATTTTTCTTTTTTTCTGTTATTTGTTTTTCCCGTTTTTCCCATTCTTCTTTCCCTTGTTTTTCTTTTTTCCCTCTTCTATTTCTTTTTTGTTTTCTCCCTCTTTAGTCGTTTTTCTTGTTTTTCTCATTTTTCCCATTCTCATTTTTCTCATTTTTCTTTTTTCCCATTTTTTTCTTTTTTCATGTTATTTCCCAATTTTTCCTTGTTTTTCTTTTTTCCCCTTTCTCTTTTTTCTCTTTTTTCCCTTTTTAGTAGTTTTTCTCATTTTTTTTCATTTTTCCCCTTTTTTATTCGTTTTTCCCATTTTTCCCCATTCTTGTCTTCCTTGTTTTTCTTTTTTTCCACTTTTTTTCCACTTTCTTTTTTCTTCTTTTGTTTTTCCCATCTTTAGTCATTTTTCTCATTTTTCCCATTCTCATTTTTCTCATTTTTCTTTTTTCCCATTTTTTTCTTTTTTCATGTTATTTTCCATTTTTTCCTTGTTTTTCTTTTTTCCCCTTTCTCTTTTTTCTCTTTTTTCCCTTTTTAGTAGTTTTTCTCATTTTTTATTCATTTTTTCCATTTTATTCGTTTTTCCTGTTTTTTCCCATTCTTGTTTTTCTTGTTTTTCTTTTTCTCCTTTTGTATTTCCCCCCTTTTTAGTTGTTTTTCTCGTTTTTCTCATTTTTTTCATTTTTACTTCTCATTTTTCTTTTTTTCTGTTATTTGTTTTTCCTGTTTTTCCCATTCTTCTTTCCCTTGTTTTTCTTTTTCCCCCTTCTATTTCTTTTTTGTTTTTTCCCTCTTTAGTCGTTCTTCCCATTTTTCTCATTTTTCTCTTTTTTCCATTTTTTCTTTTTTCATGTTATTTCCCATTTTTTCCTTGTTTTTCTTTTTTCCCCTTTTCTCTTTTTTCCCTATTTTTCCCATTCTTGTTTTCTCCCTCTTTAGTCGTTTTTCTCATTTTTCTCATTTTTCCCATTCTCATTTTTCTCATTTTTCTTTTTTTCCCATTTTTTTCTTTTTTCATGTTATTTCCCATTTTTTCCCTTGTTTTTCTTTTTCCCCCTTTCTCTTTTTTTCTTTTTTTCCCCTTTTTAGTAGTTTTTCTCATTTTTCTCATTTTTCCATTTTATTCGTCTTTCCTGTTTTTTCCCATACTTCTTTTTCTTGTTTTTCTTTGTTCCACTTTCTCTTTTTCTTCTGCTTTTGTTTTTTCTTTCTTTGGTCGTTTTTATCATTTTTCCCCTTCTTATTTTTCTCGTATTTCTTTTTTTCCATTTTATTCGTTTTTCCTTTTTTTTCCCATTCTTGTTTTTCTTGTTTTTCTTGTTTCCTTTTTTATTTCCCCCCCTTTTATTAGTTTTTCTTGTTTTTCTCATTTTTTTTCATTTTTACTTCTCATTTTTCTTTTTTTCTGTTATTTGTTTTTCCTGTTTTTCCCATTCTTCTTTCCCTTGTTTTTCTTTTTTCCCCCTTCTATTACTTTTTTGTTTTTCCCCTCTTTAGTCGTTCTTCCCATTTTTCTCATTTTCTCTTTTTTCCATTTTTTCTTTTTTCATGTTATTTCCCATTTTTTTCCTTGTTTTTCTTTTTTCCCCTTTTCTCTTTTTTCCCTAATTTTCCCATTCTTGTTTTCTCCCTCTTTAGTCGTTTTTCTCATTTTTCTCATTTTTCCCATTCTCATTTTTCTCATTTTTCTTTTTTCCCCATTTTTTTCTTTTTTCATGTTATTTCCCATTTTTTTCCTTGTTTTTCTTTTTCCCCCTTTCTCTTTTTTCTCTTTTTCCCCCTGTTTTTTCCCATTCTTGTTTTTCTTTTTCTCCTTATGTATTTCCCCCCTTTTTAGTCGTTTTTCTCGTTTTTCTCGTTTTTTTCATTTTTACTTCTCATTTTTCTTTTTTTCTGTTATTCGTTTTTCCCGTTTTTCCCATTCTTCTTTCCCTTGTTTTTCTTTTTTCCCCCTTCTATTTCTTTTTTGTTTTTTCCCTCTTTAGTCGTTCTTCCCATTTTTCTCATTTTTCTCTTTTTTCCATTTTTTTTCTTTTTTCATGTTATTTCCCATTTTTTCCCCTTGATTTTTCTTTTTTCCCCTTTCTCTTTTTTCTCTTTTTCCCCCTTTTTAGTAGTTTTTCTCATTTTTCTCATTTTTCTCATTTTTCTTTTTTTCCATTTTATTCGTTTTTCCCATTTTTTCTGGTACTTGTCTTCCTTATTTTTCTTTTTTCTGATGGGGTATATGCTGGCTTAAAGGGGAAAAACTGAGGCTTGAGAATAAACAGACAAGAATGCAGCTTCTTAGGGCCAACAGTGTTTACTGTTTAGCATAGGGCAATAATGCAGATACAGTACATTATCGCAAACAATGAAAAAGATGAATATACAGGATACATCATTGTAAAAGGAAAACAAAAACAAACTTATAAGCAGAGTTCCGTGTATTGATCCCAGGGCCAGAGTTCCTGCCATGGCCTATACCCAAAGCCAGGCATAGCTCACTCTGCCCAGTCCACGGGAAGTGAACACGTGAAGAACTACATGGCTAAAAGACACTAGAAATCAAGAAGACATAGAACACCATTTTGCATGGTTGTATATTCAGTTCTTCTAGCATTCTGATTGGCTGGAAGTTAGCTGTTACACACACTAGTCCTCAAAGCACTAGGCCTAAAGCACATAGCATGACCTGCTATTGGTTAGCAGTGCTGCATCTACGCACTGAGTTCCCCCCTCCTCCTTGCTCAGGGGGGGCTTGGGCATGGGCAAGGCTTCCCACGGAAGGACATCAGGAGGATATCTCTCATGGGAAGATTTCCATTGCTAGCCATAATAATGGTACCTTCTAGCTTCATTATCTCATGAGGATGTAAACAACGTCAAGGCTTCTCTGTTGTCCAGCCACCTGGCATTCACGTCACCATGAGAATGCTTTGCTTTGCTTTGTAAAAGATGCAATTTGCCAAAACACTTTTGCATTGAAAAGAAATCCAATTTACCAATATCATATAGTATAAGAAATCTGACATTTTCCACTTTCTCTTTTTCTTTTATTTTTTCCCTCTTTTGTCGTTTTTTCATTTTTTTCATTTTTCTTTTTTCCAGTTTATTCATTTTTCCTGTTTTTTCCCATTCTTGTTTTTTTTCCCCTTTTCTCTTTTTTCCCTATTTTTCCCATTCTTGTTTTCTCCCTCTTTAGTCGTTTTTCTCATTTTTCTAATTTTTCCCATTCTCATTTTTCTCATTTTTCTTTTTTCCCCAGTTTTTCTTTTTTCATGTTATTTCCCATTTTTTCCCTTATTTTTCTTTTTCCCCCTTTCTCTTTTTTCTCTTTTTTCCCTTTTTAGTAGTTTTTCTCATTTTTCTCATTTTTCCATTTTATTCGTTTTTCCTGTTTTTTTCCATACTTCTTTTTCTTGTTTTTCTTTTTTCCTTTTTATTCGTTTTTCCTGTTTATTTCCCATTCTTGTTTTTCTTGTTTTCCTTTGTTCCACTTTCTCTTTTTCTTCTTCTTTTGTTTTTTCCCCCTTTAGTCGTTTTTATCATTTTTTCCCTTCTTATTTTTCTCGTATTTCTTTTTTTCCATTTTATTCATTTTTCCTGTTTTTTCCCATTCTTGTTTTTCTTGTTTCTTTTTTCTCCTTTTTTATTTCCCCCCTTTTTAGTTGTTTTTCTCGTTTTTCTCGTTATTTTCATTTTTACTTCTCATTTTTCTTTTTTTCTGTTATTTGTTTTTCCCGTTTTTCCCATTCTTCTTTCCCTTGTTTTTCTTTTTTCCCTCTTCTATTTCTTTTTTGTTTTCTCCCTCTTTAGTCGTTTTTCTTGTTTTTCTCATTTTTCCCATTCTCATTTTTCTCATTTTTCTTTTTTCCCATTTTTTTCTTTTTTCATGTTATTTCCCAATTTTTCCTTGTTTTTCTTTTTTCCCCTTTCTCTTTTTTCTCTTTTTTCCCTTTTTAGTAGTTTTTCTGATTTTTTTTCATTTTTCCCCTTTTTTATTCGTTTTTCCCATTTTTCCCCATTCTTGTCTTCCTTGTTTTTCTTTTTTTCCACTTTTTTTCCACTTTCTTTTTTCTTCTTTTGTTTTTCCCATCTTTAGTCATTTTTCTCATTTTTCCCATTCTCATTTTTCTCATTTTTCTTTTTTCCCATTTTTTTCTTTTTTCATGTTATTTTCCATTTTTTCCTTGTTTTTCTTTTTTCCCCTTTCTCTTTTTTCTCTTTTTTCCCTTTTTAGTAGTTTTTCTCATTTTTTATTCATTTTTTCCATTTTATTCGTTTTTCCTGTTTTTTCCCATTCTTGTTTTTCTTGTTTTTCTTTTTTCTCCTTTTTTCTTTTCCCCCCTTTTTAGTCATTTTTAGTCGTTTTTCTCGTTTTTTTTCATTTTTACTTCTCATTTTTCTTTTTTTCTGTTTTATTTGTTTTTCCCGTTGTTTCCTATTCTTCTTTCCCTTGTTTTTCTTTTTTCCCCCTTCTCTTTCTCTTTTGTTTTTCCCTCTTTAGTCGTTCTTCTCATTTTTCTCATATTTCTCTTTTTCCCATTTTTTTCTTTTTTCATGTTATTTCCCATTTTTTTCCTTGTTTTTCTTTTTTCCCCTTTCTCTTTTTTCTCTTTTTTCCCCTTTTTAGTAGTTTTTCTCATTTTTTATTCATTTTTTCCATTTTATTCGTTTTTCCTGTTTTTTCCCATTCTTGTTTTTCTTGTTTTTCTTTTTTCTCCTTTTTTCTTTTCCCCCCTTTTTAGTCATTTTTAGTCGTTTCTCTCGTTTTTTTTCATTTTTACTTCTCATTTTTCTTTTTTTCTGTTTTATTTGTTTTTCCCGTTGTTTCCTATTCTTCTTTCCCTTGTTTTTCTTTTTTCCCCCTTCTCTTTCTCTTTTGTTTTTCCCTCTTTAGTCGTTCTTCTCATTTTTCTCATTTTTCTCTTTTTCCCATTTTTTTCTTTTTTCATGTTATTTCCCATTTTTTTCCTTGTTTTTCTTTTTTCCCCTTTCTCTTTTTTCTCTTTTTTCCCCTTTTTAGTAGTTTTTCTCATTTTTCTCATTTCTCTTTTTTCCCTTTTTAGTAGTTTTTCTCATTTTTCTTATTTTCCCATTCTAATTTTTCTCATTTTTCTTTTTTCCCATTTTTTTCTTTTTTCAGGTTATTTTCCATTTTTTCCTTGTTTTTCTTTTTTCCCCTTTATCTTTTATCTCTTTTTTCCCTTTTTAGTAGTTTTTCTCATTTTTTATTCATTTTTTCCATTTTATTCGTTTTTCCTGTTTTTTCCAATTCTTGTTTTTCTTGTTTTTCTTTTTTCTCCTTTTTTCTTTTTAGTCGTTTTTCTTGTTTTTTTTCATTTTTTTCTTCTTTTTCTTTTTTCCTTTTTATTCGTTTTTCCTGTTTATTTCCCATTCTTGTTTTTCTTGTTTTTCTTTGTTCCACTTTCTCTTTTTCTTCTTCTTTTGTTTTTTCCCCCTTTAGTCGTTTTTATCATTTTTTCCCTTCTTATTTTTCTCGTATTTCTTTTTTTCCATTTTATTCATTTTTCCTGTTTTTTCCCATTCTTGTTTTTCTTGTTTCTTTTTTCTCCTTTTTTATTTCCCCCCTTTTTAGTTGTTTTTCTCGTTTTTCTCGTTATTTTCATTTTTACTTCTCATTTTTCTTTTTTTCTGTTATTTGTTTTTCCCGTTTTTCCCATTCTTCTTTCCCTTGTTTTTCTTTTTTCCCTCTTCTATTTCTTTTTTGTTTTCTCCCTCTTTAGTCGTTTTTCTTGTTTTTCTCATTTTTCCCATTCTCATTTTTCTCATTTTTCTTTTTTCCCATTTTTTTCTTTTTTCATGTTATTTCCCAATTTTTCCTTGTTTTTCTTTTTTCCCCTTTCTCTTTTTTCTCTTTTTTCCCTTTTTAGTAGTTTTTCTCATTTTTTTCATTTTTCCCCTTTTTTATTCGTTTTTCCCATTTTTCCCCATTCTTGTCTTCCTTGTTTTTCTTTTTTTCCACTTTTTTTCCACTTTCTTTTTTCTTCTTTTGTTTTTCCCATCTTTAGTCATTTTTCTCATTTTTCCCATTCTCATTTTTCTCATTTTTCTTTTTTCCCATTTTTTTCTTTTTTCATGTTATTTTCCATTTTTTCCTTGTTTTTCTTTTTTCCCCTTTCTCTTTTTTCTCTTTTTTCCCTTTTTAGTAGTTTTTCTCATTTTTTATTCATTTTTTCCATTTTATTCGTTTTTCCTGTTTTTTCCCATTCTTGTTTTTCTTGTTTTTCTTTTTCTCCTTTTGTATTTCCCCCCTTTTTAGTTGTTTTTCTCGTTTTTCTCATTTTTTTCATTTTTACTTCTCATTTTTCTTTTTTTCTGTTATTTGTTTTTCCTGTTTTTCCCATTCTTCTTTCCCTTGTTTTTCTTTTTCCCCCTTCTATTTCTTTTTTGTTTTTTCCCTCTTTAGTCGTTCTTCCCATTTTTCTCATTTTTCTCTTTTTTCCATTTTTTCTTTTTTCATGTTATTTCCCATTTTTTCCTTGTTTTTCTTTTTTCCCCTTTTCTCTTTTTTCCCTATTTTTCCCATTCTTGTTTTCTCCCTCTTTAGTCGTTTTTCTCATTTTTCTCATTTTTCCCATTCTCATTTTTCTCATTTTTCTTTTTTTCCCATTTTTTTCTTTTTTCATGTTATTTCCCATTTTTTCCCTTGTTTTTCTTTTTCCCCCTTTCTCTTTTTTTCTTTTTTTCCCCTTTTTAGTAGTTTTTCTCATTTTTCTCATTTTTCCATTTTATTCGTCTTTCCTGTTTTTTCCCATACTTCTTTTTCTTGTTTTTCTTTGTTCCACTTTCTCTTTTTCTTCTGCTTTTGTTTTTTCTTTCTTTGGTCGTTTTTATCATTTTTCCCCTTCTTATTTTTCTCGTATTTCTTTTTTTCCATTTTATTCGTTTTTCCTTTTTTTTCCCATTCTTGTTTTTCTTGTTTTTCTTGTTTCCTTTTTTATTTCCCCCCCTTTTATTAGTTTTTCTTGTTTTTCTCATTTTTTTTCATTTTTACTTCTCATTTTTCTTTTTTTCTGTTATTTGTTTTTCCTGTTTTTCCCATTCTTTTTTCCCTTGTTTTTCTTTTTTCCCCCTTCTATTACTTTTTTGTTTTTCCCCTCTTTAGTCGTTCTTCCCATTTTTCTCATTTTCTCTTTTTTCCATTTTTTCTTTTTTCATGTTATTTCCCATTTTTTTCCTTGTTTTTCTTTTTTCCCCTTTTCTCTTTTTTCCCTAATTTTCCCATTCTTGTTTTCTCCCTCTTTAGTCGTTTTTCTCATTTTTCTCATTTTTCCCATTCTCATTTTTCTCATTTTTCTTTTTTCCCCATTTTTTTCTTTTTTCATGTTATTTCCCATTTTTTTCCTTGTTTTTCTTTTTCCCCCTTTCTCTTTTTTCTCTTTTTCCCCCTGTTTTTTCCCATTCTTGTTTTTCTTGTTTTTCTTTTTCTCCTTTTGTATTTCCCCCCTTTTTAGTCGTTTTTCTCGTTTTTCTCGTTTTTTTCATTTTTACTTCTCATTTTTCTTTTTTTCTGTTATTCGTTTTTCCCGTTTTTCCCATTCTTCTTTCCCTTGTTTTTCTTTTTTCCCCCTTCTATTTCTTTTTTGTTTTTTCCCTCTTTAGTCGTTCTTCCCATTTTTCTCATTTTTCTCTTTTTTCCATTTTTTTTCTTTTTTCATGTTATTTCCCATTTTTTCCCCTTGATTTTTCTTTTTTCCCCTTTCTCTTTTTTCTCTTTTTCCCCCTTTTTAGTAGTTTTTCTCATTTTTCTCATTTTTCTCATTTTTCTTTTTTTCCATTTTATTCGTTTTTCCCATTTTTTCTGGTACTTGTCTTCCTTATTTTTCTTTTTTCTGATGGGGTATATGCTGGCTTAAAGGGGAAAAACTGAGGCTTGAGAATAAACAGACAAGAATGCAGCTTCTTAGGGCCAACAGTGTTTACTGTTTAGCATAGGGCAATAATGCAGATACAGTACATTATCGCAAACAATGAAAAAGATGAATATACAGGATACATCATTGTAAAAGGAAAACAAAAACAAACTTATAAGCAGAGTTCCGTGTATTGATCCCAGGGCCAGAGTTCCTGCCATGGCCTATACCCAAAGCCAGGCATAGCTCACTCTGCCCAGTCCACGGGAAGTGAACACGTGAAGAACTACATGGCTAAAAGACACTAGAAATCAAGAAGACATAGAACACCATTTTGCATGGTTGTATATTCAGTTCTTCTAGCATTCTGATTGGCTGGAAGTTAGCTGTTACACACACTAGGCCTCAAAGCACTAGGCCTAAAGCACATAGCATGACCTGCTATTGGTTAGCAGTGCTGCATCTACGCACTGAGTTCCCCCCTCCTCCTTGCTCAGGGGGGGCTTGGGCATGGGCAAGGCTTCCCACGGAAGGACATCAGGAGGATATCTCTCATGGGAAGATTTCCATTGCTAGCCATAATAATGGTACCTTCTAGCTTCATTATCTCATGAGGATGTAAACAACGTCAAGGCTTCTCTGTTGTCCAGCCACCTGGCATTCACGTCACCATGAGAATGCTTTGCTTTGCTTTGTAAAAGATGCAATTTGCCAAAACACTTTTGCATTGAAAAGAAATCCAATTTACCAATATCATATAGTATAAGAAATCTGACACCCTTCCACATTGGATTTCGACACAATGCAAACAATGATGGAAGTTGTTCAAAGCTTTAAAATACATTTGTACAGAAACAGAAACAACAAAGGTTAATGCATGTAATAATCACACTATTCAAGTTACAGTTTTTACAACCAATAGTATCAACACTAGAAAATGGTTTAAAAACACTTGTTACACATATGTATAATGCACAATATACATTTCATGCAATGTTTTATTCAGATACATACAAATACATAATAATACAGATTATGCAGGAACAGAAACACAGGCAAAGAGAAACAGACTTTACATTTTTTGTTTTTTCCCTCTTTAGTCGCTCTTCCCACTCTTCTCATTTTTCTCTTGTTTCCATTTTTTTTCTTTTTTCATGTTATTTCCCATTTTTTTCCTTGTTTTTCTTTTTTCCCCTTTCTGTTTTTTCTCTTTTTTCCCCTTTTTAGTAGTTTTTCTCATTTTTCTCATTTGTCTTTTTTTCCATTTTATTCGTTTTTCCCATTTTCACCCATTCTTGTTTTTCTTGTTTTTCTTTGTCCCACTTTCTCTTTTTCTTCTTCTTTTGTTTTTTCCCCCTTTAGTCGTTTTTATCATTTTTTCCCTTCTTATTTTTCTCGTATTTCTTTTTTTCCATTTTATTCATTTTTCCTGTTTTTTCCCATTCTTGTTTTTCTTGTTTCTTTTTTCTCCTTTTTTATTTCCCCCCTTTTTAGTTGTTTTTCTCGTTTTTCTCGTTATTTTCATTTTTACTTCTCATTTTTCTTTTTTTCTGTTATTTGTTTTTCCCGTTTTTCCAATTCTTCTTTCCCTTGTTTTTCTTTTTTCCCTCTTCTATTTCTTTTTTGTTTTCTCCCTCTTTAGTCGTTTTTCTTGTTTTTCTCATTTTTCCCATTCTCATTTTTCTCATTTTTCTTTTTTCCCATTTTTTTCTTTTTTCATGTTATTTCCCAATTTTTCCTTGTTTTTCTTTTTTCCCCTTTCTCTTTTTTCTCTTTTTTCCCTTTTTAGTAGTTTTTCTCATTTTTTTTCATTTTTCCCCTTTTTTATTCGTTTTTCCCATTTTTCCCCATTCTTGTCTTCCTTGTTTTTCTTTTTTTCCACTTTTTTTCCACTTTCTTTTTTCTTCTTTTGTTTTTCCCATCTTTAGTCATTTTTCTCATTTTTCCCATTCTCATTTTTCTCATTTTTCTTTTTTCCCATTTTTTTCTTTTTTCATGTTATTTTCCATTTTTTCCTTGTTTTTCTTTTTTCCCCTTTCTCTTTTTTCTCTTTTTTCCCTTTTTAGTAGTTTTTCTCATTTTTTATTCATTTTTTCCATTTTATTCGTTTTTCCTGTTTTTTCCCATTCTTGTTTTTCTTGTTTTTCTTTTTCTCCTTTTGTATTTCCCCCCTTTTTAGTTGTTTTTCTCGTTTTTCTCATTTTTTTCATTTTTACTTCTCATTTTTCTTTTTTTCTGTTATTTGTTTTTCCTGTTTTTCCCATTCTTCTTTCCCTTGTTTTTCTTTTTCCCCCTTCTATTTCTTTTTTGTTTTTTCCCTCTTTAGTCATTCTTCCCATTTTTCTCATTTTTCTCTTTTTTCCATTTTTTCTTTTTTCATGTTATTTCCCATTTTTTCCTTGTTTTTCTTTTTTCCCCTTTTCTCTTTTTTCCCTATTTTTCCCATTCTTGTTTTCTCCCTCTTTAGTCGTTTTTCTCATTTTTCTCATTTTTCCCATTCTCATTTTTCTCATTTTTCTTTTTTTCCCATTTTTTTCTTTTTTCATGTTATTTCCCATTTTTTCCCTTGTTTTTCTTTTTCCCCCTTTCTCTTTTTTTCTTTTTTTCCCCTTTTTAGTAGTTTTTCTCATTTTTCTCATTTTTCCATTTTATTCTTCTTTCCTGCTTTTTCCCATACTTCTTTTTCTTGTTTTTCTTTGTTCCACTTTCTCTTTTTCTTCTGCTTTTGTTTTTTCTTTCTTTGGTCGTTTTTATCATTTTTCCCCTTCTTATTTTTCTCGTATTTCTTTTTTTCCATTTTATTCGTTTTTCCTGTTTTTTCCCATTCTTGTTTTTCTTGTTTTTCTTGTTTCCTTTTTTATTTCCCCCCCTTTTATTAGTTTTTCTTGTTTTTCTCATTTTTTTTCATTTTTACTTCTCATTTTTCTTTTTTTCTGTTATTTGTTTTTCCTGTTTTTCCCATTCTTCTTTCCCTTGTTTTTCTTTTTTCCCCCTTCTATTACTTTTTTGTTTTTCCCCTCTTTAGTCGTTCTTCCCATTTTTCTCATTTTCTCTTTTTTCCATTTTTTCTTTTTTCATGTTATTTCCCATTTTTTTCCTTGTTTTTCTTTTTTCCCCTTTTCTCTTTTTTCCCTAATTTTCCCATTCTTGTTTTCTCCCTCTTTAGTCGTTTTTCTCATTTTTCTCATTTTTCCCATTCTCATTTTTCTCATTTTTCTTTTTTCCCCATTTTTTTCTTTTTTCATGTTATTTCCCATTTTTTTCCTTGTTTTTCTTTTTCCCCCTTTCTCTTTTTTCTCTTTTTCCCCCTGTTTTTTCCCATTCTTGTTTTTCTTGTTTTTCTTTTTCTCCTTTTGTATTTCCCCCCTTTTTAGTCGTTTTTCTCGTTTTTCTCGTTTTTTTCATTTTTACTTCTCATTTTTCTTTTTTTCTGTTATTCGTTTTTCCCGTTTTTCCCATTCTTCTTTCCCTTGTTTTTCTTTTTTCCCCCTTCTATTTCTTTTTTGTTTTTTCCCTCTTTAGTCGTTCTTCCCATTTTTCTCATTTTTCTCTTTTTTCCATTTTTTTTCTTTTTTCATGTTATTTCCCATTTTTTCCCCTTGATTTTTCTTTTTTCCCCTTTCTCTTTTTTCTCTTTTTCCCCCTTTTTAGTAGTTTTTCTCATTTTTCTCATTTTTCTCATTTTTCTTTTTTTCCATTTTATTCGTTTTTCCCATTTTTTCTGGTACTTGTCTTCCTTATTTTTCTTTTTTCTGATGGGGTATATGCTGGCTTAAAGGGGAAAAACTGAGGCTTGAGAATAAACAGACAAGAATGCAGCTTCTTAGGGCCAACAGTGTTTACTGTTTAGCATAGGGCAATAATGCAGATACAGTACATTATCGCAAACAATGAAAAAGATGAATATACAGGATACATCATTGTAAAAGGAAAACAAAAACAAACTTATAAGCAGAGTTCCGTGTATTGATCCCAGGGCCAGAGTTCCTGCCATGGCCTATACCCAAAGCCAGGCATAGCTCACTCTGCCCAGTCCACGGGAAGTGAACACGTGAAGAACTACATGGCTAAAAGACACTAGAAATCAAGAAGACATAGAACACCATTTTGCATGGTTGTATATTCAGTTCTTCTAGCATTCTGATTGGCTGGAAGTTAGCTGTTACACACACTAGGCCTCAAAGCACTAGGCCTAAAGCACATAGCATGACCTGCTATTGGTTAGCAGTGCTGCATCTACGCACTGAGTTCCCCCCTCCTCCTTGCTCAGGGGGGGCTTGGGCATGGGCAAGGCTTCCCACGGAAGGACATCAGGAGGATATCTCTCATGGGAAGATTTCCATTGCTAGCCATAATAATGGTACCTTCTAGCTTCATTATCTCATGAGGATGTAAACAACGTCAAGGCTTCTCTGTTGTCCAGCCACCTGGCATTCACGTCACCATGAGAATGCTTTGCTTTGCTTTGTAAAAGATGCAATTTGCCAAAACACTTTTGCATTGAAAAGAAATCCAATTTACCAATATCATATAGTATAAGAAATCTGACACCCTTCCACATTGGATTTCGACACAATGCAAACAATGATGGAAGTTGTTCAAAGCTTTAAAATACATTTGTACAGAAACAGAAACAACAAAGGTTAATGCATGTAATAATCACACTATTCAAGTTACAGTTTTTACAACCAATAGTATCAACACTAGAAAATGGTTTAAAAACACTTGTTACACATATGTATAATGCACAATATACATTTCATGCAATGTTTTATTCAGATACATACAAATACATAATAATACAGATTATGCAGGAACAGAAACACAGGCAAAGAGAAACAGACTTTACATTTTTTGTTTTTTCCCTCTTTAGTCGCTCTTCCCACTCTTCTCATTTTTCTCTTGTTTCCATTTTTTTTCTTTTTTCATGTTATTTCCCATTTTTTTCCTTGTTTTTCTTTTTTCCCCTTTCTGTTTTTTCTCTTTTTTCCCCTTTTTAGTAGTTTTTCTCATTTTTCTCATTTGTCTTTTTTTCCATTTTATTCGTTTTTCCCATTTTCACCCATTCTTGTTTTTCTTGTTTTTCTTTGTCCCACTTTCTCTTTTTCTTCTTCTTTTGTTTTTTCCCCCTTTAGTCGTTTTTATCATTTTTTCCCTTCTTATTTTTCTCGTATTTCTTTTTTTCCATTTTATTCATTTTTCCTGTTTTTTCCCATTCTTGTTTTTCTTGTTTCTTTTTTCTCCTTTTTTATTTCCCCCCTTTTTAGTTGTTTTTCTCGTTTTTCTCGTTATTTTCATTTTTACTTCTCATTTTTCTTTTTTTCTGTTATTTGTTTTTCCCGTTTTTCCAATTCTCCTTTCCCTTGTTTTTCTTTTTTCCCTCTTCTATTTCTTTTTTGTTTTCTCCCTCTTTAGTCGTTTTTCTTGTTTTTCTCATTTTTCCCATTCTCATTTTTCTCATTTTTCTTTTTTCCCATTTTTTTCTTTTTTCATGTTATTTCCCAATTTTTCCTTGTTTTTCTTTTTTCCCCTTTCTCTTTTTTCTCTTTTTTCCCTTTTTAGTAGTTTTTCTCATTTTTTTTCATTTTTCCCCTTTTTTATTCGTTTTTCCCATTTTTCCCCATTCTTGTCTTCCTTGTTTTTCTTTTTTTCCACTTTTTTTCCACTTTCTTTTTTCTTCTTTTGTTTTTCCCATCTTTAGTCATTTTTCTCATTTTTCCCATTCTCATTTTTCTCATTTTTCTTTTTTCCCATTTTTTTCTTTTTTCATGTTATTTTCCATTTTTTCCTTGTTTTTCTTTTTTCCCCTTTCTCTTTTTTCTCTTTTTTCCCTTTTTAGTAGTTTTTCTCATTTTTTATTCATTTTTTCCATTTTATTCGTTTTTCCTGTTTTTTCCCATTCTTGTTTTTCTTGTTTTTCTTTTTCTCCTTTTGTATTTCCCCCCTTTTTAGTTGTTTTTCTCGTTTTTCTCATTTTTTTCATTTTTACTTCTCATTTTTCTTTTTTTCTGTTATTTGTTTTTCCTGTTTTTCCCATTCTTCTTTCCCTTGTTTTTCTTTTTCCCCCTTCTATTTCTTTTTTGTTTTTTCCCTCTTTAGTCATTCTTCCCATTTTTCTCATTTTTCTCTTTTTTCCATTTTTTCTTTTTTCATGTTATTTCCCATTTTTTCCTTGTTTTTCTTTTTTCCCCTTTTCTCTTTTTTCCCTATTTTTCCCATTCTTGTTTTCTCCCTCTTTAGTCGTTTTTCTCATTTTTCTCATTTTTCCCATTCTCATTTTTCTCATTTTTCTTTTTTTCCCATTTTTTTCTTTTTTCATGTTATTTCCCATTTTTTCCCTTGTTTTTCTTTTTCCCCCTTTCTCTTTTTTTCTTTTTTTCCCCTTTTTAGTAGTTTTTCTCATTTTTCTCATTTTTCCATTTTATTCTTCTTTCCTGCTTTTTCCCATACTTCTTTTTCTTGTTTTTCTTTGTTCCACTTTCTCTTTTTCTTCTGCTTTTGTTTTTTCTTTCTTTGGTCGTTTTTATCATTTTTCCCCTTCTTATTTTTCTCGTATTTCTTTTTTTCCATTTTATTCGTTTTTCCTGTTTTTTCCCATTCTTGTTTTTCTTGTTTTTCTTGTTTCCTTTTTTATTTCCCCCCCTTTTATTAGTTTTTCTTGTTTTTCTCATTTTTTTTCATTTTTACTTCTCATTTTTCTTTTTTTCTGTTATTTGTTTTTCCTGTTTTTCCCATTCTTCTTTCCCTTGTTTTTCTTTTTTCCCCCTTCTATTACTTTTTTGTTTTTCCCCTCTTTAGTCGTTCTTCCCATTTTTCTCATTTTCTCTTTTTTCCATTTTTTCTTTTTTCATGTTATTTCCCATTTTTTTCCTTGTTTTTCTTTTTTCCCCTTTTCTCTTTTTTCCCTAATTTTCCCATTCTTGTTTTCTCCCTCTTTAGTCGTTTTTCTCATTTTTCTCATTTTTCCCATTCTCATTTTTCTCATTTTTCTTTTTTCCCCATTTTTTTCTTTTTTCATGTTATTTCCCATTTTTTTCCTTGTTTTTCTTTTTCCCCCTTTCTCTTTTTTCTCTTTTTCCCCCTGTTTTTTCCCATTCTTGTTTTTCTTGTTTTTCTTTTTCTCCTTTTGTATTTCCCCCCTTTTTAGTCGTTTTTCTCGTTTTTCTCATTTTTTTCATTTTTACTTCTCATTTTTCTTTTTTTCTGTTATTCGTTTTTCCCGTTTTTCCCATTCTTCTTTCCCTTGTTTTTCTTTTTTCCCCCTTCTATTTCTTTTTTGTTTTTTCCCTCTTTAGTCGTTCTTCCCATTTTTCTCATTTTTCTCTTTTTTCCATTTTTTTTCTTTTTTCATGTTATTTCCCATTTTTTCCCCTTGATTTTTCTTTTTTCCCCTTTCTCTTTTTTCTCTTTTTCCCCCTTTTTAGTAGTTTTTCTCATTTTTCTCATTTTTCTCATTTTTCTTTTTTTCCATTTTATTCGTTTTTCCCATTTTTTCTGGTACTTGTCTTCCTTATTTTTCTTTTTTCTGATGGGGTATATGCTGGCTTAAAGGGGAAAAACTGAGGCTTGAGAATAAACAGACAAGAATGCAGCTTCTTAGGGCCAACAGTGTTTACTGTTTAGCATAGGGCAATAATGCAGATACAGTACATTATCGCAAACAATGAAAAAGATGAATATACAGGATACATCATTGTAAAAGGAAAACAAAAACAAACTTATAAGCAGAGTTCTGTGTATTGATCCCAGGGCCAGAGTTCCTGCCATGGCCTATACCCAAAGCCAGGCATAGCTCACTCTGCCCAGTCCACGGGAAGTGAACACGTGAAGAACTACATGGCTAAAAGACACTAGAAATCAAGAAGACATAGAACACCATTTTGCATGGTTGTATATTCAGTTCTTCTAGCATTCTGATTGGCTGGAAGTTAGCTGTTACACACACTAGGCCTCAAAGCACTAGGCCTAAAGCACATAGCATGACCTGCTATTGGTTAGCAGTGCTGCATCTACGCACTGAGTTCCCCCCTCCTCCTTGCTCAGGGGGGGCTTGGGCATGGGCAAGGCTTCCCACGGAAGGACATCAGGAGGATATCTCTCATGGGAAGATTTCCATTGCTAGCCATAATAATGGTACCTTCTAGCTTCATTATCTCATGAGGATGTAAACAACGTCAAGGCTTCTCTGTTGTCCAGCCACCTGGCATTCACGTCACCATGAGAATGCTTTGCTTTGCTTTGTAAAAGATGCAATTTGCCAAAACACTTTTGCATTGAAAAGAAATCCAATTTACCAATATCATATAGTATAAGAAATCTGACATTTTCCACTTTCTCTTTTTCTTTTATTTTTTCCCTCTTTTGTCGTTTTTTCATTTTTTTCATTTTTCTTTTTTCCAGTTTATTCATTTTTCCTGTTTTTTCCCATTCTTGTTTTTTTTCCCATTTTCTCTTTTTTCCCTATTTTTCCCATTCTTGTTTTCTCCCTCTTTAGTCGTTTTTCTCATTTTTCTAATTTTTCCCATTCTCATTTTTCTCATTTTTCTTTTTTCCCAAGTTTTTCTTTTTTCATGTTATTTCCCATTTTTTCCCTTATTTTTCTTTTTCCCCCTTTCTCTTTTTTCTCTTTTTTCCCTTTTTAGTAGTTTTTCTCATTTTTCTCATTTTTCCATTTTATTCGTTTTTCCTGTTTTTTTCCATACTTCTTTTTCTTGTTTTTCTTTTTTCCTTTTTATTCGTTTTTCCTGTTTATTTCCCATTCTTGTTTTTCTTGTTTTTCTTTGTTCCACTTTCTCTTTTTCTTCTTCTTTTGTTTTTTCCCCCTTTAGTCGTTTTTATCATTTTTTCCCTTCTTATTTTTCTCGTATTTCTTTTTTTCCATTTTATTCATTTTTCCTGTTTTTTCCCATTCTTGTTTTTCTTGTTTCTTTTTTCTCCTTTTTTATTTCCCCCCTTTTTAGTCGTTTTTCTCGTTTTTCTCGTTATTTTCATTTTTACTTCTCATTTTTCTTTTTTTCTGTTATTTGTTTTTCCCGTTTTTCCCATTCTTCTTTCCCTTGTTTTTCTTTTTTCCCTCTTCTATTTCTTTTTTGTTTTCTCCCTCTTTAGTCGTTTTTCTTGTTTTTCTCATTTTTCCCATTCTCATTTTTCTCATTTTTCTTTTTTCCCATTTTTTTCTTTTTTCATGTTATTTCCCAATTTTTCCTTGTTTTTCTTTTTTCCCCTTTCTCTTTTTTCTCTTTTTTCCCTTTTTAGTAGTTTTTCTGATTTTTTTTCATTTTTCCCCTTTTTTATTCGTTTTTCCCATTTTTCCCCATTCTTGTCTTCCTTGTTTTTCTTTTTTTCCACTTTTTTTCCACTTTCTTTTTTCTTCTTTTGTTTTTCCCATCTTTAGTCATTTTTCTCATTTTTCCCATTCTCATTTTTCTCATTTTTCTTTTTTCCCATTTTTTTCTTTTTTCATGTTATTTTCCATTTTTTCCTTGTTTTTCTTTTTTCCCCTTTCTCTTTTTTCTCTTTTTTCCCTTTTTAGTAGTTTTTCTCATTTTTTATTCATTTTTTCCATTTTATTCGTTTTTCCTGTTTTTTCCCATTCTTGTTTTTCTTGTTTTTCTTTTTTCTCCTTTTTTCTTTTCCCCCCTTTTTAGTCATTTTTAGTCGTTTTTCTCGTTTTTTTTCATTTTTACTTCTCATTTTTCTTTTTTTCTGTTTTATTTGTTTTTCCCGTTGTTTCCTATTCTTCTTTCCCTTGTTTTTCTTTTTTCCCCCTTCTCTTTCTCTTTTGTTTTTCCCTCTTTAGTCGTTCTTCTCATTTTTCTCATTTTTCTCTTTTTCCCATTTTTTTCTTTTTTCATGTTATTTCCCATTTTTTTCCTTGTTTTTCTTTTTTCCCCTTTCTCTTTTTTCTCTTTTTTCCCCTTTTTAGTAGTTTTTCTCATTTTTCTCATTTCTCTTTTTTCCCTTTTTAGTAGTTTTTCTCATTTTTCTTATTTTCCCATTCTAATTTTTCTCATTTTTCTTTTTTCCCATTTTTTTCCTTTTTCAGGTTATTTTCCATTTTTTCCTTGTTTTTCTTTTTTCCCCTTTCTCTTTTATCTCTTTTTTCCCTTTTTAGTAGTTTTTCTCATTTTTTATTCATTTTTTCCATTTTATTCGTTTTTCCTGTTTTTTCCAATTCTTGTTTTTCTTGTTTTTCTTTTTTCTCCTTTTTTCTTTTTAGTCGTTTTTCTTGTTTTTTTTCATTTTTTTCTTCTTTTTCTTTTTTCCTTTTTATTCGTTTTTCCTGTTTATTTCCCATTCTTGTTTTTCTTGTTTTTCTTTGTTCCACTTTCTCTTTTTCTTCTTCTTTTGTTTTTTCCCCCTTTAGTCGTTTTTATCATTTTTTCCCTTCTTATTTTTCTCGTATTTCTTTTTTTCCATTTTATTCATTTTTCCTGTTTTTTCCCATTCTTGTTTTTCTTGTTTCTTTTTTCTCCTTTTTTATTTCCCCCCTTTTTAGTTGTTTTTCTCGTTTTTCTCGTTATTTTCATTTTTACTTCTCATTTTTCTTTTTTTCTGTTATTTGTTTTTCCCGTTTTTCCCATTCTTCTTTCCCTTGTTTTTCTTTTTTCCCTCTTCTATTTCTTTTTTGTTTTCTCCCTCTTTAGTCGTTTTTCTTGTTTTTCTCATTTTTCCCATTCTCATTTTTCTCATTTTTCTTTTTTCCCATTTTTTTCTTTTTTCATGTTATTTCCCAATTTTTCCTTGTTTTTCTTTTTTCCCCTTTCTCTTTTTTCTCTTTTTTCCCTTTTTAGTAGTTTTTCTCATTTTTTTTCATTTTTCCCCTTTTTTATTCGTTTTTCCCATTTTTCCCCATTCTTGTCTTCCTTGTTTTTCTTTTTTTCCACTTTTTTTCCACTTTCTTTTTTCTTCTTTTGTTTTTCCCATCTTTAGTCATTTTTCTCATTTTTCCCATTCTCATTTTTCTCATTTTTCTTTTTTCCCATTTTTTTCTTTTTTCATGTTATTTCCCAATTTTTCCTTGTTTTTCTTTTTTCCCCTTTCTCTTTTTTCTCTTTTTTCCCTTTTTAGTAGTTTTTCTGATTTTTTTTCATTTTTCCCCTTTTTTATTCGTTTTTCCCATTTTTCCCCATTCTTGTCTTCCTTGTTTTTCTTTTTTTCCACTTTTTTTCCACTTTCTTTTTTCTTCTTTTGTTTTTCCCATCTTTAGTCATTTTTCTCATTTTTCCCATTCTCATTTTTCTCATTTTTCTTTTTTCCCATTTTTTTCTTTTTTCATGTTATTTTCCATTTTTTCCTTGTTTTTCTTTTTTCCCCTTTCTCTTTTTTCTCTTTTTTCCCTTTTTAGTAGTTTTTCTCATTTTTTATTCATTTTTTCCATTTTATTCGTTTTTCCTGTTTTTTCCCATTCTTGTTTTTCTTGTTTTTCTTTTTTCTCCTTTTTTCTTTTCCCCCCTTTTTAGTCATTTTTAGTCGTTTTTCTCGTTTTTTTTCATTTTTACTTCTCATTTTTCTTTTTTTCTGTTTTATTTGTTTTTCCCGTTGTTTCCTATTCTTCTTTCCCTTGTTTTTCTTTTTTCCCCCTTCTCTTTCTCTTTTGTTTTTCCCTCTTTAGTCGTTCTTCTCATTTTTCTCATTTTTCTCTTTTTCCCATTTTTTTCTTTTTTCATGTTATTTCCCATTTTTTTCCTTGTTTTTCTTTTTTCCCCTTTCTCTTTTTTCTCTTTTTTCCCCTTTTTAGTAGTTTTTCTCATTTTTCTCATTTCTCTTTTTTCCCTTTTTAGTAGTTTTTCTCATTTTTCTTATTTTCCCATTCTAATTTTTCTCATTTTTCTTTTTTCCCATTTTTTTCCTTTTTCAGGTTATTTTCCATTTTTTCCTTGTTTTTCTTTTTTCCCCTTTCTCTTTTATCTCTTTTTTCCCTTTTTAGTAGTTTTTCTCATTTTTTATTCATTTTTTCCATTTTATTCGTTTTTCCTGTTTTTTCCAATTCTTGTTTTTCTTGTTTTTCTTTTTTCTCCTTTTTTCTTTTTAGTCGTTTTTCTTGTTTTTTTTCATTTTTTTCTTCTTTTTCTTTTTTCCTTTTTATTCGTTTTTCCTGTTTATTTCCCATTCTTGTTTTTCTTGTTTTTCTTTGTTCCACTTTCTCTTTTTCTTCTTCTTTTGTTTTTTCCCCCTTTAGTCGTTTTTATCATTTTTTCCCTTCTTATTTTTCTCGTATTTCTTTTTTTCCATTTTATTCATTTTTCCTGTTTTTTCCCATTCTTGTTTTTCTTGTTTCTTTTTTCTCCTTTTTTATTTCCCCCCTTTTTAGTTGTTTTTCTCGTTTTTCTCGTTATTTTCATTTTTACTTCTCATTTTTCTTTTTTTCTGTTATTTGTTTTTCCCGTTTTTCCCATTCTTCTTTCCCTTGTTTTTCTTTTTTCCCTCTTCTATTTCTTTTTTGTTTTCTCCCTCTTTAGTCGTTTTTCTTGTTTTTCTCATTTTTCCCATTCTCATTTTTCTCATTTTTCTTTTTTCCCATTTTTTTCTTTTTTCATGTTATTTCCCAATTTTTCCTTGTTTTTCTTTTTTCCCCTTTCTCTTTTTTCTCTTTTTTCCCTTTTTAGTAGTTTTTCTCATTTTTTTTCATTTTTCCCCTTTTTTATTCGTTTTTCCCATTTTTCCCCATTCTTGTCTTCCTTGTTTTTCTTTTTTTCCACTTTTTTTCCACTTTCTTTTTTCTTCTTTTGTTTTTCCCATCTTTAGTCATTTTTCTCATTTTTCCCATTCTCATTTTTCTCATTTTTCTTTTTTCCCATTTTTTTCTTTTTTCATGTTATTTTCCATTTTTTCCTTGTTTTTCTTTTTTCCCCTTTCTCTTTTTTCTCTTTTTTCCCTTTTTAGTAGTTTTTCTCATTTTTTATTCATTTTTTCCATTTTATTCGTTTTTCCTGTTTTTTCCCATTCTTGTTTTTCTTGTTTTTCTTTTCTCCTTTTGTATTTCCCCCCTTTTTAGTTGTTTTTCTCGTTTTTCTCATTTTTTTCATTTTTACTTCTCATTTTTCTTTTTTTCTGTTATTTGTTTTTCCTGTTTTTCCCATTCTTCTTTCCCTTGTTTTTCTTTTTCCCCCTTCTATTTCTTTTTTGTTTTTTCCCTCTTTAGTCGTTCTTCCCATTTTTCTCATTTTTCTCTTTTTTCCATTTTTTCTTTTTTCATGTTATTTCCCATTTTTTCCTTGTTTTTCTTTTTTCCCCTTTTCTCTTTTTTCCCTATTTTTCCCATTCTTGTTTTCTCCCTCTTTAGTCGTTTTTCTCATTTTTCTCATTTTTCCATTTTTTCTCATTTTTCTCATTTTTCTTTTTTTCCCATTTTTTTCTTTTTTCATGTTATTTCCCATTTTTTCCCTTGTTTTTCTTTTTCCCCCTTTCTCTTTTTTTCTTTTTTTCCCCTTTTTAGTAGTTTTTCTCATTTTTCTCATTTTTCCATTTTATTCGTCTTTCCTGTTTTTTCCCATACTTCTTTTTCTTGTTTTTCTTTGTTCCACTTTCTCTTTTTCTTCTGCTTTTGTTTTTTCTTTCTTTGGTCGTTTTTATCATTTTTCCCCTTCTTATTTTTCTCGTATTTCTTTTTTTCCATTTTATTCGTTTTTCCTTTTTTTTCCCATTCTTGTTTTTCTTGTTTTTCTTGTTTCCTTTTTTATTTCCCCCCCTTTTATTAGTTTTTCTTGTTTTTCTCATTTTTTTTCATTTTTACTTCTCATTTTTCTTTTTTTCTGTTATTTGTTTTTCCTGTTTTTCCCATTCTTCTTTCCCTTGTTTTTCTTTTTCCCCCCTTCTATTACTTTTTTGTTTTTCCCCTCTTTAGTCGTTCTTCCCATTTTTCTCATTTTCTCATTTTTCCATTTTTTCTCATTTTTCTCATTTTTCTTTTTTTCCCATTTTTTTCTTTTTTCATGTTATTTCCCATTTTTTCCCTTGTTTTTCTTTTTCCCCCTTTCTCTTTTTTTCTTTTTTTCCCCTTTTTAGTAGTTTTTCTCATTTTTCTCATTTTTCCATTTTATTCGTCTTTCCTGTTTTTTCCCATACTTCTTTTTCTTGTTTTTCTTTGTTCCACTTTCTCTTTTTCTTCTGCTTTTGTTTTTTCTTTCTTTGGTCGTTTTTATCATTTTTCCCCTTCTTATTTTTCTCGTATTTCTTTTTTTCCATTTTATTCGTTTTTCCTTTTTTTTCCCATTCTTGTTTTTCTTGTTTTTCTTGTTTCCTTTTTTATTTCCCCCCCTTTTATTAGTTTTTCTTGTTTTTCTCATTTTTTTTCATTTTTACTTCTCATTTTTCTTTTTTTCTGTTATTTGTTTTTCCTGTTTTTCCCATTCTTCTTTCCCTTGTTTTTCTTTTTTCCCCCTTCTATTACTTTTTTGTTTTTCCCCTCTTTAGTCGTTCTTCCCATTTTTCTCATTTTCTCTTTTTTCCATTTTTTCTTTTTTCATGTTATTTCCCATTTTTTTCCTTGTTTTTCTTTTTTCCCCTTTTCTCTTTTTTCCCTAATTTTCCCATTCTTGTTTTCTCCCTCTTTAGTCGTTTTTCTCATTTTTCTCATTTTTCCCATTCTCATTTTTCTCATTTTTCTTTTTTCCCCATTTTTTTCTTTTTTCATGTTATTTCCCATTTTTTTCCTTGTTTTTCTTTTTCCCCCTTTCTCTTTTTTCTCTTTTCCCCCCTGTTTTTTCCCATTCTTGTTTTTCTTGTTTTTCTTTTTCTCCTTTTGTATTTCCCCCCTTTTTAGTCGTTTTTCTCGTTTTTCTCGTTTTTTTCATTTTTACTTCTCATTTTTCTTTTTTTCTGTTATTCGTTTTTCCCGTTTTTCCCATTCTTCTTTCCCTTGTTTTTCTTTTTTTCCCCTTCTATTTCTTTTTTGTTTTTTCCCTCTTTAGTCGTTCTTCCCATTTTTCTCATTTTTCTCTTTTTTCCATTTTTTTTCTTTTTTCATGTTATTTCCCATTTTTTCCCCTTGATTTTTCTTTTTTCCCCTTTCTCTTTTTTCTCTTTTTCCCCCTTTTTAGTAGTTTTTCTCATTTTTCTCATTTTTCTCATTTTTCTTTTTTTCCATTTTATTCGTTTTTCCCATTTTTTCTGGTACTTGTCTTCCTTATTTTTCTTTTTTCTGATGGGGTATATGCTGGCTTAAAGGGGAAAAACTGAGGCTTGAGAATAAACAGACAAGAATGCAGCTTCTTAGGGCCAACAGTGTTTACTGTTTAGCATAGGGCAATAATGCAGATACAGTACATTATCGCAAACAATGAAAAAGATGAATATACAGGATACATCATTGTAAAAGGAAAACAAAAACAAACTTATAAGCAGAGTTCCGTGTATTGATCCCAGGGCCAGAGTTCCTGCCATGGCCTATACCCAAAGCCAGGCATAGCTCACTCTGCCCAGTCCACGGGAAGTGAACACGTGAAGAACTACATGGCTAAAAGACACTAGAAATCAAGAAGACATAGAACACCATTTTGCATGGTTGTATATTCAGCTCTTCTAGCATTCTGATTGGCTGGAAGTTAGCTGTTACACACACTAGGCCTCAAAGCACTAGGCCTAAAGCACATAGCATGACCTGCTATTGGTTAGCAGTGCTGCATCTACGCACTGAGTTCCCCCCTCCTCCTTGCTCAGGGGGGGCTTGGGCATGGGCAAGGCTTCCCACGGAAGGACATCAGGAGGATATCTCTCATGGGAAGATTTCCATTGCTAGCCATAATAATGGTACCTTCTAGCTTCATTATCTCATGAGGATGTAAACAACGTCAAGGCTTCTCTGTTGTCCAGCCACCTGGCATTCACGTCACCATGAGAATGCTTTGCTTTGCTTTGTAAAAGATGCAATTTGCCAAAACACTTTTGCATTGAAAAGAAATCCAATTTACCAATATCATATAGTATAAGAAATCTGACATTTTCCACTTTCTCTTTTTCTTTTATTTTTTCCCTCTTTTGTCGTTTTTTCATTTTTTTCATTTTTCTTTTTTCCAGTTTATTCATTTTTCCTGTTTTTTCCCATTCTTGTTTTTTTTCCCCTTTTCTCTTTTTTCCCTATTTTTCCCATTCTTGTTTTCTCCCTCTTTAGTCGTTTTTCTCATTTTTCTAATTTTTCCCATTCTCATTTTTCTCATTTTTCTTTTTTCCCCAGTTTTTCTTTTTTCATGTTATTTCCCATTTTTTCCCTTATTTTTCTTTTTCCCCCTTTCTCTTTTTTCTCTTTTTTCCCTTTTTAGTAGTTTTTCTCATTTTTCTCATTTTTCCATTTTATTCGTTTTTCCTGTTTTTTTCCATACTTCTTTTTCTTGTTTTTCTTTTTTCCTTTTTATTCGTTTTTCCTGTTTATTTCCCATTCTTGTTTTTCTTGTTTTTCTTTGTTCCACTTTCTCTTTTTCTTCTTCTTTTGTTTTTTCCCCCTTTAGTCGTTTTTATCATTTTTTCCCTTCTTATTTTTCTCGTATTTCTTTTTTTCCATTTTATTCATTTTTCCTGTTTTTTCCCATTCTTGTTTTTCTTGTTTCTTTTTTCTCCTTTTTTATTTCCCCCCTTTTTAGTCGTTTTTCTCGTTTTTCTCGTTATTTTCATTTTTACTTCTCATTTTTCTTTTTTTCTGTTATTTGTTTTTCCCGTTTTTCCCATTCTTCTTTCCCTTGTTTTTCTTTTTTCCCTCTTCTATTTCTTTTTTGTTTTCTCCCTCTTTAGTCGTTTTTCTTGTTTTTCTCATTTTTCCCATTCTCATTTTTCTCATTTTTCTTTTTTCCCATTTTTTTCTTTTTTCATGTTATTTCCCAATTTTTCCTTGTTTTTCTTTTTTCCCCTTTCTCTTTTTTCTCTTTTTTCCCTTTTTAGTAGTTTTTCTCATTTTTTTCATTTTTCCCCTTTTTTATTCGTTTTTCCCATTTTTCCCCATTCTTGTCTTCCTTGTTTTTCTTTTTTTCCACTTTTTTTCCACTTTCTTTTTTCTTCTTTTGTTTTTCCCATCTTTAGTCATTTTTCTCATTTTTCCCATTCTCATTTTTCTCATTTTTCTCATTTTTCTTTTTTCCCATTTTTTTCTTTTTTCATGTTATTTTCCATTTTTTCCTTGTTTTTCTTTTTTCCCCTTTCTCTTTTTTCTCTTTTTTCCCTTTTTAGTAGTTTTTCTCATTTTTTATTCATTTTTTCCATTTTATTCGTTTTTCCTGTTTTTTCCCATTCTTGTTTTTCTTGTTTTTCTTTTTCTCCTTTTGTATTTCCCCCCTTTTTAGTTGTTTTTCTCGTTTTTCTCATTTTTTTCATTTTTACTTCTCATTTTTCTTTTTTTCTGTTATTTGTTTTTCCTGTTTTTCCCATTCTTCTTTCCCTTGTTTTTCTTTTTCCCCCTTCTATTTCTTTTTTGTTTTTTCCCTCTTTAGTCGTTCTTCCCATTTTTCTCATTTTTCTCTTTTTTCCATTTTTTCTTTTTTCATGTTATTTCCCATTTTTTCCTTGTTTTTCTTTTTTCCCCTTTTCTCTTTTTTCCCTATTTTTCCCATTCTTGTTTTCTCCCTCTTTAGTCGTTTTTCTCATTTTTCTCATTTTTCCCATTCTCATTTTTCTCATTTTTCTTTTTTCCCCATTTTTTTCTTTTTTCATGTTATTTCCCATTTTTTCCCTTGTTTTTCTTTTTCCCCCTTTCTCTTTTTTTCTTTTTTTCCCCTTTTTAGTAGTTTTTCTCATTTTTCTCATTTTTCCATTTTATTCGTCTTTCCTGTTTTTTCCCATACTTCTTTTTCTTGTTTTTCTTTGTTCCACTTTCTCTTTTTCTTCTGCTTTTGTTTTTTCTTTCTTTGGTCGTTTTTATCATTTTTCCCCTTCTTATTTTTCTCGTATTTCTTTTTTTCCATTTTATTCGTTTTTCCTTTTTTTTCCCATTCTTGTTTTTCTTGTTTTTCTTGTTTCCTTTTTTATTTCCCCCCCTTTTATTAGTTTTTCTTGTTTTTCTCATTTTTTTTCATTTTTACTTCTCATTTTTCTTTTTTTCTGTTATTTGTTTTTCCTGTTTTTCCCATTCTTCTTTCCCTTGTTTTTCTTTTTTCCCCCTTCTATTACTTTTTTGTTTTTCCCCTCTTTAGTCGTTCTTCCCATTTTTCTCATTTTCTCTTTTTTCCATTTTTTCTTTTTTCATGTTATTTCCCATTTTTTTCCTTGTTTTTCTTTTTTCCCCTTTTCTCTTTTTTCCCTAATTTTCCCATTCTTGTTTTCTCCCTCTTTAGTCGTTTTTCTCATTTTTCTCATTTTTCCCATTCTCATTTTTCTCATTTTTCTTTTTTCCCCATTTTTTTCTTTTTTCATGTTATTTCCCATTTTTTTCCTTGTTTTTCTTTTTCCCCCTTTCTCTTTTTTCTCTTTTCCCCCCTGTTTTTTCCCATTCTTGTTTTTCTTGTTTTTCTTTTTCTCCTTTTGTATTTCCCCCCTTTTTAGTCGTTTTTCTCGTTTTTCTCGTTTTTTTCATTTTTACTTCTCATTTTTCTTTTTTTCTGTTATTCGTTTTTCCCGTTTTTCCCATTCTTCTTTCCCTTGTTTTTCTTTTTTTCCCCTTCTATTTCTTTTTTGTTTTTTCCCTCTTTAGTCGTTCTTCCCATTTTTCTCATTTTTCTCTTTTTTTCATTTTTTTTCTTTTTTCATGTTATTTCCCATTTTTTCCCCTTGATTTTTCTTTTTTCCCCTTTCTCTTTTTTCTCTTTTTCCCCCTTTTTAGTAGTTTTTCTCATTTTTCTCATTTTTCTCATTTTTCTTTTTTTCCATTTTATTCGTTTTTCCCATTTTTTCTGGTACTTGTCTTCCTTATTTTTCTTTTTTCTGATGGGGTATATGCTGGCTTAAAGGGGAAAAACTGAGGCTTGAGAATAAACAGACAAGAATGCAGCTTCTTAGGGCCAACAGTGTTTACTGTTTAGCATAGGGCAATAATGCAGATACAGTACATTATCGCAAACAATGAAAAAGATGAATATACAGGATACATCATTGTAAAAGGAAAACAAAAACAAACTTATAAGCAGAGTTCCGTGTATTGATCCCAGGGCCAGAGTTCCTGCCATGGCCTATACCCAAAGCCAGGCATAGCTCACTCTGCCCAGTCCACGGGAAGTGAACACGTGAAGAACTACATGGCTAAAAGACACTAGAAATCAAGAAGACATAGAACACCATTTTGCATGGTTGTATATTCAGCTCTTCTAGCATTCTGATTGGCTGGAAGTTAGCTGTTACACACACTAGGCCTCAAAGCACTAGGCCTAAAGCACATAGCATGACCTGCTATTGGTTAGCAGTGCTGCATCTACGCACTGAGTTCCCCCCTCCTCCTTGCTCAGGGGGGGCTTGGGCATGGGCAAGGCTTCCCACGGAAGGACATCAGGAGGATATCTCTCATGGGAAGATTTCCATTGCTAGCCATAATAATGGTACCTTCTAGCTTCATTATCTCATGAGGATGTAAACAACGTCAAGGCTTCTCTGTTGTCCAGCCACCTGGCATTCACGTCACCATGAGAATGCTTTGCTTTGCTTTGTAAAAGATGCAATTTGCCAAAACACTTTTGCATTGAAAAGAAATCCAATTTACCAATATCATATAGTATAAGAAATCTGACATTTTCCACTTTCTCTTTTTCTTTTATTTTTTCCCTCTTTTGTCGTTTTTTCATTTTTTTCATTTTTCTTTTTTCCAGTTTATTCATTTTTCCTGTTTTTTCCCATTCTTGTTTTTTTTCCCCTTTTCTCTTTTTTCCCTATTTTTCCCATTCTTGTTTTCTCCCTCTTTAGTCGTTTTTCTCATTTTTCTAATTTTTCCCATTCTCATTTTTCTCATTTTTCTTTTTTCCCCAGTTTTTCTTTTTTCATGTTATTTCCCATTTTTTCCCTTATTTTTCTTTTTCCCCCTTTCTCTTTTTTCTCTTTTTTCCCTTTTTAGTAGTTTTTCTCATTTTTCTCATTTTTCCATTTTATTCGTTTTTCCTGTTTTTTTCCATACTTCTTTTTCTTGTTTTTCTTTTTTCCTTTTTATTCGTTTTTCCTGTTTATTTCCCATTCTTGTTTTTCTTGTTTTTCTTTGTTCCACTTTCTCTTTTTCTTCTTCTTTTGTTTTTTCCCCCTTTAGTCGTTTTTATCATTTTTTCCCTTCTTATTTTTCTCGTATTTCTTTTTTTCCATTTTATTCATTTTTCCTGTTTTTTCCCATTCTTGTTTTTCTTGTTTCTTTTTTCTCCTTTTTTATTTCCCCCCTTTTTAGTTGTTTTTCTCGTTTTTCTCGTTATTTTCATTTTTACTTCTCATTTTTCTTTTTTTCTGTTATTTGTTTTTCCCGTTTTTCCCATTCTTCTTTCCCTTGTTTTTCTTTTTTCCCTCTTCTATTTCTTTTTTGTTTTCTCCCTCTTTAGTCGTTTTTCTTGTTTTTCTCATTTTTCCCATTCTCATTTTTCTCATTTTTCTTTTTTCCCATTTTTTTCTTTTTTCATGTTATTTCCCAATTTTTCCTTGTTTTTCTTTTTTCCCCTTTCTCTTTTTTCTCTTTTTTCCCTTTTTAGTAGTTTTTCTCATTTTTTTCATTTTTCCCCTTTTTTATTCGTTTTTCCCATTTTTCCCCATTCTTGTCTTCCTTGTTTTTCTTTTTTTCCACTTTTTTTCCACTTTCTTTTTTCTTCTTTTGTTTTTCCCATCTTTAGTCATTTTTCTCATTTTTCCCATTCTCATTTTTCTCATTTTTCTTTTTTCCCATTTTTTTCTTTTTTCATGTTATTTTCCATTTTTTCCTTGTTTTTCTTTTTTCCCCTTTCTCTTTTTTCTCTTTTTTCCCTTTTTAGTAGTTTTTCTCATTTTTTATTCATTTTTTCCATTTTATTCGTTTTTCCTGTTTTTTCCCATTCTTGTTTTTCTTGTTTTTCTTTTTCTCCTTTTGTATTTCCCCCCTTTTTAGTTGTTTTTCTCGTTTTTCTCATTTTTTTCATTTTTACTTCTCATTTTTCTTTTTTTCTGTTATTTGTTTTTCCTGTTTTTCCCATTCTTCTTTCCCTTGTTTTTCTTTTTCCCCCTTCTATTTCTTTTTTGTTTTTTCCCTCTTTAGTCGTTCTTCCCATTTTTCTCATTTTTCTCTTTTTTCCATTTTTTCTTTTTTCATGTTATTTCCCATTTTTTCCTTGTTTTTCTTTTTTCCCCTTTTCTCTTTTTTCCCTATTTTTCCCATTCTTGTTTTCTCCCTCTTTAGTCGTTTTTCTCATTTTTCTCATTTTTCCCATTCTCATTTTTCTCATTTTTCTTTTTTTCCCATTTTTTTCTTTTTTCATGTTATTTCCCATTTTTTCCCTTGTTTTTCTTTTTCCCCCTTTCTCTTTTTTTCTTTTTTTCCCCTTTTTAGTAGTTTTTCTCATTTTTCTCATTTTTCCATTTTATTCGTCTTTCCTGTTTTTTCCCATACTTCTTTTTCTTGTTTTTCTTTGTTCCACTTTCTCTTTTTCTTCTGCTTTTGTTTTTTCTTTCTTTGGTCGTTTTTATCATTTTTCCCCTTCTTATTTTTCTCGTATTTCTTTTTTTCCATTTTATTCGTTTTTCCTTTTTTTTCCCATTCTTGTTTTTCTTGTTTTTCTTGTTTCCTTTTTTATTTCCCCCCCTTTTATTAGTTTTTCTTGTTTTTCTCATTTTTTTTCATTTTTACTTCTCATTTTTCTTTTTTTCTGTTATTTGTTTTTCCTGTTTTTCCCATTCTTCTTTCCCTTGTTTTTCTTTTTTCCCCCTTCTATTACTTTTTTGTTTTTCCCCTCTTTAGTCGTTCTTCCCATTTTTCTCATTTTCTCTTTTTTCCATTTTTTCTTTTTTCATGTTATTTCCCATTTTTTTCCTTGTTTTTCTTTTTTCCCCTTTTCTCTTTTTTCCCTAATTTTCCCATTCTTGTTTTCTCCCTCTTTAGTCGTTTTTCTCATTTTTCTCATTTTTCCCATTCTCATTTTTCTCATTTTTCTTTTTTCCCCATTTTTTTCTTTTTTCATGTTATTTCCCATTTTTTTCCTTGTTTTTCTTTTTCCCCCTTTCTCTTTTTTCTCTTTTCCCCCCTGTTTTTTCCCATTCTTGTTTTTCTTGTTTTTCTTTTTCTCCTTTTGTATTTCCCCCCTTTTTAGTCGTTTTTCTCGTTTTTCTCGTTTTTTTCATTTTTACTTCTCATTTTTCTTTTTTTCTGTTATTCGTTTTTCCCGTTTTTCCCATTCTTCTTTCCCTTGTTTTTCTTTTTTCCCCCTTCTATTTCTTTTTTGTTTTTTCCCTCTTTAGTCGTTCTTCCCATTTTTCTCATTTTTCTCTTTTTTCCATTTTTTTTCTTTTTTCATGTTATTTCCCATTTTTTCCCCTTGATTTTTCTTTTTTCCCCTTTCTCTTTTTTCTCTTTTTCCCCCTTTTTAGTAGTTTTTCTCATTTTTCTCATTTTTCTCATTTTTCTTTTTTTCCATTTTATTCGTTTTTCCCATTTTTTCTGGTACTTGTCTTCCTTATTTTTCTTTTTTCTGATGGGGTATATGCTGGCTTAAAGGGGAAAAACTGAGGCTTGAGAATAAACAGACAAGAATGCAGCTTCTTAGGGCCAACAGTGTTTACTGTTTAGCATAGGGCAATAATGCAGATACAGTACATTATCGCAAACAATGAAAAAGATGAATATACAGGATACATCATTGTAAAAGGAAAACAAAAACAAACTTATAAGCAGAGTTCCGTGTATTGATCCCAGGGCCAGAGTTCCTGCCATGGCCTATACCCAAAGCCAGGCATAGCTCACTCTGCCCAGTCCACGGGAAGTGAACACGTGAAGAACTACATGGCTAAAAGACACTAGAAATCAAGAAGACATAGAACACCATTTTGCATGGTTGTATATTCAGCTCTTCTAGCATTCTGATTGGCTGGAAGTTAGCTGTTACACACACTAGGCCTCAAAGCACTAGGCCTAAAGCACATAGCATGACCTGCTATTGGTTAGCAGTGCTGCATCTACGCACTGAGTTCCCCCCTCCTCCTTGCTCAGGGGGGGCTTGGGCATGGGCAAGGCTTCCCACGGAAGGACATCAGGAGGATATCTCTCATGGGAAGATTTCCATTGCTAGCCATAATAATGGTACCTTCTAGCTTCATTATCTCATGAGGATGTAAACAACGTCAAGGCTTCTCTGTTGTCCAGCCACCTGGCATTCACGTCACCATGAGAATGCTTTGCTTTGCTTTGTAAAAGATGCAATTTGCCAAAACACTTTTGCATTGAAAAGAAATCCAATTTACCAATATCATATAGTATAAGAAATCTGACACCCTTCCACATTGGATTTCGACACAATGCAAACAATGATGGAAGTTGTTCAAAGCTTTAAAATACATTTGTACAGAAACAGAAACAACAAAGGTTAATGCATGTAATAATCACACTATTCAAGTTACAGTTTTTACAACCAATAGTATCAACACTAGAAAATGGTTTAAAAACACTTGTTACACATATGTATAATGCACAATATACATTTCATGCAATGTTTTATTCAGATACATACAAATACATAATAATACAGATTATGCAGGAACAGAAACACAGGCAAAGAGAAACAGACTTTACATTTTTTGTTTTTTCCCTCTTTAGTCGCTCTTCCCACTCTTCTCATTTTTCTCTTGTTCCCATTTTTTTTCTTTTTTCATGTTATTTCCCATTTTTTTCCTTGTTTTTCTTTTTTCCCCTTTCTGTTTTTTCTCTTTTTTCCCCTTTTTAGTAGTTTTTCTCATTTTTCTCATTTTTCTTTTTTTCCATTTTATTCGTTTTTCCCATTTTCACCCATTCTTGTTTTTCTTGTTTTTCTTTGTCCCACTTTCTCTTTTTCTTCTTCTTTTGTTTTTTCCCCCTTTAGTCGTTTTTATCATTTTTTCCCTTCTTATTTTTCTCGTATTTCTTTTTTTCCATTTTATTCATTTTTCCTGTTTTTTCCCATTCTTGTTTTTCTTGTTTCTTTTTTCTCCTTTTTTATTTCCCCCCTTTTTAGTCGTTTTTCTCGTTTTTCTCGTTATTTTCATTTTTACTTCTCATTTTTCTTTTTTTCTGTTATTTGTTTTTCCCGTTTTTCCCATTCTTCTTTCCCTTGTTTTTCTTTTTTCCCTCTTCTATTTCTTTTTTGTTTTCTCCCTCTTTAGTCGTTTTTCTTGTTTTTCTCATTTTTCCCATTCTCATTTTTCTCATTTTTCTTTTTTCCCATTTTTTTCTTTTTTCATGTTATTTCCCAATTTTTCCTTGTTTTTCTTTTTTCCCCTTTCTCTTTTTTCTCTTTTTTCCCTTTTTAGTAGTTTTTCTGATTTTTTTTCATTTTTCCCCTTTTTTATTCGTTTTTCCCATTTTTCCCCATTCTTGTCTTCCTTGTTTTTCTTTTTTTCCACTTTTTTTCCACTTTCTTTTTTCTTCTTTTGTTTTTCCCATCTTTAGTCATTTTTCTCATTTTTCCCATTCTCATTTTTCTCATTTTTCTTTTTTCCCATTTTTTTCTTTTTTCATGTTATTTTCCATTTTTTCCTTGTTTTTCTTTTTTCCCCTTTCTCTTTTTTCTCTTTTTTCCCTTTTTAGTAGTTTTTCTCATTTTTTATTCATTTTTTCCATTTTATTCGTTTTTCCTGTTTTTTCCCATTCTTGTTTTTCTTGTTTTTCTTTTTCTCCTTTTGTATTTCCCCCCTTTTTAGTTGTTTTTCTCGTTTTTCTCATTTTTTTCATTTTTACTTCTCATTTTTCTTTTTTTCTGTTATTTGTTTTTCCTGTTTTTCCCATTCTTCTTTCCCTTGTTTTTCTTTTTCCCCCTTCTATTTCTTTTTTGTTTTTTCCCTCTTTAGTCGTTCTTCCCATTTTTCTCATTTTTCTCTTTTTTCCATTTTTTCTTTTTTCATGTTATTTCCCATTTTTTCCTTGTTTTTCTTTTTTCCCCTTTTCTCTTTTTTCCCTATTTTTCCCATTCTTGTTTTCTCCCTCTTTAGTCGTTTTTCTCATTTTTCTCATTTTTCCCATTCTCATTTTTCTCATTTTTCTTTTTTTCCCATTTTTTTCTTTTTTCATGTTATTTCCCATTTTTTCCCTTGTTTTTCTTTTTCCCCCTTTCTCTTTTTTTCTTTTTTTCCCCTTTTTAGTAGTTTTTCTCATTTTTCTCATTTTTCCATTTTATTCGTCTTTCCTGTTTTTTCCCATACTTCTTTTTCTTGTTTTTCTTTGTTCCACTTTCTCTTTTTCTTCTGCTTTTGTTTTTTCTTTCTTTGGTCGTTTTTATCATTTTTCCCCTTCTTATTTTTCTCGTATTTCTTTTTTTCCATTTTATTCGTTTTTCCTTTTTTTTCCCATTCTTGTTTTTCTTGTTTTTCTTGTTTCCTTTTTTATTTCCCCCCCTTTTATTAGTTTTTCTTGTTTTTCTCATTTTTTTTCATTTTTACTTCTCATTTTTCTTTTTTTCTGTTATTTGTTTTTCCTGTTTTTCCCATTCTTCTTTCCCTTGTTTTTCTTTTTTCCCCCTTCTATTACTTTTTTGTTTTTCCCCTCTTTAGTCGTTCTTCCCATTTTTCTCATTTTCTCTTTTTTCCATTTTTTCTTTTTTCATGTTATTTCCCATTTTTTTCCTTGTTTTTCTTTTTTCCCCTTTTCTCTTTTTTCCCTAATTTTCCCATTCTTGTTTTCTCCCTCTTTAGTCGTTTTTCTCATTTTTCTCATTTTTCCCATTCTCATTTTTCTCATTTTTCTTTTTTCCCCATTTTTTTCTTTTTTCATGTTATTTCCCATTTTTTTCCTTGTTTTTCTTTTTCCCCCTTTCTCTTTTTTCTCTTTTCCCCCCTGTTTTTTCCCATTCTTGTTTTTCTTGTTTTTCTTTTTCTCCTTTTGTATTTCCCCCCTTTTTAGTCGTTTTTCTCGTTTTTCTCGTTTTTTTCATTTTTACTTCTCATTTTTCTTTTTTTCTGTTATTCGTTTTTCCCGTTTTTCCCATTCTTCTTTCCCTTGTTTTTCTTTTTTCCCCCTTCTATTTCTTTTTTGTTTTTTCCCTCTTTAGTCGTTCTTCCCATTTTTCTCATTTTTCTCTTTTTTCCATTTTTTTTCTTTTTTCATGTTATTTCCCATTTTTTCCCCTTGATTTTTCTTTTTTCCCCTTTCTCTTTTTTCTCTTTTTCCCCCTTTTTAGTAGTTTTTCTCATTTTTCTCATTTTTCTCATTTTTCTTTTTTTCCATTTTATTCGTTTTTCCCATTTTTTCTGGTACTTGTCTTCCTTATTTTTCTTTTTTCTGATGGGGTATATGCTGGCTTAAAGGGGAAAAACTGAGGCTTGAGAATAAACAGACAAGAATGCAGCTTCTTAGGGCCAACAGTGTTTACTGTTTAGCATAGGGCAATAATGCAGATACAGTACATTATCGCAAACAATGAAAAAGATGAATATACAGGATACATCATTGTAAAAGGAAAACAAAAACAAACTTATAAGCAGAGTTCCGTGTATTGATCCCAGGGCCAGAGTTCCTGCCATGGCCTATACCCAAAGCCAGGCATAGCTCACTCTGCCCAGTCCACGGGAAGTGAACACGTGAAGAACTACATGGCTAAAAGACACTAGAAATCAAGAAGACATAGAACACCATTTTGCATGGTTGTATATTCAGCTCTTCTAGCATTCTGATTGGCTGGAAGTTAGCTGTTACACACACTAGGCCTCAAAGCACTAGGCCTAAAGCACATAGCATGACCTGCTATTGGTTAGCAGTGCTGCATCTACGCACTGAGTTCCCCCCTCCTCCTTGCTCAGGGGGGGCTTGGGCATGGGCAAGGCTTCCCACGGAAGGACATCAGGAGGATATCTCTCATGGGAAGATTTCCATTGCTAGCCATAATAATGGTACCTTCTAGCTTCATTATCTCATGAGGATGTAAACAACGTCAAGGCTTCTCTGTTGTCCAGCCACCTGGCATTCACGTCACCATGAGAATGCTTTGCTTTGCTTTGTAAAAGATGCAATTTGCCAAAACACTTTTGCATTGAAAAGAAATCCAATTTACCAATATCATATAGTATAAGAAATCTGACACCCTTCCACATTGGATTTCGACACAATGCAAACAATGATGGAAGTTGTTCAAAGCTTTAAAATACATTTGTACAGAAACAGAAACAACAAAGGTTAATGCATGTAATAATCACACTATTCAAGTTACAGTTTTTACAACCAATAGTATCAACACTAGAAAATGGTTTAAAAACACTTGTTACACATATGTATAATGCACAATATACATTTCATGCAATGTTTTATTCAGATACATACAAATACATAATAATACAGATTATGCAGGAACAGAAACACAGGCAAAGAGAAACAGACTTTACATTTTTTGTTTTTTCCCTCTTTAGTCGCTCTTCCCACTCTTCTCATTTTTCTCTTGTTCCCATTTTTTTTCTTTTTTCATGTTATTTCCCATTTTTTTCCTTGTTTTTCTTTTTTCCCCTTTCTGTTTTTTCTCTTTTTTCCCCTTTTTAGTAGTTTTTCTCATTTTTCTCATTTTTCTTTTTTTCCATTTTATTCGTTTTTCCCATTTTCACCCATTCTTGTTTTTCTTGTTTTTCTTTGTCCCACTTTCTCTTTTTCTTCTTCTTTTGTTTTTTCCCCCTTTAGTCGTTTTTATCATTTTTTCCCTTCTTATTTTTCTCGTATTTCTTTTTTTCCATTTTATTCATTTTTCCTGTTTTTTCCCATTCTTGTTTTTCTTGTTTCTTTTTTCTCCTTTTTTATTTCCCCCCTTTTTAGTCGTTTTTCTCGTTTTTCTCGTTATTTTCATTTTTACTTCTCATTTTTCTTTTTTTCTGTTATTTGTTTTTCCCGTTTTTCCCATTCTTCTTTCCCTTGTTTTTCTTTTTTCCCTCTTCTATTTCTTTTTTGTTTTCTCCCTCTTTAGTCGTTTTTCTTGTTTTTCTCATTTTTCCCATTCTCATTTTTCTCATTTTTCTTTTTTCCCATTTTTTTCTTTTTTCATGTTATTTCCCAATTTTTCCTTGTTTTTCTTTTTTCCCCTTTCTCTTTTTTCTCTTTTTTCCCTTTTTAGTAGTTTTTCTGATTTTTTTTCATTTTTCCCCTTTTTTATTCGTTTTTCCCATTTTTCCCCATTCTTGTCTTCCTTGTTTTTCTTTTTTTCCACTTTTTTTCCACTTTCTTTTTTCTTCTTTTGTTTTTCCCATCTTTAGTCATTTTTCTCATTTTTCCCATTCTCATTTTTCTCATTTTTCTTTTTTCCCATTTTTTTCTTTTTTCATGTTATTTTCCATTTTTTCCTTGTTTTTCTTTTTTCCCCTTTCTCTTTTTTCTCTTTTTTCCCTTTTTAGTAGTTTTTCTCATTTTTTATTCATTTTTTCCATTTTATTCGTTTTTCCTGTTTTTTCCCATTCTTGTTTTTCTTGTTTTTCTTTTTCTCCTTTTGTATTTCCCCCCTTTTTAGTTGTTTTTCTCGTTTTTCTCATTTTTTTCATTTTTACTTCTCATTTTTCTTTTTTTCTGTTATTTGTTTTTCCTGTTTTTCCCATTCTTCTTTCCCTTGTTTTTCTTTTTCCCCCTTCTATTTCTTTTTTGTTTTTTCCCTCTTTAGTCGTTCTTCCCATTTTTCTCATTTTTCTCTTTTTTCCATTTTTTCTTTTTTCATGTTATTTCCCATTTTTTCCTTGTTTTTCTTTTTTCCCCTTTTCTCTTTTTTCCCTATTTTTCCCATTCTTGTTTTCTCCCTCTTTAGTCGTTTTTCTCATTTTTCTCATTTTTCCCATTCTCATTTTTCTCATTTTTCTTTTTTTCCCATTTTTTTCTTTTTTCATGTTATTTCCCATTTTTTCCCTTGTTTTTCTTTTTCCCCCTTTCTCTTTTTTTCTTTTTTTCCCCTTTTTAGTAGTTTTTCTCATTTTTCTCATTTTTCCATTTTATTCGTCTTTCCTGTTTTTTCCCATACTTCTTTTTCTTGTTTTTCTTTGTTCCACTTTCTCTTTTTCTTCTGCTTTTGTTTTTTCTTTCTTTGGTCGTTTTTATCATTTTTCCCCTTCTTATTTTTCTCGTATTTCTTTTTTTCCATTTTATTCGTTTTTCCTTTTTTTTCCCATTCTTGTTTTTCTTGTTTTTCTTGTTTCCTTTTTTATTTCCCCCCCTTTTATTAGTTTTTCTTGTTTTTCTCATTTTTTTTCATTTTTACTTCTCATTTTTCTTTTTTTCTGTTATTTGTTTTTCCTGTTTTTCCCATTCTTCTTTCCCTTGTTTTTCTTTTTTCCCCCTTCTATTACTTTTTTGTTTTTCCCCTCTTTAGTCATTCTTCCCATTTTTCTCATTTTCTCTTTTTTCCATTTTTTCTTTTTTCATGTTATTTCCCATTTTTTTCCTTGTTTTTCTTTTTTCCCCTTTTCTCTTTTTTCCCTAATTTTCCCATTCTTGTTTTCTCCCTCTTTAGTCGTTTTTCTCATTTTTCTCATTTTTCCCATTCTCATTTTTCTCATTTTTCTTTTTTCCCCATTTTTTTCTTTTTTCATGTTATTTCCCATTTTTTTCCTTGTTTTTCTTTTTCCCCCTTTCTCTTTTTTCTCTTTTTCCCCCTGTTTTTTCCCATTCTTGTTTTTCTTGTTTTTCTTTTTCTCCTTTTGTATTTCCCCCCTTTTTAGTCGTTTTTCTCATTTTTCTCATTTTTTTCATTTTTACTTCTCATTTTTCTTTTTTTCTGTTATTCGTTTTTCCCGTTTTTCCCATTCTTCTTTCCCTTGTTTTTCTTTTTTCCCCCTTCTATTTCTTTTTTGTTTTTTCCCTCTTTAGTCGTTCTTCCCATTTTTCTCATTTTTCTCTTTTTTCCATTTTTTTTCTTTTTTCATGTTATTTCCCATTTTTTCCCCTTGATTTTTCTTTTTTCCCCTTTCTCTTTTTTCTCTTTTTCCCCCTTTTTAGTAGTTTTTCTCATTTTTCTCATTTTTCTCATTTTTCTTTTTTTCCATTTTATTCGTTTTTCCCATTTTTTCTGGTACTTGTCTTCCTTATTTTTCTTTTTTCTGATGGGGTATATGCTGGCTTAAAGGGGAAAAACTGAGGCTTGAGAATAAACAGACAAGAATGCAGCTTCTTAGGGCCAACAGTGTTTACTGTTTAGCATAGGGCAATAATGCAGATACAGTACATTATCGCAAACAATGAAAAAGATGAATATACAGGATACATCATTGTAAAAGGAAAACAAAAACAAACTTATAAGCAGAGTTCCGTGTATTGATCCCAGGGCCAGAGTTCCTGCCATGGCCTATACCCAAAGCCAGGCATAGCTCACTCTGCCCAGTCCACGGGAAGTGAACACGTGAAGAACTACATGGCTAAAAGACACTAGAAATCAAGAAGACATAGAACACCATTTTGCATGGTTGTATATTCAGTTCTTCTAGCATTCTGATTGGCTGGAAGTTAGCTGTTACACACACTAGGCCTCAAAGCACTAGGCCTAAAGCACATAGCATGACCTGCTATTGGTTAGCAGTGCTGCATCTACGCACTGAGTTCCCCCCTCCTCCTTGCTCAGGGGGGGCTTGGGCATGGGCAAGGCTTCCCACGGAAGGACATCAGGAGGATATCTCTCATGGGAAGATTTCCATTGCTAGCCATAATAATGGTACCTTCTAGCTTCATTATCTCATGAGGATGTAAACAACGTCAAGGCTTCTCTGTTGTCCAGCCACCTGGCATTCACGTCACCATGAGAATGCTTTGCTTTGCTTTGTAAAAGATGCAATTTGCCAAAACACTTTTGCATTGAAAAGAAATCCAATTTACCAATATCATATAGTATAAGAAATCTGACACCCTTCCACATTGGATTTCGACACAATGCAAACAATGATGGAAGTTGTTCAAAGCTTTAAAATACATTTGTACAGAAACAGAAACAACAAAGGTTAATGCATGTAATAATCACACTATTCAAGTTACAGTTTTTACAACCAATAGTATCAACACTAGAAAATGGTTTAAAAACACTTGTTACACATATGTATAATGCACAATATACATTTCATGCAATGTTTTATTCAGATACATACAAATACATAATAATACAGATTATGCAGGAACAGAAACACAGGCAAAGAGAAACAGACTTTACATTTTTTGTTTTTTCCCTCTTTAGTCGCTCTTCCCACTCTTCTCATTTTTCTCTTGTTCCCATTTTTTTTCTTTTTTCATGTTATTTCCCATTTTTTTCCTTGTTTTTCTTTTTTCCCCTTTCTGTTTTTTCTCTTTTTTCCCCTTTTTAGTAGTTTTTCTCATTTTTCTCATTTTTCTTTTTTTCCATTTTATTCGTTTTTCCCATTTTCACCCATTCTTGTTTTTCTTGTTTTTCTTTGTCCCACTTTCTCTTTTTCTTCTTCTTTTGTTTTTTCCCCCTTTAGTCGTTTTTATCATTTTTTCCCTTCTTATTTTTCTCGTATTTCTTTTTTTCCATTTTATTCATTTTTCCTGTTTTTTCCCATTCTTGTTTTTCTTGTTTCTTTTTTCTCCTTTTTTATTTCCCCCCTTTTTAGTCGTTTTTCTCGTTTTTCTCGTTATTTTCATTTTTACTTCTCATTTTTCTTTTTTTCTGTTATTTGTTTTTCCCGTTTTTCCCATTCTTCTTTCCCTTGTTTTTCTTTTTTCCCTCTTCTATTTCTTTTTTGTTTTCTCCCTCTTTAGTCGTTTTTCTTGTTTTTCTCATTTTTCCCATTCTCATTTTTCTCATTTTTCTTTTTTCCCATTTTTTTCTTTTTTCATGTTATTTCCCAATTTTTCCTTGTTTTTCTTTTTTCCCCTTTCTCTTTTTTCTCTTTTTTCCCTTTTTAGTAGTTTTTCTGATTTTTTTTCATTTTTCCCCTTTTTTATTCGTTTTTCCCATTTTTCCCCATTCTTGTCTTCCTTGTTTTTCTTTTTTTCCACTTTTTTTCCACTTTCTTTTTTCTTCTTTTGTTTTTCCCATCTTTAGTCATTTTTCTCATTTTTCCCATTCTCATTTTTCTCATTTTTCTTTTTTCCCATTTTTTTCTTTTTTCATGTTATTTTCCATTTTTTCCTTGTTTTTCTTTTTTCCCCTTTCTCTTTTTTCTCTTTTTTCCCTTTTTAGTAGTTTTTCTCATTTTTTATTCATTTTTTCCATTTTATTCGTTTTTCCTGTTTTTTCCCATTCTTGTTTTTCTTGTTTTTCTTTTTCTCCTTTTGTATTTCCCCCCTTTTTAGTTGTTTTTCTCGTTTTTCTCATTTTTTTCATTTTTACTTCTCATTTTTCTTTTTTTCTGTTATTTGTTTTTCCTGTTTTTCCCATTCTTCTTTCCCTTGTTTTTCTTTTTCCCCCTTCTATTTCTTTTTTGTTTTTTCCCTCTTTAGTCGTTCTTCCCATTTTTCTCATTTTTCTCTTTTTTCCATTTTTTCTTTTTTCATGTTATTTCCCATTTTTTCCTTGTTTTTCTTTTTTCCCCTTTTCTCTTTTTTCCCTATTTTTCCCATTCTTGTTTTCTCCCTCTTTAGTCGTTTTTCTCATTTTTCTCATTTTTCCATTTTTTCTCATTTTTCTCATTTTTCTTTTTTTCCCATTTTTTTCTTTTTTCATGTTATTTCCCATTTTTTCCCTTGTTTTTCTTTTTCCCCCTTTCTCTTTTTTTCTTTTTTTCCCCTTTTTAGTAGTTTTTCTCATTTTTCTCATTTTTCCATTTTATTCGTCTTTCCTGTTTTTTCCCATACTTCTTTTTCTTGTTTTTCTTTGTTCCACTTTCTCTTTTTCTTCTGCTTTTGTTTTTTCTTTCTTTGGTCGTTTTTATCATTTTTCCCCTTCTTATTTTTCTCGTATTTCTTTTTTTCCATTTTATTCGTTTTTCCTTTTTTTTCCCATTCTTGTTTTTCTTGTTTTTCTTGTTTCCTTTTTTATTTCCCCCCCTTTTATTAGTTTTTCTTGTTTTTCTCATTTTTTTTCATTTTTACTTCTCATTTTTCGTTTTTTCTGTTATTTGTTTTTCCTGTTTTTCCCATTCTTCTTTCCCTTGTTTTTCTTTTTTCCCCCTTCTATTACTTTTTTGTTTTTCCCCTCTTTAGTCGTTCTTCCCATTTTTCTCATTTTCTCTTTTTTCCATTTTTTCTTTTTTCATGTTATTTCCCATTTTTTTCCTTGTTTTTCTTTTTTCCCCTTTTCTCTTTTTTCCCTAATTTTCCCATTCTTGTTTTCTCCCTCTTTAGTCGTTTTTCTCATTTTTCTCATTTTTCCCATTCTCATTTTTCTCATTTTTCTTTTTTCCCCATTTTTTTCTTTTTTCATGTTATTTCCCATTTTTTTCCTTGTTTTTCTTTTTCCCCCTTTCTCTTTTTTCTCTTTTCCCCCCTGTTTTTTCCCATTCTTGTTTTTCTTGTTTTTCTTTTTCTCCTTTTGTATTTCCCCCCTTTTTAGTCGTTTTTCTCGTTTTTCTCGTTTTTTTCATTTTTACTTCTCATTTTTCTTTTTTTCTGTTATTCGTTTTTCCCGTTTTTCCCATTCTTCTTTCCCTTGTTTTTCTTTTTTTCCCCTTCTATTTCTTTTTTGTTTTTTCCCTCTTTAGTCGTTCTTCCCATTTTTCTCATTTTTCTCTTTTTTCCATTTTTTTTCTTTTTTCATGTTATTTCCCATTTTTTCCCCTTGATTTTTCTTTTTTCCCCTTTCTCTTTTTTCTCTTTTTCCCCCTTTTTAGTAGTTTTTCTCATTTTTCTCATTTTTCTCATTTTTCTTTTTTTCCATTTTATTCGTTTTTCCCATTTTTTCTGGTACTTGTCTTCCTTATTTTTCTTTTTTCTGATGGGGTATATGCTGGCTTAAAGGGGAAAAACTGAGGCTTGAGAATAAACAGACAAGAATGCAGCTTCTTAGGGCCAACAGTGTTTACTGTTTAGCATAGGGCAATAATGCAGATACAGTACATTATCGCAAACAATGAAAAAGATGAATATACAGGATACATCATTGTAAAAGGAAAACAAAAACAAACTTATAAGCAGAGTTCCGTGTATTGATCCCAGGGCCAGAGTTCCTGCCATGGCCTATACCCAAAGCCAGGCATAGCTCACTCTGCCCAGTCCACGGGAAGTGAACACGTGAAGAACTACATGGCTAAAAGACACTAGAAATCAAGAAGACATAGAACACCATTTTGCATGGTTGTATATTCAGCTCTTCTAGCATTCTGATTGGCTGGAAGTTAGCTGTTACACACACTAGGCCTCAAAGCACTAGGCCTAAAGCACATAGCATGACCTGCTATTGGTTAGCAGTGCTGCATCTACGCACTGAGTTCCCCCCTCCTCCTTGCTCAGGGGGGGCTTGGGCATGGGCAAGGCTTCCCACGGAAGGACATCAGGAGGATATCTCTCATGGGAAGATTTCCATTGCTAGCCATAATAATGGTACCTTCTAGCTTCATTATCTCATGAGGATGTAAACAACGTCAAGGCTTCTCTGTTGTCCAGCCACCTGGCATTCACGTCACCATGAGAATGCTTTGCTTTGCTTTGTAAAAGATGCAATTTGCCAAAACACTTTTGCATTGAAAAGAAATCCAATTTACCAATATCATATAGTATAAGAAATCTGACATTTTCCACTTTCTCTTTTTCTTTTATTTTTTCCCTCTTTTGTCGTTTTTTCATTTTTTTCATTTTTCTTTTTTCCAGTTTATTCATTTTTCCTGTTTTTTCCCATTCTTGTTTTTTTTCCCCTTTTCTCTTTTTTCCCTATTTTTCCCATTCTTGTTTTCTCCCTCTTTAGTCGTTTTTCTCATTTTTCTAATTTTTCCCATTCTCATTTTTCTCATTTTTCTTTTTTCCCCAGTTTTTCTTTTTTCATGTTATTTCCCATTTTTTCCCTTATTTTTCTTTTTCCCCCTTTCTCTTTTTTCTCTTTTTTCCCTTTTTAGTAGTTTTTCTCATTTTTCTCATTTTTCCATTTTATTCGTTTTTCCTGTTTTTTTCCATACTTCTTTTTCTTGTTTTTCTTTTTTCCTTTTTATTCGTTTTTCCTGTTTATTTCCCATTCTTGTTTTTCTTGTTTTTCTTTGTTCCACTTTCTCTTTTTCTTCTTCTTTTGTTTTTTCCCCCTTTAGTCGTTTTTATCATTTTTTCCCTTCTTATTTTTCTCGTATTTCTTTTTTTCCATTTTATTCATTTTTCCTGTTTTTTCCCATTCTTGTTTTTCTTGTTTCTTTTTTCTCCTTTTTTATTTCCCCCCTTTTTAGTTGTTTTTCTCGTTTTTCTCGTTATTTTCATTTTTACTTCTCATTTTTCTTTTTTTCTGTTATTTGTTTTTCCCGTTTTTCCCATTCTTCTTTCCCTTGTTTTTCTTTTTTCCCTCTTCTATTTCTTTTTTGTTTTCTCCCTCTTTAGTCGTTTTTCTTGTTTTTCTCATTTTTCCCATTCTCATTTTTCTCATTTTTCTTTTTTCCCATTTTTTTCTTTTTTCATGTTATTTCCCAATTTTTCCTTGTTTTTCTTTTTTCCCCTTTCTCTTTTTTCTCTTTTTTCCCTTTTTAGTAGTTTTTCTCATTTTTTTCATTTTTCCCCTTTTTTATTCGTTTTTCCCATTTTTCCCCATTCTTGTCTTCCTTGTTTTTCTTTTTTTCCACTTTTTTTCCACTTTCTTTTTTCTTCTTTTGTTTTTCCCATCTTTAGTCATTTTTCTCATTTTTCCCATTCTCATTTTTCTCATTTTTCTTTTTTCCCATTTTTTTCTTTTTTCATGTTATTTTCCATTTTTTCCTTGTTTTTCTTTTTTCCCCTTTCTCTTTTTTCTCTTTTTTCCCTTTTTAGTAGTTTTTCTCATTTTTTATTCATTTTTTCCATTTTATTCGTTTTTCCTGTTTTTTCCCATTCTTGTTTTTCTTGTTTTTCTTTTTCTCCTTTTGTATTTCCCCCCTTTTTAGTTGTTTTTCTCGTTTTTCTCATTTTTTTCATTTTTACTTCTCATTTTTCTTTTTTTCTGTTATTTGTTTTTCCTGTTTTTCCCATTCTTCTTTCCCTTGTTTTTCTTTTTCCCCCTTCTATTTCTTTTTTGTTTTTTCCCTCTTTAGTCGTTCTTCCCATTTTTCTCATTTTTCTCTTTTTTCCATTTTTTCTTTTTTCATGTTATTTCCCATTTTTTCCTTGTTTTTCTTTTTTCCCCTTTTCTCTTTTTTCCCTATTTTTCCCATTCTTGTTTTCTCCCTCTTTAGTCGTTTTTCTCATTTTTCTCATTTTTCCCATTCTCATTTTTCTCATTTTTCTTTTTTCCCCATTTTTTTCTTTTTTCATGTTATTTCCCATTTTTTCCCTTGTTTTTCTTTTTCCCCCTTTCTCTTTTTTTCTTTTTTTCCCCTTTTTAGTAGTTTTTCTCATTTTTCTCATTTTTCCATTTTATTCGTCTTTCCTGTTTTTTCCCATACTTCTTTTTCTTGTTTTTCTTTGTTCCACTTTCTCTTTTTCTTCTGCTTTTGTTTTTTCTTTCTTTGGTCGTTTTTATCATTTTTCCCCTTCTTATTTTTCTCGTATTTCTTTTTTTCCATTTTATTCGTTTTTCCTTTTTTTTCCCATTCTTGTTTTTCTTGTTTTTCTTGTTTCCTTTTTTATTTCCCCCCCTTTTATTAGTTTTTCTTGTTTTTCTCATTTTTTTTCATTTTTACTTCTCATTTTTCTTTTTTTCTGTTATTTGTTTTTCCTGTTTTTCCCATTCTTCTTTCCCTTGTTTTTCTTTTTTCCCCCTTCTATTACTTTTTTGTTTTTCCCCTCTTTAGTCGTTCTTCCCATTTTTCTCATTTTCTCTTTTTTCCATTTTTTCTTTTTTCATGTTATTTCCCATTTTTTTCCTTGTTTTTCTTTTTTCCCCTTTTCTCTTTTTTCCCTAATTTTCCCATTCTTGTTTTCTCCCTCTTTAGTCGTTTTTCTCATTTTTCTCATTTTTCCCATTCTCATTTTTCTCATTTTTCTTTTTTCCCCATTTTTTTCTTTTTTCATGTTATTTCCCATTTTTTTCCTTGTTTTTCTTTTTCCCCCTTTCTCTTTTTTCTCTTTTCCCCCCTGTTTTTTCCCATTCTTGTTTTTCTTGTTTTTCTTTTTCTCCTTTTGTATTTCCCCCCTTTTTAGTCGTTTTTCTCGTTTTTCTCGTTTTTTTCATTTTTACTTCTCATTTTTCTTTTTTTCTGTTATTCGTTTTTCCCGTTTTTCCCATTCTTCTTTCCCTTGTTTTTCTTTTTTTCCCCTTCTATTTCTTTTTTGTTTTTTCCCTCTTTAGTCGTTCTTCCCATTTTTCTCATTTTTCTCTTTTTTTCATTTTTTTTCTTTTTTCATGTTATTTCCCATTTTTTCCCCTTGATTTTTCTTTTTTCCCCTTTCTCTTTTTTCTCTTTTTCCCCCTTTTTAGTAGTTTTTCTCATTTTTCTCATTTTTCTCATTTTTCTTTTTTTCCATTTTATTCGTTTTTCCCATTTTTTCTGGTACTTGTCTTCCTTATTTTTCTTTTTTCTGATGGGGTATATGCTGGCTTAAAGGGGAAAAACTGAGGCTTGAGAATAAACAGACAAGAATGCAGCTTCTTAGGGCCAACAGTGTTTACTGTTTAGCATAGGGCAATAATGCAGATACAGTACATTATCGCAAACAATGAAAAAGATGAATATACAGGATACATCATTGTAAAAGGAAAACAAAAACAAACTTATAAGCAGAGTTCCGTGTATTGATCCCAGGGCCAGAGTTCCTGCCATGGCCTATACCCAAAGCCAGGCATAGCTCACTCTGCCCAGTCCACGGGAAGTGAACACGTGAAGAACTACATGGCTAAAAGACACTAGAAATCAAGAAGACATAGAACACCATTTTGCATGGTTGTATATTCAGCTCTTCTAGCATTCTGATTGGCTGGAAGTTAGCTGTTACACACACTAGGCCTCAAAGCACTAGGCCTAAAGCACATAGCATGACCTGCTATTGGTTAGCAGTGCTGCATCTACGCACTGAGTTCCCCCCTCCTCCTTGCTCAGGGGGGGCTTGGGCATGGGCAAGGCTTCCCACGGAAGGACATCAGGAGGATATCTCTCATGGGAAGATTTCCATTGCTAGCCATAATAATGGTACCTTCTAGCTTCATTATCTCATGAGGATGTAAACAACGTCAAGGCTTCTCTGTTGTCCAGCCACCTGGCATTCACGTCACCATGAGAATGCTTTGCTTTGCTTTGTAAAAGATGCAATTTGCCAAAACACTTTTGCATTGAAAAGAAATCCAATTTACCAATATCATATAGTATAAGAAATCTGACATTTTCCACTTTCTCTTTTTCTTTTATTTTTTCCCTCTTTTGTCGTTTTTTCATTTTTTTCATTTTTATTTTTTCCAGTTTATTCATTTTTCCTGTTTTTTCCCATTCTTGTTTTTTTTCCCCTTTTCTCTTTTTTCCCTATTTTTCCCATTCTTGTTTTCTCCCTCTTTAGTCGTTTTTCTCATTTTTCTAATTTTTCCCATTCTCATTTTTCTCATTTTTCTTTTTTCCCCAGTTTTTCTTTTTTCATGTTATTTCCCATTTTTTCCCTTATTTTTCTTTTTCCCCCTTTCTCTTTTTTCTCTTTTTTCCCTTTTTAGTAGTTTTTCTCATTTTTCTCATTTTTCCATTTTATTCGTTTTTCCTGTTTTTTTCCATACTTCTTTTTCTTGTTTTTCTTTTTTCCTTTTTATTCGTTTTTCCTGTTTATTTCCCATTCTTGTTTTTCTTGTTTTTCTTTGTTCCACTTTCTCTTTTTCTTCTTCTTTTGTTTTTTCCCCCTTTAGTCGTTTTTATCATTTTTTCCCTTCTTATTTTTCTCGTATTTCTTTTTTTCCATTTTATTCATTTTTCCTGTTTTTTCCCATTCTTGTTTTTCTTGTTTCTTTTTTCTCCTTTTTTATTTCCCCCCTTTTTAGTTGTTTTTCTCGTTTTTCTCGTTATTTTCATTTTTACTTCTCATTTTTCTTTTTTTCTGTTATTTGTTTTTCCCGTTTTTCCCATTCTTCTTTCCCTTGTTTTTCTTTTTTCCCTCTTCTATTTCTTTTTTGTTTTCTCCCTCTTTAGTCGTTTTTCTTGTTTTTCTCATTTTTCCCATTCTCATTTTTCTCATTTTTCTTTTTTCCCATTTTTTTCTTTTTTCATGTTATTTCCCAATTTTTCCTTGTTTTTCTTTTTTCCCCTTTCTCTTTTTTCTCTTTTTTCCCTTTTTAGTAGTTTTTCTCATTTTTTTCATTTTTCCCCTTTTTTATTCGTTTTTCCCATTTTTCCCCATTCTTGTCTTCCTTGTTTTTCTTTTTTTCCACTTTTTTTCCACTTTCTTTTTTCTTCTTTTGTTTTTCCCATCTTTAGTCATTTTTCTCATTTTTCCCATTCTCATTTTTCTCATTTTTCTTTTTTCCCATTTTTTTCTTTTTTCATGTTATTTTCCATTTTTTCCTTGTTTTTCTTTTTTCCCCTTTCTCTTTTTTCTCTTTTTTCCCTTTTTAGTAGTTTTTCTCATTTTTTATTCATTTTTTCCATTTTATTCGTTTTTCCTGTTTTTTCCCATTCTTGTTTTTCTTGTTTTTCTTTTTCTCCTTTTGTATTTCCCCCCTTTTTAGTTGTTTTTCTCGTTTTTCTCATTTTTTTCATTTTTACTTCTCATTTTTCTTTTTTTCTGTTATTTGTTTTTCCTGTTTTTCCCATTCTTCTTTCCCTTGTTTTTCTTTTTCCCCCTTCTATTTCTTTTTTGTTTTTTCCCTCTTTAGTCGTTCTTCCCATTTTTCTCATTTTTCTCTTTTTTCCATTTTTTCTTTTTTCATGTTATTTCCCATTTTTTCCTTGTTTTTCTTTTTTCCCCTTTTCTCTTTTTTCCCTATTTTTCCCATTCTTGTTTTCTCCCTCTTTAGTCGTTTTTCTCATTTTTCTCATTTTTCCCATTCTCATTTTTCTCATTTTTCTTTTTTTCCCATTTTTTTCTTTTTTCATGTTATTTCCCATTTTTTCCCTTGTTTTTCTTTTTCCCCCTTTCTCTTTTTTTCTTTTTTTCCCCTTTTTAGTAGTTTTTCTCATTTTTCTCATTTTTCCATTTTATTCATCTTTCCTGTTTTTTCCCATACTTCTTTTTCTTGTTTTTCTTTGTTCCACTTTCTCTTTTTCTTCTGCTTTTGTTTTTTCTTTCTTTGGTCATTTTTATCATTTTTCCCCTTCTTATTTTTCTCGTATTTCTTTTTTTCCATTTTATTCGTTTTTCCTTTTTTTTCCCATTCTTGTTTTTCTTGTTTTTCTTGTTTCCTTTTTTATTTCCCCCCCTTTTATTAGTTTTTCTTGTTTTTCTCATTTTTTTTCATTTTTACTTCTCATTTTTCTTTTTTTCTGTTATTTGTTTTTCCTGTTTTTCCCATTCTTCTTTCCCTTGTTTTTCTTTTTTCCCCCTTCTATTACTTTTTTGTTTTTCCCCTCTTTAGTCGTTCTTCCCATTTTTCTCATTTTCTCTTTTTTCCATTTTTTCTTTTTTCATGTTATTTCCCATTTTTTTCCTTGTTTTTCTTTTTTCCCCTTTTCTCTTTTTTCCCTAATTTTCCCATTCTTGTTTTCTCCCTCTTTAGTCGTTTTTCTCATTTTTCTCATTTTTCCCATTCTCATTTTTCTCATTTTTCTTTTTTCCCCATTTTTTTCTTTTTTCATGTTATTTCCCATTTTTTTCCTTGTTTTTCTTTTTCCCCCTTTCTCTTTTTTCTCTTTTCCCCCCTGTTTTTTCCCATTCTTGTTTTTCTTGTTTTTCTTTTTCTCCTTTTGTATTTCCCCCCTTTTTAGTCGTTTTTCTCGTTTTTCTCGTTTTTTTCATTTTTACTTCTCATTTTTCTTTTTTTCTGTTATTCGTTTTTCCCGTTTTTCCCATTCTTCTTTCCCTTGTTTTTCTTTTTTCCCCCTTCTATTTCTTTTTTGTTTTTTCCCTCTTTAGTCGTTCTTCCCATTTTTCTCATTTTTCTCTTTTTTCCATTTTTTTTCTTTTTTCATGTTATTTCCCATTTTTTCCCCTTGATTTTTCTTTTTTCCCCTTTCTCTTTTTTCTCTTTTTTCCCCTTTTTAGTAGTTTTTCTCATTTTTCTCATTTTTCTCATTTTTCTTTTTTTCCATTTTATTCGTTTTTCCCATTTTTTCTGGTACTTGTCTTCCTTATTTTTCTTTTTTCTGATGGGGTATATGCTGGCTTAAAGGGGAAAAACTGAGGCTTGAGAATAAACAGACAAGAATGCAGCTTCTTAGGGCCAACAGTGTTTACTGTTTAGCATAGGGCAATAATGCAGATACAGTACATTATCGCAAACAATGAAAAAGATGAATATACAGGATACATCATTGTAAAAGGAAAACAAAAACAAACTTATAAGCAGAGTTCCGTGTATTGATCCCAGGGCCAGAGTTCCTGCCATGGCCTATACCCAAAGCCAGGCATAGCTCACTCTGCCCAGTCCACGGGAAGTGAACACGTGAAGAACTACATGGCTAAAAGACACTAGAAATCAAGAAGACATAGAACACCATTTTGCATGGTTGTATATTCAGCTCTTCTAGCATTCTGATTGGCTGGAAGTTAGCTGTTACACACACTAGGCCTCAAAGCACTAGGCCTAAAGCACATAGCATGACCTGCTATTGGTTAGCAGTGCTGCATCTACGCACTGAGTTCCCCCCTCCTCCTTGCTCAGGGGGGGCTTGGGCATGGGCAAGGCTTCCCACGGAAGGACATCAGGAGGATATCTCTCATGGGAAGATTTCCATTGCTAGCCATAATAATGGTACCTTCTAGCTTCATTATCTCATGAGGATGTAAACAACGTCAAGGCTTCTCTGTTGTCCAGCCACCTGGCATTCACGTCACCATGAGAATGCTTTGCTTTGCTTTGTAAAAGATGCAATTTGCCAAAACACTTTTGCATTGAAAAGAAATCCAATTTACCAATATCATATAGTATAAGAAATCTGACACCCTTCCACATTGGATTTCGACACAATGCAAACAATGATGGAAGTTGTTCAAAGCTTTAAAATACATTTGTACAGAAACAGAAACAACAAAGGTTAATGCATGTAATAATCACACTATTCAAGTTACAGTTTTTACAACCAATAGTATCAACACTAGAAAATGGTTTAAAAACACTTGTTACACATATGTATAATGCACAATATACATTTCATGCAATGTTTTATTCAGATACATACAAATACATAATAATACAGATTATGCAGGAACAGAAACACAGGCAAAGAGAAACAGACTTTACATTTTTTGTTTTTTCCCTCTTTAGTCGCTCTTCCCACTCTTCTCATTTTTCTCTTGTTCCCATTTTTTTTCTTTTTTCATGTTATTTCCCATTTTTTTCCTTGTTTTTCTTTTTTCCCCTTTCTGTTTTTTCTCTTTTTTCCCCTTTTTAGTAGTTTTTCTCATTTTTCTCATTTTTCTTTTTTTCCATTTTATTCGTTTTTCCCATTTTCACCCATTCTTGTTTTTCTTGTTTTTCTTTGTCCCACTTTCTCTTTTTCTTCTTCTTTTGTTTTTTCCCCCTTTAGTCGTTTTTATCATTTTTTCCCTTCTTATTTTTCTCGTATTTCTTTTTTTCCATTTTATTCATTTTTCCTGTTTTTTCCCATTCTTGTTTTTCTTGTTTCTTTTTTCTCCTTTTTTATTTCCCCCCTTTTTAGTCGTTTTTCTCGTTTTTCTCGTTATTTTCATTTTTACTTCTCATTTTTCTTTTTTTCTGTTATTTGTTTTTCCCGTTTTTCCCATTCTTCTTTCCCTTGTTTTTCTTTTTTCCCTCTTCTATTTCTTTTTTGTTTTCTCCCTCTTTAGTCGTTTTTCTTGTTTTTCTCATTTTTCCCATTCTCATTTTTCTCATTTTTCTTTTTTCCCATTTTTTTCTTTTTTCATGTTATTTCCCAATTTTTCCTTGTTTTTCTTTTTTCCCCTTTCTCTTTTTTCTCTTTTTTCCCTTTTTAGTAGTTTTTCTGATTTTTTTTCATTTTTCCCCTTTTTTATTCGTTTTTCCCATTTTTCCCCATTCTTGTCTTCCTTGTTTTTCTTTTTTTCCACTTTTTTTCCACTTTCTTTTTTCTTCTTTTGTTTTTCCCATCTTTAGTCATTTTTCTCATTTTTCCCATTCTCATTTTTCTCATTTTTCTTTTTTCCCATTTTTTTCTTTTTTCATGTTATTTTCCATTTTTTCCTTGTTTTTCTTTTTTCCCCTTTCTCTTTTTTCTCTTTTTTCCCTTTTTAGTAGTTTTTCTCATTTTTTATTCATTTTTTCCATTTTATTCGTTTTTCCTGTTTTTTCCCATTCTTGTTTTTCTTGTTTTTCTTTTTCTCCTTTTGTATTTCCCCCCTTTTTAGTTGTTTTTCTCGTTTTTCTCATTTTTTTCATTTTTACTTCTCATTTTTCTTTTTTTCTGTTATTTGTTTTTCCTGTTTTTCCCATTCTTCTTTCCCTTGTTTTTCTTTTTCCCCCTTCTATTTCTTTTTTGTTTTTTCCCTCTTTAGTCGTTCTTCCCATTTTTCTCATTTTTCTCTTTTTTCCATTTTTTCTTTTTTCATGTTATTTCCCATTTTTTCCTTGTTTTTCTTTTTTCCCCTTTTCTCTTTTTTCCCTATTTTTCCCATTCTTGTTTTCTCCCTCTTTAGTCGTTTTTCTCATTTTTCTCATTTTTCCCATTCTCATTTTTCTCATTTTTCTTTTTTTCCCATTTTTTTCTTTTTTCATGTTATTTCCCATTTTTTCCCTTGTTTTTCTTTTTCCCCCTTTCTCTTTTTTTCTTTTTTTCCCCTTTTTAGTAGTTTTTCTCATTTTTCTCATTTTTCCATTTTATTCGTCTTTCCTGTTTTTTCCCATACTTCTTTTTCTTGTTTTTCTTTGTTCCACTTTCTCTTTTTCTTCTGCTTTTGTTTTTTCTTTCTTTGGTCGTTTTTATCATTTTTCCCCTTCTTATTTTTCTCGTATTTCTTTTTTTCCATTTTATTCGTTTTTCCTTTTTTTTCCCATTCTTGTTTTTCTTGTTTTTCTTGTTTCCTTTTTTATTTCCCCCCCTTTTATTAGTTTTTCTTGTTTTTCTCATTTTTTTTCATTTTTACTTCTCATTTTTCTTTTTTTCTGTTATTTGTTTTTCCTGTTTTTCCCATTCTTCTTTCCCTTGTTTTTCTTTTTTCCCCCTTCTATTACTTTTTTGTTTTTCCCCTCTTTAGTCATTCTTCCCATTTTTCTCATTTTCTCTTTTTTCCATTTTTTCTTTTTTCATGTTATTTCCCATTTTTTTCCTTGTTTTTCTTTTTTCCCCTTTTCTCTTTTTTCCCTAATTTTCCCATTCTTGTTTTCTCCCTCTTTAGTCGTTTTTCTCATTTTTCTCATTTTTCCCATTCTCATTTTTCTCATTTTTCTTTTTTCCCCATTTTTTTCTTTTTTCATGTTATTTCCCATTTTTTTCCTTGTTTTTCTTTTTCCCCCTTTCTCTTTTTTCTCTTTTTCCCCCTGTTTTTTCCCATTCTTGTTTTTCTTGTTTTTCTTTTTCTCCTTTTGTATTTCCCCCCTTTTTAGTCGTTTTTCTCGTTTTTCTCATTTTTTTCATTTTTACTTCTCATTTTTCTTTTTTTCTGTTATTCGTTTTTCCCGTTTTTCCCATTCTTCTTTCCCTTGTTTTTCTTTTTTCCCCCTTCTATTTCTTTTTTGTTTTTTCCCTCTTTAGTCGTTCTTCCCATTTTTCTCATTTTTCTCTTTTTTCCATTTTTTTTCTTTTTTCATGTTATTTCCCATTTTTTCCCCTTGATTTTTCTTTTTTCCCCTTTCTCTTTTTTCTCTTTTTCCCCCTTTTTAGTAGTTTTTCTCATTTTTCTCATTTTTCTCATTTTTCTTTTTTTCCATTTTATTCGTTTTTCCCATTTTTTCTGGTACTTGTCTTCCTTATTTTTCTTTTTTCTGATGGGGTATATGCTGGCTTAAAGGGGAAAAACTGAGGCTTGAGAATAAACAGACAAGAATGCAGCTTCTTAGGGCCAACAGTGTTTACTGTTTAGCATAGGGCAATAATGCAGATACAGTACATTATCGCAAACAATGAAAAAGATGAATATACAGGATACATCATTGTAAAAGGAAAACAAAAACAAACTTATAAGCAGAGTTCCGTGTATTGATCCCAGGGCCAGAGTTCCTGCCATGGCCTATACCCAAAGCCAGGCATAGCTCACTCTGCCCAGTCCACGGGAAGTGAACACGTGAAGAACTACATGGCTAAAAGACACTAGAAATCAAGAAGACATAGAACACCATTTTGCATGGTTGTATATTCAGTTCTTCTAGCATTCTGATTGGCTGGAAGTTAGCTGTTACACACACTAGGCCTCAAAGCACTAGGCCTAAAGCACATAGCATGACCTGCTATTGGTTAGCAGTGCTGCATCTACGCACTGAGTTCCCCCCTCCTCCTTGCTCAGGGGGGGCTTGGGCATGGGCAAGGCTTCCCACGGAAGGACATCAGGAGGATATCTCTCATGGGAAGATTTCCATTGCTAGCCATAATAATGGTACCTTCTAGCTTCATTATCTCATGAGGATGTAAACAACGTCAAGGCTTCTCTGTTGTCCAGCCACCTGGCATTCACGTCACCATGAGAATGCTTTGCTTTGCTTTGTAAAAGATGCAATTTGCCAAAACACTTTTGCATTGAAAAGAAATCCAATTTACCAATATCATATAGTATAAGAAATCTGACACCCTTCCACATTGGATTTCGACACAATGCAAACAATGATGGAAGTTGTTCAAAGCTTTAAAATACATTTGTACAGAAACAGAAACAACAAAGGTTAATGCATGTAATAATCACACTATTCAAGTTACAGTTTTTACAACCAATAGTATCAACACTAGAAAATGGTTTAAAAACACTTGTTACACATATGTATAATGCACAATATACATTTCATGCAATGTTTTATTCAGATACATACAAATACATAATAATACAGATTATGCAGGAACAGAAACACAGGCAAAGAGAAACAGACTTTACATTTTTTGTTTTTTCCCTCTTTAGTCGCTCTTCCCACTCTTCTCATTTTTCTCTTGTTCCCATTTTTTTTCTTTTTTCATGTTATTTCCCATTTTTTTCCTTGTTTTTCTTTTTTCCCCTTTCTGTTTTTTCTCTTTTTTCCCCTTTTTAGTAGTTTTTCTCATTTTTCTCATTTTTCTTTTTTTCCATTTTATTCGTTTTTCCCATTTTCACCCATTCTTGTTTTTCTTGTTTTTCTTTGTCCCACTTTCTCTTTTTCTTCTTCTTTTGTTTTTTCCCCCTTTAGTCGTTTTTATCATTTTTTCCCTTCTTATTTTTCTCGTATTTCTTTTTTTCCATTTTATTCATTTTTCCTGTTTTTTCCCATTCTTGTTTTTCTTGTTTCTTTTTTCTCCTTTTTTATTTCCCCCCTTTTTAGTCGTTTTTCTCGTTTTTCTCGTTATTTTCATTTTTACTTCTCATTTTTCTTTTTTTCTGTTATTTGTTTTTCCCGTTTTTCCCATTCTTCTTTCCCTTGTTTTTCTTTTTTCCCTCTTCTATTTCTTTTTTGTTTTCTCCCTCTTTAGTCGTTTTTCTTGTTTTTCTCATTTTTCCCATTCTCATTTTTCTCATTTTTCTTTTTTCCCATTTTTTTCTTTTTTCATGTTATTTCCCAATTTTTCCTTGTTTTTCTTTTTTCCCCTTTCTCTTTTTTCTCTTTTTTCCCTTTTTAGTAGTTTTTCTGATTTTTTTTCATTTTTCCCCTTTTTTATTCGTTTTTCCCATTTTTCCCCATTCTTGTCTTCCTTGTTTTTCTTTTTTTCCACTTTTTTTCCACTTTCTTTTTTCTTCTTTTGTTTTTCCCATCTTTAGTCATTTTTCTCATTTTTCCCATTCTCATTTTTCTCATTTTTCTTTTTTCCCATTTTTTTCTTTTTTCATGTTATTTTCCATTTTTTCCTTGTTTTTCTTTTTTCCCCTTTCTCTTTTTTCTCTTTTTTCCCTTTTTAGTAGTTTTTCTCATTTTTTATTCATTTTTTCCATTTTATTCGTTTTTCCTGTTTTTTCCCATTCTTGTTTTTCTTGTTTTTCTTTTTCTCCTTTTGTATTTCCCCCCTTTTTAGTTGTTTTTCTCGTTTTTCTCATTTTTTTCATTTTTACTTCTCATTTTTCTTTTTTTCTGTTATTTGTTTTTCCTGTTTTTCCCATTCTTCTTTCCCTTGTTTTTCTTTTTCCCCCTTCTATTTCTTTTTTGTTTTTTCCCTCTTTAGTCGTTCTTCCCATTTTTCTCATTTTTCTCTTTTTTCCATTTTTTCTTTTTTCATGTTATTTCCCATTTTTTCCTTGTTTTTCTTTTTTCCCCTTTTCTCTTTTTTCCCTATTTTTCCCATTCTTGTTTTCTCCCTCTTTAGTCGTTTTTCTCATTTTTCTCATTTTTCCATTTTTTCTCATTTTTCTCATTTTTCTTTTTTTCCCATTTTTTTCTTTTTTCATGTTATTTCCCATTTTTTCCCTTGTTTTTCTTTTTCCCCCTTTCTCTTTTTTTCTTTTTTTCCCCTTTTTAGTAGTTTTTCTCATTTTTCTCATTTTTCCATTTTATTCGTCTTTCCTGTTTTTTCCCATACTTCTTTTTCTTGTTTTTCTTTGTTCCACTTTCTCTTTTTCTTCTGCTTTTGTTTTTTCTTTCTTTGGTCGTTTTTATCATTTTTCCCCTTCTTATTTTTCTCGTATTTCTTTTTTTCCATTTTATTCGTTTTTCCTTTTTTTTCCCATTCTTGTTTTTCTTGTTTTTCTTGTTTCCTTTTTTATTTCCCCCCCTTTTATTAGTTTTTCTTGTTTTTCTCATTTTTTTTCATTTTTACTTCTCATTTTTCGTTTTTTCTGTTATTTGTTTTTCCTGTTTTTCCCATTCTTCTTTCCCTTGTTTTTCTTTTTTCCCCCTTCTATTACTTTTTTGTTTTTCCCCTCTTTAGTCGTTCTTCCCATTTTTCTCATTTTCTCTTTTTTCCATTTTTTCTTTTTTCATGTTATTTCCCATTTTTTTCCTTGTTTTTCTTTTTTCCCCTTTTCTCTTTTTTCCCTAATTTTCCCATTCTTGTTTTCTCCCTCTTTAGTCGTTTTTCTCATTTTTCTCATTTTTCCCATTCTCATTTTTCTCATTTTTCTTTTTTCCCCATTTTTTTCTTTTTTCATGTTATTTCCCATTTTTTTCCTTGTTTTTCTTTTTCCCCCTTTCTCTTTTTTCTCTTTTCCCCCCTGTTTTTTCCCATTCTTGTTTTTCTTGTTTTTCTTTTTCTCCTTTTGTATTTCCCCCCTTTTTAGTCGTTTTTCTCGTTTTTCTCGTTTTTTTCATTTTTACTTCTCATTTTTCTTTTTTTCTGTTATTCGTTTTTCCCGTTTTTCCCATTCTTCTTTCCCTTGTTTTTCTTTTTTTCCCCTTCTATTTCTTTTTTGTTTTTTCCCTCTTTAGTCGTTCTTCCCATTTTTCTCATTTTTCTCTTTTTTCCCTTTTTTTTCTTTTTTCATGTTATTTCCCATTTTTTCCCCTTGATTTTTCTTTTTTCCCCTTTCTCTTTTTTCTCTTTTTCCCCCTTTTTAGTAGTTTTTCTCATTTTTCTCATTTTTCTCATTTTTCTTTTTTTCCATTTTATTCGTTTTTCCCATTTTTTCTGGTACTTGTCTTCCTTATTTTTCTTTTTTCTGATGGGGTATATGCTGGCTTAAAGGGGAAAAACTGAGGCTTGAGAATAAACAGACAAGAATGCAGCTTCTTAGGGCCAACAGTGTTTACTGTTTAGCATAGGGCAATAATGCAGATACAGTACATTATCGCAAACAATGAAAAAGATGAATATACAGGATACATCATTGTAAAAGGAAAACAAAAACAAACTTATAAGCAGAGTTCCGTGTATTGATCCCAGGGCCAGAGTTCCTGCCATGGCCTATACCCAAAGCCAGGCATAGCTCACTCTGCCCAGTCCACGGGAAGTGAACACGTGAAGAACTACATGGCTAAAAGACACTAGAAATCAAGAAGACATAGAACACCATTTTGCATGGTTGTATATTCAGCTCTTCTAGCATTCTGATTGGCTGGAAGTTAGCTGTTACACACACTAGGCCTCAAAGCACTAGGCCTAAAGCACATAGCATGACCTGCTATTGGTTAGCAGTGCTGCATCTACGCACTGAGTTCCCCCCTCCTCCTTGCTCAGGGGGGGCTTGGGCATGGGCAAGGCTTCCCACGGAAGGACATCAGGAGGATATCTCTCATGGGAAGATTTCCATTGCTAGCCATAATAATGGTACCTTCTAGCTTCATTATCTCATGAGGATGTAAACAACGTCAAGGCTTCTCTGTTGTCCAGCCACCTGGCATTCACGTCACCATGAGAATGCTTTGCTTTGCTTTGTAAAAGATGCAATTTGCCAAAACACTTTTGCATTGAAAAGAAATCCAATTTACCAATATCATATAGTATAAGAAATCTGACACCCTTCCACATTGGATTTCGACACAATGCAAACAATGATGGAAGTTGTTCAAAGCTTTAAAATACATTTGTACAGAAACAGAAACAACAAAGGTTAATGCATGTAATAATCACACTATTCAAGTTACAGTTTTTACAACCAATAGTATCAACACTAGAAAATGGTTTAAAAACACTTGTTACACATATGTATAATGCACAATATACATTTCATGCAATGTTTTATTCAGATACATACAAATACATAATAATACAGATTATGCAGGAACAGAAACACAGGCAAAGAGAAACAGACTTTACATTTTTTGTTTTTTCCCTCTTTAGTCGCTCTTCCCACTCTTCTCATTTTTCTCTTGTTCCCATTTTTTTTCTTTTTTCATGTTATTTCCCATTTTTTTCCTTGTTTTTCTTTTTTCCCCTTTCTGTTTTTTCTCTTTTTTCCCCTTTTTAGTAGTTTTTCTCATTTTTCTCATTTTTCTTTTTTTCCATTTTATTCGTTTTTCCCATTTTCACCCATTCTTGTTTTTCTTGTTTTTCTTTGTCCCACTTTCTCTTTTTCTTCTTCTTTTGTTTTTTCCCCCTTTAGTCGTTTTTATCATTTTTTCCCTTCTTATTTTTCTCGTATTTCTTTTTTTCCATTTTATTCATTTTTCCTGTTTTTTCCCATTCTTGTTTTTCTTGTTTCTTTTTTCTCCTTTTTTATTTCCCCCCTTTTTAGTCGTTTTTCTCGTTTTTCTCGTTATTTTCATTTTTACTTCTCATTTTTCTTTTTTTCTGTTATTTGTTTTTCCCGTTTTTCCCATTCTTCTTTCCCTTGTTTTTCTTTTTTCCCTCTTCTATTTCTTTTTTGTTTTCTCCCTCTTTAGTCGTTTTTCTTGTTTTTCTCATTTTTCCCATTCTCATTTTTCTCATTTTTCTTTTTTCCCATTTTTTTCTTTTTTCATGTTATTTCCCAATTTTTCCTTGTTTTTCTTTTTTCCCCTTTCTCTTTTTTCTCTTTTTTCCCTTTTTAGTAGTTTTTCTGATTTTTTTTCATTTTTCCCCTTTTTTATTCGTTTTTCCCATTTTTCCCCATTCTTGTCTTCCTTGTTTTTCTTTTTTTCCACTTTTTTTCCACTTTCTTTTTTCTTCTTTTGTTTTTCCCATCTTTAGTCATTTTTCTCATTTTTCCCATTCTCATTTTTCTCATTTTTCTTTTTTCCCATTTTTTTCTTTTTTCATGTTATTTTCCATTTTTTCCTTGTTTTTCTTTTTTCCCCTTTCTCTTTTTTCTCTTTTTTCCCTTTTTAGTAGTTTTTCTCATTTTTTATTCATTTTTTCCATTTTATTCGTTTTTCCTGTTTTTTCCCATTCTTGTTTTTCTTGTTTTTCTTTTTCTCATTTTGTATTTCCCCCCTTTTTAGTTGTTTTTCTCGTTTTTCTCATTTTTTTCATTTTTACTTCTCATTTTTCTTTTTTTCTGTTATTTGTTTTTCCTGTTTTTCCCATTCTTCTTTCCCTTGTTTTTCTTTTTCCCCCTTCTATTTCTTTTTTGTTTTTTCCCTCTTTAGTCGTTCTTCCCATTTTTCTCATTTTTCTCTTTTTTCCATTTTTTCTTTTTTCATGTTATTTCCCATTTTTTCCTTGTTTTTCTTTTTTCCCCTTTTCTCTTTTTTCCCTATTTTTCCCATTCTTGTTTTCTCCCTCTTTAGTCGTTTTTCTCATTTTTCTCATTTTTCCCATTCTCATTTTTCTCATTTTTCTTTTTTTCCCATTTTTTTCTTTTTTCATGTTATTTCCCATTTTTTCCCTTGTTTTTCTTTTTCCCCCTTTCTCTTTTTTTCTTTTTTTCCCCTTTTTAGTAGTTTTTCTCATTTTTCTCATTTTTCCATTTTATTCGTCTTTCCTGTTTTTTCCCATACTTCTTTTTCTTGTTTTTCTTTGTTCCACTTTCTCTTTTTCTTCTGCTTTTGTTTTTTCTTTCTTTGGTCGTTTTTATCATTTTTCCCCTTCTTATTTTTCTCGTATTTCTTTTTTTCCATTTTATTCGTTTTTCCTTTTTTTTCCCATTCTTGTTTTTCTTGTTTTTCTTGTTTCCTTTTTTATTTCCCCCCCTTTTATTAGTTTTTCTTGTTTTTCTCATTTTTTTTCATTTTTACTTCTCATTTTTCTTTTTTTCTGTTATTTGTTTTTCCTGTTTTTCCCATTCTTCTTTCCCTTGTTTTTCTTTTTTCCCCCTTCTATTACTTTTTTGTTTTTCCCCTCTTTAGTCGTTCTTCCCATTTTTCTCATTTTCTCTTTTTTCCATTTTTTCTTTTTTCATGTTATTTCCCATTTTTTTCCTTGTTTTTCTTTTTTCCCCTTTTCTCTTTTTTCCCTAATTTTCCCATTCTTGTTTTCTCCCTCTTTAGTCGTTTTTCTCATTTTTCTCATTTTTCCCATTCTCATTTTTCTCATTTTTCTTTTTTCCCCATTTTTTTCTTTTTTCATGTTATTTCCCATTTTTTTCCTTGTTTTTCTTTTTCCCCCTTTCTCTTTTTTCTCTTTTCCCCCCTGTTTTTTCCCATTCTTGTTTTTCTTGTTTTTCTTTTTCTCCTTTTGTATTTCCCCCCTTTTTAGTCGTTTTTCTCGTTTTTCTCGTTTTTTTCATTTTTACTTCTCATTTTTCTTTTTTTCTGTTATTCGTTTTTCCCGTTTTTCCCATTCTTCTTTCCCTTGTTTTTCTTTTTTCCCCCTTCTATTTCTTTTTTGTTTTTTCCCTCTTTAGTCGTTCTTCCCATTTTTCTCATTTTTCTCTTTTTTCCATTTTTTTTCTTTTTTCATGTTATTTCCCATTTTTTCCCCTTGATTTTTCTTTTTTCCCCTTTCTCTTTTTTCTCTTTTTCCCCCTTTTTAGTAGTTTTTCTCATTTTTCTCATTTTTCTCATTTTTCTTTTTTTCCATTTTATTCGTTTTTCCCATTTTTTCTGGTACTTGTCTTCCTTATTTTTCTTTTTTCTGATGGGGTATATGCTGGCTTAAAGGGGAAAAACTGAGGCTTGAGAATAAACAGACAAGAATGCAGCTTCTTAGGGCCAACAGTGTTTACTGTTTAGCATAGGGCAATAATGCAGATACAGTACATTATCGCAAACAATGAAAAAGATGAATATACAGGATACATCATTGTAAAAGGAAAACAAAAACAAACTTATAAGCAGAGTTCCGTGTATTGATCCCAGGGCCAGAGTTCCTGCCATGGCCTATACCCAAAGCCAGGCATAGCTCACTCTGCCTAGTCCACGGGAAGTGAACACGTGAAGAACTACATGGCTAAAAGACACTAGAAATCAAGAAGACATAGAACACCATTTTGCATGGTTGTATATTCAGCTCTTCTAGCATTCTGATTGGCTGGAAGTTAGCTGTTACACACACTAGGCCTCAAAGCACTAGGCCTAAAGCACATAGCATGACCTGCTATTGGTTAGCAGTGCTGCATCTACGCACTGAGTTCCCCCCTCCTCCTTGCTCAGGGGGGGCTTGGGCATGGGCAAGGCTTCCCACGGAAGGACATCAGGAGGATATCTCTCATGGGAAGATTTCCATTGCTAGCCATAATAATGGTACCTTCTAGCTTCATTATCTCATGAGGATGTAAACAACGTCAAGGCTTCTCTGTTGTCCAGCCACCTGGCATTCACGTCACCATGAGAATGCTTTGCTTTGCTTTGTAAAAGATGCAATTTGCCAAAACACTTTTGCATTGAAAAGAAATCCAATTTACCAATATCATATAGTATAAGAAATCTGACACCCTTCCACATTGGATTTCGACACAATGCAAACAATGATGGAAGTTGTTCAAAGCTTTAAAATACATTTGTACAGAAACAGAAACAACAAAGGTTAATGCATGTAATAATCACACTATTCAAGTTACAGTTTTTACAACCAATAGTATCAACACTAGAAAATGGTTTAAAAACACTTGTTACACATATGTATAATGCACAATATACATTTCATGCAATGTTTTATTCAGATACATACAAATACATAATAATACAGATTATGCAGGAACAGAAACACAGGCAAAGAGAAACAGACTTTACATTTTTTGTTTTTTCCCTCTTTAGTCGCTCTTCCCACTCTTCTCATTTTTCTCTTGTTTCCATTTTTTTTCTTTTTTCATGTTATTTCCCATTTTTTTCCTTGTTTTTCTTTTTTCCCCTTTCTGTTTTTTCTCTTTTTTCCCCTTTTTAGTAGTTTTTCTCATTTTTCTCATTTTTCTTTTTTTCCATTTTATTCGTTTTTCCCATTTTCACCCATTCTTGTTTTTCTTGTTTTTCTTTGTCCCACTTTCTCTTTTTCTTCTTCTTTTGTTTTTTCCCCCTTTAGTCGTTTTTATCATTTTTTCCCTTCTTATTTTTCTCGTATTTCTTTTTTTCCATTTTATTCATTTTTCCTGTTTTTTCCCATTCTTGTTTTTCTTGTTTCTTTTTTCTCCTTTTTTATTTCCCCCCTTTTTAGTCGTTTTTCTCGTTTTTCTCGTTATTTTCATTTTTACTTCTCATTTTTCTTTTTTTCTGTTATTTGTTTTTCCCGTTTTTCCCATTCTTCTTTCCCTTGTTTTTCTTTTTTCCCTCTTCTATTTCTTTTTTGTTTTCTCCCTCTTTAGTCGTTTTTCTTGTTTTTCTCATTTTTCCCATTCTCATTTTTCTCATTTTTCTTTTTTCCCATTTTTTTCTTTTTTCATGTTATTTCCCAATTTTTCCTTGTTTTTCTTTTTTCCCCTTTCTCTTTTTTCTCTTTTTTCCCTTTTTAGTAGTTTTTCTCATTTTTTTTCATTTTTCCCCTTTTTTATTCGTTTTTCCCATTTTTCCCCATTCTTGTCTTCCTTGTTTTTCTTTTTTTCCACTTTTTTTCCACTTTCTTTTTTCTTCTTTTGTTTTTCCCATCTTTAGTCATTTTTCTCATTTTTCCCATTCTCATTTTTCTCATTTTTCTTTTTTCCCATTTTTTTCTTTTTTCATGTTATTTTCCATTTTTTCCTTGTTTTTCTTTTTTCCCCTTTCTCTTTTTTCTCTTTTTTCCCTTTTTAGTAGTTTTTCTCATTTTTTATTCATTTTTTCCATTTTATTCGTTTTTCCTGTTTTTTCCCATTCTTGTTTTTCTTGTTTTTCTTTTTCTCCTTTTGTATTTCCCCCCTTTTTAGTTGTTTTTTCTCGTTATTTTCATTTTTACTTCTCATTTTTCTTTTTTTCTGTTATTTGTTTTTCCCGTTTTTCCCATTCTTCTTTCCCTTGTTTTTCTTTTTTCCCTCTTCTATTTCTTTTTTGTTTTCTCCCTCTTTAGTCGTTTTTCTTGTTTTTCTCATTTTTCCCATTCTCATTTTTCTCATTTTTCTTTTTTCCCATTTTTTTCTTTTTTCATGTTATTTCCCAATTTTTCCTTGTTTTTCTTTTTTCCCCTTTCTCTTTTTTCTCTTTTTTCCCTTTTTAGTAGTTTTTCTCATTTTTTTTCATTTTTCCCCTTTTTTATTCGTTTTTCCCATTTTTCCCCATTCTTGTCTTCCTTGTTTTTCTTTTTTTCCACTTTTTTTCCACTTTCTTTTTTCTTCTTTTGTTTTTTCCATCTTTAGTCATTTTTCTCATTTTTCCCATTCTCATTTTTCTCATTTTTCTTTTTTCCCATTTTTTTCTTTTTTCATGTTATTTTCCATTTTTTCCTTGTTTTTCTTTTTTCCCCTTTCTCTTTTTTCTCTTTTTTCCCTTTTTAGTAGTTTTTCTCATTTTTTATTCATTTTTTCCATTTTATTCGTTTTTCCTGTTTTTTCCCATTCTTGTTTTTCTTGTTTTTCTTTTTCTCCTTTTGTATTTCCCCCCTTTTTAGTTGTTTTTCTCGTTTTTCTCATTTTTTTCATTTTTACTTCTCATTTTTCTTTTTTTCTGTTATTTGTTTTTCCTGTTTTTCCCATTCTTCTTTCCCTTGTTTTTCTTTTTCCCCCTTCTATTTCTTTTTTGTTTTTTCCCTCTTTAGTCGTTCTTCCCATTTTTCTCATTTTTCTCTTTTTTCCATTTTTTCTTTTTTCATGTTATTTCCCATTTTTTCCTTGTTTTTCTTTTTTCCCCTTTTCTCTTTTTTCCCTATTTTTCCCATTCTTGTTTTCTCCCTCTTTAGTCGTTTTTCTCATTTTTCTCATTTTTCCCATTCTCATTTTTCTCATTTTTCTTTTTTTCCCATTTTTTTCTTTTTTCATGTTATTTCCCATTTTTTCCCTTGTTTTTCTTTTTCCCCCTTTCTCTTTTTTTCTTTTTTTCCCCTTTTTAGTAGTTTTTCTCATTTTTCTCATTTTTCCATTTTATTCGTCTTTCCTGTTTTTTCCCATACTTCTTTTTCTTGTTTTTCTTTGTTCCACTTTCTCTTTTTCTTCTGCTTTTGTTTTTTCTTTCTTTGGTCGTTTTTATCATTTTTCCCCTTCTTATTTTTCTCGTATTTCTTTTTTTCCATTTTATTCGTTTTTCCTTTTTTTTCCCATTCTTGTTTTTCTTGTTTTTCTTGTTTCCTTTTTTATTTCCCCCCCTTTTATTAGTTTTTCTTGTTTTTCTCATTTTTTTTCATTTTTACTTCTCATTTTTCTTTTTTTCTGTTATTTGTTTTTCCTGTTTTTCCCATTCTTCTTTCCCTTGTTTTTCTTTTTTCCCCCTTCTATTACTTTTTTGTTTTTCCCCTCTTTAGTCATTCTTCCCATTTTTCTCATTTTCTCTTTTTTCCATTTTTTCTTTTTTCATGTTATTTCCCATTTTTTTCCTTGTTTTTCTTTTTTCCCCTTTTCTCTTTTTTCCCTAATTTTCCCATTCTTGTTTTCTCCCTCTTTAGTCGTTTTTCTCATTTTTCTCATTTTTCCCATTCTCATTTTTCTCATTTTTCTTTTTTCCCCATTTTTTTCTTTTTTCATGTTATTTCCCATTTTTTTCCTTGTTTTTCTTTTTCCCCCTTTCTCTTTTTTCTCTTTTTCCCCCTGTTTTTTCCCATTCTTGTTTTTCTTGTTTTTCTTTTTCTCCTTTTGTATTTCCCCCCTTTTTAGTCGTTTTTCTCGTTTTTCTCGTTTTTTTCATTTTTACTTCTCATTTTTCTTTTTTTCTGTTATTCGTTTTTCCCGTTTTTCCCATTCTTCTTTCCCTTGTTTTTCTTTTTTCCCCCTTCTATTTCTTTTTTGTTTTTTCCCTCTTTAGTCGTTCTTCCCATTTTTCTCATTTTTCTCTTTTTTCCATTTTTTTTCTTTTTTCATGTTATTTCCCATTTTTTCCCCTTGATTTTTCTTTTTTCCCCTTTCTCTTTTTTCTCTTTTTCCCCCTTTTTAGTAGTTTTTCTCATTTTTCTCATTTTTCTCATTTTTCTTTTTTTCCATTTTATTCGTTTTTCCCATTTTTTCTGGTACTTGTCTTCCTTATTTTTCTTTTTTCTGATGGGGTATATGCTGGCTTAAAGGGGAAAAACTGAGGCTTGAGAATAAACAGACAAGAATGCAGCTTCTTAGGGCCAACAGTGTTTACTGTTTAGCATAGGGCAATAATGCAGATACAGTACATTATCGCAAACAATGAAAAAGATGAATATACAGGATACATCATTGTAAAAGGAAAACAAAAACAAACTTATAAGCAGAGTTCCGTGTATTGATCCCAGGGCCAGAGTTCCTGCCATGGCCTATACCCAAAGCCAGGCATAGCTCACTCTGCCCAGTCCACGGGAAGTGAACACGTGAAGAACTACATGGCTAAAAGACACTAGAAATCAAGAAGACATAGAACACCATTTTGCATGGTTGTATATTCAGCTCTTCTAGCATTCTGATTGGCTGGAAGTTAGCTGTTACACACACTAGGCCTCAAAGCACTAGGCCTAAAGCACATAGCATGACCTGCTATTGGTTAGCAGTGCTGCATCTACGCACTGAGTTCCCCCCTCCTCCTTGCTCAGGGGGGGCTTGGGCATGGGCAAGGCTTCCCACGGAAGGACATCAGGAGGATATCTCTCATGGGAAGATTTCCATTGCTAGCCATAATAATGGTACCTTCTAGCTTCATTATCTCATGAGGATGTAAACAACGTCAAGGCTTCTCTGTTGTCCAGCCACCTGGCATTCACGTCACCATGAGAATGCTTTGCTTTGCTTTGTAAAAGATGCAATTTGCCAAAACACTTTTGCATTGAAAAGAAATCCAATTTACCAATATCATATAGTATAAGAAATCTGACACCCTTCCACATTGGATTTCGACACAATGCAAACAATGATGGAAGTTGTTCAAAGCTTTAAAATACATTTGTACAGAAACAGAAACAACAAAGGTTAATGCATGTAATAATCACACTATTCAAGTTACAGTTTTTACAACCAATAGTATCAACACTAGAAAATGGTTTAAAAACACTTGTTACACATATGTATAATGCACAATATACATTTCATGCAATGTTTTATTCAGATACATACAAATACATAATAATACAGATTATGCAGGAACAGAAACACAGGCAAAGAGAAACAGACTTTACATTTTTTGTTTTTTCCCTCTTTAGTCGCTCTTCCCACTCTTCTCATTTTTCTCTTGTTCCCATTTTTTTTCTTTTTTCATGTTATTTCCCATTTTTTCCTTGTTTTTCTTTTTTCCCCTTTCTGTTTTTTCTCTTTTTTCCCCTTTTTAGTAGTTTTTCTCATTTTTCTCATTTTTCTTTTTTTCCATTTTATTCGTTTTTCCCATTTTCACCCATTCTTGTTTTTCTTGTTTTTCTTTGTCCCACTTTCTCTTTTTCTTCTTCTTTTGTTTTTTCCCCCTTTAGTCGTTTTTATCATTTTTTCCCTTCTTATTTTTCTCGTATTTCTTTTTTTCCATTTTATTCATTTTTCCTGTTTTTTCCCATTCTTGTTTTTCTTGTTTCTTTTTTCTCCTTTTTTATTTCCCCCCTTTTTAGTCGTTTTTCTCGTTTTTCTCGTTATTTTCATTTTTACTTCTCATTTTTCTTTTTTTCTGTTATTTGTTTTTCCCGTTTTTCCCATTCTTCTTTCCCTTGTTTTTCTTTTTTCCCTCTTCTATTTCTTTTTTGTTTTCTCCCTCTTTAGTCGTTTTTCTTGTTTTTCTCATTTTTCCCATTCTCATTTTTCTCATTTTTCTTTTTTCCCATTTTTTTCTTTTTTCATGTTATTTCCCAATTTTTCCTTGTTTTTCTTTTTTCCCCTTTCTCTTTTTTCTCTTTTTTCCCTTTTTAGTAGTTTTTCTCATTTTTTTCATTTTTCCCCTTTTTTATTCGTTTTTCCCATTTTTCCCCATTCTTGTCTTCCTTGTTTTTCTTTTTTTCCACTTTTTTTCCACTTTCTTTTTTCTTCTTTTGTTTTTCCCATCTTTAGTCATTTTTCTCATTTTTCCCATTCTCATTTTTCTCATTTTTCTTTTTTCCCATTTTTTTCTTTTTTCATGTTATTTTCCATTTTTTCCTTGTTTTTCTTTTTTCCCCTTTCTCTTTTTTCTCTTTTTTCCCTTTTTAGTAGTTTTTCTCATTTTTTATTCATTTTTTCCATTTTATTCGTTTTTCCTGTTTTTTCCCATTCTTGTTTTTCTTGTTTTTCTTTTTCTCCTTTTGTATTTCCCCCCTTTTTAGTTGTTTTTCTCGTTTTTCTCATTTTTTTCATTTTTACTTCTCATTTTTCTTTTTTTCTGTTATTTGTTTTTCCTGTTTTTCCCATTCTTCTTTCCCTTGTTTTTCTTTTTCCCCCTTCTATTTCTTTTTTGTTTTTTCCCTCTTTAGTCGTTCTTCCCATTTTTCTCATTTTTCTCTTTTTTCCATTTTTTCTTTTTTCATGTTATTTCCCATTTTTTCCTTGTTTTTCTTTTTTCCCCTTTTCTCTTTTTTCCCTATTTTTCCCATTCTTGTTTTCTCCCTCTTTAGTCGTTTTTCTCATTTTTCTCATTTTTCCCATTCTCATTTTTCTCATTTTTCTTTTTTTCCCATTTTTTTCTTTTTTCATGTTATTTCCCATTTTTTCCCTTGTTTTTCTTTTTCCCCCTTTCTCTTTTTTTCTTTTTTTCCCCTTTTTAGTAGTTTTTCTCATTTTTCTCATTTTTCCATTTTATTCGTCTTTCCTGTTTTTTCCCATACTTCTTTTTCTTGTTTTTCTTTGTTCCACTTTCTCTTTTTCTTCTGCTTTTGTTTTTTCTTTCTTTGGTCGTTTTTATCATTTTTCCCCTTCTTATTTTTCTCGTATTTCTTTTTTTCCATTTTATTCGTTTTTCCTTTATTTTCCCATTCTTGTTTTTCTTGTTTTTCTTGTTTCCTTTTTTATTTCCCCCCCTTTTATTAGTTTTTCTTGTTTTTCTCATTTTTTTTCATTTTTACTTCTCATTTTTCTTTTTTTCTGTTATTTGTTTTTCCTGTTTTTCCCATTCTTCTTTCCCTTGTTTTTCTTTTTTCCCCCTTCTATTACTTTTTTGTTTTTCCCCTCTTTAGTCGTTCTTCCCATTTTTCTCATTTTCTCTTTTTTCCATTTTTTCTTTTTTCATGTTATTTCCCATTTTTTTCCTTGTTTTTCTTTTTTCCCCTTTTCTCTTTTTCCCCTAATTTTCCCATTCTTGTTTTCTCCCTCTTTAGTCGTTTTTCTCATTTTTCTCATTTTTCCCATTCTCATTTTTCTCACTTTTCTTTTTTCCCCATTTTTTTCTTTTTTCATGTTATTTCCCATTTTTTCCTTGTTTTTCTTTTTCCCCCTTTCTCTTTTTTCTCTTTTTCCCCCCGTTTTTTCCCATTCTTGTTTTTCTTGTTTTTCTTTTTCTCCTTTTGTATTTCCCCCCTTTTTAGTCATTTTTCTCGTTTTTCTCGTTTTTTTCATTTTTACTTCTCATTTTTCTTTTTTTCTGTTATTCGTTTTTCCCATTTTTCCCATTCTTCTTTCCCTTGTTTTTCTTTTTTCCCCCTTCTATTTCTTTTTTGTTTTTTCCCTCTTTAGTCGTTCTTCCCATTTTTCTCATTTTTCTCTTTTTTCCATTTTTTTTCTTTTTTCATGTTATTTCCCATTTTTTCCCCTTGATTTTTCTTTTTTCCCCTTTCTCTTTTTTCTCTTTTTCCCCCTTTTTAGTAGTTTTTCTCATTTTTCTCATTTTTCTCATTTTTCTTTTTTTCCATTTTATTCGTTTTTCCCATTTTTTCTGGTACTTGTCTTCCTTATTTTTCTTTTTTCTGATGGGGTATATGCTGGCTTAAAGGGGAAAAACTGAGGCTTGAGAATAAACAGACAAGAATGCAGCTTCTTAGGGCCAACAGTGTTTACTGTTTAGCATAGGGCAATAATGCAGATACAGTACATTATCGCAAACAATGAAAAAGATGAATATACAGGATACATCATTGTAAAAGGAAAACAAAAACAAACTTATAAGCAGAGTTCCGTGTATTGATCCCAGGGCCAGAGTTCCTGCCATGGCCTATACCCAAAGCCAGGCATAGCTCACTCTGCCCAGTCCACGGGAAGTGAACACGTGAAGAACTACATGGCTAAAAGACACTAGAAATCAAGAAGACATAGAACACCATTTTGCATGGTTGTATATTCAGCTCTTCTAGCATTCTGATTGGCTGGAAGTTAGCTGTTACACACACTAGGCCTCAAAGCACTAGGCCTAAAGCACATAGCATGACCTGCTATTGGTTAGCAGTGCTGCATCTACGCACTGAGTTCCCCCCTCCTCCTTGCTCAGGGGGGGCTTGGGCATGGGCAAGGCTTCCCACGGAAGGACATCAGGAGGATATCTCTCATGGGAAGATTTCCATTGCTAGCCATAATAATGGTACCTTCTAGCTTCATTATCTCATGAGGATGTAAACAACGTCAAGGCTTCTCTGTTGTCCAGCCACCTGGCATTCACGTCACCATGAGAATGCTTTGCTTTGCTTTGTAAAAGATGCAATTTGCCAAAACACTTTTGCATTGAAAAGAAATCCAATTTACCAATATCATATAGTATAAGAAATCTGACACCCTTCCACATTGGATTTCGACACAATGCAAACAATGATGGAAGTTGTTCAAAGCTTTAAAATACATTTGTACAGAAACAGAAACAACAAAGGTTAATGCATGTAATAATCACACTATTCAAGTTACAGTTTTTACAACCAATAGTATCAACACTAGAAAATGGTTTAAAAACACTTGTTACACATATGTATAATGCACAATATACATTTCATGCAATGTTTTATTCAGATACATACAAATACATAATAATACAAATTATGCAGGAACAGAAACACAGGCAAAGAGAAACAGACTTTACATTTTTTGTTTTTTCCCTCTTTAGTCGCTCTTCCCACTCTTCTCATTTTTCTCTTGTTTCCATTTTTTTTCTTTTTTCATGTTATTTCCCATTTTTTTCCTTGTTTTTCTTTTTTCCCCTTTCTGTTTTTTCTCTTTTTTCCCCTTTTTAGTAGTTTTTCTCATTTTTCTCATTTTTCTTTTTTTCCATTTTATTCGTTTTTCCCATTTTCACCCATTCTTGTTTTTCTTGTTTTTCTTTGTCCCACTTTCTCTTTTTCTTCTTCTTTTGTTTTTTCCCCCTTTAGTCGTTTTTATCATTTTCCCCTTATTTTTCTCGTATTTCTTTTTTTCCATTTTATTCGTTTTTCCTGTTTTTTCCCATTCTTGTTTTTCATGTTTTTCTTTTTTCTCCTTCTTTATTTCCCCCCTTTTTAGTTGTTTTTCTTGTTTTTCCCGTTTTTCCCATTCTTCTTTCCCTTGTTTTTCTTTTTTTCCCCTTCTATTTCTTTTTTGTTTTTTCCCTCTTTAGTCGTTCTTCCCATTTTTCTCATTTTTCTCTTTTTTCCATTTTTTTTCTTTTTTCATGTTATTTCCCATTTTTTCCCCTTGTTTTTCTTTTTTCCCCTTTCTCTTTTTTCTCTTTTTTCCCCTTTTTAGTAGTTTTTCTCATTTTTCTCATTTTTCTCATTTTTCTCATTTTTCTTTTTTTCCATTTTATTCATTTTTCCCATTTTTTCTGGTACTTGTCTTCCTTATTTTTCTTTTTTCCACTTTCTCTTTTTCTTTTATTTTTTCCCTCTTTAGTCGTTTTTTCATTTTTCTCATTTTTCTTTTTTCCACTTTATTCATTTTTCCTGTTTTTTCCCATTCTTGTTTTTCTTTTCCCCCCTTTTCCCTTTTTTCCCTATTTTTCCCATTCTTGTTTTCTCCCTGTTTAGTCGTTTTTCTCATTTTTCTCATTTTTCCCATTCTCATTTTTCTCATTTTTCTTTTTTCCAATTTTTTTCTTTTTTCTTGTTATTTCCGATTTTTCCCTTGTTTTTCTTTTTTCCCCTTTTCTCTTTTTTCCCTATTTTTCCCATTCTTGTTTTCTCCCTCTTTAGTCATTTTTCTCATTTTTCTCATTTTTCCCATTCTCATTTTTCTCATTTTTCTTTTTTTCCCATTTTTTTCTTTTTTTATGTTATTTCCCATTTTTTCCCTTATTTTTCTTTTTCCCCCTTTCTCTTTTTTCTCTTTTTTCCCCTTTTTAGTAGTGGGAAGAGTAGTGGGAAGAAAAATGAGAAGAGTGGGAAGAGTGACTAAAGAGGGAAAAAACAAAAAAGAAATAGAAGGGGGAAAAAAGAAAAACAAGGGAAAGAAGAATGGGAAAAACGGGAAAAACAAATAACAGAAAAAAAGAAAAATGAGAAGTAAAAATGAAAATAACGAGAAAAACGAGAAAAACGACTAAAAAGGGGGGAAATAAAAAAGGAGAAAAAAGAAACAAGAATAACAAGAATGGGAAAAAAACAGGAAAAACGAATAAAATGGAAAAATGAGAAAAATGAGAAAAACTACTAAAACGGGGAAAAAAGAGAAAAAAGAGAAAGGGGGAAAAAGAAAAATAAGGGAAAAAATGGGAAATAACATGAAAAAAGAAAAAAATGGGGAAAAAAGAAAGATGAGAAAAATGAGAATGGGAAAAATGAGAAAAATGAGAAAAACAACTAAAGAGGGAGAAAACAAGAATGGGAAAAATAGGGAAAAAAGAGAAAAGGGGGGAAAAGAAAAACAAGAATGGGAAAAAACAGGAAAAATGAATAAACTGGAAAAAAGAAAAATGAAAAAAATGAGGGAAAAAACAAAAAAGAAATAGAAGGGGGAAAAAAGAAAAACAAGGGAAAGAAGAATGGGAAAAACGGGAAAGACGAATAAAATGGAAAAAATGAGAAAAATGAGAAAAACTACTAAAAAGGGGAAAAAAGAGAAAAAAGAGAAAGGGGGAAAAAGAAAAACAAGGGAAAAAATGGGAAATAACATGAAAAAAGAAAAAAATGGGAAAAAAAGAAAAATGAGAAAAATGAGAATGGGAAAAATGAGAAAAATGAGAAAAATGACTAAAAAGGGAGAAAACAAGAATGGGAAAAATAGGGAAAAAAGAGAAAAATGAGAAAAATGAGAAATAGGACTAAAAAGGGAAAAAACAAAAAAGGGAGAAAAATTGAACTGGAAAAAAGAAAGAAGAAAAACAAGAACGGGAAAAAACTGGAAAAATGAATAAAATAGAATAAAAAGAAAAACGAGAAAAATGAAAAAGAGGAAAAATGAGAAAAACGACTTAAAAGGGAGAAAACAAACGAAGAAGAAAAAGAGAAGGTGGAAAAATAGAAAAACAAGGAAGACAAGAATGGGAAAAACTGGGTAAAAGGAATAAAAAGGAAAAAAGAGGAAAAGGAGAAAAATGAGAAGGGGAAAAATGACAAAAACAAGAAAAACAAGAAAAACAAGAATGGGGAAAAAACAGGCAACATGAATAAAATGGAAAAAAAGAAAAATGAGAAAAATGAGAAAAATGAGAAAAATGAGAAAAACTACTAAAAAGGGGAAAAAAGAGAAAAAAGAGAAAGGGGAAAAAAGAAAAACAAGGGGAAAAAATGGGAAATAACATGAAAAAAGAAAAAAAATGGAAAAAAGAGAAAAATGAGAAAAATGGGAAGAACGACTAAAGGGGGAAAAACAAAAAAAATAGAAGGGGGAAAAAAGAAAAACAAGGGAAAGAAGAATGGGAAAAACGGGAAAAACAAGAAAAACGACAAAAAAGGGGGGAAATAAAGAAGGAGAAAAAAGAAAAACATGAAAAACAAGAATGGGAAAAAACAGGAAAAACGAATAAAATGGAAAAAAAGAAATACGAGAAAAATAAGGGGAAAATGATAAAAACGACTAAAGGGGGAAAAAACAAAAGAAGAAGAAAAAGAGAAAGTGGGACAAAGAAAAACAAGAAAAACAAGAATGGGTGAAAATGGGAAAAACGAATAAAATGGAAAAAAAGAAAAATGAGAAAAATGAGAAAAACTACTAAAAAGGGGAAAAAAGAGAAAAAACAGAAAGGGGAAAAAAGAAAAACTCAATTTTCTCCTTTTTCCATTTTATTCGTTTTTCCTGTTTTTTCCCATACTTCTTTTTCTTGTTTTTCTTTTTTCCTTTTTATTTGTTTTTCCTGTTTATTTTCCATTCTTGTTTTTCTTGTTTTTCTTTGTTCCACTTTCTCTTTTTCTTCTTCTTTTGTTTTTTCCCCCTTTAGTCGTTTTTATCATTTTCCCCCCTTCTTATTTTTCTCGTATTTCTTTTTTTCCATTTTATTCGTTTTTCCTGTTTTTTCCCATTCTTGTTTTTCTTGTTTTTCTTTTTTCTCCTTTTTTATTTCCCCCCTTTTTAGTCGTTTTTCTCGTTTTTTTCGTTTTTTTCATTTTTACTTCTCATTTTTCTTTTTTTCTGTTATTTGTTTTTCCCGTTTTTCCCATTCTTCTTTCCCTTGTTTTTCTTTTTTCCCCCTTCTATTTCTTTTTTCTTCTTTCCCTCTTTAGTCGCTCTTCCCACTCTTCTCATTTTTCTCTTTTTTCCATTTTTTTTCTTTTTTCATGTTATTTCCCATTTTTCTCATTTTTCTTTTTTCCCCATTTTTTTCTTTTTTCATGTTATTTCCCATTTTTTTTCCTTGTTTTTCTTTTTCCCCCTTTCTCTTTTTTCTCTTTTTCCCCCTGTTTTTTCCCATTCTTGTTTTTCTTGTTTTTCTTTTTCTCCTTTTGTATTTCCCCCCTTTTTAGTCGTTTTTCTCGTTTTTCTCGTTTTTTTTCCTTTTTACCTCTCATTTTTCTTTTTTTCTGTTATTCGTTTTTCCCGTTTTTCCCATTCTTCTTTCCCTTGTTTTTCTTTTTTCCCCCTTCTATTTCTTTTTTGTTTTTTCCCTCTTTAGTCGTTCTTCCCATTTTTCTCATTTTTCTCTTTTTTCCATTTTTTTTCTTTTTTCATGTTATTTCCCATTTTTTCCCCTTGATTTTTCTTTTTTCCCCTTTCTCTTTTTTCTCTTTTTCCCCCTTTTTAGTAGTTTTTCTCATTTTTCTCATTTTTCTCATTTTTCTTTTTTTCCATTTTATTCGTTTTTCCCATTTTTTCTGGTACTTGTCTTCCTTATTTTTCTTTTTTCTGATTGGGTATATGCTGGCTTAAAGGGGAAAAACTGAGGCTTGAGAATAAACAGACAAGAATGCAGCTTCTTAGGGCCAACAGTGTTTACTGCTTAGCATAGGGCAATAATGCAGATACAGTACATTATCGCAAACAATGAAAAAGATGAATATACAGGATACATCATTGTAAAAGGAAAACAAAAACAAACTTATAAGCAGAGTTCCGTGTATTGATCCCAGGGCCAGAGTTCCTGCCATGGCCTATACCCAAAGCCAGGCATAGCTCACTCTGCCCAGTCCACGGGAAGTGAACACGTGAAGAACTACATGGCTAAAAGACACTAGAAATCAAGAAGACATAGAACACCATTTTGCATGGTTGTATATTCAGTTCTTCTAGCATTCTGATTGGCTGGAAGTTAGCTGTTACACACACTAGGCCTCAAAGCACTAGGCCTAAAGCACATAGCATGACCTGCTATTGGTTAGCAGTGCTGCATCTACGCACTGAGTTCCCCCCTCCTCCTTGCTCAGGGGGGGCTTGGGCATGGGCAAGGCTTCCCACGGAAGGACATCAGGAGGATATCTCTCATGGGAAGATTTCCATTGCTAGCCATAATAATGGTACCTTCTAGCTTCATTATCTCATGAGGATGTAAACAACGTCAAGGCTTCTCTGTTGTCCAGCCACCTGGCATTCACGTCACCATGAGAATGCTTTGCTTTGCTTTGTAAAAGATGCAATTTGCCAAAACACTTTTGCATTGAAAAGAAATCCAATTTACCAATATCATATAGTATAAGAAATCTGACACCCTTCCACATTGGATTTCGACACAATGCAAACAATGATGGAAGTTGTTCAAAGCTTTAAAATACATTTGTACAGAAACAGAAACAACAAAGGTTAATGCATGTAATAATCACACTATTCAAGTTACAGTTTTTACAACCAATAGTATCAACACTAGAAAATGGTTTAAAAACACTTGTTACACATATGTATAATGCACAATATACATTTCATGCAATGTTTTATTCAGATACATACAAATACATAATAATACAAATTATGCAGGAACAGAAACACAGGCAAAGAGAAACAGACTTTACATTTTTTGTTTTTTCCCTCTTTAGTCGCTCTTCCCACTCTTCTCATTTTTCTCTTGTTTCCATTTTTTTTCTTTTTTCATGTTATTTCCCATTTTTTTCCTTGTTTTTCTTTTTTCCCCTTTCTGTTTTTTCTCTTTTTTCCCCTTTTTAGTAGTTTTTCTCATTTTTCTCATTTTTCTTTTTTTCCATTTTATTCGTTTTTCCCATTTTCACCCATTCTTGTTTTTCTTGTTTTTCTTTGTCCCACTTTCTCTTTTTCTTCTTCTTTTGTTTTTTCCCCCTTTAGTCGTTTTTATCATTTTCCCCTTATTTTTCTCGTATTTCTTTTTTTCCATTTTATTCGTTTTTCCTGTTTTTTCCCATTCTTGTTTTTCATGTTTTTCTTTTTTCTCCTTCTTTATTTCCCCCCTTTTTAGTCGTTTTTCTTGTTTTTCCCGTTTTTCCCATTCTTCTTTCCCTTGTTTTTCTTTTTTCCCCCTTCTATTTTTTTTGTTTTTCCCTCTTTAGTCGTTCTTCCCATTTTTCTCATTTTTCTCTTTTTTCCATTTTTTTTCTTTTTTCATGTTATTTCCCATTTTTTCCCCTTGTTTTTCTTTTTTCCCCTTTCTCTTTTTTCTCTTTTTTCCCCTTTTTAGTAGTTTTTCTCATTTTTCTCATTTTTCTCATTTTTCTCATTTTTCTTTTTTTCCATTTTATTCATTTTTCCCATTTTTTCTGGTACTTGTCTTCCTTATTTTTCTTTTTTCCACTTTCTCTTTTTCTTTTATTTTTTCCCTCTTTAGTCGTTTTTTCATTTTTCTCATTTTTCTTTTTTCCACTTTATTCATTTTTCCTGTTTTTTTCCCATTCTTGTTTTTCTTTTCCCCCCTTTTCCCTTTTTTCCCTATTTTTCCCATTCTTGTTTTCTCCCTGTTTAGTCGTTTTTCTCATTTTTCTCTTTTTTCCCATTCTCATTTTTCTCATTTTTCTTTTTTCCAATTTTTTTCTTTTTTCTTGTTATTCCTGATTTTTCCCTTGTTTTTCTTTTTTCCCCTTTTCTCTTTTTTCCCTATTTTTCCCATTTTTGTTTTCTCCCTCTTTAGTCATTTTTCTCATTTTTCTCATTTTTCCCATTCTCATTTTTCTCATTTTTCTTTTTTTCCCATTTTTTTCTTTTTTCATGTTATTTCCCATTTTTTCCCTTATTTTTCTTTTTCCCCCTTTCTCTTTTTTCCCTATTTTTCCCATTTTTGTTTTCTCCCTCTTTAGTCATTTTTCTCATTTTTCTCATTTTTCCCATTCTCATTTTTCTCATTTTTCTTTTTTTCCCATTTTTTTCTTTTTTCATGTTATTTCCCATTTTTTCCCTTATTTTTCTTTTTCCCCCTTTCTCTTTTTTCTCTTTTTTCCCCTTTTTAGTAGTGGGAAGAGTAGTGGGAAGAAAAATGAGAAGAGTGGGAAGAGTGACTAAAGAGGGAAAAAACAAAAAAGAAATAGAAGGGGGAAAAAAGAAAAACAAGGGAAAGAAGAATGGGAAAAACGGGAAAAACAAATAACAGAAAAAAAGAAAAATGAGAAGTAAAAATGAAAATAACGAGAAAAACGAGAAAAACGACTAAAAAGGGGGGAAATAAAAAAGGAGAAAAAAGAAACAAGAAAAACAAGAATGGGAAAAAACAGGAAAAATGAATAAAATGGAAAAAAAGAAATACGAGAAAAATAAGAAGGGAAAAAATGATAAAAACGACTAAAGGGGGAAAAAACAAAAGAAGAAGAAAAAGAGAAAGTGGAACAAAGAAAAACAAGAAAAACAAGAATGGGAAATAAACAGGAAAAACGAATAAAAAGGAAAAAAGAAAAAGAAGAAAAAGAAGTATGGGAAAAAACAGGAAAAACGAATAAAATGGAAAAATGAGAAAAATGAGAAAAACTACTAAAACGGGGAAAAAAGAGAAAAAAGAGAAAGGGGGAAAAAGAAAAATAAGGGAAAAAATGGGAAATAACATGAAAAAAGAAAAAAATGGGGAAAAAAGAAAAATGAGAAAAATGAGAATGGGAAAAATGAGAAAAATGAGAAAAACGACTAAAGAGGGAGAAAACAAGAATGGGAAAAATAGGGAAAAAAGAGAAAAGGGGGGAAAAGAAAAACAAGAATGGGAAAAAACAGGAAAAATGAATAAACTGGAAAAAAGAAAAATGAAAAAAATGAGGGAAAAAACAAAAAAGAAATAGAAGGGGGAAAAAAGAAAAACAAGGGAAAGAAGAATGGGAAAAACGGGAAAGACGAATAAAATGGAAAAAATGAGAAAAATGAGAAAAACTACTAAAAAGGGGAAAAAAGAGAAAAAAGAGAAAGGGGGAAAAAGAAAAACAAGGGGAAAAATGGGAAATAACATGAAAAAAGAAAAAAATGGGAAAAAAAGAAAAATGAGAAAAATGAGAATGGGAAAAATGAGAAAAATGAGAAAAATGACTAAAAAGGGAGAAAACAAGAATGGGAAAAATAGGGGAAAAAGAGAAAAATGAGAAAAATGAGAAATAGGACTAAAAAGGGAAAAAACAAAAAAGGGAGAAAAATTGAACTGGAAAAAAGAAAGAAGAAAAACAAGAACGGGAAAAAACTGGAAAAATGAATAAAATAGAATAAAAAGAAAAACGAGAAAAATGAAAAAGAGGAAAAATGAGAAAAATGACTTAAAAGGGAGAAAACAAACGAAGAAGAAAAAGAGAAGGTGGAAAAATAGAAAAACAAGGAAGACAAGAATGGGAAAAACTGGGTAAAAGGAATAAAATGGAAAAAAGAGGAAAAGGAGAAAAAGGAGAAGGGGAAAAATGACAAAAACAAGAAAAACAAGAAAAACAAGAATGGGGAAAAAACAGGCAACACGAATAAAATGGAAAAAAAGAAAAATGAGAAAAATGAGAAAAATGAGAAAAATGAGAAAAACTACTAAAAAGGGGAAAAAAGAGAAAAAAGAGAAAGGGGAAAAAAGAAAAACAAGGGGAAAAAATGGGAAATAACATGAAAAAAGAAAAAAATGGAAAAAAGAGAAAAATGAGAAAAATGGGAAGAACGACTAAAGAGGGAAAAACAAAAAAAATAGAAGGGGGAAAAAAGAAAAACAAGGAAAAGAAGAATGGGAAAAATGGGAAAAACAAGAAAAACGACAAAAAAGGGGGGAAATAAAGAAGGAGAAAAAAGAAAAACATGAAAAACAAGAATGGGAAAAAACAGGAAAAACGAATAAAATGGAAAAAAAGAAATACGAGAAAAATAAGGGGAAAATGATAAAAACGACTAAAGGGGGAAAAAACAAAAGAAGAAGAAAAAGAGAAAGTGGGACAAAGAAAAACAAGAAAAACAAGAATGGGTGAAAATGGGAAAAACGAATAAAATGGAAAAAAAGAAAAATGAGAAAAATGAGAAAAACTACTAAAAAGGGGAAAAAAGAGAAAAAACAGAAAGGGGAAAAAAGAAAAACTCAATTTTCTCCTTTTTCCATTTTATTCGTTTTTCCTGTTTTTTCCCATACTTCTTTTTCTTGTTTTTCTTTTTTCCTTTTTATTTGTTTTTCCTGTTTATTTCCCATTCTTGTTTTTCTTGTTTTTCTTTGTTCCACTTTCTCTTTTTCTTCTTCTTTTGTTTTTTCCCCCTTTAGTCGTTTTTATCATTTTCCCCCTTCTTATTTTTCTCGTATTTCTTTTTTTCCATTTTATTCGTTTTTCCTGTTTTTTCCCATTCTTGTTTTTCTTGTTTTTCTTTTTTCTCCTTTTTTATTTCCCCCCCTTTTAGTCGTTTTTCTCGTTTTTTTCGTTTTTTTCATTTTTACTTCTCATTTTTCTTTTTTTCTGTTATTTGTTTTTCCCGTTTTTCCCATTCTTCTTTCCCTTGTTTTTCTTTTTTCCCCCTTCTATTTCTTTTTTCTTCTTTCCCTCTTTAGTCGCTCTTCCCACTCTTCTCATTTTTCTCTTTTTTCCATTTTTTTTCTTTTTTCATGTTATTTCCCATTTTTCTCATTTTTCTTTTTTCCCCATTTTTTTCTTTTTTCATGTTATTTCCCATTTTTTTCCTTGTTTTTCTTTTTCCCCCTTTCTCTTTTTTCTCTTTTTCCCCCTGTTTTTTCCCATTCTTGTTTTTCTTGTTTTTCTTTTTCTCCTTTTGTATTTCCCCCCTTTTTAGTCGTTTTTCTCGTTTTTCTCGTTTTTTTCCTTTTTACCTCTCATTTTTCTTTTTTTCTGTTATTCGTTTTTCCCGTTTTTCCCATTCTTCTTTCCCTTGTTTTTCTTTTTTCCCCCTTCTATTTCTTTTTTGTTTTTTCCCTCTTTAGTCGTTCTTCCCATTTTTCTCATTTTTCTCTTTTTTCCATTTTTTTTCTTTTTTCATGTTATTTCCCATTTTTTCCCCTTGATTTTTCTTTTTTCCCCTTTCTCTTTTTTCTCTTTTTCCCCCTTTTTAGTAGTTTTTCTCATTTTTCTCATTTTTCTCATTTTTCTTTTTTTCCATTTTATTCGTTTTTCCCATTTTTTCTGGTACTTGTCTTCCTTATTTTTCTTTTTTCTGATTGGGTATATGCTGGCTTAAAGGGGAAAAACTGAGGCTTGAGAATAAACAGACAAGAATGCAGCTTCTTAGGGCCAACAGTGTTTACTGCTTAGCATAGGGCAATAATGCAGATACAGTACATTATCGCAAACAATGAAAAAGATGAATATACAGGATACATCATTGTAAAAGGAAAACAAAAACAAACTTATAAGCAGAGTTCCGTGTATTGATCCCAGGGCCAGAGTTCCTGCCATGGCCTATACCCAAAGCCAGGCATAGCTCACTCTGCCCAGTCCACGGGAAGTGAACACGTGAAGAACTACATGGCTAAAAGACACTAGAAATCAAGAAGACATAGAACACCATTTTGCATGGTTGTATATTCAGTTCTTCTAGCATTCTGATTGGCTGGAAGTTAGCTGTTACACACACTAGGCCTCAAAGCACTAGGCCTAAAGCACATAGCATCACCTGCTATTGGTTAGCAGTGCTGCATCTACGCACTGAGTTCCCCCCTCCTCCTTGCTCAGGGGGGGCTTGGGCATGGGCAAGGCTTCCCACGGAAGGACATCAGGAGGATATCTCTCATGGGAAGATTTCCATTGCTAGCCATAATAATGGTACCTTCTAGCTTCATTATCTCATGAGGATGTAAACAACGTCAAGGCTTCTCTGTTGTCCAGCCACCTGGCATTCACGTCACCATGAGAATGCTTTGCTTTGCTTTGTAAAAGATGCAATTTGCCAAAACACTTTTGCATTGAAAAGAAATCCAATTTACCAATATCATATAGTATAAGAAATCTGACACCCTTCCACATTGGATTTCGACACAATGCAAACAATGATGGAAGTTGTTCAAAGCTTTAAAATACATTTGTACAGAAACAGAAACAACAAAGGTTAATGCATGTAATAATCACACTATTCAAGTTACAGTTTTTACAACCAATAGTATCAACACTAGAAAATGGTTTAAAAACACTTGTTACACATATGTATAATGCACAATATACATTTCATGCAATGTTTTATTCAGATACATACAAATACATAATAATACAAATTATGCAGGAACAGAAACACAGGCAAAGAGAAACAGACTTTACATTTTTTGTTTTTTCCCTCTTTAGTCGCTCTTCCCACTCTTCTCATTTTTCTCTTGTTTCCATTTTTTTTCTTTTTTCATGTTATTTCCCATTTTTTTCCTTGTTTTTCTTTTTTCCCCTTTCTGTTTTTTCTCTTTTTTCCCCTTTTTAGTAGTTTTTCTCATTTTTCTCATTTTTCTTTTTTTCCATTTTATTCGTTTTTCCCATTTTCACCCATTCTTGTTTTTCTTGTTTTTCTTTGTCCCACTTTCTCTTTTTCTTCTTCTTTTGTTTTTTCCCCCTTTAGTCGTTTTTATCATTTTCCCCTTATTTTTCTCGTATTTCTTTTTTTCCATTTTATTCGTTTTTCCTGTTTTTTCCCATTCTTGTTTTTCATGTTTTTCTTTTTTCTCCTTCTTTATTTCCCCCCTTTTTAGTCGTTTTTCTTGTTTTTCCCGTTTTTCCCATTCTTCTTTCCCTTGTTTTTCTTTTTTCCCCCTTCTATTTTTTTTGTTTTTCCCTCTTTAGTCGTTCTTCCCATTTTTCTCATTTTTCTCTTTTTTCCATTTTTTTTTTTTCATGTTATTTCCCATTTTTTCCCCTTGTTTTTCTTTTTTCCCCTTTCTCTTTTTTCTCTTTTTTCCCCTTTTAAGTAGTTTTTCTCATTTTTCTCATTTTTCTCATTTTTCTCATTTTTCTTTTTTTCCATTTTATTCATTTTTCCCATTTTTTCTGGTACTTGTCTTCCTTATTTTTCTTTTTTCCACTTTCTCTTTTTCTTTTATTTTTTCCCTCTTTAGTCGTTTTTTCATTTTTCTCATTTTCTTTTTTCCACTTTATTCATTTTTCCTGTTTTTTCCCATTCTTGTTTTTCTTTTCCCCCCTTTTCCCTTTTGTCCCTATTTTTCCCATTCTTGTTTTCTCCCTGTTTAGTCGTTTTTCTCATTTTTCTCATTTTTCCCATTCTCATTTTTCTCATTTTTCTTTTTTCCAATTTTTTTCTTTTTTCTTGTTATTTCTGATTTTTCCCTTGTTTTTCTTTTTTCCCCTTTTCTCTTTTTTCCCTATTTTTCCCATTTTTGTTTTCTCCCTCTTTAGTCATTTTTCTCATTTTTCTCATTTTTCCCATTCTCATTTTTCTCATTTTTCTTTTTTTCCCATTTTTTTCTTTTTTCATGTTATTTCCCATTTTTTCCCTTATTTTTCTTTTTCCCCCTTTCTCTTTTTTCTCTTTTTTCCCCTTTTTAGTAGTGGGAAGAGTAGTGGGAAGAAAAATGAGAAGAGTGGGAAGAGTGACTAAAGAGGGAAAAAACAAAAAAGAAATAGAAGGGGGAAAAAAGAAAAACAAGGGAAAGAAGAATGGGAAAAACGGGAAAAACAAATAACAGAAAAAAAGAAAAATGAGAAGTAAAAATGAAAATAACGAGAAAAACGAGAAAAACGACTAAAAAGGGGGGAAATAAAAAAGGAGAAAAAAGAAACAAGAAAAACAAGAATGGGAAAAAACAGGAAAAATGAATAAAATGGAAAAAAAGAAATACGAGAAAAATAAGAAGGGAAAAAATGATAAAAACGACTAAAGGGGGAAAAAACAAAAGAAGAAGAAAAAGAGAAAGTGGAACAAAGAAAAACAAGAAAAACAAGAATGGGAAATAAACAGGAAAAACGAATAAAAAGGAAAAAAGAAAAAGAAGAAAAAGAAGTATGGGAAAAAACAGGTAAAACGAATAAAATGGAAAAATGAGAAAAATGAGAAAAACTACTAAAACAGGGAAAAAAGAGAAAAAAGAGAAAGGGGGAAAAAGAAAAATAAGGGAAAAAATGGGAAATAACATGAAAAAAGAAAAAAATGGGGAAAAAAGAAAAATGAGAAAAATGAGAATGGGAAAAATGAGAAAAATGAGAAAAACGACTAAAGAGGGAGAAAACAAGAATGGGAAAAATAGGGAAAAAAGAGAAAAGGGGGGAAAAGAAAAACAAGAATGGGAAAAAACAGGAAAAATGAATAAACTGGAAAAAAGAAAAATGAAAAAAATGAGGGAAAAAACAAAAAAGAAATAGAAGGGGCAAAAAAGAAAAACAAGGGAAAGAAGAATGGGAAAAACGGGAAAGACGAATAAAATGGAAAAAATGAGAAAAATGAGAAAAACTACTAAAAAGGGGAAAAAAGAGAAAAAAGAGAAAGGGGGAAAAAGAAAAACAAGGGAAAAAATGGGAAATAACATGAAAAAAGAAAAAAATGGGGAAAAAAAATGAGAAAAATGAGAATGGGAAAAATGAGAAAAATGAGAAAAATGACTAAAAAGGGAGAAAACAAGAATGGGAAAAATAGGGAAAAAAGAGAAAAATGAGAAAAATGAGAAATAGGACTAAAAAGGGAAAAAACAAAAAAGGGAGAAAAATTGAACTGGAAAAAAGAAAGAAGAAAAACAAGAACGGAAAAAAACTGGAAAAATGAATAAAATAGAATAAAAAGAAAAACGAGAAAAATGAAAAAGAGGAAAAATGAGAAAAACGACTTAAAAGGGAGAAAACAAACGAAGAAGAAAAAGAGAAGGTGGAAAAATAGAAAAACAAGGAAGACAAGAATGGGAAAAACTGGGTAAAAGGAATAAAATGGAAAAAAGAGGAAAAGGAGAAAAATGAGAAGGGGAAAAATGACAAAAACAAGAAAAACAAGAAAAACAAGAATGGGGAAAAAACAGGCAACACGAATAAAATGGAAAAAAAGAAAAATGAGAAAAATGAGAAAAATGAGAAAAATGAGAAAAACTACTAAAAAGGGGAAAAAAGAGAAAAAAGAGAAAGGGGAAAAAAGAAAAACAAGGGGAAAAAATGGGAAATAACATGAAAAAAGAAAAAAAATGGAAAAAAGAGAAAAATGAGAAAAATGGGAAGAACGACTAAAGAGGGAAAAACAAAAAAAATAGAAGGGGGAAAAAAGAAAAACAAGGGAAAGAAGAATGGGAAAAATGGGAAAAACAAGAAAAACGACAAAAAAGGGGGGAAATAAAGAAGGAGAAAAAAGAAAAACATGAAAAACAAGAATGGGAAAAAACAGGAAAAACGAATAAAATGGAAAAAAAGAAATACGAGAAAAATAAGGGGAAAATGATAAAAACGACTAAAGGGGGAAAAAACAAAAGAAGAAGAAAAAGAGAAAGTGGGACAAAGAAAAACAAGAAAAACAAGAATGGGTGAAAATGGGAAAAACGAATAAAATGGAAAAAAAGAAAAATGAGAAAAATGAGAAAAACTACTAAAAAGGGGAAAAAAGAGAAAAAACAGAAAGGGGAAAAAAGAAAAACTCAATTTTCTCCTTTTTCCATTTTATTCGTTTTTCCTGTTTTTTCCCATACTTCTTTTTCTTGTTTTTCTTTTTTCCTTTTTATTTGTTTTTCCTGTTTATTTCCCATTCTTGTTTTTCTTGTTTTTCTTTGTTCCACTTTCTCTTTTTCTTCTTCTTTTGTTTTTTCCCCCTTTAGTCGTTTTTATCATTTTCCCCCTTCTTATTTTTCTCGTATTTCTTTTTTTCCATTTTATTCGTTTTTCCTGTTTTTTCCCATTCTTGTTTTTCTTGTTTTTCTTTTTTCTCCTTTTTTATTTCCCCCCTTTTTAGTCGTTTTTCTCGTTTTTTTCGTTTTTTTCATTTTTACTTCTCATTTTTCTTTTTTTCTGTTATTTGTTTTTCCCGTTTTTCCCATTCTTCTTTCCCTTGTTTTTCTTTTTTCCCCCTTCTATTTCTTTTTTCTTCTTTCCCTCTTTAGTCGCTCTTCCCACTCTTCTCATTTTTCTCTTTTTTCCATTTTTTTTCTTTTTTCATGTTATTTCCCATTTTTCTCATTTTTCTTTTTTCCCCATTTTTTTCTTTTTTCATGTTATTTCCCATTTTTTTCCTTGTTTTTCTTTTTCCCCCTTTCTCTTTTTTCTCTTTTTCCCCCTGTTTTTTCCCATTCTTGTTTTTCTTGTTTTTCTTTTTCTCCTTTTGTATTTCCCCCCTTTTTAGTCGTTTTTCTCGTTTTTCTCGTTTTTTTCCTTTTTACCTCTCATTTTTCTTTTTTTCTGTTATTCGTTTTTCCCGTTTTTCCCATTCTTCTTTCCCTTGTTTTTCTTTTTTCCCCCTTCTATTTCTTTTTTGTTTTTTCCCTCTTTAGTCGTTCTTCCCATTTTTCTCATTTTTCTCTTTTTTCCATTTTTTTTCTTTTTTCATGTTATTTCCCATTTTTTCCCCTTGATTTTTCTTTTTTCCCCTTTCTCTTTTTTCTCTTTTTCCCCCTTTTTAGTAGTTTTTCTCATTTTTCTCATTTTTCTCATTTTTCTTTTTTTTCTTTTTTTCCATTTTATTCATTTTTCCCATTTTTTCTGGTACTTGTCTTCCTTATTTTTCTTTTTTCCACTTTCTCTTTTTCTTTTATTTTTTCCCTCTTTAGTCGTTTTTTCATTTTTCTCATTTTTCTTTTTTCCACTTTATTCATTTTTCCTGTTTTTTCCCATTCTTGTTTTTCTTTTCCCCCCTTTTCCCTTTTGTCCCTATTTTTCCCATTCTTGTTTTCTCCCTGTTTAGTCGTTTTTCTCATTTTTCTCATTTTTCCCATTCTCATTTTTCTCATTTTTCTTTTTTCCAATTTTTTTCTTTTTTCTTGTTATTTCTGATTTTTCCCTTGTTTTTCTTTTTTCCCCTTTTCTCTTTTTTCCCTATTTTTCCCATTTTTGTTTTCTCCCTCTTTAGTCATTTTTCTCATTTTTCTCATTTTTCCCATTCTCATTTTTCTCATTTTTCTTTTTTTCCCATTTTTTTCTTTTTTCATGTTATTTCCCATTTTTTCCCTTATTTTTCTTTTTCCCCCTTTCTCTTTTTTCTCTTTTTTCCCCTTTTTAGTAGTGGGAAGAGTAGTGGGAAGAAAAATGAGAAGAGTGGGAAGAGTGACTAAAGAGGGAAAAAACAAAAAAGAAATAGAAGGGGGAAAAAAGAAAAACAAGGGAAAGAAGAATGGGAAAAACGGGAAAAACAAATAACAGAAAAAAAGAAAAATGAGAAGTAAAAATGAAAATAACGAGAAAAACGAGAAAAACGACTAAAAAGGGGGGAAATAAAAAAGGAGAAAAAAGAAACAAGAAAAACAAGAATGGGAAAAAACAGGAAAAATGAATAAAATGGAAAAAAAGAAATACGAGAAAAATAAGAAGGGAAAAAATGATAAAAACGACTAAAGGGGGAAAAAACAAAAGAAGAAGAAAAAGAGAAAGTGGAACAAAGAAAAACAAGAAAAACAAGAATGGGAAATAAACAGGAAAAACGAATAAAAAGGAAAAAAGAAAAAGAAGAAAAAGAAGTATGGGAAAAAACAGGTAAAACGAATAAAATGGAAAAATGAGAAAAATGAGAAAAACTACTAAAACAGGGAAAAAAGAGAAAAAAGAGAAAGGGGGAAAAAGAAAAATAAGGGAAAAAATGGGAAATAACATGAAAAAAGAAAAAAATGGGGAAAAAAGAAAAATGAGAAAAATGAGAATGGGAAAAATGAGAAAAATGAGAAAAACGACTAAAGAGGGAGAAAACAAGAATGGGAAAAATAGGGAAAAAAGAGAAAAGGGGGGAAAAGAAAAACAAGAATGGGAAAAAACAGGAAAAATGAATAAACTGGAAAAAAGAAAAATGAAAAAAATGAGGGAAAAAACAAAAAAGAAATAGAAGGGGCAAAAAAGAAAAACAAGGGAAAGAAGAATGGGAAAAACGGGAAAGACGAATAAAATGGAAAAAATGAGAAAAATGAGAAAAACTACTAAAAAGGGGAAAAAAGAGAAAAAAGAGAAAGGGGGAAAAAGAAAAACAAGGGAAAAAATGGGAAATAACATGAAAAAAGAAAAAAATGGGGAAAAAAAATGAGAAAAATGAGAATGGGAAAAATGAGAAAAATGAGAAAAATGACTAAAAAGGGAGAAAACAAGAATGGGAAAAATAGGGAAAAAAGAGAAAAATGAGAAAAATGAGAAATAGGACTAAAAAGGGAAAAAACAAAAAAGGGAGAAAAATTGAACTGGAAAAAAGAAAGAAGAAAAACAAGAACGGAAAAAAACTGGAAAAATGAATAAAATAGAATAAAAAGAAAAACGAGAAAAATGAAAAAGAGGAAAAATGAGAAAAACGACTTAAAAGGGAGAAAACAAACGAAGAAGAAAAAGAGAAGGTGGAAAAATAGAAAAACAAGGAAGACAAGAATGGGAAAAACTGGGTAAAAGGAATAAAATGGAAAAAAGAGGAAAAGGAGAAAAATGAGAAGGGGAAAAATGACAAAAACAAGAAAAACAAGAAAAACAAGAATGGGGAAAAAACAGGCAACACGAATAAAATGGAAAAAAAGAAAAATGAGAAAAATGAGAAAAATGAGAAAAATGAGAAAAACTACTAAAAAGGGGAAAAAAGAGAAAAAAGAGAAAGGGGAAAAAAGAAAAACAAGGGGAAAAAATGGGAAATAACATGAAAAAAGAAAAAAAATGGAAAAAAGAGAAAAATGAGAAAAATGGGAAGAACGACTAAAGAGGGAAAAACAAAAAAAATAGAAGGGGGAAAAAAGAAAAACAAGGGAAAGAAGAATGGGAAAAATGGGAAAAACAAGAAAAACGACAAAAAAGGGGGGAAATAAAGAAGGAGAAAAAAGAAAAACATGAAAAACAAGAATGGGAAAAAACAGGAAAAACGAATAAAATGGAAAAAAAGAAATACGAGAAAAATAAGGGGAAAATGATAAAAACGACTAAAGGGGGAAAAAACAAAAGAAGAAGAAAAAGAGAAAGTGGGACAAAGAAAAACAAGAAAAACAAGAATGGGTGAAAATGGGAAAAACGAATAAAATGGAAAAAAAGAAAAATGAGAAAAATGAGAAAAACTACTAAAAAGGGGAAAAAAGAGAAAAAACAGAAAGGGGAAAAAAGAAAAACTCAATTTTCTCCTTTTTCCATTTTATTCGTTTTTCCTGTTTTTTCCCATACTTCTTTTTCTTGTTTTTCTTTTTTCCTTTTTATTTGTTTTTCCTGTTTATTTCCCATTCTTGTTTTTCTTGTTTTTCTTTGTTCCACTTTCTCTTTTTCTTCTTCTTTTGTTTTTTCCCCCTTTAGTCGTTTTTATCATTTTCCCCCTTCTTATTTTTCTCGTATTTCTTTTTTTCCATTTTATTCGTTTTTCCTGTTTTTTCCCATTCTTGTTTTTCTTGTTTTTCTTTTTTCTCCTTTTTTATTTCCCCCCTTTTTAGTCGTTTTTCTCGTTTTTTTCGTTTTTTTCATTTTTACTTCTCATTTTTCTTTTTTTCTGTTATTTGTTTTTCCCGTTTTTCCCATTCTTCTTTCCCTTGTTTTTCTTTTTTCCCCCTTCTATTTCTTTTTTCTTCTTTCCCTCTTTAGTCGCTCTTCCCACTCTTCTCATTTTTCTCTTTTTTCCATTTTTTTTCTTTTTTCATGTTATTTCCCATTTTTCTCATTTTTCTTTTTTCCCCATTTTTTTCTTTTTTCATGTTATTTCCCATTTTTTTCCTTGTTTTTCTTTTTCCCCCTTTCTCTTTTTTCTCTTTTTCCCCCTGTTTTTTCCCATTCTTGTTTTTCTTGTTTTTCTTTTTCTCCTTTTGTATTTCCCCCCTTTTTAGTCGTTTTTCTCGTTTTTCTCGTTTTTTTCCTTTTTACCTCTCATTTTTCTTTTTTTCTGTTATTCGTTTTTCCCGTTTTTCCCATTCTTCTTTCCCTTGTTTTTCTTTTTTCCCCCTTCTATTTCTTTTTTGTTTTTTCCCTCTTTAGTCGTTCTTCCCATTTTTCTCATTTTTCTCTTTTTTCCATTTTTTTTCTTTTTTCATGTTATTTCCCATTTTTTCCCCTTGATTTTTCTTTTTTCCCCTTTCTCTTTTTTCTCTTTTTCCCCCTTTTTAGTAGTTTTTCTCATTTTTCTCATTTTTCTCATTTTTCTTTTTTTCCATTTTATTCGTTTTTCCCATTTTTTCTGGTACTTGTCTTCCTTATTTTTCTTTTTTCTGATTGGGTATATGCTGGCTTAAAGGGGAAAAACTGAGGCTTGAGAATAAACAGACAAGAATGCAGCTTCTTAGGGCCAACAGTGTTTACTGCTTAGCATAGGGCAATAATGCAGATACAGTACATTATCGCAAACAATGAAAAAGATGAATATACAGGATACATCATTGTAAAAGGAAAACAAAAACAAACTTATAAGCAGAGTTCCGTGTATTGATCCCAGGGCCAGAGTTCCTGCCATGGCCTATACCCAAAGCCAGGCATAGCTCACTCTGCCCAGTCCACGGGAAGTGAACACGTGAAGAACTACATGGCTAAAAGACACTAGAAATCAAGAAGACATAGAACACCATTTTGCATGGTTGTATATTCAGTTCTTCTAGCATTCTGATTGGCTGGAAGTTAGCTGTTACACACACTAGGCCTCAAAGCACTAGGCCTAAAGCACATAGCATGACCTGCTATTGGTTAGCAGTGCTGCATCTACGCACTGAGTTCCCCCCTCCTCCTTGCTCAGGGGGGGCTTGGGCATGGGCAAGGCTTCCCACGGAAGGACATCAGGAGGATATCTCTCATGGGAAGATTTCCATTGCTAGCCATAATAATGGTACCTTCTAGCTTCATTATCTCATGAGGATGTAAACAACGTCAAGGCTTCTCTGTTGTCCAGCCACCTGGCATTCACGTCACCATGAGAATGCTTTGCTTTGCTTTGTAAAAGATGCAATTTGCCAAAACACTTTTGCATTGAAAAGAAATCCAATTTACCAATATCATATAGTATAAGAAATCTGACACCCTTCCACATTGGATTTCGACACAATGCAAACAATGATGGAAGTTGTTCAAAGCTTTAAAATACATTTGTACAGAAACAGAAACAACAAAGGTTAATGCATGTAATAATCACACTATTCAAGTTACAGTTTTTACAACCAATAGTATCAACACTAGAAAATGGTTTAAAAACACTTGTTACACATATGTATAATGCACAATATACATTTCATGCAATGTTTTATTCAGATACATACAAATACATAATAATACAAATTATGCAGGAACAGAAACACAGGCAAAGAGAAACAGACTTTACATTTTTTGTTTTTTCCCTCTTTAGTCGCTCTTCCCACTCTTCTCATTTTTCTCTTGTTTCCATTTTTTTTCTTTTTTCATGTTATTTCCCATTTTTTTCCTTGTTTTTCTTTTTTCCCCTTTCTGTTTTTTCTCTTTTTTCCCCTTTTTAGTAGTTTTTCTCATTTTTCTCATTTTTCTTTTTTTCCATTTTATTCGTTTTTCCCATTTTCACCCATTCTTGTTTTTCTTGTTTTTCTTTGTCCCACTTTCTCTTTTTCTTCTTCTTTTGTTTTTTCCCTCTTTAGTCGTTTTTATCATTTTTCCCCTTCTTATTTTTCTCGTATTTCTTTTTTTCCATTTTATTCGTTTTTCCTGTTTTTTCCCATTCTTGTTTTTCTTGTTTTTCTTTTTTCTCCTTTTTTATTTCCCCCCTTTTTAGTCATTTTTCTCGTTTTTTTCATTTTTACTTCTCATTTTTCTTTTTTTCTATTTGTTTTCCCCGTTTTTCCCATTCTTCTTTCCCTTGTTTTTTCTTTTTTCCCCGTTCTATTTCTTTTTTGTTTTTTCCCTCTTTAGTCGTTCTTCTCATTTTTCTCATTTTTCTCATTTTTCCATTTTTTTCTTTTTTCATGTTATTTCCCATTTTTTTCCTTGTTTTTCTTTTTTCCCCTTTTCTCTTTTTTCCCTATTTTTCCCATTCTTGTTTTCTCCCTCTTTAGTCGTTTTTCTCATTTTTCTCATTTTTCACATTCTCATTTTTCTCATTTTTCTTTTTTTCCCATTTCTTTCTTTTTTCAGGTTATTTCCCATTTTTTCCCTTGTTTTTCTTTTTCCCCCACTCTTTTTTCTTTTTTTCCCCTTTTTAGTAGTTTTTCTCATTTTTCTCATTTTTCCATTTTATTCGTTTTTCCTGTTTTTTCCCATACTTTTTTCTTCTTTTTCTTTTTCCTTTTTATTCATCTTTCCTGTTTATTTCCCTTTCTTGTTTTTCTTGTTTTTCTTTGTTCCACTTTCTCTTTTTCTTCTTCTTTTGTTTTTTCCCTCTTTAGTCGTTTTTATCATTTTTCCCCTTCTTATTTTTCTCGTATTTCTTTTTTCCCATTCTTGTTTTTCTTGTTTTTCTTTTTTCTCCTTTTTTATTTCCTCCCTTTTTAGTCGTTTTTCTCATTTTTCTCGTTTTTTTCATTTTTACTTCTCATTTTTCTTTTTTTCCATTTTATTCGTTTTTCCCATTTTTTCTGGTTCTTGTCTTCCTTATTTTTCTTTTTTCCACTTTCTCTTTTTCTTCTTTTATTTTTTCCCTCTTTGGTCATTTTTTCATTTTTTTCATTTTTTTCCATTTTATTCATTTTTCCTGTTTTTTCCCATTCTTGTTTTTCTTTTCCCCCTTTTCTCTTTTTTCCCTATTTTTCCCATTCTTGTTTTCTCCCTCTTTAGTCGTTTTTCTCATTTTTCTCATTTTTCCCATTCTCATTTTTCTCATTTTTCTTTTTTTCCCATTTTTTTCTTTTTTCATGTTATTTCCCATTTTTTCCCTTGTTTTTCTTTTTCCCCCTTTCTCTTTTTTCTCTTTTTTCCAATTTTTAGTAGTTTTTCTCATTTTTCTCATTTTTCCATTTTATTCGTCTTTCCTGTTTTTTCCCATACTTCTTTTTCTTGTTTTTCTTTTTTCCTTTTTATTCGTTTTTCCTGTTTATTTCCCATTCTTGTTTTTCTTGTTTTTCTTTGTTCCACTTTCTCTTTTTCTTCTTCTTTTGTTTTTTCCCCCTTTAGTCGTTTTTATCATTTTCCCCTTATTTTTCTCGTATTTCTTTTTTTCCATTTTATTCGTTTTTCCTGTTTTTTCCCATTCTTGTTTTTCTTGTTTTTTTTTTCTCCTTTTGTATTTCCCCCCTTTTTAGTCGTTTTTCTCGTTTTTCTTGTTTTTTTCATTTTTACTTCTCATTTTTCTTTTTTTCTGTTATTTGTTTTTCCCGTTTTTCCCATTCTTCTTTCCCTTTTTTTTTCTTTTTTCCACTTCTATTTCTTTTTTGTTTTTTCCCTCTTTAGTCGTTCTTCCCATTTTTCTCACTTTCTCTTTTTTCCATTTTATTCGTTTTTCCTGTTTTTTCCCATTCTATTTCTTTTTTGTTTTTTCCCTCTTTAGTCGTTCTTCCCATTTTTCTCATTTTTCTCATTTTTCGCTTTTTTCCATTTTTTTTCTTTTTTCATGTTATTTCCCATTTTTTTCCTTGTTTTTCTTTTTTCCCCTTTCTCTTTTTTCTCTTTTTTCCCCTTTTTAGTAGTTTTTCTCATTTTTCTCATTTTTCCATTTTATTCGTCTTTCCTGTTTTTTCCCATACTTCTTTTTCTTTTTTCCTTTTTCCTTTTATTCATTTTTCCTGTTTATTTCCCATTCTGGTTTTTCTTGTTTTTCTTTGTTCCACTTTCTCTTTTTCTTCTTTTATTTTTTCCCTCTTTAGATATTTTTTCATTTTTCTCATTTCTCTTTTTTCCATTTTATTTGTTTTTCCTGTTTTTTCCCATTCTTGTTTTTCTTGTTTCCCATTTTTCCTTCTTTCTCTTTTTCCTTTCCCCCCCATTTTTGTAGTTTTTCTCATTTTTCTTGTTTTTCTCATTTTTTCCCTTCTCATTTTTCTCATTTTTCTTTTTTTCCATTGTATTTGTTTTTCCCATTTTTTTCCATTCTTGTTTTTCTTGTTTTTCTTGTTTCCCCTTTTTTCCTTCTTTCTTTTTTCTTTTTCCCCCTTTTAAGTCGTTTTTCTCATTTTTCTCATTTTTACCCTTCTCATTTTTCTTTTTTTTCCATTTTATTTGTTTTTCCCATTTTCACCCATTCTTGTTTTTCTTGTTTTTCTTTGTTCCACTTTCTCTTTTTCTCCTTCTTTTGTTTTTTCCCTCTTTAGTCGTTTTTATCATTTTTCCCCTTCTTATTTTTCTCGTATTTCTTTTTTTCCATTTTAATCGTTTTTCCTGTTTTTTCCCATTCTTGTTTTTCTTGTTTTTCTTTTTTCTCCTTTTTTATTTCCCCCCTTTTTCGTCGTTTTTCTCATTTTTTTCATTTTTCCTTCCCATTTTTCTTTTTTTCTGTTATTGGTTTTTCCCGTTTTTTCCCATTCTTCTTTCAATTGTTTTTTCTTTTTTCCCCGTTCTATTTCTTTTTTGTTTTTTCCCTCTTTAGTCGTTCTTCTCATTTTTCAAATTTTTCTCATTTTTCCATTTTTTTCTTTTTTCATGTTATTTCCCATTTTTTTCCTTGTTTTTCTTTTTTCTTTTTTCCCTATTTTTCCCATTCTTGTTTTCTCCCTCTTTAGTCGTTTTTCTCATTTTTCTCATTTTTCACATTCTCATTTTTCTCATTTTTCTTTTTTTCCCATTTCTTTCTTTTTTCAGGTTATTTCCCATTTTTTCCCTTGTTTTTCTTTCCCCCCCTTTCTCTTTTTTCTTTTTTCCCCCTTTTTAGTAGTTTTTCTCATTTTTCTCATTTTTCCATTTTATTCGTTTTTCCTGTTTTTTCCCATACTTTTTTCTTCTTTTTCTTTTTCCTTTTTATTCATTTTTCCTGTTTATTTCCCATTCTTGTTTTTCTTGTTTTTCTTTGTTCCACTTTCTCTTTTTCTTCTTCTTTTGTTTTTTCCCTCTTTAGTCGTTTTTATCATTTTTCCCCTTCTTATTTTTCTCGTATTTCTTTTTTCCCATTTTATTCGTTTTTCCTGTTTTTTCCCATTCTTGTTTTTCTTGTTTTTCTTTTTTCTCCTTTTTTATTTCCTCCCTTTTTAGTCATTTTTCTCGTTTTTCTCGTTTTTTTCATTTTTACTTCTCATTATTCTTTTTTTCTGTTATTTGTTTTTCCCGTTTTTCCCATTCTTCTTTCCCTTGTTTTTCTTTTTTCCCCCTTCTATTTCTTTTTTGTTTTTTCCCTCTTTAGTCGTTCTTCCCATTTTTCTCATTTTTCTTTTTTTCCATTTTATTCGTTTTTCCCATTTTTTCTGGTTCTTGTCTTCCTTATTTTTCTTTTTTCCACTTTCTCTTTTTCTTCTTTTATTTTTTCCCTCTTTGGTCATTTTTTCATTTTTCTCATTTTTTTCCATTTTATTCATTTTTCCTGTTTTTTCCCATTCTTGTTTTTCTTTTCCCCCTTTTCTCTTTTTTCCCTATTTTTCCCATTCTTGTTTTCTCCCTCTTTAGTCGTTTTTCTCATTTTTCTCATTTTTCCCATACTTCTTTTTCTTGTTTTTCTTTTTTCCTTTTTATTCGTTTTTCCTGTTTATTTCCCATTCTTGTTTTTCTTGTTTTTCTTTGTTCCACTTTCTCTTTTTCTTCTTCTTTTGTTTTTTCCCTCTTTAGTCGTTTTTATCATTTTTCCCCTTCTTATTTTTCTCGTATTTTTTTTTCATTTTAATCGTTTTTCCTGTTTTTTCCCATTCTTGTTTTTCTTGTTTTTCTTTTTTCTCCTTTTTTATTTCCCCCCTTTTTAGTCGTTTTTCTCGTTTTTTTCATTTTTCCTTCCCATTTTTCTTTTTTTCTGTTATTGGTTTTTCCCGTTTTTTCCCATTCTTCTTTCCCTTGTTTTTCTTTTTTCCCCCTTCTATTTCTTTTTTGTTTTTTCCCTCTTTAGTCGTTCTTCTCATTTTTCTCATTTTTCTCATTTTTCCATTTTTTCTTTTTTCATGTTATTTCCCATTTTTTTCCTTGTTTTTCTTTTTTCCCCTTTTCTCTTTTTTCCCTATTTTTCCCATTCTTGTTTTCTCCCTCTTTAGTCGTTTTTCTCATTTTTCTCATTTTTCACATTCTCATTTTTCTCATTTTTCTTTTTTTCCCATTTCTTTCTTTTTTCAGGTTATTTCCAATTTTTTCCCTTGTTTTTCTTTTTCCCCCTTTCTCTTTTTTCTTTTTCCCCCTTTTTAGTAGTTTTTCTCATTTTTCTCATTTTTCCATTTTATTCGTTTTTCCTGTTTTTTCCCATACTTCTTTTTCTTCTTTTTCTTTTTTCCTTTTTATTCGTTTTTCCTGTTTATTTCCCATTCTTGTTTTTCTTGTTTTTCTTTGTTCCACTTTCTCTTTTTCTTCTTCTTTTGTTTTTTCCCTCTTTAGTCGTTTTTATCATTTTTCTCCTTCTTATTTTTCTCGTATTTCTTTTTTTCCATTTTATTTGTTTTTCCCGTTGTTTCCCATTCTTCTTTCCCTTGTTTTTCTTTTTCCCCCCTTCTCTTTCTCTTTTGTTTTTCCCTCTTTAGTCGTTCTTCTCATTATTCTCATTTTTCTCTTTTTCCCATTTTTTTCTTTTTTCATGTTATTTCCCATTTTTTTCCTTGTTTTTCTTTTTTCCCCTTTCTCTTTTTTCTCTTTTTTCCCCTTTTTAGTAGTTTTTCTCATTTTTCTCATTTCTCTTTTTTCCCTTTTTAGTAGTTTTTCTCATTTTTCTTATTTTCCCATTCTAATTTTTCTCATTTTTCTTTTTTCCCATTTTTTTCTTTTTTCAGGTTATTTTCCATTTTTTCCTTGTTTTTCTTTTTTCCCCTTTCTCTTTTATCTCTTTTTTCCCTTTTTAGTAGTTTTTCTCATTTTTTATTCATTTTTTCCATTTTATTCGTTTTTCCTGTTTTTTCCAATTCTTGTTTTTCTTGTTTTTCTTTTTTCTCCTTTTTTCTTTTTAGTCGTTTTTCTTGTTTTTTTTCATTTTTTTCTTCTTTTTCTTTTTTCCTTTTTATTCGTTTTTCCTGTTTATTTCCCATTCTTGTTTTTCTTGTTTTTCTTTGTTCCACTTTCTCTTTTTCTTCTTCTTTTGTTTTTTCCCCCTTTAGTCATTTTTATCATTTTTTCCCTTCTTATTTTTCTCGTATTTCTTTTTTTCCATTTTATTCATTTTTCCTGTATTTTCCCATTCTTGTTTTTCTTGTTTCTTTTTTCTCCTTTTTTATTTCCCCCCTTTTTAGTCGTTTTTCTCGTTTTTCTCGTTATTTTCATTTTTACTTCTCATTTTTCTTTTTTTCTGTTATTTGTTTTTCCCGTTTTTCCCATTCTTCTTTCCCTTGTTTTTCTTTTTTCCCTCTTCTATTTCTTTTTTGTTTTCTCCCTCTTTAGTCGTTTTTCTTGTTTTTCTCATTTTTCCCATTCTCATTTTTCTCATTTTTCTTTTTTCCCATTTTTTTCTTTTTTCATGTTATTTCCCAATTTTTCCTTGTTTTTCTTTTTTCCCCTTTCTCTTTTTTCTCTTTTTTCCCTTTTTAGTAGTTTTTCTCATTTTTTTTCATTTTTCCCCTTTTTTATTCGTTTTTCCCATTTTTCCCCATTCTTGTCTTCCTTGTTTTTCTTTTTTTCCACTTTTTTTCCACTTTCTTTTTTCTTCTTTTGTTTTTCCCATCTTTAGTCATTTTTCTCATTTTTCCCATTCTCATTTTTCTCATTTTTCTTTTTTCCCATTTTTTTCTTTTTTCATGTTATTTTCCATTTTTTCCTTGTTTTTCTTTTTTCCCCTTTCTCTTTTTTCTCTTTTTTCCCTTTTTAGTAGTTTTTCTCATTTTTTATTCATTTTTTCCATTTTATTCGTTTTTCCTGTTTTTTCCCATTCTTGTTTTTCTTGTTTTTCTTTTTTCTCCTTTTTTCTTTTCCCCCCTTTTTAGTCATTTTTAGTCGTTTTTCTCGTTTTTTTCATTTTTACTTCTCATTTTTCTTTTTTTCTGTTTTATTTGTTTTTCCCGTTGTTTCCCATTCTTCTTTCCCTTGTTTTTCTTTTTCCCCCCTTCTCTTTCTCTTTTGTTTTTCCCTCTTTAGTCGTTCTTCTCATTTTTCTCATTTTTCTCTTTTTCCCATTTTTTTCTTTTTTCATGTTATTTCCCATTTTTTTCCTTGTTTTTCTTTTTTCCCCTTTCTCTTTTTTCTCTTTTTCCCCCTTTTTAGTAGTTCTTCTCATTTTTCTCATTTCTCTTTTTTCCCTTTTTAGTAGTTTTTCTCGTTTTTCTCATTTTCCCCCTTCTCCTTTTTCTCCTTTTTCTCTTTTATTCATTTTTCCCGTTTTTTCCCATTCCTGTTTTCCTTGTTTTTCTTTTTTCCCCTTTTCTCTTTTTTCTCTGTTTTATTTTTTCCCATTCTTTTCTTCCTTGTTTTTCTTTTTTCCACTTTCTCTTTTACTTCTTTTGTTTTTTCCCTCTGTAGTCGTTTTTCTCATTTTTCTCATTTTTCTCTTTTTTCCATTTTATTCGTGTTGCCTGTTTTTTCCCCATTCTTGTTTTTCTTGTTTTTCTTGTTTTTGTCATTTTTCCCCTTCTCATTTTTCTCCTTTTCCTCTTTTTTCCATTTTATTCCTTTTACCCAGTTTTTCCCATTTTTGTCTTCCTTGTTTTTCTATTTTTCCACCTTCTCTTTTTCTTCTTCGTTTGTTTTCTCCCTTTTAAGTCATTTTTCTCACTTTCCTCTTTTTCATTTTTCTCGTTTTTCTTTTTATTCTATTTTATTCATTTTTCCAGTTTTTTCCCGTTCTTGTTTTTCGTCTTTCTTTTTTCCAGTTCAATTTTTCTCCCTTTTTTGTTTTTTCCCTTTTTAGTCCTATTTCTCATTTTTCTCATTTTTCTCTTTTTTCCCTATTTTTCCCATTCTTGTTTTCTCCCTTTTTAGTCTATTTTCTCATTTTTCTCATTTTTCCCATTCTCATTTTTCTCATTTTTCTTTTTTTCCCATTTTTTTCTTTTTTCATGTTATTTCCCATTTTTTCCCTTGTTTTTCTTTTTCCCCCTTTCTCTTTTTCCTCTTTTTCCCCTTTTTAGTAGTTTTTCTCATTTTTCTCATTTTTTCCATTTTATTCGTCTTTCCCATTTTTCCCATTCTTCTTTCCCTTGTTTTTCTTTTTTCCCCCTTCTATTTCTTTTTTGTTTTTTCCCTCATTAGTCGTTCTTCCCATTTTTCTCATTTTTCTCTTTTTTCCATTTTTTTACTTTTTTCATGTTATTTCCCATTTTTTCCCCTTGATTTTTCTTTTTTCCCCTTTCTCTTTTTTCTCTTTTTTCCCCTTTTTAGTAGTTTTTCTCATTTTTCTCATTTTTCTCATTTTTCTTTTTTTCCAATTTATTCGTTTTTCCCATTTTTTCTGGTACTTGTATTCCTTATTTCTCTTTTTTCCACTTTCTCTTTTTCTTTTATTTTTTCCCTCTTTTGTCGTTTTTTCATTTTTTTCATTTTTCTTTTTTCCAGTTTATTCATTTTTCCTGTTTTTTCCCATTCTTGTTTTTCTTTTCCCCCCTTTTCTCTTTTTTCCCTATTTTTCCAATTCTTGTTTTCTCCCTCTTTAGTCGTTTTTCTCATTTTTCTCATTTTTCCCATTCTCATTTTTCTCATTTTTCTTTTTTCCCCATTTTTTTCTTTTTTCATGTTATTTCCCATTTTTTCCCTTATTTTTCTTTTTCCCCCTTTCTCTTTTTTCTCTTTTTTCCCCGTTTTAGTAGTTTTTCTCATTTTTCTCATTTTTCCATTTTATTCGTTTTTCCTGTTTTTTCCCATACTTCTTTTTCTTCTTTTTCTTTTTTCCTTTTTATTCTTTTTTCCTGTTTATTTCCCATTCTTGTTTTTCTTGTTTTTCTTTGTTCCACTTTCTCTTTTTCTTCTTCTTTTGTTTTTTTCCCCCTTTAGTCGTTTTTATCATTTTTTCCCTTCTTATTTTTCTCGTATTTCTTTTTTTCCATTTTATTCATTTTTCCTGTTTTTTCCCATTCTTGTTTTTCTTGTTTCTTGTTTCTCCTTTTTTATTTCCCCCCTTTTTAGTCGTTTTTCTCATTTTTGTCGTTATTTTCATTTTTACTTCTCATTTTTCTTTTTTTCTGTTATTTGTTTTTCCCGTTTTTCCCATTCTTCTTTCCCTTGTTTTTCTTTTTTCCCCCTTCTATTTCTTTTTTGTTTTTTCCCTCTTTAGTCGCTCTTCCCACTCTTCTCATTTTTCTCTTGTTTCCATTTTTTTTCTTTTTTCATGTTATTTCCCATTTTTTCCTTGTTTTTCTTTTTTCCCCTTTCTCTTTTATCTCTTTTTTCCCTTTTTAGTAGTTTTTCTCATTTTTTATTCATTTTTTCCATTTTATTCGTTTTTCCTGTTTTTTCCAATTCTTGTTTTTCTTGTTTTTCTTTTTTCTCCTTTTTTCTTTTTAGTCGTTTTTCTTGTTTTTTTTCATTTTTTTCTTCTTTTTCTTTTTTCCTTTTTATTCTTTTTTCCTGTTTATTTCCCATTCTTGTTTTTCTTGTTTTTCTTTGTTCCACTTTCTCTTTTTCTTCTTCTTTTGTTTTTTCCCCCTTTAGTCGTTTTTATCATTTTCCCCTTATTTTTCTCGTATTTCTTTTTTTCCATTTTATTCGTTTTTCCTGTTTTTTCCCATTCTTGTTTTTCATGTTTTTCTTTTTTCTCCTTCTTTATTTCCCCCCTTTTTAGTCGTTTTTCTTGTTTTTCCCGTTTTTCCCATTCTTCTTTCCCTTGTTTTTCTTTTTTCCCCCTTCTATTTTTTTTTGTTTTTCCCTCTTTAGTCGTTCTTCCCATTTTTCTCATTTTTCTCATTTTTCCATTTTTTTCTTTTTTCATGTTATTTCCCATTTTTTCCCCTTGTTTTTCTTTTTTCCCCTTTCTCTTTTTTCTCTTTTTTCCCCTTTTTAGTACTTTTTCTCATTTTTCTCATTTTTCTCATTTTTCTCATTTTTCTCATTTTTCTTTTTTTCCATTTTATTCATTTTTCCCATTTTTTCTGGTACTTGTCTTCCTTATTTTTCTTTTTTCCACTTTCTCTTTTTCTTTTATTTTTTCCCTCTTTAGTCGTTTTTTCATTTTTCTCATTTTTCTTTTTTCCACTTTATTCATTTTTCCTGTTTTTTCCCATTCTTGTTTTTCTTTTCCCCCCTTTTCCCTTTTTTCCCTATTTCTCCCATTCTTGTTTTCTCCCTGTTTAGTCGTTTTTCTCATTTTTCTCATTTTTCCCATTCTCATTTTTCTCATTTTTCTTTTTTCCCATTTTTTTCTTTTTTCTTGTTATTTCCCATTTTTCCCTTGTTTTTCTTTTTTCCCCTTTTCTCTTTTTTCCCTATTTTTCCCATTCTTGTTTTCTCCCTCTTTAGTCGTTTTTCTCATTTTTCTCATTTTTCCCATTCTCATTTTTCTCATTTTTCTTTTTTTCCCATTTTTTTCTTTTTTCATGTTATTTCCCATTTTTTCCCTTATTTTTCTTTTTCCCCCTTTCTCTTTTTTCTCTTTCTTCCCCTTTTTAGTAGTTTTTCTCATTTTTCTCATTTTTCTCATTTTTCTTTTTTTCCATTTTATTCGGTTTTCCCATTTTTTCTGGTACTTGTCTTCCTTATTTTTCTTTTTTCCACTTTCTCTTTTTCTTTTATTTTTTCCCTCTTGCCGTTTTTTCATTTTTCTCATTTTTCTTTTTTCCCCCTTCTATTTCTTTTTTGTTTTTTCCCTTTTTAGTCGCTCTTCCCACTCTTCTCATTTTTCTCTTTTTTCCATTTTTTTTCTTTTTTCATGTTATTTCCCATTTTTTTCCTTGTTTTTCTTTTTTCCCCTTTCTCTTTTTTCTCTTTTTTCCCCTTTTTAGTAGTTTTTCTCATTTTTCTCATTTTTCTTTTTTTCCATTTTATTCGTTTTTCCCAGTTTTTCTGGTTGTTGTCTTCCTTATTTTTCTTTGTTCCACTTTCTCTTTTTCTTCTTTTATTTTTTCCCTCTTTAGTCGTTTTTTCATTTTTCTCATTTTTCTCATTTTTTTTCCATTTTATTCATTTTTCCTGTTTTTTCCCATTCTTGTTTTTCTTTTCCCCTTTTCTCTTTTTTCCCTATTTTTCCCATTCTTGTTTTCTCCCTCTTTAGTCGTTTTTCTCGTTTTTCTCATTTTTCCCATTCTCATTTTTCTCAAAGTTTCTCAAAATTTAAGGATTCCCTTACTAACTTTACTCAGACTGAAGAAGCTCCTTGGATAAGGAGTGAAACGTTTCCACTAAGAAAATAGAAATCCAGTTGACATGATTCAAGCCACAGACTGTTCCACCTGGATGACTGAGAACCTTCATAGACATTTTTCTCATTTTTCTTTTTTTCCCATTTTTTTCTTTTTTCATTTTATTTCCCATTTTTTCCCTTGTTTTTCTTTTTCCCCCTTTCTCTTTTTTCTCTTTTTTCCCCTTTTTAGTAGTTTTTCTCATTTTTCTCATTTTTCCATTTTATTCGTCTTTCCTGTTTTTTCCCATACTTCTTTTTCTTGTTTTTCTTTTAATAAGAAAAATGAGAAAAATGAGAATGGGAAAAATGAGAAAAATGAGAAAAATGACTAAAAAGGGAGAAAACAAGAATGGGAAAAATAGGGAAAAAAGAGAAAAATGGGAATTCTCTCTTTAGTCGTTTTTTCATTTTTCTCATTTTTTTCCATTTTATTCATTTTTGCTGTTTTTTCCCATTTTTAGTAGTTTTTCTCATTTTTTCTCATTTTTCCCCTTTTTTATTAGTTTTTCCCATTTTTTCCCATTCTTGTCTTCCTTGTTTTTCTTTTTTTCCACTTTTTTCCACTTTCTTTTTTCTTCTTTTGTTTTTCCCATCTTTAGTCGTTTTTATCATTTTTCCCCTTCTTATTTTTCTCGTATTTCTTTTTTCCATTTTATTCGTTTTTCCTGTTTTTTCCCATTCTTGTTTTTCTTGTTTTTCTTTTTTCTCCTTTTTTCTTTCCCCCCCTTTTTAGTCGTTTTTCTCTTTTTTTTCATTTTTACTTCTCATTTTTCTTTTTTTCTGTTTTATTTGGTTTTCCCGTTGTTTCCCATTCTTCTTTCCCTTGTTTTTCTTTTTTCCCCCTTCTCTTTCTCTTTTGTTTTTTCCCTCTTTAGTCATTCTTCTCATTTTTCTCATTTTTCTCTTTTTCCCATGCTTTTTAAAATGAAGCCTTTCCTGAGTACTTTTTCAATATTTCCAATACGTGTTTTTAGCTCAGAGAAAGTGAGTCCTCTCCTAGATCAGTCTTTGAAAGGGGGTAATATTGCTTTAAGTTCTGATGGCAGTAGCAAACATACAGATAATCATGAAGTTGCTACAACAGCAATGACCCTGAGTGAGGAAATGCCAGAAGAAACGCTGATTGACTTATTTGGGGAGTTACCACAATCAGAGCAATCAGATGTTATACAAAGACTGGATGAATTAAGAGAGACATTGAAAACAACACAATCTATGGCAAAGCCATTAATAAATATGGCACTACTAAGTACTCAGGCCTGTGAAAATATATCTGTTCAACAAAATACTACTACTTCAACAGAAAAGAAATGTCTAGAAACACAGGCTGATTGTGAGGAAATGGCATTGCTCAATCCAGTCCCAGATAATTTGCAGAAAGTTAAAGTAGCTTGTGTGTTAAAATCGGATGCTGGTGGTGGAGTAGAACTGAGTCCTAAGGATTCTATTTCCAACCAAATGTTGTCTCAAATGAGTCCCGCATATGCTAGATCTACAGAATTTGAAGGAGAAGTTCAAAATGGGTTAGGGAAAGAACTAAAGGCTGGAACATCCTTACCTGTTAGTGAGGACTTTGTTTGTTTGGATGCTGATTCTACTTTGACTCTTCAACCTGTTAAAGTATTTCATCATAATTGTCTTGCTCCCCAATCTCTGTTGGCGCTTCCCCATCAACAAGACAATGACGAAGGCAGACAACTTGTAAATCAATGTGTCTTCTTCGATACAGAAGGCATTCTAGACAACATCACCCCTGCCGATTGACTAAAAGCCTCATGTACTCTAACCCAAAATTTCAAGTCTCCAATGGGGCCGTCTGCCAACATTAATTGCAAGGTTTTTCTCCACCTACTGACTTGGAACATTGCCGGTTGGAAAAATCGAGTATCTGATGGAGACTTGTTGGAATTTCTCTCTGGCTTTGATTTTATAGCTCTTCAAGAAACTTGGCTGACCAAAGAGGAAGAAAGGATCCACATTCCAGGATTTAATTCCTGGTCAGTCCCGGCAGTGAAACACAAGACTAAAGGAAGGGCATCGGGAGGATTGTCGATACTTGCCAAGGCTGAGTTGGGTTGGCAAGGCCAGGAACTGGTGTTTGGTTTTGATTCTCCTTTCTATTTGGTGGTTAAATTTTCGTATGAAGCAGTTGTAGTAGTACTAGTGAACATTTATCTGCCACCATATTCATCTCCATACTTTTCTCCCAACATTTGGGTAAATTTAGAAAATCTATTGTTGAAGATAAACCTTAATTAACCCAATGCTATTGTAATTTTAGCGGGAGATTTTAATGCCAGAGTGGGGGCTTCTTTATTTGATTTTGTACGACTGGGTGTTATTCCTGAGGACTACCTTATTAACAACCCACCCTGGCGTTCTAGAGATTCCAAAAGGAACATGGCGGGTTCTCAGTTGGTCTCACTAATTTATAAATGTAACCTTCATATTTTAGGAGGCAAAGAATCTGATTTTATATATCCGTTTACATTTCATACAGGAAACTCTAGTAGTGTCTTAGATTATATTTGTGTTTCTCGAAATAAGTCTGGGTTATTTTCAGATATTCAAGCCCATGTGAGAGAAGACAGCGATCATCAGCCGATTACAGTTTATTTTGCAGCCAGATCAGATATTAGATCATTTATGACATATGATAAGAGGTTACTAGCCAATATTGAAATTAGGCAAAACAGAAGACTTAGGTGGCACAAGGTAGATACAAAGGCATTAACCACCTATCTAAACTCAGAGCAGGTTCAGTCTTGGAGAAATTCTATTTCAACTCCTTTTCAATGCCCAGACAAGATCTTGACACAATATGCTCTTTTGTCTAGCTCGTTGAGGAAATTTTTGATAGATAAAGTTCCTGCTAGAAATCATTTTCAAAACAGTATGAACTGGTTTGATTCTGATTGTCTACATACTAGGAAACATTTAAGGGCAGCAATGCGTATGGCCCAGAGTTATCCTAACATAAAAAATCAATCCAAAATGCTACAAATCAGGCGGGAATATAAGAAACTTATTGTGTCCAAAAAAGCTCTTTATACAGCTAAAATATGGGCAGACTTGGAATTATCAGCAAAAGGAACTAATTCAATATTTTTTTGGAATTCCGTCTCGGGTTTATTGAAGGAACGCAATTTTCAACTTGACATTCCTATACCTGCCTCAGTCTGGGAGGATTTCTATACAAGTTTATTTACTGAGTCAAACCAAAGACCCTTGCAGGAAAGTATAATTGATCCTACTTATTTTGAAAACCTCCCTCTTTGGCCCTCAGTGTCAGTGGCAGAAGTCAAATCTATCATCCATTCCTTGAAACCCAACAAGGCTCCAGGAGAGGACTTTTTACCACCAGAACTCTTTAAAACTCATACTGACTGGTGGGCCCCATTACTTGCAGGTTTGTTTTCTTATATAAACAACACAGGATTCATTCCAGTAGGATGGGAAGTAGCAATTGTTGTCCCTATATTTAAAAAAGGAAATAGGACTGAGCCACAAAATTATAGACCAATCAGTCTTATAGGAATTGCTGCAAAAATGTATGCCAAACACCTCTTGGGCAAAATAGAGGACTGGGTAATTAGGACAAACCTCCTTGTAGAGGAACAAACTGGTTTTAGACCAGATCGCTCCACAATAGATAATTGTTTTACATTACATCATCTTATTTCAAAACAATTGGCAAATGGTAAAAAAGTGTTCGCTGCTTTTATAGATTTTACCGCAGCTTTTGATTCCATAGATAGAAATATTTTATGGAAGAAATTAATTAATTTAAATATGGAGCCCAGACTTTTATTCCTGGTAAAGGCCCTCTATTCAAATACCTATTTAAAAGTAAGAACTGGTGTAAATGGCTCTTTAACCAAAAGTATTCCTACTTATAGAGGTGTCAGGCAGGGTTGTATCTTAGCTCCAATGCTCTTCAATCTTTATATTAATGATATTCCAGGGTTTATGCGTACCGTAGATACTCACATGTTAAAAATTCATGGCATATTTGTGAATGTCCTATTATATGCAGATGACATGATTTTGATGGCACATTCACAAGTTGGCCTGAGAAGACTCCTGAAAAAGTTGAATGTCTATTGTGTTCATAACTCTTTAACTATAAATAAGTCTAAATCTAAAGTGATGGTTTTTGGTAAAAGAAAAAGGATGAAATATAAATGGCAAATAAATGGGGAGCCTATAGAACGAGTGAATTCTTTCACTTACCTAGGAGTGGTTTTTACTGATACTGGAGCCTGGGACAATCATTTCAGAAGGACCGCAGGGAGGGCTGAGGTCTGTGCCAAAAGGCTATCTAAACTGTATAATTATAAATATCCCGGCACTTTGACCCCTATTCTGAAAGTATTTAGAGCAAAAATTGTCCCAATGTTGACTTATGGTGCGGAAGTGTGGGGTCTTACAAATTCTGCTGCACTTGAATATGTTCAAACCCGCTTTTTAAGAAGTATACTGGGAGTTGATAAAAATACGTCAGCACCCGCAATTAGAGCAGAAACAGGTATCCACTCTATACATAGCCAGACAGTATCAAAGGTCTTTTCTTACTGGCAGAAGGTCCATTCAATGGACCATGATAGGCTTCCCAAATTATGCCTACTTGAACAAATAAGTATGGATTTTACCACATCCTGGTTAAAACATCTCACTAAAGTTATTACACAATATGGACTTTCCATTCAACAGGTACTCATAACTGCACCGCAGGCAAAGGATATTTTTAAACAGCGAGCCCTGGATATCAGTGCCCAATTGGACATGGAGACATTGGCAAAAAATGGTTCATTAAAATGGTTAGCTAAGAATAAAACTATTTTTAAATTTGAAAAATACCTGTCGATGAGTCTAACACAAAATCTGAGAAGGGCCTATTCCAGGGCTAGGTTTGAATTGTTGGACTCTATGGTTAAATATGGACGTTTCCATCGTTTGCCATATGATGAGAGGACTTGTGTATGTGGGGACCCAGCCATAGAAGATATTGCCCATGTTTTGTTCGACTGCAAATTATATGATTCACTTAGGATTAAATTCCTGTCTCCTTTGTTGGAAAGAACAGCACACTGGGATTCTAATCACAGATTATCTTATTTTCTTTCGGGCCCAAATACTTTTATTGTGAATAGGACTGCCAAGTTTGTAGACAAGGCAGTTCACCAGAGAGCCCATTATATGGAAAAGATTGGAGTGCCATGTAGGGGTGATGAACTCATTTGAATTCTGATTAGATATACATGTATTGTATTTATTATTATTTCAGGTTATTCAATTATCTTATTTCCTATTTTGGTGTATTTTTTTTTTCATGTTATTTCCCATTTTTTTCCTTGTTTTTCTTTTTTCCCCTTTCTCTTTTTTCTCTTTTTTCCCCTTTTTATTAGTTTTTCTCATTTTTCTCATTTCTCTTTTTTCACTTTTTAGTAGTTTTTCTCATTTTTCTAATTTTCCCATTCTAATTTTTTGAATTTTTCTAATTATTTCCATTTAATTCGTTTAATTTTTTATTTTCCCCCCTTTTTAGTCGTTTTTCTCGTTTTTCTCGTTTTTTTCATATTTACTTCTCATTTTTCTTTTTTTCTGTTTTATTTGTTTTTCCCGTTTTTTCCAATTCTTCTTTCCCTTGTTTTTCTTTTTTCCCTCTTCTATTTCTTTTTTGTTTTCTCCCTCTTTAGTCGTTTTTATCGTTTTTCTCATTTTTCCCATTCTCATTTTTCTCATTTTTCTTTTTTCCCATTTTTTTCTTTTTTCATGTTATTTCCCATTTTTTCCTTGTTTTTCTTTTTTCCCCTTTCTCTTTTTTCTCTTTTTTCCCTTTTTAGTAGTTTTTCTCATTTTTTATTCATTTTTTCCATTTTATTCGTTTTTCCTGTATATTCCCATTGTTGTTTTTCTTGTTTTTCTTTTTTCTCCTTTTTTCTTTTCCCAACTTTTTAGTCGTTTTTCTTGTTTTTTTCATTTTTACTTCTCATTTTTCTTTTTTTCTGTTTTATTTGTTTTTCCCATTGTTTCCCATTCTTCTTTCCCTTGTTTTTCTTTTTTCCCCTTCTTTCTCTTTTGTTTTTTCCCTCTTCAGTCGTTCTTCTCATTTTTCTCATTTTTCTCTTTTTCCCATTTTTTTCTTTTTTCATGTTATTTCCCATTTTTTTCGTTGTTTTTCTTTTTTCCCCTTTCACTTTTTTCTCTTTTTTCCCCTTTTTAGTAGTTTTTCTCATTTTTCTCATTTCTCTTTTTTCCCTTTTTAGTAGTTTTTCTCATTTTTCTTATTTTCCCATTCTAATTTTTCTAATTTTTCTTTTTTCCCATTTTTTTCTTTTTTCATGTTATTTTCCATTTTTTCCTTGTTTTTCTTTTTTCCCCTTTCTCTTTTTTCTCTTTTTTCCCTTTTTAGTAGTTTTTCTAATTTTTTATTCATTTTTTCCATTTTATTCGTTTTTCCTGTTTTTTCCCATTCTTGTTTTTCTTGTTTTTCTTTTTTCTCCTTTTTTCTTTTTAGTCGTTTTTCTTGTTTTTTTCATTTTTACTTCTCATTTTTCTTTTTTTCTGTTTTATTTGGTTTTCCCGTTGTTTCCCATTCTTCTTTCTCTTGTTTTTCTTTTTTCCCCCTTCTCTTTCTCTATTGTTTTTTCCAACTTTAGTCGTTCTTCTCATTTTTCTCATTTTTCTCTTTTTCCCAATTTTTTCTTTTTTCATGTTATTTCCCATTGTTTCCCTTGTTTTTCTTTTTTCCCCTTTCTCTTTTTTCTTTTTTCCCCTTTTTAGTAGTTTTTCTCATTTTTCTAATTTTCCCATTCTAATTTTTCTAATTTTTCTAATTTTTTCCATTTAATTCGTTTAATTTTTTATTTCCTCCTTTTTTTAGTCATTTTTCTCATTTTTCTCGTTTTTTTCATATTTACTTCTCATTTTTCTTTTTTCTGTTTTATTTGTTTTTCCCGTTGTTTCCCATTCTTCTTCCCCTTGTTTTTCTTTTTTCCCCCTTCTCTTTCTCTTTTGTTTTTTCCCTCTTTAGTCGTTTTTCTCGTTTTTCTCATTTTTCTTTTTTTCGATTTTATTTGTTTTTACCGTTTTTCCCCATTCCTGTTTTCCTTGTTTTTCTTTTTTCCCCTTTTCTCTTTTTTCCCTGTTTTATTTTTTCCCATTCTCTTCTTCCTTGTTTTTCTTTTTTCCACTTTCTCTTTTCCTTCTTTTGTTTTTTCCCTCTTTAGTCGCTTTTCTCATTTTTCTCTTTTTTCCATTTTATTCCTGTTTCCTGTTTTTTCCCCATTCTTGTTTTTCTTGTTTTTCTCATTTTTCCCCTTCTCATTTTTCTCCTTTTCCTCTTTTTTCCATTTTATTCCTTTTACCCGGTTTTTCCCATTCTTGTCTTCCTTGTTTTTCTTTTTTTCCACTTTTTTCCCACTTTCTTTTTTCTTCTTTTGTTTTTCCCCTCTTTAGTCGTTTTTCTCGTTTTTCTCATTTTTCCCATTCTCATTTTTCTCATTTTTCTTTTTTCCCATTTTTTTCTTTTTTCATGTTATTTCCCATTTTTTCCTTGTTTTTCTTTTTTCCCCTTTTCTCTTTTTTCCCTAATTTTCCCATTCTTGTTTTCTCCCTCTTTAGTCGTTTTTCTCATTTTTCTCTTTTTCCCATTTTTTTCTTTTTTCATGTTATTTCCCATTTTTTTCCTTGTTTTTCTTTTTTCCCCTTTCTCTTTTTTCTCTTTTTTCCCTTTTTAGTAGTTTTTCTCGTTTTTCTCATTTACCCCCTTCTCCTTTTTCTCCTTTTTCTCTTTTATTCCTTTTTCCCGTTTTTTCAGATTCTTGTCTTCCTTGTTTTTCTTTTTTTCCACTTTCTCTTTTTCTTTTCCACCCCTCTTTAGTCGTTTTTCTCATTTTTCTCATTTTTTTTTTCATTTTTATTTGTTTTTACCGTTTTTTCCCATTCCTGTTTTCCTTGTTTTTTTTTCGCTTTTTCTCTTTTCTCTGTTTTATTTTTCCCCATTTTTTTCTTCCTTGTTTTTCTTTTTTCCACTTTCTCTTTTACTTCTTTTGTTTTTTCCCTTTAGTCGTTTTTCTCATTTTTCTCATTTTTCCTTTTTTTCCATTTTATTCGTGTTTCCTGTTTTTTCCCCATTCTTGTTTTTCTTGTTTTTCTCATTTTTCCCCTTCTCATTTTTCTCCTTTTCCTATTTTTTCCATTTTATTCCTTCTACCCGGTTTTTCCCATTCTTGTCTTCCTTGTTTTTCTATTTTTCCACCTTCTCTTTTTCTTCTTCGTTTGTTTTCTCCCTTTTAAGTCGTTTTTCTCATTTTTCCTCTTTTTCATTTTTCTCGTTTTTTAGTAGTTTTTCTCATTTTTCTCATTTTTCCATTTTATTCGTTTTTCCTGTTTTTTCCCATACTTCTTTTTCTTGTTTTTCTTTTTTCTTTTTTATTCTTTTTTCCTGTTTATTTCCCATTCTTGTTTTTCTTGTTTTTCTTTGTTCCACTTTCTCTTTTTCTTCTTTTGTTTTTTCCCCCTTTAGTCGTTTTTATCATTTTTTCCCTTCTTATTTTTCTCGTATTTCTTTTTTTCCATTTTATTCGTTTTTCCTGTTTTTTCCCATTCTTGTTTTTCTTGTTTCTTTTTTCTCCTTTTTTATTTCCCTCCTTTTTAGTCGTTTTTCTCGTTTTTCTCGTTATTTTCATTTTTACTTCTCATTTTTCTTTTTTCTGTTATTTGTTTTTCCCGTTTTTCCCATTCTTCTTTCCCTTGTTTTTCTTTTTTCCCCCTTCTATTTCTTTTTTGTTTTTTCCCTCTTTAGTCGCTCTTCCCACTCTTCTCATTTTTCTCTTGTTTCCATTTTTTTTCTTTTTCCATGTTATTTCCCATTTTTTCCCTTGTTTTTCTTTTTTCCACTTTCTCTTTTCCTTCTTTTGTTTTTTCCCTCTTTAGTCGTTTTTCTCATTTTTCTCATTTTTCTTTTTTTCGATTTTATTTGTTTTTTCCGTTTTTTCCGTTTTTTCCCATTCCTGTTTTCCTTGTTTTTCTTTTTTCCCCTTTTCTCTTTTTTCTCTGTTTTATTTTTCCCCATTTTTTCTTCCTTGTTTTTCTTTTTTCCACTTTCTCTTTTCCTTCTTTTGTTTTTTCCCTCTTTAGTCGTTTTTCTCATTTTTCTCATTTTCTCTTTTTTCCATTTTATTCGTGTTTCCTGTTTTTTCCCCATTCTTGTTTTTCTTGTTTTTCTCATTTTTCCCCTTCTCATTTTTCTCCTTTTCCTCTTTTTTCCATTTTATTCCTTTTTCCCGGTTTTTCCCATTCTTGTCTTCCTTGTTTTTCTATTTTTCCACCTTCTCTTTTTCTTCTTCTTTTGTTTTCTCCCTTTTAAGTCGTTTTTCTCGTTTTTCTCATTTTTCTCTTTTTTCCATTTTATTCGTGTTTCCTGTTTTTTCCCCATTCTTGTTTTTCTTGTTTTTCTCATTTTTCCCCTTCTCATTTTTCTCCTTTTCCTCATTTTTCCATTTTATTCCTTCTACCCGGTTTTTCCCATTCTTGTCTTCCTTGTTTTTCTATTTTTCCACCTTCTCTTTTTCTTCTTCGTTTGTTTTCTCCCTTTTAAGTCGTTTTTCTCATTTTTCCTCTTTTTCATTTTTCTCGTTTTTCTTTTTATTCTATTTTATTCGTTTTTCCAGTTTTTTCCCGTTCTTGTTTTTCTTCTTTCTTTTTTCCCTATTTTTCCCATTCTTGTTTTCTCCCTTTTTAGTCATTTTTCTCATTTTTCTCATTTTTCCCATTCTCATTTTTCTCATTTTTCTTTTTCCCCCATTTTTTTCTTTTTTCATTTTATTTCCCATTTTTTTTCCTTGTTTTTCTTTGTTCCCCTTTCTCTTTTTTCTCTTTTTCCCCCTTTTTAGTAGTTTTTCTCATTTTTCTCATTTTTCTTTTTTTCCATTTTATTCGTTTTTCCCATTTTTTCTGGTTCTTGTCTTCCTTATTTTTCTTTTTTCCACTTTCTCTTTTTCTTCTTTTATTTTTTCCCTCTTTAGTCATTTTTTATTTTTCTCATTTTTCTTTTTTCCATTTTATTCATTTTTCCTGTTTTTTCCCATTCTTGTTTTTCTTTTCCCCCTTTTCTCTATTTTCCCTATTTTTCCCATTCTTGTTTTCTCCCTCTTTAGTCGTTTTTCTCATTTTTCCCATTCTCATTTTTCTCATTTTTCTTTTTTCCCCATTTTTTTCTTTTTTCATGTTATTTCCCATTTTTTCCCTTGTTCTTCTTTTTCCCCCTTTCTCTTTTTTCTCTTTTTTCCCCTTTTTAGTAGTTTTTCTCATTTTTCTCATTTTTCCATTTTATTCGTCTTTCCCGTTTTTCCCATTCTTCTTTCCCTTGTTTTTCTTTTTTCCCCCTTCTATTTCTTTTTTGTTTTTTCCCTCTTTAGTCGTTCTTCCCATTTTTCTCATTTTTCTCTTTTTCCATTTTTTTCTTTTTTCTTGTTATTTCCCATTTTTTCCCCTTGATTTTTCTTTGTTCCCCTTTCTCTTTTTTCTCTTTTTCCCCCTTTTTAGTAGTTTTTCTCATTTTTCTCATTTTTCTTTTTTTCCATTTTATTCGTTTTTCCCATTTTTTCTGGTTCTTGTTATTTCCCATTTTTTCCCCTTGATTTTTCTTTTTTCCACTTTCTCCTTTTATTTTTTCCCTCTTTTGTTGTTTTTTCTTTTTTTTCATATTTCTTTTTTCCAGTTTATTCATTTTTCCTGTTTTTTCCCATTCTTGTTTTCCTTTTCCCCCCTTTTCTCTTTTTTCCCTATTTTTCCCATTCTTGTTTTCTCCCTCTTTAGTCGTTTTTCTCATTTTTCTCATTTTTCCCATTCTCATTTTTCTCATTTTTCTTTTTTCCCCATTTTTTTCTTTTTTCCTGTTATTTCCCATTTTTTCCCGTATTTTTCTTTTTCCCCCTTTCTCCTTTTTCTCTTTTTTCCCCTTTTTAGTAGTTTTTCTCATTTTTCTCATTTTTCCATTTTATTCGTTTTTCCTGTTTTTTCCCATACTTCTTTTTCTTGTTTTTCTTTTTTCCTTTTTATTCGTTTTTCCTGTTTATTTCCCATTCTTGTTTTTCTTGTTTTTCTTTGTTCCACTTTCTCTTTTTCTTCTTCTTTTGTTTTTTCCCCCTTTAGTCGTTTTTATCATTTTTTCCCTTCTTATTTTTCTCGTATTTCTTTTTTTCCATTTTATTCGTTTTTCCTGTTTTTTCCCATTCTTGTTTTTCTTGTTTCTTTTTTCTCCTTTTTTATTTCCCCCCTTTTTAGTCGTTTTTCTCGTTTTTCTCGTTATTTTCATTTTTACTTCTCATTTTTCTTTTTTTCTGTTATTTGTTTTTCCCGTTTTTCCCATTCTTCTTTCCCTTGTTATTCTTTTTTCCCCCTTCTATTTCTTTTTTGTTTTTTCCCTCTTTAGTCGCTCTTCCCACTCTTCTCATTTTTCTCTTGTTTCCATTTTTTTCTTTTTTCATGTTATTTCCCATTTTTTTCCTTGTTTTTCTTTTTTCCCCTTTCTCTTTTTTCTCTTTTTTCCCCTTTTTAGTAGTTTTTCTCATTTTTCTCATTTTTCTTTTTTTCCATTTTATTCGTTTTTCCAATTTTTTCTGGTTCTTGTCTTCCTTATTTTTCTTTTTTCCACTTTCTCTTTTTCTTCTTTTATTTTTTCCCTCTTTAGTCGTTTTTTCATTTTTCTCATTTTTTTTCCATTTTATTCATTTTTCCTGTTTTTTCCCATTCTTGTTTTTCTTTTCCCCCTTTCATTCCCCTTCTCCTTTTTCTCCTTTTTCTCTTTTATTCCTTTTTCCCATTTTTTCCCATTCTTGTCTTCCTTGTTTTTTCCACTTTCTCTTTTTCTTCTTTTCCCCCTCTTTAGTCGTTTTTCTCATTTTTCTCATTTTTCTTTTTTTCGATTTTATTTGTTTTTACCGTTTTTTCCCATTCCTGTTTTCCTTGTTTTTTTTCCCCTTTTCTCTTTTTTCTGTTTTATTTTTTCCCATTCTTTTCTTCCTTGTTTTTCTATTTTTCCACCTTCTCTTTTTCTTCTTCGTTTGTTTTCTCCCTTTTAAGTCGTTTTTCTCATTTTTCCTCTTTTTCATTTTTCTCGTTTTTCTTTTTATTCTATTTTATTCGTTTTTCCAGTTTTTTCCCGTTCTTGTTTTTCTTCTTTCTTTTTTCCCTATTTTTCCCATTCTTGTTTTCTCCCTTTTTAGTCATTTTTCTCATTTTTCTCATTTTTCCCATTCTCATTTTTCTCATTTTTCTTTTTCCCCCATTTTTTTCTTTTTTCATTTTATTTCCCATTTTTTTTCCTTGTTTTTCTTTGTTCCCCTTTCTCTTTTTTCTCTTTTTCCCCCTTTTTAGTAGTTTTTCTCATTTTTCTCATTTTTCTTTTTTTCCATTTTATTCGTTTTTCCCATTTTTTCTGGTTCTTGTCTTCCTTATTTTTCTTTTTTCCACTTTCTCTTTTTCTTCTTTTATTTTTTCCCTCTTTAGTCATTTTTTATTTTTCTCATTTTTCTTTTTTCCATTTTATTCATTTTTCCTGTTTTTTCCCATTCTTGTTTTTCTTTTCCCCCTTTTCTCTATTTTCCCTATTTTTCCCATTCTTGTTTTCTCCCTCTTTAGTCGTTTTTCTCATTTTTCTTATTTTTCCCATTCTCATTTTTCTCATTTTTCTTTTTTCCCCATTTTTTTCTTTTTTCCTGTTATTTCCCATTTTTTCCCGTATTTTTCTTTTTCCCCCTTTCTCCTTTTTCTCTTTTTTCCCCTTTTTAGTAGTTTTTCTCATTTTTCTCATTTTTCCATTTTATTCGTTTTTCCTGTTTTTTCCCATACTTCTTTTTCTTGTTTTTCTTTTTTCCTTTTTATTCGTTTTTCCTGTTTATTTCCCATTCTTGTTTTTCTTGTTTTTCTTTGTTCCACTTTCTCTTTTTCTTCTTCTTTTGTTTTTTCCCCCTTTAGTCGTTTTTATCATTTTTTCCCTTCTTATTTTTCTCGTATTTCTTTTTTTCCATTTTATTCGTTTTTCCTGTTTTTTCCCATTCTTGTTTTTCTTGTTTCTTTTTTCTCCTTTTTTATTTCCCCCCTTTTTAGTCGTTTTTCTCGTTTTTCTCGTTATTTTCATTTTTACTTCTCATTTTTCTTTTTTTCTGTTATTTGTTTTTCCCGTTTTTCCCATTCTTCTTTCCCTTGTTATTCTTTTTTCCCCCTTCTATTTCTTTTTTGTTTTTTCCCTCTTTAGTCGCTCTTCCCACTCTTCTCATTTTTCTCTTGTTTCCATTTTTTTCTTTTTTCATGTTATTTCCCATTTTTTTCCTTGTTTTTCTTTTTTCCCCTTTCTCTTTTTTCTCTTTTTTCCCCTTTTTAGTAGTTTTTCTCATTTTTCTCATTTTTCTTTTTTTCCATTTTATTCGTTTTTCCAATTTTTTCTGGTTCTTGTCTTCCTTATTTTTCTTTTTTCCACTTTCTCTTTTTCTTCTTTTATTTTTTCCCTCTTTAGTCGTTTTTTCATTTTTCTCATTTTTTTTCCATTTTATTCATTTTTCCTGTTTTTTCCCATTCTTGTTTTTCTTTTCCCCCTTTCATTCCCCTTCTCCTTTTTCTCCTTTTTCTCTTTTATTCCTTTTTCCCATTTTTTCCCATTCTTGTCTTCCTTGTTTTTTCCACTTTCTCTTTTTCTTCTTTTCCCCCTCTTTAGTCGTTTTTCTCATTTTTCTCATTTTTCTTTTTTTCGATTTTATTTGTTTTTACCGTTTTTTCCCATTCCTGTTTTCCTTGTTTTTTTTCCCCTTTTCTCTTTTTTCTGTTTTATTTTTTCCCATTCTTGTCTTCCTTGTTTTTCTATTTTTCCACCTTCTCTTTTTCTTCTTCGTTTGTTTTCTCCCTTTTAAGTCGTTTTTCTCATTTTTCCTCTTTTTCATTTTTCTCGTTTTTCTTTTTATTCTATTTTATTCGTTTTTCCAGTTTTTTCCCGTTCTTGTTTTTCTTCTTTCTTTTTTCCCTATTTTTCCCATTCTTGTTTTCTCCCTTTTTAGTCATTTTTCTCATTTTTCTCATTTTTCCCATTCTCATTTTTCTCATTTTTCTTTTTCCCCCATTTTTTTCTTTTTTCATTTTATTTCCCATTTTTTTTCCTTGTTTTTCTTTGTTCCCCTTTCTCTTTTTTCTCTTTTTCCCCCTTTTTAGTAGTTTTTCTCATTTTTCTCATTTTTCTTTTTTTCCATTTTATTCGTTTTTCCCATTTTTTCTGGTTCTTGTCTTCCTTATTTTTCTTTTTTCCACTTTCTCTTTTTCTTCTTTTATTTTTTCCCTCTTTAGTCATTTTTTATTTTTCTCATTTTTCTTTTTTCCATTTTATTCATTTTTCCTGTTTTTTCCCATTCTTGTTTTTCTTTTCCCCCTTTTCTCTATTTTCCCTATTTTTCCCATTCTTGTTTTCTCCCTCTTTAGTCGTTTTTCTCATTTTTCCCATTCTCATTTTTCTCATTTTTCTTTTTTCCCCATTTTTTTCTTTTTTCATGTTATTTCCCATTTTTTCCCTTGTTCTTCTTTTTCCCCCTTTCTCTTTTTTCTCTTTTTTCCCCTTTTTAGTAGTTTTTCTCATTTTTCTCATTTTTCCATTTTATTCGTCTTTCCCGTTTTTCCCATTCTTCTTTCCCTTGTTTTTCTTTTTTCCCCCTTCTATTTCTTTTTTGTTTTTTCCCTCTTTAGTCGTTCTTCCCATTTTTCTCATTTTTCTCTTTTTCCATTTTTTTCTTTTTTCTTGTTATTTCCCATTTTTTCCCCTTGATTTTTCTTTGTTCCCCTTTCTCTTTTTTCTCTTTTTCCCCCTTTTTAGTAGTTTTTCTCATTTTTCTCATTTTTCTTTTTTTCCATTTTATTCGTTTTTCCCATTTTTTCTGGTTCTTGTTATTTCCCATTTTTTCCCCTTGATTTTTCTTTTTTCCACTTTCTCCTTTTATTTTTTCCCTCTTTTGTTGTTTTTTCTTTTTTTTCATATTTCTTTTTTCCAGTTTATTCATTTTTCCTGTTTTTTCCCATTCTTGTTTTCCTTTTCCCCCCTTTTCTCTTTTTTCCCTATTTTTCCCATTCTTGTTTTCTCCCTCTTTAGTCGTTTTTCTCATTTTTCTCATTTTTCCCATTCTCATTTTTCTCATTTTTCTTTTTTCCCCATTTTTTTCTTTTTTCCTGTTATTTCCCATTTTTTCCCGTATTTTTCTTTTTCCCCCTTTCTCCTTTTTCTCTTTTTTCCCCTTTTTAGTAGTTTTTCTCATTTTTCTCATTTTTCCATTTTATTCGTTTTTCCTGTTTTTTCCCATACTTCTTTTTCTTGTTTTTCTTTTTTCCTTTTTATTCGTTTTTCCTGTTTATTTCCCATTCTTGTTTTTCTTGTTTTTCTTTGTTCCACTTTCTCTTTTTCTTCTTCTTTTGTTTTTTCCCCCTTTAGTCGTTTTTATCATTTTTTCCCTTCTTATTTTTCTCGTATTTCTTTTTTTCCATTTTATTCGTTTTTCCTGTTTTTTCCCATTCTTGTTTTTCTTGTTTCTTTTTTCTCCTTTTTTATTTCCCCCCTTTTTAGTCGTTTTTCTCGTTTTTCTCGTTATTTTCATTTTTACTTCTCATTTTTCTTTTTTTCTGTTATTTGTTTTTCCCGTTTTTCCCATTCTTCTTTCCCTTGTTATTCTTTTTTCCCCCTTCTATTTCTTTTTTGTTTTTTCCCTCTTTAGTCGCTCTTCCCACTCTTCTCATTTTTCTCTTGTTTCCATTTTTTTCTTTTTTCATGTTATTTCCCATTTTTTTCCTTGTTTTTCTTTTTTCCCCTTTCTCTTTTTTCTCTTTTTTCCCCTTTTTAGTAGTTTTTCTCATTTTTCTCATTTTTCTTTTTTTCCATTTTATTCGTTTTTCCAATTTTTTCTGGTTCTTGTCTTCCTTATTTTTCTTTTTTCCACTTTCTCTTTTTCTTCTTTTATTTTTTCCCTCTTTAGTCGTTTTTTCATTTTTCTCATTTTTTTTCCATTTTATTCATTTTTCCTGTTTTTTCCCATTCTTGTTTTTCTTTTCCCCCTTTCATTCCCCTTCTCCTTTTTCTCCTTTTTCTCTTTTATTCCTTTTTCCCATTTTTTCCCATTCTTGTCTTCCTTGTTTTTTCCACTTTCTCTTTTTCTTCTTTTCCCCCTCTTTAGTCGTTTTTCTCATTTTTCTCATTTTTCTTTTTTTCGATTTTATTTGTTTTTACCGTTTTTTCCCATTCCTGTTTTCCTTGTTTTTTTTCCCCTTTTCTCTTTTTTCTGTTTTATTTTTTCCCATTCTTTTCTTCCTTGTTTTTCTATTTTTCCACCTTCTCTTTTTCTTCTTCGTTTGTTTTCTCCCTTTTAAGTCGTTTTTCTCATTTTTCCTCTTTTTCATTTTTCTCGTTTTTCTTTTTATTCTATTTTATTCGTTTTTCCAGTTTTTTCCCGTTCTTGTTTTTCTTCTTTCTTTTTTCCCTATTTTTCCCATTCTTGTTTTCTCCCTTTTTAGTCATTTTTCTCATTTTTCTCATTTTTCCCATTCTCATTTTTCTCATTTTTCTTTTTCCCCCATTTTTTTCTTTTTTCATTTTATTTCCCATTTTTTTTCCTTGTTTTTCTTTGTTCCCCTTTCTCTTTTTTCTCTTTTTCCCCCTTTTTAGTAGTTTTTCTCATTTTTCTCATTTTTCTTTTTTTCCATTTTATTCGTTTTTCCCATTTTTTCTGGTTCTTGTCTTCCTTATTTTTCTTTTTTCCACTTTCTCTTTTTCTTCTTTTATTTTTTCCCTCTTTAGTCATTTTTTATTTTTCTCATTTTTCTTTTTTCCATTTTATTCATTTTTCCTGTTTTTTCCCATTCTTGTTTTTCTTTTCCCCCTTTTCTCTATTTTCCCTATTTTTCCCATTCTTGTTTTCTCCCTCTTTAGTCGTTTTTCTCATTTTTCTCATTTTTCCCATTCTCATTTTTCTCATTTTTCTTTTTTCCCCATTTTTTTCTTTTTTCCTGTTATTTCCCATTTTTTCCCGTATTTTTCTTTTTCCCCCTTTCTCCTTTTTCTCTTTTTTCCCCTTTTTAGTAGTTTTTCTCATTTTTCTCATTTTTCCATTTTATTCGTTTTTCCTGTTTTTTCCCATACTTCTTTTTCTTGTTTTTCTTTTTTCCTTTTTATTCGTTTTTCCTGTTTATTTCCCATTCTTGTTTTTCTTGTTTTTCTTTGTTCCACTTTCTCTTTTTCTTCTTCTTTTGTTTTTTCCCCCTTTAGTCGTTTTTATCATTTTTTCCCTTCTTATTTTTCTCGTATTTCTTTTTTTCCATTTTATTCGTTTTTCCTGTTTTTTCCCATTCTTGTTTTTCTTGTTTCTTTTTTCTCCTTTTTTATTTCCCCCCTTTTTAGTCGTTTTTCTCGTTTTTCTCGTTATTTTCATTTTTACTTCTCATTTTTCTTTTTTTCTGTTATTTGTTTTTCCCGTTTTTCCCATTCTTCTTTCCCTTGTTATTCTTTTTTCCCCCTTCTATTTCTTTTTTGTTTTTTCCCTCTTTAGTCGCTCTTCCCACTCTTCTCATTTTTCTCTTGTTTCCATTTTTTTCTTTTTTCATGTTATTTCCCATTTTTTTCCTTGTTTTTCTTTTTTCCCCTTTCTCTTTTTTCTCTTTTTTCCCCTTTTTAGTAGTTTTTCTCATTTTTCTCATTTTTCTTTTTTTCCATTTTATTCGTTTTTCCAATTTTTTCTGGTTCTTGTCTTCCTTATTTTTCTTTTTTCCACTTTCTCTTTTTCTTCTTTTATTTTTTCCCTCTTTAGTCGTTTTTTCATTTTTCTCATTTTTTTTCCATTTTATTCATTTTTCCTGTTTTTTCCCATTCTTGTTTTTCTTTTCCCCCTTTCATTCCCCTTCTCCTTTTTCTCCTTTTTCTCTTTTATTCCTTTTTCCCATTTTTTCCCATTCTTGTCTTCCTTGTTTTTTCCACTTTCTCTTTTTCTTCTTTTCCCCCTCTTTAGTCGTTTTTCTCATTTTTCTCATTTTTCTTTTTTTCGATTTTATTTGTTTTTACCGTTTTTTCCCATTCCTGTTTTCCTTGTTTTTTTTCCCCTTTTCTCTTTTTTCTGTTTTATTTTTTCCCATTCTTGTCTTCCTTGTTTTTCTATTTTTCCACCTTCTCTTTTTCTTCTTCGTTTGTTTTCTCCCTTTTAAGTCGTTTTTCTCATTTTTCCTCTTTTTCATTTTTCTCGTTTTTCTTTTTATTCTATTTTATTCGTTTTTCCAGTTTTTTCCCGTTCTTGTTTTTCTTCTTTCTTTTTTCCCTATTTTTCCCATTCTTGTTTTCTCCCTTTTTAGTCATTTTTCTCATTTTTCTCATTTTTCCCATTCTCATTTTTCTCATTTTTCTTTTTCCCCCATTTTTTTCTTTTTTCATTTTATTTCCCATTTTTTTTCCTTGTTTTTCTTTGTTCCCCTTTCTCTTTTTTCTCTTTTTCCCCCTTTTTAGTAGTTTTTCTCATTTTTCTCATTTTTCTTTTTTTCCATTTTATTCGTTTTTCCCATTTTTTCTGGTTCTTGTCTTCCTTATTTTTCTTTTTTCCACTTTCTCTTTTTCTTCTTTTATTTTTTCCCTCTTTAGTCATTTTTTATTTTTCTCATTTTTCTTTTTTCCATTTTATTCATTTTTCCTGTTTTTTCCCATTCTTGTTTTTCTTTTCCCCCTTTTCTCTATTTTCCCTATTTTTCCCATTCTTGTTTTCTCCCTCTTTAGTCGTTTTTCTCATTTTTCCCATTCTCATTTTTCTCATTTTTCTTTTTTCCCCATTTTTTTCTTTTTTCATGTTATTTCCCATTTTTTCCCTTGTTCTTCTTTTTCCCCCTTTCTCTTTTTTCTCTTTTTTCCCCTTTTTAGTAGTTTTTCTCATTTTTCTCATTTTTCCATTTTATTCGTCTTTCCCGTTTTTCCCATTCTTCTTTCCCTTGTTTTTCTTTTTTCCCCCTTCTATTTCTTTTTTGTTTTTTCCCTCTTTAGTCGTTCTTCCCATTTTTCTCATTTTTCTCTTTTTCCATTTTTTTCTTTTTTCTTGTTATTTCCCATTTTTTCCCCTTGATTTTTCTTTGTTCCCCTTTCTCTTTTTTCTCTTTTTCCCCCTTTTTAGTAGTTTTTCTCATTTTTCTCATTTTTCTTTTTTTCCATTTTATTCGTTTTTCCCATTTTTTCTGGTTCTTGTTATTTCCCATTTTTTCCCCTTGATTTTTCTTTTTTCCACTTTCTCCTTTTATTTTTTCCCTCTTTTGTTGTTTTTTCTTTTTTTTCATATTTCTTTTTTCCAGTTTATTCATTTTTCCTGTTTTTTCCCATTCTTGTTTTCCTTTTCCCCCCTTTTCTCTTTTTTCCCTATTTTTCCCATTCTTGTTTTCTCCCTCTTTAGTCGTTTTTCTCATTTTTCTCATTTTTCCCATTCTCATTTTTCTCATTTTTCTTTTTTCCCCATTTTTTTCTTTTTTCCTGTTATTTCCCATTTTTTCCCGTATTTTTCTTTTTCCCCCTTTCTCCTTTTTCTCTTTTTTCCCCTTTTTAGTAGTTTTTCTCATTTTTCTCATTTTTCCATTTTATTCGTTTTTCCTGTTTTTTCCCATACTTCTTTTTCTTGTTTTTCTTTTTTCCTTTTTATTCGTTTTTCCTGTTTATTTCCCATTCTTGTTTTTCTTGTTTTTCTTTGTTCCACTTTCTCTTTTTCTTCTTCTTTTGTTTTTTCCCCCTTTAGTCGTTTTTATCATTTTTTCCCTTCTTATTTTTCTCGTATTTCTTTTTTTCCATTTTATTCGTTTTTCCTGTTTTTTCCCATTCTTGTTTTTCTTGTTTCTTTTTTCTCCTTTTTTATTTCCCCCCTTTTTAGTCGTTTTTCTCGTTTTTCTCGTTATTTTCATTTTTACTTCTCATTTTTCTTTTTTTCTGTTATTTGTTTTTCCCGTTTTTCCCATTCTTCTTTCCCTTGTTATTCTTTTTTCCCCCTTCTATTTCTTTTTTGTTTTTTCCCTCTTTAGTCGCTCTTCCCACTCTTCTCATTTTTCTCTTGTTTCCATTTTTTTCTTTTTTCATGTTATTTCCCATTTTTTTCCTTGTTTTTCTTTTTTCCCCTTTCTCTTTTTTCTCTTTTTTCCCCTTTTTAGTAGTTTTTCTCATTTTTCTCATTTTTCTTTTTTTCCATTTTATTCGTTTTTCCAATTTTTTCTGGTTCTTGTCTTCCTTATTTTTCTTTTTTCCACTTTCTCTTTTTCTTCTTTTATTTTTTCCCTCTTTAGTCGTTTTTTCATTTTTCTCATTTTTTTTCCATTTTATTCATTTTTCCTGTTTTTTCCCATTCTTGTTTTTCTTTTCCCCCTTTCATTCCCCTTCTCCTTTTTCTCCTTTTTCTCTTTTATTCCTTTTTCCCATTTTTTCCCATTCTTGTCTTCCTTGTTTTTTCCACTTTCTCTTTTTCTTCTTTTCCCCCTCTTTAGTCGTTTTTCTCATTTTTCTCATTTTTCTTTTTTTCGATTTTATTTGTTTTTACCGTTTTTTCCCATTCCTGTTTTCCTTGTTTTTTTTCCCCTTTTCTCTTTTTTCTGTTTTATTTTTTCCCATTCTTTTCTTCCTTGTTTTTCTATTTTTCCACCTTCTCTTTTTCTTCTTCGTTTGTTTTCTCCCTTTTAAGTCGTTTTTCTCATTTTTCCTCTTTTTCATTTTTCTCGTTTTTCTTTTTATTCTATTTTATTCGTTTTTCCAGTTTTTTCCCGTTCTTGTTTTTCTTCTTTCTTTTTTCCCTATTTTTCCCATTCTTGTTTTCTCCCTTTTTAGTCATTTTTCTCATTTTTCTCATTTTTCCCATTCTCATTTTTCTCATTTTTCTTTTTCCCCCATTTTTTTCTTTTTTCATTTTATTTCCCATTTTTTTTCCTTGTTTTTCTTTGTTCCCCTTTCTCTTTTTTCTCTTTTTCCCCCTTTTTAGTAGTTTTTCTCATTTTTCTCATTTTTCTTTTTTTCCATTTTATTCGTTTTTCCCATTTTTTCTGGTTCTTGTCTTCCTTATTTTTCTTTTTTCCACTTTCTCTTTTTCTTCTTTTATTTTTTCCCTCTTTAGTCATTTTTTATTTTTCTCATTTTTCTTTTTTCCATTTTATTCATTTTTCCTGTTTTTTCCCATTCTTGTTTTTCTTTTCCCCCTTTTCTCTATTTTCCCTATTTTTCCCATTCTTGTTTTCTCCCTCTTTAGTCGTTTTTCTCATTTTTCTCATTTTTCCCATTCTCATTTTTCTCATTTTTCTTTTTTCCCCATTTTTTTCTTTTTTCCTGTTATTTCCCATTTTTTCCCGTATTTTTCTTTTTCCCCCTTTCTCCTTTTTCTCTTTTTTCCCCTTTTTAGTAGTTTTTCTCATTTTTCTCATTTTTCCATTTTATTCGTTTTTCCTGTTTTTTCCCATACTTCTTTTTCTTGTTTTTCTTTTTTCCTTTTTATTCGTTTTTCCTGTTTATTTCCCATTCTTGTTTTTCTTGTTTTTCTTTGTTCCACTTTCTCTTTTTCTTCTTCTTTTGTTTTTTCCCCCTTTAGTCGTTTTTATCATTTTTTCCCTTCTTATTTTTCTCGTATTTCTTTTTTTCCATTTTATTCGTTTTTCCTGTTTTTTCCCATTCTTGTTTTTCTTGTTTCTTTTTTCTCCTTTTTTATTTCCCCCCTTTTTAGTCGTTTTTCTCGTTTTTCTCGTTATTTTCATTTTTACTTCTCATTTTTCTTTTTTTCTGTTATTTGTTTTTCCCGTTTTTCCCATTCTTCTTTCCCTTGTTATTCTTTTTTCCCCCTTCTATTTCTTTTTTGTTTTTTCCCTCTTTAGTCGCTCTTCCCACTCTTCTCATTTTTCTCTTGTTTCCATTTTTTTCTTTTTTCATGTTATTTCCCATTTTTTTCCTTGTTTTTCTTTTTTCCCCTTTCTCTTTTTTCTCTTTTTTCCCCTTTTTAGTAGTTTTTCTCATTTTTCTCATTTTTCTTTTTTTCCATTTTATTCGTTTTTCCAATTTTTTCTGGTTCTTGTCTTCCTTATTTTTCTTTTTTCCACTTTCTCTTTTTCTTCTTTTATTTTTTCCCTCTTTAGTCGTTTTTTCATTTTTCTCATTTTTTTTCCATTTTATTCATTTTTCCTGTTTTTTCCCATTCTTGTTTTTCTTTTCCCCCTTTCATTCCCCTTCTCCTTTTTCTCCTTTTTCTCTTTTATTCCTTTTTCCCATTTTTTCCCATTCTTGTCTTCCTTGTTTTTTCCACTTTCTCTTTTTCTTCTTTTCCCCCTCTTTAGTCGTTTTTCTCATTTTTCTCATTTTTCTTTTTTTCGATTTTATTTGTTTTTACCGTTTTTTCCCATTCCTGTTTTCCTTGTTTTTTTTCCCCTTTTCTCTTTTTTCTGTTTTATTTTTTCCCATTCTTGTCTTCCTTGTTTTTCTATTTTTCCACCTTCTCTTTTTCTTCTTCGTTTGTTTTCTCCCTTTTAAGTCGTTTTTCTCATTTTTCCTCTTTTTCATTTTTCTCGTTTTTCTTTTTATTCTATTTTATTCGTTTTTCCAGTTTTTTCCCGTTCTTGTTTTTCTTCTTTCTTTTTTCCCTATTTTTCCCATTCTTGTTTTCTCCCTTTTTAGTCATTTTTCTCATTTTTCTCATTTTTCCCATTCTCATTTTTCTCATTTTTCTTTTTCCCCCATTTTTTTCTTTTTTCATTTTATTTCCCATTTTTTTTCCTTGTTTTTCTTTGTTCCCCTTTCTCTTTTTTCTCTTTTTCCCCCTTTTTAGTAGTTTTTCTCATTTTTCTCATTTTTCTTTTTTTCCATTTTATTCGTTTTTCCCATTTTTTCTGGTTCTTGTCTTCCTTATTTTTCTTTTTTCCACTTTCTCTTTTTCTTCTTTTATTTTTTCCCTCTTTAGTCATTTTTTATTTTTCTCATTTTTCTTTTTTCCATTTTATTCATTTTTCCTGTTTTTTCCCATTCTTGTTTTTCTTTTCCCCCTTTTCTCTATTTTCCCTATTTTTCCCATTCTTGTTTTCTCCCTCTTTAGTCGTTTTTCTCATTTTTCCCATTCTCATTTTTCTCATTTTTCTTTTTTCCCCATTTTTTTCTTTTTTCATGTTATTTCCCATTTTTTCCCTTGTTCTTCTTTTTCCCCCTTTCTCTTTTTTCTCTTTTTTCCCCTTTTTAGTAGTTTTTCTCATTTTTCTCATTTTTCCATTTTATTCGTCTTTCCCGTTTTTCCCATTCTTCTTTCCCTTGTTTTTCTTTTTTCCCCCTTCTATTTCTTTTTTGTTTTTTCCCTCTTTAGTCGTTCTTCCCATTTTTCTCATTTTTCTCTTTTTCCATTTTTTTCTTTTTTCTTGTTATTTCCCATTTTTTCCCCTTGATTTTTCTTTGTTCCCCTTTCTCTTTTTTCTCTTTTTCCCCCTTTTTAGTAGTTTTTCTCATTTTTCTCATTTTTCTTTTTTTCCATTTTATTCGTTTTTCCCATTTTTTCTGGTTCTTGTTATTTCCCATTTTTTCCCCTTGATTTTTCTTTTTTCCACTTTCTCCTTTTATTTTTTCCCTCTTTTGTTGTTTTTTCTTTTTTTTCATATTTCTTTTTTCCAGTTTATTCATTTTTCCTGTTTTTTCCCATTCTTGTTTTCCTTTTCCCCCCTTTTCTCTTTTTTCCCTATTTTTCCCATTCTTGTTTTCTCCCTCTTTAGTCGTTTTTCTCATTTTTCTCATTTTTCCCATTCTCATTTTTCTCATTTTTCTTTTTTCCCCATTTTTTTCTTTTTTCCTGTTATTTCCCATTTTTTCCCGTATTTTTCTTTTTCCCCCTTTCTCCTTTTTCTCTTTTTTCCCCTTTTTAGTAGTTTTTCTCATTTTTCTCATTTTTCCATTTTATTCGTTTTTCCTGTTTTTTCCCATACTTCTTTTTCTTGTTTTTCTTTTTTCCTTTTTATTCGTTTTTCCTGTTTATTTCCCATTCTTGTTTTTCTTGTTTTTCTTTGTTCCACTTTCTCTTTTTCTTCTTCTTTTGTTTTTTCCCCCTTTAGTCGTTTTTATCATTTTTTCCCTTCTTATTTTTCTCGTATTTCTTTTTTTCCATTTTATTCGTTTTTCCTGTTTTTTCCCATTCTTGTTTTTCTTGTTTCTTTTTTCTCCTTTTTTATTTCCCCCCTTTTTAGTCGTTTTTCTCGTTTTTCTCGTTATTTTCATTTTTACTTCTCATTTTTCTTTTTTTCTGTTATTTGTTTTTCCCGTTTTTCCCATTCTTCTTTCCCTTGTTATTCTTTTTTCCCCCTTCTATTTCTTTTTTGTTTTTTCCCTCTTTAGTCGCTCTTCCCACTCTTCTCATTTTTCTCTTGTTTCCATTTTTTTCTTTTTTCATGTTATTTCCCATTTTTTTCCTTGTTTTTCTTTTTTCCCCTTTCTCTTTTTTCTCTTTTTTCCCCTTTTTAGTAGTTTTTCTCATTTTTCTCATTTTTCTTTTTTTCCATTTTATTCGTTTTTCCAATTTTTTCTGGTTCTTGTCTTCCTTATTTTTCTTTTTTCCACTTTCTCTTTTTCTTCTTTTATTTTTTCCCTCTTTAGTCGTTTTTTCATTTTTCTCATTTTTTTTCCATTTTATTCATTTTTCCTGTTTTTTCCCATTCTTGTTTTTCTTTTCCCCCTTTCATTCCCCTTCTCCTTTTTCTCCTTTTTCTCTTTTATTCCTTTTTCCCATTTTTTCCCATTCTTGTCTTCCTTGTTTTTTCCACTTTCTCTTTTTCTTCTTTTCCCCCTCTTTAGTCGTTTTTCTCATTTTTCTCATTTTTCTTTTTTTCGATTTTATTTGTTTTTACCGTTTTTTCCCATTCCTGTTTTCCTTGTTTTTTTTCCCCTTTTCTCTTTTTTCTGTTTTATTTTTTCCCATTCTTGTCTTCCTTGTTTTTCTATTTTTCCACCTTCTCTTTTTCTTCTTCGTTTGTTTTCTCCCTTTTAAGTCGTTTTTCTCATTTTTCCTCTTTTTCATTTTTCTCGTTTTTCTTTTTATTCTATTTTATTCGTTTTTCCAGTTTTTTCCCGTTCTTGTTTTTCTTCTTTCTTTTTTCCCTATTTTTCCCATTCTTGTTTTCTCCCTTTTTAGTCATTTTTCTCATTTTTCTCATTTTTCCCATTCTCATTTTTCTCATTTTTCTTTTTCCCCCATTTTTTTCTTTTTTCATTTTATTTCCCATTTTTTTTCCTTGTTTTTCTTTGTTCCCCTTTCTCTTTTTTCTCTTTTTCCCCCTTTTTAGTAGTTTTTCTCATTTTTCTCATTTTTCTTTTTTTCCATTTTATTCGTTTTTCCCATTTTTTCTGGTTCTTGTCTTCCTTATTTTTCTTTTTTCCACTTTCTCTTTTTCTTCTTTTATTTTTTCCCTCTTTAGTCATTTTTTATTTTTCTCATTTTTCTTTTTTCCATTTTATTCATTTTTCCTGTTTTTTCCCATTCTTGTTTTTCTTTTCCCCCTTTTCTCTATTTTCCCTATTTTTCCCATTCTTGTTTTCTCCCTCTTTAGTCGTTTTTCTCATTTTTCCCATTCTCATTTTTCTCATTTTTCTTTTTTCCCCATTTTTTTCTTTTTTCATGTTATTTCCCATTTTTTCCCTTGTTCTTCTTTTTCCCCCTTTCTCTTTTTTCTCTTTTTTCCCCTTTTTAGTAGTTTTTCTCATTTTTCTCATTTTTCCATTTTATTCGTCTTTCCCGTTTTTCCCATTCTTCTTTCCCTTGTTTTTCTTTTTTCCCCCTTCTATTTCTTTTTTGTTTTTTCCCTCTTTAGTCGTTCTTCCCATTTTTCTCATTTTTCTCTTTTTCCATTTTTTTCTTTTTTCTTGTTATTTCCCATTTTTTCCCCTTGATTTTTCTTTGTTCCCCTTTCTCTTTTTTCTCTTTTTCCCCCTTTTTAGTAGTTTTTCTCATTTTTCTCATTTTTCTTTTTTTCCATTTTATTCGTTTTTCCCATTTTTTCTGGTTCTTGTTATTTCCCATTTTTTCCCCTTGATTTTTCTTTTTTCCACTTTCTCCTTTTATTTTTTCCCTCTTTTGTTGTTTTTTCTTTTTTTTCATATTTCTTTTTTCCAGTTTATTCATTTTTCCTGTTTTTTCCCATTCTTGTTTTCCTTTTCCCCCCTTTTCTCTTTTTTCCCTATTTTTCCCATTCTTGTTTTCTCCCTCTTTAGTCGTTTTTCTCATTTTTCTCATTTTTCCCATTCTCATTTTTCTCATTTTTCTTTTTTCCCCATTTTTTTCTTTTTTCCTGTTATTTCCCATTTTTTCCCGTATTTTTCTTTTTCCCCCTTTCTCCTTTTTCTCTTTTTTCCCCTTTTTAGTAGTTTTTCTCATTTTTCTCATTTTTCCATTTTATTCGTTTTTCCTGTTTTTTCCCATACTTCTTTTTCTTGTTTTTCTTTTTTCCTTTTTATTCGTTTTTCCTGTTTATTTCCCATTCTTGTTTTTCTTGTTTTTCTTTGTTCCACTTTCTCTTTTTCTTCTTCTTTTGTTTTTTCCCCCTTTAGTCGTTTTTATCATTTTTTCCCTTCTTATTTTTCTCGTATTTCTTTTTTTCCATTTTATTCGTTTTTCCTGTTTTTTCCCATTCTTGTTTTTCTTGTTTCTTTTTTCTCCTTTTTTATTTCCCCCCTTTTTAGTCGTTTTTCTCGTTTTTCTCGTTATTTTCATTTTTACTTCTCATTTTTCTTTTTTTCTGTTATTTGTTTTTCCCGTTTTTCCCATTCTTCTTTCCCTTGTTATTCTTTTTTCCCCCTTCTATTTCTTTTTTGTTTTTTCCCTCTTTAGTCGCTCTTCCCACTCTTCTCATTTTTCTCTTGTTTCCATTTTTTTCTTTTTTCATGTTATTTCCCATTTTTTTCCTTGTTTTTCTTTTTTCCCCTTTCTCTTTTTTCTCTTTTTTCCCCTTTTTAGTAGTTTTTCTCATTTTTCTCATTTTTCTTTTTTTCCATTTTATTCGTTTTTCCAATTTTTTCTGGTTCTTGTCTTCCTTATTTTTCTTTTTTCCACTTTCTCTTTTTCTTCTTTTATTTTTTCCCTCTTTAGTCGTTTTTTCATTTTTCTCATTTTTTTTCCATTTTATTCATTTTTCCTGTTTTTTCCCATTCTTGTTTTTCTTTTCCCCCTTTCATTCCCCTTCTCCTTTTTCTCCTTTTTCTCTTTTATTCCTTTTTCCCATTTTTTCCCATTCTTGTCTTCCTTGTTTTTTCCACTTTCTCTTTTTCTTCTTTTCCCCCTCTTTAGTCGTTTTTCTCATTTTTCTCATTTTTCTTTTTTTCGATTTTATTTGTTTTTACCGTTTTTTCCCATTCCTGTTTTCCTTGTTTTTTTTCCCCTTTTCTCTTTTTTCTGTTTTATTTTTTCCCATTCTTTTCTTCCTTGTTTTTCTATTTTTCCACCTTCTCTTTTTCTTCTTCGTTTGTTTTCTCCCTTTTAAGTCGTTTTTCTCATTTTTCCTCTTTTTCATTTTTCTCGTTTTTCTTTTTATTCTATTTTATTCGTTTTTCCAGTTTTTTCCCGTTCTTGTTTTTCTTCTTTCTTTTTTCCCTATTTTTCCCATTCTTGTTTTCTCCCTTTTTAGTCATTTTTCTCATTTTTCTCATTTTTCCCATTCTCATTTTTCTCATTTTTCTTTTTCCCCCATTTTTTTCTTTTTTCATTTTATTTCCCATTTTTTTTCCTTGTTTTTCTTTGTTCCCCTTTCTCTTTTTTCTCTTTTTCCCCCTTTTTAGTAGTTTTTCTCATTTTTCTCATTTTTCTTTTTTTCCATTTTATTCGTTTTTCCCATTTTTTCTGGTTCTTGTCTTCCTTATTTTTCTTTTTTCCACTTTCTCTTTTTCTTCTTTTATTTTTTCCCTCTTTAGTCATTTTTTATTTTTCTCATTTTTCTTTTTTCCATTTTATTCATTTTTCCTGTTTTTTCCCATTCTTGTTTTTCTTTTCCCCCTTTTCTCTATTTTCCCTATTTTTCCCATTCTTGTTTTCTCCCTCTTTAGTCGTTTTTCTCATTTTTCTCATTTTTCCCATTCTCATTTTTCTCATTTTTCTTTTTTCCCCATTTTTTTCTTTTTTCCTGTTATTTCCCATTTTTTCCCGTATTTTTCTTTTTCCCCCTTTCTCCTTTTTCTCTTTTTTCCCCTTTTTAGTAGTTTTTCTCATTTTTCTCATTTTTCCATTTTATTCGTTTTTCCTGTTTTTTCCCATACTTCTTTTTCTTGTTTTTCTTTTTTCCTTTTTATTCGTTTTTCCTGTTTATTTCCCATTCTTGTTTTTCTTGTTTTTCTTTGTTCCACTTTCTCTTTTTCTTCTTCTTTTGTTTTTTCCCCCTTTAGTCGTTTTTATCATTTTTTCCCTTCTTATTTTTCTCGTATTTCTTTTTTTCCATTTTATTCGTTTTTCCTGTTTTTTCCCATTCTTGTTTTTCTTGTTTCTTTTTTCTCCTTTTTTATTTCCCCCCTTTTTAGTCGTTTTTCTCGTTTTTCTCGTTATTTTCATTTTTACTTCTCATTTTTCTTTTTTTCTGTTATTTGTTTTTCCCGTTTTTCCCATTCTTCTTTCCCTTGTTATTCTTTTTTCCCCCTTCTATTTCTTTTTTGTTTTTTCCCTCTTTAGTCGCTCTTCCCACTCTTCTCATTTTTCTCTTGTTTCCATTTTTTTCTTTTTTCATGTTATTTCCCATTTTTTTCCTTGTTTTTCTTTTTTCCCCTTTCTCTTTTTTCTCTTTTTTCCCCTTTTTAGTAGTTTTTCTCATTTTTCTCATTTTTCTTTTTTTCCATTTTATTCGTTTTTCCAATTTTTTCTGGTTCTTGTCTTCCTTATTTTTCTTTTTTCCACTTTCTCTTTTTCTTCTTTTATTTTTTCCCTCTTTAGTCGTTTTTTCATTTTTCTCATTTTTTTTCCATTTTATTCATTTTTCCTGTTTTTTCCCATTCTTGTTTTTCTTTTCCCCCTTTCATTCCCCTTCTCCTTTTTCTCCTTTTTCTCTTTTATTCCTTTTTCCCATTTTTTCCCATTCTTGTCTTCCTTGTTTTTTCCACTTTCTCTTTTTCTTCTTTTCCCCCTCTTTAGTCGTTTTTCTCATTTTTCTCATTTTTCTTTTTTTCGATTTTATTTGTTTTTACCGTTTTTTCCCATTCCTGTTTTCCTTGTTTTTTTTCCCCTTTTCTCTTTTTTCTGTTTTATTTTTTCCCATTCTTGTCTTCCTTGTTTTTCTATTTTTCCACCTTCTCTTTTTCTTCTTCGTTTGTTTTCTCCCTTTTAAGTCGTTTTTCTCATTTTTCCTCTTTTTCATTTTTCTCGTTTTTCTTTTTATTCTATTTTATTCGTTTTTCCAGTTTTTTCCCGTTCTTGTTTTTCTTCTTTCTTTTTTCCCTATTTTTCCCATTCTTGTTTTCTCCCTTTTTAGTCATTTTTCTCATTTTTCTCATTTTTCCCATTCTCATTTTTCTCATTTTTCTTTTTCCCCCATTTTTTTCTTTTTTCATTTTATTTCCCATTTTTTTTCCTTGTTTTTCTTTGTTCCCCTTTCTCTTTTTTCTCTTTTTCCCCCTTTTTAGTAGTTTTTCTCATTTTTCTCATTTTTCTTTTTTTCCATTTTATTCGTTTTTCCCATTTTTTCTGGTTCTTGTCTTCCTTATTTTTCTTTTTTCCACTTTCTCTTTTTCTTCTTTTATTTTTTCCCTCTTTAGTCATTTTTTATTTTTCTCATTTTTCTTTTTTCCATTTTATTCATTTTTCCTGTTTTTTCCCATTCTTGTTTTTCTTTTCCCCCTTTTCTCTATTTTCCCTATTTTTCCCATTCTTGTTTTCTCCCTCTTTAGTCGTTTTTCTCATTTTTCCCATTCTCATTTTTCTCATTTTTCTTTTTTCCCCATTTTTTTCTTTTTTCATGTTATTTCCCATTTTTTCCCTTGTTCTTCTTTTTCCCCCTTTCTCTTTTTTCTCTTTTTTCCCCTTTTTAGTAGTTTTTCTCATTTTTCTCATTTTTCCATTTTATTCGTCTTTCCCGTTTTTCCCATTCTTCTTTCCCTTGTTTTTCTTTTTTCCCCCTTCTATTTCTTTTTTGTTTTTTCCCTCTTTAGTCGTTCTTCCCATTTTTCTCATTTTTCTCTTTTTCCATTTTTTTCTTTTTTCTTGTTATTTCCCATTTTTTCCCCTTGATTTTTCTTTGTTCCCCTTTCTCTTTTTTCTCTTTTTCCCCCTTTTTAGTAGTTTTTCTCATTTTTCTCATTTTTCTTTTTTTCCATTTTATTCGTTTTTCCCATTTTTTCTGGTTCTTGTTATTTCCCATTTTTTCCCCTTGATTTTTCTTTTTTCCACTTTCTCCTTTTATTTTTTCCCTCTTTTGTTGTTTTTTCTTTTTTTTCATATTTCTTTTTTCCAGTTTATTCATTTTTCCTGTTTTTTCCCATTCTTGTTTTCCTTTTCCCCCCTTTTCTCTTTTTTCCCTATTTTTCCCATTCTTGTTTTCTCCCTCTTTAGTCGTTTTTCTCATTTTTCTCATTTTTCCCATTCTCATTTTTCTCATTTTTCTTTTTTCCCCATTTTTTTCTTTTTTCCTGTTATTTCCCATTTTTTCCCGTATTTTTCTTTTTCCCCCTTTCTCCTTTTTCTCTTTTTTCCCCTTTTTAGTAGTTTTTCTCATTTTTCTCATTTTTCCATTTTATTCGTTTTTCCTGTTTTTTCCCATACTTCTTTTTCTTGTTTTTCTTTTTTCCTTTTTATTCGTTTTTCCTGTTTATTTCCCATTCTTGTTTTTCTTGTTTTTCTTTGTTCCACTTTCTCTTTTTCTTCTTCTTTTGTTTTTTCCCCCTTTAGTCGTTTTTATCATTTTTTCCCTTCTTATTTTTCTCGTATTTCTTTTTTTCCATTTTATTCGTTTTTCCTGTTTTTTCCCATTCTTGTTTTTCTTGTTTCTTTTTTCTCCTTTTTTATTTCCCCCCTTTTTAGTCGTTTTTCTCGTTTTTCTCGTTATTTTCATTTTTACTTCTCATTTTTCTTTTTTTCTGTTATTTGTTTTTCCCGTTTTTCCCATTCTTCTTTCCCTTGTTATTCTTTTTTCCCCCTTCTATTTCTTTTTTGTTTTTTCCCTCTTTAGTCGCTCTTCCCACTCTTCTCATTTTTCTCTTGTTTCCATTTTTTTCTTTTTTCATGTTATTTCCCATTTTTTTCCTTGTTTTTCTTTTTTCCCCTTTCTCTTTTTTCTCTTTTTTCCCCTTTTTAGTAGTTTTTCTCATTTTTCTCATTTTTCTTTTTTTCCATTTTATTCGTTTTTCCAATTTTTTCTGGTTCTTGTCTTCCTTATTTTTCTTTTTTCCACTTTCTCTTTTTCTTCTTTTATTTTTTCCCTCTTTAGTCGTTTTTTCATTTTTCTCATTTTTTTTCCATTTTATTCATTTTTCCTGTTTTTTCCCATTCTTGTTTTTCTTTTCCCCCTTTCATTCCCCTTCTCCTTTTTCTCCTTTTTCTCTTTTATTCCTTTTTCCCATTTTTTCCCATTCTTGTCTTCCTTGTTTTTTCCACTTTCTCTTTTTCTTCTTTTCCCCCTCTTTAGTCGTTTTTCTCATTTTTCTCATTTTTCTTTTTTTCGATTTTATTTGTTTTTACCGTTTTTTCCCATTCCTGTTTTCCTTGTTTTTTTTCCCCTTTTCTCTTTTTTCTGTTTTATTTTTTCCCATTCTTTTCTTCCTTGTTTTTCTTTTTTCCACTTTCTCTTTTCCTTCTTTTGTTTTTTCCCTCTTTAGTCGTTTTTCTCATTTTTCTCATTTTTCTTTTTTTCAATTTTATTTGTTTTTTCCGTTTTTTCAGTTTTTTCCCATTCCTGTTTTCCTTGTTTTTCTTTTTTCCCCTTTTCTCTTTTTTCTCTGTTTTATTTTTCCCCATTCTTTTCTTCCTTGTTTTTCTTTTTTCCACTTTCTCTTTTCCTTCTTTTGTTTTTTCCCTCTTTAGTCGTTTTTCTCATTTTTCTCATTTTCTCTTTTTTCCATTTTATTCGTGTTTCCTGTTTTTTCCCCATTCTTGTTTTTCTTGTTTTTCTCATTTTTCTCCTTCTCATTTTTCTCCTTTTCCTCTTTTTTCCATTTTATTCCTTTTATCCGGTTTTTCCCATTCTTGTCTTCATTGTTTTTCTATTTTTCCACCTTCTATTTTTCTTCTTTCTTTCCCCCCCTTTTTAGTCGTTTTTCTCTTTTTTTTCATTTTTACTTCTCATTTTTCTTTTTTTCTTTTTTATTTGTTTTTCCCGTTGTTTCCCATTCTTCTTTCCCTTGTTTTTCTTTTTCCCCCCTTCTATTTCTTTTTTGTTTTTCCCTCTTTAGTCGTTCTTCCCATTTTTCTCATTTTCTCTTTTTTCCATTTTTTTCTTTTTTCATGTTATTTCCCATTTTTTCCTTGTTTTTCTTTTTTCCCCTTTTCCCTTTTTTCCCCTAATTTTCCCATTCTTGTTTCCTCCCTCTTTTGTCGTTTTTCTCATTTTTCTCATTTTTCCCATTCTCATTTTTCTCATTTTTCTTTTTTTTCCATTTTTTTCTTTTTTCATGTTATTTCCCATTTTTTCCCTTGTTTTTCTTTTTCCCCCTTTCTCTTTTTTTCTTTTTTTCCCCTTTTTAGTAGTTTTTCTCATTTTTCTCATTTTTCCATTTTATTCGTTTTTCCTGTTTTTTCCCATACTTCTTTTTCTTCTTTTTCTTTTTTCCTTTTTATTCGTTTTTCCTTTTTATTTCCCATTCTTGTTTTTCTTGTTTCTCTTGTTTCCCATTTTTCCTTTTTTCTCTTTTTCCTTTTCCTCCCTTTTTAGTAGTTTTTCTCGTTTTTCTTGTTTTTCTCATTTTTTCCCTTCTCATTTTTCTCATTTTTCTTTTTTTCCATTGTATTTGTTTTTCCCATTTTTTCCCATTCTTGTTTTTCTTGTTTCCCCCTTTTTCCTTCTTTCTCTTTTTCCTTTTTCCTTCTTCTTAGTCGTTTTTCTAATTTTTCTCATTTTTACCCTTCTCATTTTTCTTTTTTTTCCATTTTATTCATTTTTCCCATTTTCTCCCATTCTTGTTTTTCTTGTTTTTCTTTGTTCCACTTTCTCTTTTTCTTCTTTTATTTTTCCCCTCTTTAGTCGTTTTTATCATTTTTCCCCTTCTTATTTTTCTCGTATTTCTTTTTTTCCATTTTATTCTTTTTTCCTGTTTTTTCCCATTCTTGTTTTTCTTGTTTTTCTTTTTTCTCCTTTTTTCTTTCCCCCCCTTTTTAGTCGTTTTTCTCTTTTTTTCATTTTTACTTCTCATTTTTCTTTTTTTCTGTTTTATTTGTTTTTCCCGTTGTTTCCCATTCTTCTTTCCCTTGTTTTTCTTTTTTTCCCCTTCTCTTTCTCTTTTGTTTTTCCCTCTTTAGTCGTTCTTCTCATTTTTCTCATTTTTCTCTTTTTCCCATTTTTTTCTTTTTTCATGTTATTTCCCATTTTTTTCCTTGTTTTTCTTTTTTCCCCTTTCTCTTTTTTCTCTTTTTTCCCATTTTTAGTAGTTTTTCTCATTTTTCTCATTTCTCTTTTTTCCCTTTTTAGTAGTTTTTCTCATTTTTCTAATTTTCCCATTCTAATTTTTCTAATTTTTCTAATTTTTTCCATTTAATTCGTTTAATTTTTTATTTCCTCCTTTTTTTAGTCATTTTTCTCATTTTTCTCGTTTTTTTCATATTTACTTCTCATTTTTCTTTTTTTCTGTTTTATTTGTTTTTCCTGTTTTTTCCCATTCTTCTTTCCCTTGTTTTTCTTTTTTCCCTCTTCTATTTCTTTTTTGTTTTCTCCCTCTTTAGTCGTTTTTCTAGTTTTTCTCATTTTTCCCATTCTCATTTTTCTCATTTTTCTTTTTTCCCATTTTATTCTTTTTTCATGTTATTTCCCATTTTTTTCCTTGTTTTTCTTTTTTCCCCTTTCTCTTTTTTCTCTTTTTTCCCTTTTTAGTAGTTTTTCTCATTTTTTATTCATTTTTTCCATTTTATTCATTTTTCCTGTTTTTTCCCATTCTTGTTTTTCTTGTTTTTCTTTTTTCTCCTTTTTTCTTTCCCCCCCTTTTTAGTCGTTTTTCTCGTTTTTTTCATTTTTACTTCTCATTTTTCTTTTTTTCTGTTTTATTTGTTTTTCCCGTTGTTTCCCATTCTTCTTTCCCTTGTTTTTCTTTTTTCCCCCTTCTCTTTTTTCTCTTTTTTCCCTTTTTAGTAGTTTTTCTCATTTTTCTCATTTTTCCCATTCTCATTTTTCTCATTTTTCATTTTCCCCATTTTTTTCTTTTTTCATGTTATTTCCCATTTTTTCCTTGTTTTTCTTTTTTCCCCTTTCTCTTTTTTCCCTTTTTAGTAGTTTTTCTCATTTTTCTCATTTTTACCCTACTCATTTTTCTTTTTTTTCCATTTTATTCATTTTTCCCATTTTCTCCCATTCTTGTTTTTATTGTTTTTCTTTGTTCCACTTTCTCTTTTTCTTCTTTTATTTTTCCCCTCTTTAGTCATTTTTATCATTTTTCCCCTTCTTATTTTTCTCGTATTTCTTTTTTTCCATTTTATTCTTTTTTCCTGTTTTTTCCCATTCTTGTTTTTCTTGTTTTTCTTGTTTCTCCTTTTTTCTTTCCCCCCCTTTTTAGTCGTTTTTCTCTTTTTTTTCATTTTTACTTCTCATTTTTCTTTTTTTCTGTTTTATTTGTTTTTCCCGTTGTTTCCCATTCTTCTTTCCCTTGTTTTTCTTTTATTCCCCATCTCTTTCTCTTTTGTTTTTTCCCTCTTTAGTCGTTCTTCTCATTTTTCTCATTTTTCTCTTTTTCCCATTTTTTTCTTTTTTCATGTTATTTCCCATTTTTTTCCTTGTTTTTCTTTTTTCCCCTTTCTCTTTTTTCTCTTTTTTCACCTTTTTAGTAGTTTTTCTCATTTTTCTCATTTCTCTTTTTTCCCTTTTTAGTAGTTTTTCTCATTTTTCTAATTTTCCCATTCTAATTTTTCTAATTTTTCTAATTTTTTCCATTTAATTCGTTTAATTTTTTATTTCCTCCTTTTTTTAGTCATTTTTCTCATTTTTCTCGTTTTTTTCATATTTACTTCTCATTTTTCTTTTTTTCTGTTTTATTTGTTTTTCCTGTTTTTTCCCATTCTTCTTTCCCTTGTTTTTCTTTTTTCCCTCTTCTATTTCTTTTTTGTTTTCTCCCTCTTTAGTCGTTTTTCTAGTTTTTCTCATTTTTCCCATTCTCATTTTTCTCATTTTTCTTTTTTCCCATTTTATTCTTTTTTCATGTTATTTCCCATTTTTTTCCTTGTTTTTCTTTTTTCCCCTTTCTCTTTTTTCTCTTTTTTCCTTTTTTAGTAGTTTTTCTCATTTTTTATTCATTTTTTCCATTTTATTCATTTTTCCTGTTTTTTCCCATTCTTGTTTTTCTTGTTTTTCTTTTTTCTCCTTTTTTCTTTCCCCCCCTTTTTAGTCGTTTTTCTCGTTTTTTTCATTTTTACTTCTCATTTTTCTTTTTTTCTGTTTTATTTGTTTTTCCCGTTGTTTCCCATTCTTCTTTCCCTTCTTTTTCTTTTTTTCCCCTTCTCTTTTTTCTCTTTTTTCCCTTTTTAGTAGTTTTTCTCATTTTTCTCATTTTTCCCATTCTCATTTTTCTCATTTTTCTTTTTCCCCATTTTTTTCTTTTTTCATGTTATTTCCCATTTTTTCCTTGTTTTTCTTTTTTCCCCTTTCTCTTTTTTCCCTTTTTAGTAGTTTTTCTCATTTTTCTCATTTTTACCCTACTCATTTTTCTTTTTTTTCCATTTTATTCATTTTTCCCATTTTCTCCCATTCTTGTTTTTATTGTTTTTCTTTGTTCCACTTTCTCTTTTTCTTCTTTTATTTTTCCCCTCTTTAGTCATTTTTATCATTTTTCCCCTTCTTATTTTTCTCGTATTTCTTTTTTTCCATTTTATTCTTTTTTCCTGTTTTTTCCCATTCTTGTTTTTCTTGTTTTTCTTTTTTCTCCTTTTTTCTTTCCCCCCCTTTTTAGTCGTTTTTCTCTTTTTTTTCATTTTTACTTCTCATTTTTCTTTTTTTCTGTTTTATTTGTTTTTCCCGTTGTTTCCCATTCTTCTTTCCCTTGTTTTTCTTTTATTCCCCATCTCTTTCTCTTTTGTTTTTTCCCTCTTTAGTCGTTCTTCTCATTTTTCTCATTTTTCTCTTTTTCCCATTTTTTCTTTTTTCATGTTATTTCCCATTTTTTCCTTGTTTTTATTTTTTCCCCTTTCTCTTTTTTCTCTTTTTTCCCTTTTTAGTAGTTTTTCTCATTTTTCTCATTTTTACCCTTCTCATTTTTCTTTTTTTTCCATTTTATTCATTTTTCCCATTTTCTCCCATTCTTGTTTTTCTTGTTTTTCTTTGTTCCACTTTCTCTTTTTCTTCTTTTATTTTTCCCCTCTTTAGTCGTTCTTATCATTTTTCCCCTTCTTATTTTTCTCGTATTTCTTTTTTTCCATTTTATTCTTTTTTCCTGTTTTTTTCCATTCTTGTTTTTCTTGTTTTTCTTTTTTCTCCTTTTTTCTTTCCCCCCCTTTTTAGTCGTTTTTCTCTTTTTTTCATTTTTACTTCTCATTTTTCTTTTTTTCTGTTTTATTTGTTTTTCCCGTTGTTTCCCATTCTTCTTTCCCTTGTTTTTCTTTTTTTCCCCTTCTCTTTCTCTTTTGTTTTTCCCTCTTTAGTCGTTCTTCTCGTTTTTCTCATTTTTCTCTTTTTCCCATTTTTTTCTTTTTTCATGTTATTTCCCATTTTTTTCCTTGTTTTTCTTTTTTCCCCTTTCTCTTTTTTCTCTTTTTTCACCTTTTTAGTAGTTTTTCTCATTTTTCTCATTTCTCTTTTTTCCCTTTTTAGTAGTTTTTCTCATTTTTCTAATTTTCCCATTCTAATTTTTCTAATTTTTCTAATTTTTTCCATTTAATTCGTTTAATTTTTTATTTCCTCCTTTTTTTAGTCATTTTTCTCATTTTTCTCGTTTTTTTCATATTTACTTCTCATTTTTCTTTTTTTCTGTTTTATTTGTTTTTCCTGTTTTTTCCCATTCTTCTTTCCCTTGTTTTTCTTTTTTCCCTCTTCTATTTCTTTTTTGTTTTCTCCCTCTTTAGTCGTTTTTCTAGTTTTTCTCATTTTTCTCATTCTCATTTTTCTCATTTTTCTTTTTTCCCATTTTATTCTTTTTTCATGTTATTTCCCATTTTTTTCCTTGTTTTTCTTTTTTCCCCTTTCTCTTTTTTCTCTTTTTTCCCTTTTTAGTAGTTTTTCTCATTTTTTATTCATTTTTTCCATTTTATTCGTTTTTCCTGTTTTTTCCCATTCTTGTTTTTCTTGTTTTTCTTTTTTCTCCTTTTTTCTTTTCCCCCCTTTTTAGTCGTTTTTCTCGTTTTTTTCATTTTTACTTCTCATTTTTCTTTTTTTCTGTTTTATTTGTTTTTCCCGTTGTTTTCCATTCTTCTTTCCCTTGTTTTTCTTTTTTTCCCCTTCTCTTTTTTCTCTTTTTATCCCTTTTTAGTAGTTTTTCTCATTTTTCTCATTTTTCCCATTCTCATTTTTCTCCTTTTTCTTTTTCCCCATTTTTTTCTTTTTTCATGTTATTTCCCATTTTTTCCTTGTTTTTCTTTTTTCCCCTTTCTCTTTTTTCCCTTTTTAGTAGTTTTTCTCATTTTTCTCATTTTTACCCTACTCATTTTTCTTTTTTTTCCATTTTATTCATTTTTCCCATTTTCTCCCATTCTTGTTTTTATTGTTTTTCTTTGTTCCACTTTCTCTTTTTCTTCTTTTATTTTTCCCCTCTTTAGTCATTTTTATCATTTTTCCCCTTCTTATTTTTCTCGTATTTCTTTTTTTCCATTTTATTCTTTTTTCCTGTTTTTTCCCATTCTTGTTTTTCTTGTTTTTCTTTTTTCTCCTTTTTTCTTTCCCCCCCTTTTTAGTCGTTTTTCTCTTTTTTTTCATTTTTACTTCTCATTTTTCTTTTTTTCTGTTTTATTTGTTTTTCCCGTTGTTTCCCATTCTTCTTTCCCTTGTTTTTCTTTTATTCCCCATCTCTTTCTCTTTTGTTTTTTCCCTCTTTAGTCGTTCTTCTCATTTTTCTCATTTTTCTCTTTTTCCCATTTTTTCTTTTTTCATGTTATTTCCCATTTTTTCCTTGTTTTTATCTTTTCCCCTTTCTCTTTTTTCTCTTTTTTCCCTTTTTAGTAGTTTTTCTCATTTTTCTCATTTTTACCCTTCTCATTTTTCTTTTTTTTCCATTTTATTCATTTTTCCCATTTTCTCCCATTCTTGTTTTTCTTGTTTTTCTTTGTTCCACTTTCTCTTTTTCTTCTTTTATTTTTCCCCTCTTTAGTCATTTTTATCATTTTTCCCCTTCTTATTTTTCTCGTATTTCTTTTTTTCCATTTTATTCTTTTTTCCTGTTTTTTTCCATTCTTGTTTTTCTTGTTTTTCTTTTTTCTCCTTTTTTCTTTCCCCCCCTTTTTAGTCGTTTTTCTCTTTTTATCATTTTTACTTCTCATTTTTCTTTTTTTCTGTTTTATTTGTTTTTCCCGTTGTTTCCCATTCTTCTTTCCCTTGTTTTTCTTTTTTTCCCCTTCTCTTTCTCTTTTGTTTTTCCCTCTTTAGTCGTTCTTCTCATTTTTCTCATTTTTCTCTTTTTCCCATTTTTTTCTTTTTTCATGTTATTTCCCATTTTTTTCCTTGTTTTTCTTTTTTCCCCTTTCTCTTTTTTCTCTTTTTTCACCTTTTTAGTAGTTTTTCTCATTTTTCTCATTTCTCTTTTTTCCCTTTTTAGTAGTTTTTCTCATTTTTCTAATTTTCCCATTCTAATTTTTCTAATTTTTCTAATTTTTTCCATTTAATTTGTTTAATTTTTTATTTCCTCCTTTTTTTAGTCATTTTTTTCATTTTTCTCATTTTTTTCATATTTACTTCTCATTTTTCTTTTTTTCTGTTTTATTTGTTTTTCCTGTTTTTTCCCATTCTTCTTTCCCTTGTTTTTCTTTTTTCCCTCTTCTATTTCTTTTTTGTTTTCTCCCTCTTTAGTCGTTTTTCTAGTTTTTCTCATTTTTCCCATTCTCATTTTTCTCATTTTTCTTTTTTCCCATTTTATTCTTTTTTCATGTTATTTCCCATTTTTTTCCTTGTTTTTCTTTTTTCCCCTTTCTCTTTTTTCTCTTTTTTCCCTTTTTAGTAGTTTTTCTCATTTTTTATTCATTTTTTCCATTTTATTCGTTTTTCCTGTTTTTTCCCATTCTTGTTTTTCTTGTTTTTCTTTTTTCTCCTTTTTTCTTTTCCCCCCTTTTTAGTCGTTTTTCTCGTTTTTTTCATTTTTACTTCTCATTTTTCTTTTTTTCTGTTTTATTTGTTTTTCCCGTTGTTTTCCATTCTTCTTTCCCTTGTTTTTCTTTTTTTCCCCTTCTCTTTTTTCTCTTTTTTCCCTTTTTAGTAGTTTTTCTCATTTTTCTCATTTTTCCCATTCTCATTTTTCTCATTTTTCTTTTTCCCCATTTTTTTCTTTTTTCATGTTATTTCCCATTTTTTCCTTGTTTTTCTTTTTTCCCCTTTCTCTTTTTTCCCTTTTTAGTAGTTTTTCTCATTTTTCTCATTTTTACCCTACTCATTTTTCTTTTTTTTCCATTTTATTCATTTTTCCCATTTTCTCCCATTCTTGTTTTTATTGTTTTTCTTTGTTCCACTTTCTCTTTTTCTTCTTTTATTTTTCCCCTCTTTAGTCATTTTTATCATTTTTCCCCTTCTTATTTTTCTCGTATTTCTTTTTTTCCATTTTATTCTTTTTTCCTGTTTTTTCCCATTCTTGTTTTTCTTGTTTTTCTTTTTTCTCCTTTTTTCTTTCCCCCCCTTTTTAGTCGTTTTTCTCTTTTTTTTCATTTTTACTTCTCATTTTTCTTTTTTTCTGTTTTATTTGTTTTTCCCGTTGTTTCCCATTCTTCTTTCCCTTGTTTTTCTTTTATTCCCCATCTCTTTCTCTTTTGTTTTTTCCCTCTTTAGTCGTTCTTCTCATTTTTCTCATTTTTCTCTTTTTCCCATTTTTTCTTTTTTCATGTTATTTCCCATTTTTTCCTTGTTTTTATTTTTTCCCCTTTCTCTTTTTTCTCTTTTTTCCCTTTTTAGTAGTTTTTCTCATTTTTCTCATTTCTCTTTTTTCCCTTTTTAGTAGTTTTTCTCATTTTTCTAATTTTCCCATTCTAATTTTTCTAATTTTTCTAATTTTTTCCATTTAATTCGTTTAATTTTTTATTTCCTCCTTTTTTTAGTCATTTTTCTCATTTTTCTCATTTTTTTCATATTTACTTCTCATTTTTCTTTTTTTCTGTTTTATTTGTTTTTCCTGTTTTTTCCCATTCTTCTTTCCCTTGTTTTTCTTTTTTCCCTCTTCTATTTCTTTTTTGTTTTCTCCCTCTTTAGTCGTTTTTCTAGTTTTTCTCATTTTTCCCATTCTCATTTTTCTCATTTTTCTTTTTTCCCATTTTATTCTTTTTTCATGTTATTTCCCATTTTTTTCCTTGTTTTTCTTTTTTCCCCTTTCTCTTTTTTCTCTTTTTTCCCTTTTTAGTAGTTTTTCTCATTTTTTATTCATTTTTTCCATTTTATTCGTTTTTCCTGTTTTTTCCCATTCTTGTTTTTCTTGTTTTTCTTTTTTCTCCTTTTTTCTTTTCCCCCCTTTTTAGTCGTTTTTCTCATTTTTTTCATTTTTACTTCTCATTTTTCTTTTTTTCTGTTTTATTTGTTTTTCCCGTTGTTTTCCATTCTTCTTTCCCTTGTTTTTCTTTTTTTCCCCTTCTCTTTTTTCTCTTTTTTCCCTTTTTAGTAGTTTTTCTCATTTTTCTCATTTTTCCCATTCTCATTTTTCTCATTTTTCTTTTTCCCCATTTTTTTCTTTTTTCATGTTATTTCCCATTTTTTCCTTGTTTTTCTTTTTTCCCCTTTCTCTTTTTTCCCTTTTTTGTAGTTTTTCTCATTTTTCTCATTTTTACCCTTCTCATTTTTCTTTTTTTTCCATTTTATTCATTTTTCCCATTTTCTCCCATTCTTGTTTTTCTTGTTTTTCTTTGTTCCACTTTCTCTTTTTCTTCTTTTATTTTTCCCCTCTTTAGTCGTTTTTATCATTTTACCCCTTCTTATTTTTCTCGTATTTCTTTTTTTCCATTTTATTCTATTTTCCTGTTTTTTCCCATTCTTGTTTTTCTTGTTTTTCTTTTTTCTCCTTTTTTCTTTCCCCCCCTTTTTAGTCGTTTTTCTCTTTTTTTCATTTTTACTTCTCATTTTTCTTTTTTTCTGTTTTATTTGTTTTTCCCGTTGTTTCCCATTCTTCTTTCCCTTGTTTTTCTTTTTTCCCCTTCTCTTTCTCTTTTGTTTTTCCCTCTTTAGTCGTTCTTCTCATTTTTTCATTTTTCTCTTTTTCCCATTTTTTTCTTTTTTCATGTTATTTCCCATTTTTTTCCTTGTTTTTCTTTTTTCCCCTTTCTCTTTTTTCTCTTTTTTCCCCTTTTTAGTAGTTTTTCTCATTTTTCTAATTTTCCCATTCTAATTTTTCGAATTTTTCTAATTTTTTCCATTTTATTCGTTTAATTTTTTATTTCCCCCCTTTTTAGTAGTTTTTCTCATTTTTCTCTTTTTTTTCATATTTACTTCTCATTTTTCTTTTTTTCTGTTTTATTTGTTTTTCCCGTTTTTTCCCATTCTTCTTTCCCTTGTTTTTCTTTTTTCCCTCTTCTATTGCATTTTTGTTTTCTCCCTCTTTAGTCGTTTTTCTCGTTTTTCTCATTTTTCCCATTCTCATTTTTCTCATTTTTCTTTTTTCCCATTTTTTTCTTTTTTCATGTTATTTCCCATTTTTTTCCTTGTTTTTCTTTTTTCCCCTTTATCTTTTTTCTCTTTTTTCCCTTTTTAGTCGTTCTTCTCATTTTTCTCATTTTTCTCTTTTTCCCATTTTTTTCTTTTTTCATGTTATTTCCCATTTTTTTCCTTGTTTTTCTTTTTTCCCCTTTCTCTTTTTTCTCTTTTTTCCCCTTTTTAGTAGTTTTTCCCCTTTCTCTTTTTTCTCTTTTTTCCCTTTTTAGTAGTTTTTCTCATTTTTCTAATTTTCCCATTCTAATTTTTCGAAGTTTTCTAATTTTTTCCATTTAATTCGTTTAATTTTTTATTTTCCCCCCTTTTTAGTCGTTTTTCTCGTTTTTTTCATATTTACTTCTCATTTTTCTTTTTTTCTGTTTTATTTGTTTTTCCCGTTTTTTCCCATTCTTCTTTCCCTTGTTTTTCTTTTTTCCCTCTTCTATTTTTTTTTTGTTTTCTCCCTCTTTAGTCGTTTTTCTCGTTTTTCTCATTTTTCCCATTCTCATTTTTCTCATTTTTCTTTTTTCCCATTTTTTTCTTTTTTCATGTTATTTCCCATTTTTTCCTTGTTTTTCTTTTTTCCCCTTTCTCTTTTTTCTCTTTTTTCCCTTTTTAGTAGTTTTTCTCATTTTTTTTCATTTTTCCCCTTTTTTTAATCGTTTTTCCCATTTTTATCCATTCTTGTCTTTCTTGTTTTTCTTTTTTTCCACTTTTATTCCACTTTCTTTTTTCTTCTTTTGTTTTTCCCATCTTTAGTCGTTTTTATCATTTTTCCCCTTCTTATTTTTCTCGTGTTTCTTTTTTCCATTTTATTCCTTTTTCCTGTTTTTTCCCATTCTTGTTTTTCTTGTTTTTCTTTTTTCACCTTTTTTCTTTTCCCCCCTTTTTAGTCGCTTTTCTCGTTTTTTTCATTTTTACTTCTCATTTTTCTTTTTTTTTGTTTTATTTGTTTTTCCTGTTGTTTCCCATTCTTCTTTCCCTTGTTTTTCTTTTTTCCCCCTTCTCTTTCTCTTTTGTTTTTTCCCTCTTTAGTCGTTCTTCTCATTTTTCTCATTTTTCTCTTTTTCCCATTTTTTTCTTTTTTCATGTTATTTCCCATTTTTTTCCTTGTTTTTCTTTTTTCCCCTTTCTCTTTTTTCTCTTTTTTCCCCTTTTTAGTATTTTTTCTCATTTTTCTCATTTCTCTTTTTTCCCTTTTTAGTAGTTTTTCTCATTTTTCTAATTTTCCCATTCTAATTTTTCGAAGTTTTCTAATTTTTTCCATTTAATTCGTTTAATTTTTTATTTTCCCCCCTTTTTAGTCGTTTTTCTCGTTTTTCTCGTTTTTTTTCATATTTACTTCTCATTTTTCTTTTTTTCTGTTTTATTTGTTTTTCCCGTTTTTTCCCATTCTTCTTTCCCTTGTTTTTCTTTTTTCCCTCTTCTATTTCTTTTTTGTTTTCTCCCTCTTTAGTCGTTTTTCTCGTTTTTCTCATTTTTCCCATTCTCATTTTTCTCATTTTTCTTTTTTCCCATTTTTTTCTTTTTTCATGTTATTTCCCATTTTTTCCTTGTTTTTCTTTTTTCCCCTTTCTCTTTTTTCTCTTTTTTCCCTTTTTAGTAGTTTTTCTCATTTTTTTTCATTTTTCCCCTTTTTTTAATCGTTTTTCCCATTTTTATCCATTCTTGTCTTTCTTGTTTTTCTTTTTTTCCACTTTTATTCCACTTTCTTTTTTCTTCTTTTGTTTTTCCCATCTTTAGTCGTTTTTATCATTTTTCCCCTTCTTATTTTTCTCGTGTTTCTTTTTTCCATTTTATTCATTTTTCCCATTTTTTCCCATTCTTGTTTTTCTTGTTTTTCTTTTTTCACCTTTTTTCTTTTCCCCCCTTTTTAGTCGTTTTTCTCGTTTTTTTCATTTTTACTTCTCATTTTTCTTTTTTTTTGTTTTATTTGTTTTTCCTGTTGTTTCCCATTCTTCTTTCCCTTGTTTTTCTTTTTTCCCCCTTCTCTTTCTCTTTTGTTTTTTCCCTCTTTAGTCGTTCTTCTCATTTTTCTCATTTCTCTTTTTTCCCTTTTTAGTAGTTTTTCTCATTTTTCTAATTTTCCCATTCTAATTTTTCGAAGTTTTCTAATTTTTTCCATTTAATTCGTTTAATTTTTTATTTTCCCCCCTTTTTAGTCGTTTTTCTCGTTTTTCTCGTTTTTTTTCATATTTACTTCTCATTTTTCTTTTTTTCTGTTTTATTTGTTTTTCCCGTTTTTTCCCATTCTTCTTTCCCTTGTTTTTCTTTTTTCCCTCTTCTATTTCTTTTTTGTTTTCTCCCTCTTTAGTCGTTTTTCTCGTTTTTCTCATTTTTCCCATTCTCATTTTTCTCATTTTTCTTTTTTCCATTTTTTTCTTTTTTCATGTTATTTCCCATTTTTTCCTTGTTTTTCTTTTTTCCCCTTTCTCTTTTTTCTCTTTTTTCCCTTTTTAGTAGTTTTTCTCATTTTTTTTCATTTTTCCCCTTTTTTTAATCGTTTTTCCCATTTTTATCCATTCTTGTCTTTCTTGTTTTTCTTTTTTTCCACTTTTATTCCACTTTCTTTTTTCTTCTTTTGTTTTTCCCATCTTTAGTCGTTTTTATCATTTTTCCCCTTCTTATTTTTCTCGTGTTTCTTTTTTCCATTTTATTCCTTTTTCCTGTTTTTTCCCATTCTTGTTTTTCTTGTTTTTCTTTTTTCACCTTTTTTCTTTTCCCCCCTTTTTAGTCGTTTTTCTCGTTTTTTTCATTTTTACTTCTCATTTTTCTTTTTTTTTGTTTTATTTGTTTTTCCTGTTGTTTCCCATTCTTCTTTCCCTTGTTTTTCTTTTTTCCCCCTTCTCTTTCTCTTTTGTTTTTTCCCTCTTTAGTCGTTCTTCTCATTTTTCTCATTTTTCTCTTTTTCCCATTTTTTTCTTTTTTCATGTTATTTCCCATTTTTTTCCTTGTTTTTCTTTTTTCCCCTTTCTCTTTTTTCTCTTTTTTCCCCTTTTTAGTATTTTTTCTCATTTTTCTCATTTCTCTTTTTTCCCTTTTTAGTAGTTTTTCTCATTTTTCTAATTTTCCCATTCTAATTTTTCAAATTTTTCGAATTTTTTCCATTTAATTCGTTTAATTTTTTATTTCCCCCCCCTTTTTAGTCGTTTTTCTCGTTTTTCTCTTTTTTTTCATATTTACTTCTCATTTTTCTTTTTTTCTGTTTTATTTGTTTTTCCCGTTTTTTCCTATTCTTCTTTCCCTTGTTTTTCTTTTTTCCCTCTTCTATTTCATTTTTGTTTTCTCCCTCTTTAGCCGTTTTTCTCGTTTTTCTCATTTTTCCCATTCTCATTTTTCTCATTTTTCTTTTTCCCCATTTTTTTCTTTTTTCATGTTATTTCCCATTTTTTTCCTTGTTTTTCTTTTTTCCCCTTTCTCTTTTTTCTCTTTTTTCCCATTTTAGTAGTTTTTCTCATTTTTCTCATTTTTACCCTTCTCATTTTTCTTTTTTTTCCATTTTATTCATTTTTCCAATTTTCTCCCATTCTTGTTTTTCTTGTTTTTCTTTGTTCCACTTTCTCTTTTTCTTCTTTTATTTTTCCCCTCTTTAGTCATTTTTATCATTTTCCCCCTTCTTATTTTTCTCGTATTTCTTTTTTTCCATTTTATTCTTTTTTCCTGTTTTTTCCCATTCTTGTTTTTCTTGTTTTTCTTTTTTCTCCTTTTTTCTTTCCCCCTCTTTTTAGTCGTTTTTCTCTTTTTTTTCATTTTTACTTCTCATTTTTCTTTTTTTCTGTTTTATTTGTTTTTCCCGTTGTTTCCCATTCTTCTTTCCCTTGTTTTTCTTTTTTTCCCCTTCTCTTTCTCTTTTGTTTTTTCCCTCTTTAGTCGTTCTTCTCATTTTTCTCATTTTTCTCTTTTTCCCATTTTTTCTTTTTTCATGTTATTTCCCATTTTTTCCTTGTTTTTCTTTTTTCCCCTTTCTCTTTTTTCTCTTTTTTCCCTTTTTAGTAGTTTTTCTCATTTTTCTAATTTTCCCATTCTAATTTTTCTAATTTTTCTAATTTTTTCCATTTAATTCGTTTAATTTTTTATTTCCTCCTTTTTTTAGTCATTTTTCTCATTTTTCTCGTTTTTTTCATATTTACTTCTCATTTTTCTTTTTTTCTGTTTTATTTGTTTTTCCTGTTTTTTCCCATTCTTCTTTCCCTTGTTTTTCTTTTTTCCCTCTTCTATTTCTTTTTTGTTTTCTCCCTCTTTAGTCGTTTTTCTAGTTTTTCTCATTTTTCCCATTCTCATTTTTCTCATTTTTCTTTTTTCCCATTTTATTCTTTTTTCATGTTATTTCCCATTTTTCCCTTGTTTTTCTTTTTTCCCCTTTCTCTTTTTTCTCTTTTTTCCCTTTTTAGTAGTTTTTCTCATTTTTTATTCATTTTTTCCATTTTATTCGTTTTTCCTGTTTTTTCCCATTCTTGTTTTTCTTGTTTTTCTTTTTTCTCATTTTTTCTTTTCCCCCCTTTTTAGTCGTTTTTCTCGTTTTTTTCATTTTTACTTCTCATTTTTCTTTTTTTCCGTTTTATTTGTTTTTCCCGTTGTTTCCCATTCTTCTTTCCCTTGTTTTTCTTTTTTTCCCCTTCTCTTTTTTCTCTTTTTTCCCTTTTTAGTAGTTTTTCTCATTTTTCTCATTTTTCCCATTCACATTTTTCTCATTTTTCTTTTTCCCCATTTTTTTCTTTTTTCATGTTATTTCCCATTATTTCCTTGTTTTCCTTTTTTCCCCTTTCTCTTTTTTCCCTTTTTAGTAGTTTTTCTCATTTTTCTCATTTTTACCCTTCTCATTTTTCTTTTTTTTCCATTTTATTCATTTTTCCCATTTTCTCCCATTCTTGTTTTTCTTGTTTTCCCTTTTTAGTAGTTTTTCTCATTTTTCTCATTTTTACCCTTCTCATTTTTCTTTTTTTTCCATTTTATTCATTTTTCCCATTTTCTCCCATTCTTGTTTTTCTTGTTTTTCTTTGTTCCACTTTCTCTTTTTCTTCTTTTATTTTTCCCCTCTTTAGTCGTTTTTATCATTTTTCCCCTTCTTATTTTTCTCGTATTTCTTTTTTTCCATTTTATTCTTTTTTCCTGTTTTTTCCCATTCTTGTTTTTCTTGTTTTTCTCCTTTTTTCTTTCCCCCCTTTTTAGTCGTTTTTCTCTTTTTTTTCATTTTTACTTCTCATTTTTCTTTTTTTCTGTTTTATTTGTTTTTCCCGTTGTTTCCCATTCTTCTTTCCCTTGTTTTTATTTTTTTCCCCTTCTCTTTCTCTTTTGTTTTTCCCTCTTTAGTCGTTCTTCTCATTTTTCTCATTTTTCTCTTTTTCCCATTTTTTTCTTTTTTCATGTTATTTCCCATTTTTTTCCTTGTTTTTCTTTTTTCCACTTTCTCTTTTTTCTCTTTTTTCCCCTTTTTAGTAGTTTTTCTCATTTTTCTTATTTCTCTTTTTTCCCTTTTTAGTAGTTTTTCTCATTTTTCTAATTTTCCCATTCTAATTTTTCTAATTTTTCTAATTTTTTCCATTTAATTCGTTTAATTTTTTATTTCCTCCTTTTTTTAGTCATTTTTCTCATTTTTCTCGTTTTTTTCATATTTACTTCTCATTTTTCTTTTTTTCTGTTTTATTTGTTTTTCCTGTTTTTTCCCATTCTTCTTTCCCTTGTTTTTCTTTTTTCCCTCTTCTATTTCTTTTTTCCCATTTTTTTCTTTTTTCATGTTATTTCCCATTTTTTTCCTTGTTTTTCTTTTTTCCCCTTTCTCTTTTTTCTCTTTTTTCCCTTTTTAGTAGTTTTTCTCATTTTTTATTCATTTTTTCCATTTTATTCGTTTTTCCTGTTTTTTCCCATTCTTGTTTTTCTTGTTTTTCTTTTTTCTCATTTTTTCTTTCCCCCCCTTTTTAGTCGTTTTTCTCGTTTTTTTCATTTTTACTTCTCATTTTTCTTTTTTTCTGTTTTATTTGTTTTTCCCGTTGTTTCCCATTCTTCTTTCCCTTGTTTTTCTTTTTTTCCCCTTCTCTTTTTTCTCTTTTTTCCCTTTTTAGTAGTTTTTCTCATTTTTCTCATTTTTCCCATTCACATTTTTCTCATTTTTCTTTTTCCCCATTTTTTTCTTTTTTCATGTTATTTCCCATTATTTCCTTGTTTTCCTTTTTTCCCCTTTCTCTTTTTTCCCTTTTTAGTAGTTTTTCTCATTTTTCTCATTTTTACCCTTCTCATTTTTCTTTTTTTTCCATTTTATTCATTTTTCCTATTTTCTCCCATTCTTGTTTTTCTTGTTTTTCTTTGTTCCACTTTCTCTTTTTCTTCTTTTATTTTTCCCCTCTTTAGTCATTTTTATCATTTTTCCCCTTCTTATTTTTCTCGTATTTCTTTTTTTCCATTTTATTCTTTTTTCTTGTTTTTTCCCATTCTTGTTTTTCTTGTTTTTCTTTTTTCTCCTTTTTTCTTTCCCCCCTTTTTAGTCGTTTTTCTCTTTTTTTTCATTTTTACTTCTCATTTTTCTTTTTTTCTGTTTTATTTGTTTTTCCCGTTGTTTCCCATTCTTCTTTCCCTTGTTTTTCTTTTTTTCCCCTTCTCTTTCTCTTTTGTTTTTTCCCTCTTTAGTCATTCTTCTCATTTTTCTCATTTTTCTCTTTTTCCCATTTTTTTCTTTGTTTTTCTTTTTTCCCCTTTCTCTTTTTTCTCTTTTTTCCCCTTTTTAGTAGTTTTTCCCATTTCTCTTTTTTCTCTTTTTTCCCTTTTTAGTAGTTTTTCTCATTTTTCTAATTTTCCCATTCTAATTTTTCGAATTTTTCTAATTTTTTCCATTTAATTCGTTTAATTTTTTATTTTCCCCCCTTTTTAGTCGTTTTTCTCATTTTTCTCGTTTTTTTCATATTTACTTCTCATTTTTCTTTTTTTCTGTTTTATTTGTTTTTCCCGTTTTTTCCCATTCTTCTTTCCCTTGTTTTTCTTTTTTCCCTCTTCTATTTCTTTTTTGTTTTCTCCCTCTTTAGTCGTTTTTCTCGTTTTTCTCATTTTTCCCATTCTCATTTTTCTCATTTTTCTTTTTTCCCATTTTTTTCTTTTTTCATGTTATTTCCCATTTTTTTCCTTGTTTTTCTTTTTTCCCCTTTCTCTTTTTTCTCTTTTTTCTCTTTTTAGTAGTTTTTCTCATTTTTTATTCATTTTTTCCATTTTATTCGTTTTTCCTGTTTTTTCCCATTCTTGTTTTTCTTGTTTTTCTTTTTTCTCCTTTTTTCTTTCCCCCCCTTTTTAGTCGTTTTTCTCTTTTTTTTCCTTTTTACTTCTCATTTTTCTTTTTTTCTGTTTTATTTGTTTTTCCCGTTGTTTCCCATTCTTCTTTCCCTTGTTTTTCTTTTTTTCCCCTTCTCTTTCTCTTTTGTTTTTTCCCTCTTTAGTCGTTCTTCTCATTATTCTCATTTTTCTCTTTTTCCCATTTTTTCTTTTTTCATGTTATTTCCCATTTTTTCCTTGTTTTTCTTTTTTCCCCTTTCTCTTTTTTCTCTTTTTTCCCTTTTTAGTAGTTTTTCTCATTTTTCTCATTTTTACCCTTCTCATTTTTCTTTTTTTTCCATTTTATTCATTTTTCCCATTTTCTCCCATTCTTGTTTTTCTTGTTTTTCTTTGTTCCACTTTCTCTTTTTCTTCTTTTATTTTTCCCCTCTTTAGTCGTTTTTATCATTTTTCCCCTTCTTATTTTTCTTGTATTTCTTTTTTTCCATTTTATTCTTTTTTCCTGTTTTTTCCCATTCTTGTTTTTCTTGTTTTTCTCCTTTTTTCTTTCCCCCCTTTTTAGTCGTTTTTCTCTTTTTTTTCATTTTTACTTCTCATTTTTCTTTTTTCTGTTTTATTTGTTTTTCCCGTTGTTTCCCATTCTTCTTTCCCTTGTTTTTCTTTTTTTCCCCTTCTCTTTCTCTTTTGTTTTTTCCCTCTTTAGTCGTTCTTCTCATTTTTCTCATTTTTCTCTTTTTCCCATTTTTTTCTTTTTTCATGTTATTTCCCATTTTTTTCCTTGTTTTTCTTTTTTCCCCTTTCTCTTTTTTCTCTTTTTTCCCCTTTTTAGTAGTTTTTCCCCTTTCTCTTTTTTCTCTTTTTTCCCTTTTTAGTAGTTTTTCTCATTTTTCTAATTTTCCCATTCTAATTTTTTGAATTTTTCTAATTTTTTCCATTTAATTCGTTTAATTTTTTATTTTCCCCCCTTTTTAGTCGTTTTTCTCGTTTTTCTCGTTTTTTTTCATATTTACTTCTCATTTTTCTTGTTTTCTGTTTTATTTGTTTTTCCCGTTTTTTCCCATTCTTCTTTCCCTTGTTTTTCTTTTTTCCCTCTTCTATTTCTTTTTTGTTTTCTCCCTCTTTAGTCGTTTTTCTCGTTTTTCTCATTTTTCCCATTCTCATTTTTCTTTTTTCCCATTTTTTTCTTTTTTCATGTTATTTCCCATTTTTTTCCTTGTTTTTCTTTTTTCCCCTTTCTCTTTTTTCTCTTTTTTCCCTTTTTAGTAGTTTTTCTCATTTTTTATTCATTTTTTCCATTTTATTCGTTTTTCCTGTTTTTTCCCATTCTTGTTTTTCTTGTTTTTCTTTTTTCTCCTTTTTTCTTTCCCCCCCTTTTTAGTCGTTTTTCTCTTTTTTTTCCTTTTTACTTCTCATTTTTCTTTTTTTCTCTTTTATTTGTTTTTCCCGTTGTTTCCCATTCTTCTTTCCCTTGTTTTTCTTTTTTTCCCCTTCTCTTTCTCTTTTGTTTTTTCCCTCTTTAGTTGTTCTTCTCATTTTTCTCATTTTTCTCTTTTTCCCATTTTTTCTTTTTTCATGTTATTTCCCTTTTTTTCTCTTGTTTTTCTTTTTTCCCCTTTCTTTTTTTTCTCTTTTTTCCCCTTTTTAGTAGTTTTTCTCATTTCTCTTTTTTCTCTTTTTTCCCTTTTTAGTAGTTTTTCACATTTTTCTAATTTTCCTATTCTAATTTTTCTAATTTTTCTAATTATTTCCATTTTATTCATTTAATTATTTATTTTTCCCCCTTTTTAGTCGTTTTTCTCGTTTTTCTCGTTTTTTTCATATTTACTTCTCATTTTTCTTTTTTTCTGTTTTATTTGTTTTTCCCGTTTTTTCCCATTCTTCTTTCCCTTGTTTTTCTTTTTTCCCTCTTCTATTAATTTTCTGTTTTCTCCCTCTTTAGTCGTTTTTCTCGTTTTTCTCGTTTTTCTCATTTTTCCCATTCTCATTTTTCTCATTTTTCTTTTTTCCCATTTTTTTCTTTTTTCATGTTATTTCCCATTTTTTCCTTGTTTTTCTTTTTTCCCCTTTCTCTTTTTTCTCTTTTTTCCCTTTTTAGTAGTTTTTCTCATTTTTTTTTCATTTTTCCCCTTTTTTAAATCGTTTTTCCCATTTTTTCTCATTCTTGTCTTTCTTGTTTTTCTTTTTTTCCACTTTTTTTCCACTTTCTTTTTTCTTCTTTTGTTTTTCCCATCTTTAGTCATTTTTCCCCTTCTTATTTTTCTCGTGTTTCTTTTTTCCATTTTATTCATTTTTCCTGTTTTTTCCCATTCTTGTTTTTCTTGTTTTTCTTTTTTCTCCTTTTTTCTTTTCCCCCCTTTTTAGTCGTTTCTCTCGTTTTTTTCAATTTTACTTCTCATTTTTCTTTTTTTCTGTTTTATTTGTTTTTCCTGTTGTTTCCCATTCTTCTTTCCCTTGTTTTTCTTTTTTCCCCCTTCTCTTTCTCTTTTGTTTTTTCCCTCTTTAGTCGTTCTTCTCATTTTTCTCATTTTTCTCTTTTTCCCATTTTTTTCTTTTTTCATGTTATTTCCCATTTTTTTCCTTGTTTTTCTTTTTTCCCCTTTCCCTTTTTTCTCTTTTTTCCCCTTTTTAGTATTTTTTCTCATTTTTCTCATTTCTCTTTTTTCCCTTTTTAGTAGTTTTTCTCATTTTTCTAATTTTCCCATTGTAATTTTTCGAATTTTTCGAATTTTTTCCATTTAATTCGTTTAATTTTTTATTTCCCCCCCTTTTTAGTTGTTTTTCTCGTTTTTCTCTTTTTTTCATATTTACTTCTCATTTTTCTTTTTTTCTGTTTTATTTGTTTTTCCCGTTTTTTCCCATTCTTCTTTCCCTTGTTTTTCTTTTTTCCCTCTTCTATTTCATTTTTGTTTTCTCCCTCTTTAGTCGTTTTTCTCGTTTTTCTCATTTTCCCATTCTCATTTTTCTCATTTTTCTTTTTTCCCATTTTTTTCTTTTTTCATGTTATTTCCCATTTTTTCCTTGTTTTTCTTTTTTCCCCTTTCTCTTTTTTCTCTTTTTTCCCTTTTTAGTAGTTTTTCTCATTTTTTATTCATTTTTTCCATTTTATTCGTTTTTCCTGTTTTTTCCCATTCTTGTTTTTCTTGTTTTTCTTTTTTCTCCTTTTTTCTTTTCCCCCCTTTTTAGTCGTTTTTCTCGTTTTTCTCGTTTTTTTCATATTTACTTCTCATTTTTCTTTTTTTCTGTTTTATTTGTTTTTCCCGTTTTTTCCCATTCTTCTTTCCCTTGTTTTTCTTTTTTCCCTCTTCTATTTCTTTTTTGTTTTCTCCCTCTTTAGTCGTTTTTCTCGTTTTTCTCATTTTTCCCATTCTCATTTTTCTCATTTTTCCCATTCTCATTTTTCTCATTTTTCTTTTTTCCCATTTTTTTCTTTTTTCATGTTATTTCCCATTTTTTCCTTGTTTTTCTTTTTTCCCCTTTCTCTTATTAATCTTTTTTCCCTTTTTAGTAGTTTTTCTCATTTTTCTTTTTTTTCCATTTTATTCATTTTCCCCATTTTCTCCCATTCTTGTTTTTCTTGTTTTTCTTTGTTCCACTTTCTCTTTTTCTTCTTTTATTTTTCCCCTCTTTAGTCGTTTTTATCATTTTACCCCTTCTTATTTTTCTCGTATTTCTTTTTTTCCATTTTATTCTATTTTCCTGTTTTTTCCCATTCTTGTTTTTCTTGTTTTTCTTTTTTCTCCTTTTTTCTTTCCCCCCTTTTTAGTCGTTTTTCTCTTTTTTTTCATTTTTACTTCTCATTTTTCTTTTTTTCTTTTTTATTTGTTTTTACCGTTGTTTCCCATTCTTCTTTCCCTTGTTTTTCTTTTTTTCCCCTTCTCTTTCTCTTTTGTTTTTTCCCTCTTTAGTCGTTCTTCTCATTTTTCTCATTTTTCTTTTTCCCCATTTTTTTCTTTTTTCATGTTATTTCCCATTTTTTTCCTTGTTTTTCTTTTTTCCCCTTTCTCTTTTTTCTCTTTTTTCCCTTTTTAGTAGTTTTTCTCATTTTTCTCATTTTTACCCTTCTCATTTTTCTTTTTTTTCCATTTTATTCATTTTTCCAATTTTCTCCCATTCTTGTTTTTCTTGTTTTTCTTTGTTCCACTTTCTCTTTTTCTTCTTTTATTTTTTCCCTCTTTAGTCGTTTTTATCATTTTTCCCCTTCTTATTTTTCTCGTATTTCTTTTTTTCCATTTTATTCTTTTTTCCTGTTTTTTCCCATTCTTGTTTTTCTTGTTTTTCTTTTTTCTTTTTTCTTTCCCCCCCTTTTTAGTCGTTTTTCTCTTTTTTTTCATTTTTACTTCTCATTTTTCTTTTTTTCTGTTTTATTTGTTTTTCCCGTTGTTTCCCATTCTTCTTTCCCTTCTTTTTCTTTTTTTCCCCTTCTCTTTCTCTTTTGTTTTTCCCTCTTTAGTCGTTCTTCTCATTTTTCTCATTTTTCTCTTTTTCCCATTTTTTTCTTTTTTCATGTTATTTCCCATTTTTTTCCTTGTTTTTCTTTTTTCCCCTTTCTCTTTTTTCTCTTTTTTCCCCTTTTTAGTAGTTTTTCTCATTTTTCTAATTTTCCCATTCTAATTTTTCGAATTTTTCTAATTTTTTCCATTTAATTCGTTTAATTTTTTATTTCCCCCCCTTTTTAGTCGTTTTTCTCATTTTTCTCTTTTTTTTCATATTTACTTCTCATTTTTCTTTTTTTCTGTTTTATTTGTTTTTCCCGTTTTTTCCCATTCTTCTTTCCCTTGTTTTTCTTTTTTCCCTCTTCTATTGCATTTTTGTTTTCTCCCTCTTTAGTCGTTTTTCTCGTTTTTCTCATTTTTCCCATTCTCATTTTTCTCATTTTTCTTTTTTCCCATTTTTTTCTTTTTTCATGTTATTTCCCATTTTTTCCTTGTTTTTCTTTTTTCCCCTTTCTCTTATTAATCTTTTTTCCCGTTTTAGTAGTTTTTCTCATTTTTCTCATTTTTACCCTTCTCATTTTTCTTTTTTTTCCATTTTATTCATTTTCCCCATTTTATCCCATTCTTGTTTTTCTTGTTTTTCTTTGTTCCACTTTCTCTTTTTCTTCTTTTATTTTTCCCCTCTTTAGTCGTTTTTATCATTTTACCCCTTCTTATTTTTCTCGTATTTCTTTTTTTCCATTTTATTCTATTTTCCCGTTTTTTCCCATTCTTGTTTTTCTTGTTTTTCTTTTTTCTCCTTTTTTCTTTCCCCCCTTTTTAGTCGATTTTCTCTTTCTTTTCATTTTTACTTCTCATTTTTCTTTTTTTCTGTTTTATTTGTTTTTCCCGTTGTTTCCCATTCTTCTTTCCCTTGTTTTTCTTTTTTTCCCCTTCTCTTTCTCTTTTGTTTTTTCCCTCTTTAGTCGTTCTTCTCATTTTTCTCATTTTTCTTTTTCCCCATTTTTTTCTTTTTTCATGTTATTTCCCATTTTTTCCCTTGTTTTTCTTTTTTCCCCTTTCTCTTTTTTCTCTTTTTTCCCTTTTTAGTAGTTTTTCTCATTTTTCTCATTTTTACCCTTCTCATTTTTCTTTTTTTTCCATTTTATTCATTTTTCCAATTTTCTCCCATTCTTGTTTTTCTTGTTTTTCTTTGTTCCACTTTCTCTTTTTCTTCTTTTATTTTTTCCCTCTTTAGTCGTTTTTATCATTTTCCCCCTTCTTATTTTTCTCGTATTTCTTTTTTTCCATTTTATTCTTTTTTCCTGTTTTTTCCCATTCTTGTTTTTCTTGTTTTTCTTTTTTCTTTTTTCTTTCCCCCCCTTTTTAGTCGTTTTTCTCTTTTTTTTCATTTTTACTTCTCATTTTTCTTTTTTTCAGTTTTATTTGTTTTTCCCGTTGTTTCCCATTCTTCTTTCCCTTCTTTTTCTTTTTTTCCCCTTCTCTTTCTCTTTTGTTTTTCCCTCTTTAGTCGTTCTTCTCATTTTTCTCATTTTTCTCTTTTTCCCATTTTTTTCTTTTTTCATGTTATTTCCCATTTTTTTCCTTGTTTTTCTTTTTTCCCCTTTCTCTTTTTTCTCTTTTTTCCCCTTTTTAGTAGTTTTTCCCCTTTCTCTTTTTTCTCTTTTTTCCCTTTTTAGTAGTTTTTCTCATTTTTCTAATTTTCCCATTCTAATTTTTTGAATTTTTCTAATTTTTTCCATTTAATTCGTTTAATTTTTTATTTTCCCCCCTTTTTAGTCGTTTTTCTCGTTTTTCTCGTTTTTTTTATATTTACTTCTCATTTTTCTTGTTTTCTGTTTTATTTGTTTTTCCCGTTTTTTCCCATTCTTCTTTCCCTTGTTTTTCTTTTTTCCCTCTTCTATTTCTTTTTTGTTTTCTCCCTCTTTAGTCGTTTTTCTCGTTTTTCTCATTTTTCCCATTCTCATTTTTCTTTTTTCCCATTTTTTTCTTTTTTCATGTTATTTCCCATTTTTTTCCTTGTTTTTCTTTTTTCCCCTTTCTCTTTTTTCTCTTTTTTCCCTTTTTAGTAGTTTTTCTCATTTTTTATTCATTTTTTCCATTTTATTCGTTTTTCCTGTTTTTTCCCATTCTTGTTTTTCTTGTTTTTCTTTTTTCTCCTTTTTTCTTTCCCCCCCTTTTTAGTCGTTTTTCTCTTTTTTTTCCTTTTTACTTCTCATTTTTCTTTTTTTCTCTTTTATTTGTTTTTCCCGTTGTTTCCCATTCTTCTTTCCCTTGTTTTTCTTTTTTTCCCCTTCTCTTTCTCTTTTGTTTTTTCCCTCTTTAGTTGTTCTTCTCATTTTTCTCATTTTTCTCTTTTTCCCATTTTTTCTTTTTTCATGTTATTTCCCTTTTTTTCTCTTGTTTTTCTTTTTTCCCCTTTCTTTTTTTTCTCTTTTTTCCCCTTTTTAGTAGTTTTTCTCATTTCTCTTTTTTCTCTTTTTTCCCTTTTTAGTAGTTTTTCACATTTTTCTAATTTTCCTATTCTAATTTTTCTAATTTTTCTAATTATTTCCATTTTATTCATTTAATTATTTATTTTTCCCCCTTTTTAGTCGTTTTTCTCGTTTTTCTCGTTTTTTTCATATTTACTTCTCATTTTTCTTTTTTTCTGTTTTATTTGTTTTTCCCGTTTTTTCCCATTCTTCTTTCCCTTGTTTTTCTTTTTTCCCTCTTCTATTAATTTTCTGTTTTCTCCCTCTTTAGTCGTTTTTCTCGTTTTTCTCGTTTTTCTCATTTTTCCCATTCTCATTTTTCTCATTTTTCTTTTTTCCCATTTTTTTCTTTTTTCATGTTATTTCCCATTTTTTCCTTGTTTTTCTTTTTTCCCCTTTCTCTTTTTTCTCTTTTTTCCCTTTTTAGTAGTTTTTCTCATTTTTTTTCATTTTTCCCCTTTTTTAAATCGTTTTTCCCATTTTTTCTCATTCTTGTCTTTCTTGTTTTTCTTTTTTTCCACTTTTTTTCCACTTTCTTTTTTCTTCTTTTGTTTTTCCCATCTTTAGTCATTTTTCCCCTTCTTATTTTTCTCGTGTTTCTTTTTTCCATTTTATTCATTTTTCCTGTTTTTTCCCATTCTTGTTTTTCTTGTTTTTCTTTTTTCTCCTTTTTTCTTTTCCCCCCTTTTTAGTCGTTTCTCTCGTTTTTTTCAATTTTACTTCTCATTTTTCTTTTTTTCTGTTTTATTTGTTTTTCCTGTTGTTTCCCATTCTTCTTTCCCTTGTTTTTCTTTTTTCCCCCTTCTCTTTCTCTTTTGTTTTTTCCCTCTTTAGTCGTTCTTCTCATTTTTCTCATTTTTCTCTTTTTCCCATTTTTTTCTTTTTTCATGTTATTTCCCATTTTTTTCCTTGTTTTTCTTTTTTCCCCTTTCCCTTTTTTCTCTTTTTTCCCCTTTTTAGTATTTTTTCTCATTTTTCTCATTTCTCTTTTTTCCCTTTTTAGTAGTTTTTCTCATTTTTCTAATTTTCCCATTGTAATTTTTCGAATTTTTCGAATTTTTTCCATTTAATTCGTTTAATTTTTTATTTCCCCCCCTTTTTAGTTGTTTTTCTCGTTTTTCTCTTTTTTTCATATTTACTTCTCATTTTTCTTTTTTTCTGTTTTATTTGTTTTTCCCGTTTTTTCCCATTCTTCTTTCCCTTGTTTTTCTTTTTTCCCTCTTCTATTTCATTTTTGTTTTCTCCCTCTTTAGTCGTTTTTCTCGTTTTTCTCATTTTCCCATTCTCATTTTTCTCATTTTTCTTTTTTCCCATTTTTTTCTTTTTTCATGTTATTTCCCATTTTTTCCTTGTTTTTCTTTTTTCCCCTTTCTCTTTTTTCTCTTTTTTCCCTTTTTAGTAGTTTTTCTCATTTTTTATTCATTTTTTCCATTTTATTCGTTTTTCCTGTTTTTTCCCATTCTTGTTTTTCTTGTTTTTCTTTTTTCTCCTTTTTTCTTTTCCCCCCTTTTTAGTCGTTTTTCTCGTTTTTCTCGTTTTTTTCATATTTACTTCTCATTTTTCTTTTTTTCTGTTTTATTTGTTTTTCCCGTTTTTTCCCATTCTTCTTTCCCTTGTTTTTCTTTTTTCCCTCTTCTATTTCTTTTTTGTTTTCTCCCTCTTTAGTCGTTTTTCTCGTTTTTCTCATTTTTCCCATTCTCATTTTTCTCATTTTTCCCATTCTCATTTTTCTCATTTTTCTTTTTTCCCATTTTTTTCTTTTTTCATGTTATTTCCCATTTTTTCCTTGTTTTTCTTTTTTCCCCTTTCTCTTATTAATCTTTTTTCCCTTTTTAGTAGTTTTTCTCATTTTTCTTTTTTTTCCATTTTATTCATTTTCCCCATTTTCTCCCATTCTTGTTTTTCTTGTTTTTCTTTGTTCCACTTTCTCTTTTTCTTCTTTTATTTTTCCCCTCTTTAGTCGTTTTTATCATTTTACCCCTTCTTATTTTTCTCGTATTTCTTTTTTTCCATTTTATTCTATTTTCCTGTTTTTTCCCATTCTTGTTTTTCTTGTTTTTCTTTTTTCTCCTTTTTTCTTTCCCCCCTTTTTAGTCGTTTTTCTCTTTTTTTTCATTTTTACTTCTCATTTTTCTTTTTTTCTTTTTTATTTGTTTTTACCGTTGTTTCCCATTCTTCTTTCCCTTGTTTTTCTTTTTTTCCCCTTCTCTTTCTCTTTTGTTTTTTCCCTCTTTAGTCGTTCTTCTCATTTTTCTCATTTTTCTTTTTCCCCATTTTTTTCTTTTTTCATGTTATTTCCCATTTTTTTCCTTGTTTTTCTTTTTTCCCCTTTCTCTTTTTTCTCTTTTTTCCCCTTTTTAGTAGTTTTTCTCATTTTTCTCATTTTTACCCTTCTCATTTTTCTTTTTTTTCCATTTTATTCATTTTTCCAATTTTCTCCCATTCTTGTTTTTCTTGTTTTTCTTTGTTCCACTTTCTCTTTTTCTTCTTTTATTTTTTCCCTCTTTAGTCGTTTTTATCATTTTTCCCCTTCTTATTTTTCTCGTATTTCTTTTTTTCCATTTTATTCTTTTTTCCTGTTTTTTCCCATTCTTGTTTTTCTTGTTTTTCTTTTTTCTTTTTTCTTTCCCCCCCTTTTTAGTCGTTTTTCTCTTTTTTTTCATTTTTACTTCTCATTTTTCTTTTTTTCTGTTTTATTTGTTTTTCCCGTTGTTTCCCATTCTTCTTTCCCTTCTTTTTCTTTTTTTCCCCTTCTCTTTCTCTTTTGTTTTTCCCTCTTTAGTCGTTCTTCTCATTTTTCTCATTTTTCTCTTTTTCCCATTTTTTTCTTTTTTCATGTTATTTCCCATTTTTTTCCTTGTTTTTCTTTTTTCCCCTTTCTCTTTTTTCTCTTTTTTCCCCTTTTTAGTAGTTTTTCTCATTTTTCTAATTTTCCCATTCTAATTTTTCGAATTTTTCTAATTTTTTCCATTTAATTCGTTTAATTTTTTATTTCCCCCCCTTTTTAGTCGTTTTTCTCATTTTTCTCTTTTTTTTCATATTTACTTCTCATTTTTCTTTTTTTCTGTTTTATTTGTTTTTCCCGTTTTTTCCCATTCTTCTTTCCCTTGTTTTTCTTTTTTCCCTCTTCTATTGCATTTTTGTTTTCTCCCTCTTTAGTCGTTTTTCTCGTTTTTCTCATTTTTCCCATTCTCATTTTTCTCATTTTTCTTTTTTCCCATTTTTTTCTTTTTTCATGTTATTTCCCATTTTTTCCTTGTTTTTCTTTTTTCCCCTTTCTCTTATTAATCTTTTTTCCCGTTTTAGTAGTTTTTCTCATTTTTCTCATTTTTACCCTTCTCATTTTTCTTTTTTTTCCATTTTATTCATTTTCCCCATTTTATCCCATTCTTGTTTTTCTTGTTTTTCTTTGTTCCACTTTCTCTTTTTCTTCTTTTATTTTTCCCCTCTTTAGTCGTTTTTATCATTTTACCCCTTCTTATTTTTCTCGTATTTCTTTTTTTCCATTTTATTCTATTTTCCCGTTTTTTCCCATTCTTGTTTTTCTTGTTTTTCTTTTTTCTCCTTTTTTCTTTCCCCCCTTTTTAGTCGATTTTCTCTTTCTTTTCATTTTTACTTCTCATTTTTCTTTTTTTCTGTTTTATTTGTTTTTCCCGTTGTTTCCCATTCTTCTTTCCCTTGTTTTTCTTTTTTTCCCCTTCTCTTTCTCTTTTGTTTTTTCCCTCTTTAGTCGTTCTTCTCATTTTTCTCATTTTTCTTTTTCCCCATTTTTTTCTTTTTTCATGTTATTTCCCATTTTTTCCCTTGTTTTTCTTTTTTCCCCTTTCTCTTTTTTCTCTTTTTTCCCTTTTTAGTAGTTTTTCTCATTTTTCTCATTTTTACCCTTCTCATTTTTCTTTTTTTTCCATTTTATTCATTTTTCCAATTTTCTCCCATTCTTGTTTTTCTTGTTTTTCTTTGTTCCACTTTCTCTTTTTCTTCTTTTATTTTTTCCCTCTTTAGTCGTTTTTATCATTTTCCCCCTTCTTATTTTTCTCGTATTTCTTTTTTTCCATTTTATTCTTTTTTCCTGTTTTTTCCCATTCTTGTTTTTCTTGTTTTTCTTTTTTCTTTTTTCTTTCCCCCCCTTTTTAGTCGTTTTTCTCTTTTTTTTCATTTTTACTTCTCATTTTTCTTTTTTTCAGTTTTATTTGTTTTTCCCGTTGTTTCCCATTCTTCTTTCCCTTCTTTTTCTTTTTTTCCCCTTCTCTTTCTCTTTTGTTTTTCCCTCTTTAGTCGTTCTTCTCATTTTTCTCATTTTTCTCTTTTTCCCATTTTTTTCTTTTTTCATGTTATTTCCCATTTTTTTCCTTGTTTTTCTTTTTTCCCCTTTCTCTTTTTTCTCTTTTTTCCCCTTTTTAGTAGTTTTTCTCATTTTTCTAATTTTCCCATTCTAATTTTTCGAATTTTTCTAATTTTTTCCATTTAATTCGTTTAATTTTTTATTTCCCCCCCTTTTTAGTCGTTTTTCTCATTTTTCTCTTTTTTTTCATATTTACTTCTCATTTTTCTTTTTTTCCATTTTATTCTTTTTTCCTGTTTTTTCCCATTCTTGTTTTTCTTGTTTTTCTTTTTTCTCCTTTTTTCTTTCCCCCCCTTTTTAGTCGTTTTTCTCTTTTTTTCATTTTTACTTCTCATTTTTCTTTTTTTCTGTTTTATTTGTTTTCCCGTTGTTTCCCATTCTTCTTTCCCTTGTTTTTCTTTTTTTCCCCTTCTCTTTCTCTTTTGTTTTTCCCTCTTTAGTCGTTCTTCTCATTTTTCTCATTTTTCTCTTTTTCCCATTTTTTTCTTTTTTCATGTTATTTCCCATTTTTTTCCTTGTTTTTCTTTTTTCCCCTTTCTCTTTTTTCTCTTTTTTCCCCTTTTTAGTAGTTTTTCTCATTTTTCTTATTTCTCTTTTTTCCCTTTTTAGTAGTTTTTCTCATTTTTCTAATTTTCCCATTCTAATTTTTCTAATTTTTCTAATTTTTTCCATTTAATTCGTTTAATTTTTTATTTCCTCCTTTTTTTAGTCATTTTTCTCATTTTTCTCGTTTTTTTCATATTTACTTCTCATTTTTCTTTTTTTCTGTTTTATTTGTTTTTCCTGTTTTTTCCCATTCTTCTTTCCCTTGTTTTTCTTTTTTCCCTCTTCTATTTCTTTTTTGTTTTCTCCCTCTTTAGTCGTTTTTCTAGTTTTTCTCATTTTTCCCATTCTCATTTTTCTCATTTTTCTTTTTTCCCATTTTATTCTTTTTTCATGTTATTTCCCATTTTTTTCCTTGTTTTTCTTTTTTCCCCTTTCTCTTTTTTCTCTTTTTTCCCTTTTTAGTAGTTTTTCTCATTTTTTATTCATTTTTTCCATTTTATTCGTTTTTCCTGTTTTTTCCCATTCTTGTTTTTCTTGTTTTTCTTTTTTCTCATTTTTTCTTTTCCCCCCTTTTTAGTCGTTTTTCTCGTTTTTTTCATTTTTACTTCTCATTTTTCTTTTTTTCTGTTTTATTTGTTTTTCCCGTTGTTTCCCATTCTTCTTTCCCTTGTTTTTCTTTTTTTCCCCTTCTCTTTTTTCTCTTTTTTCCCTTTTTAGTAGTTTTTCTCATTTTTCTCATTTTTCCCATTCTCATTTTTCTCATTTTTCTTTTTCCCCATTTTTTTCTTTTTTCATGTTATTTCCCATTTTTTCCTTGTTTTTCTTTTTTCCCCTTTCTCTTTTTTCCCTTTTTAGTAGTTTTTCTCATTTTTCTCATTTTTACCCTTCTCATTTTTCTTTTTTTTCCATTTTATTCATTTTTCCCATTTTCTCCCATTCTTGTTTTTCTTGTTTTTCTTTGTTCCACTTTCTCTTTTTCTTCTTTTATTTTTCCCCTCTTTAGTCATTTTTATCATTTTTCCCCTTCTTATTTTTCTCGTATTTCTTTTTTTCCATTTTATTCTTTTTTCCTGTTTTTTCCCATTCTTGTTTTTCTTGTTTTTCTTGTTTCTCCTTTTTTCTTTCCCCCCTTTTTAGTCGTTTTTCTCTTTTTTTTCATTTTTACTTCTCATTTTTCTTTTTTTCTGTTTTATTTGTTTTTCCCGTTGTTTCCCATTCTTCTTTCCCTTGTTTTTCTTTTTTTCCCCTTCTCTTTCTCTTTTGTTTTTTCCCTCTTTAGTCATTCTTCTCATTTTTCTCATTTTTCTCTTTTTCCCATTTTTTTCTTTGTTTTTCTTTTTTCCCCTTTCTCTTTTTTCTCTTTTTTCCCCTTTTTAGTAGTTTTTCCCTTCTCTTTTTTCTCTTTTTTCCCTTTTTAGTAGTTTTTCTCATTTTTCTAATTTTCCCATTCTAATTTTTCGAATTTTTCTAATATTTTCCATTTAATTTGTTTAATTTTTTATTTTCCCCCCTTTTTAGTCGTTTTTCTCGTTTTTCTCGTTTTTTTTCATATTTACTTCTCATTTTTCTTTTTTTCTGTTTTATTTGTTTTTCCCGTTTTTTCCCATTCTTCTTTCCCTTGTTTTTCTTTTTTCCCTCTTCTATTTCTTTTTTGTTTTCTCCCTCTTTAGTCGTTTTTCTCGTTTTTCTCACTTTTCCCATTCTCATTTTTCTCATTTTTCTTTTTTCCCATTTTTTTCTTTTTTCATGTTATTTCCCATTTTTTTCCTTGTTTTTCTTTTTTCCCCTTTCTCTTTTTTCTCTTTTTTCCCTCTTTAGTCGTTCTTCTCATTTTTCTCATTTTTCTCTTTTTCCCATTTTTTCTTTTTTCATGTTATTTCCCATTTTTTCCTTGTTTTTCTTTTCCCCCCTTTTCTCTTTTTTCCCTATTTTTCCCATTCATGTTTTCTCCCTGTTTAGTCGTTTTTCTCATTTTTCTCATTTTCCCAATCTCATTTTTCTCATTTTTCTCATTTTTCTTTTTTTCCCATTTTTTTCTTTTTTCATGTTATTTCCCATTATTTACCTTGTTTTTCTTTTTCCCCCTTTCTCTTTTTTCTATTTTTTCCCCTTTTTAATAGTTTTTCTCATTTTTCTCATTTTTCCATTTTATTCATTTTTCCTGTTTTTTCCCATACTTCTTTTTCTTGTTTTTCTTTTTTCCTTTTTATTCGTTTTTCCTGTTTATTTCCCATTCTTGTTTTTCTTGTTTTTCTTTTTTCTCCTTTTTTTCCCCCCCTTTTAGTCGTTTTTCTTGTTTTTCTTATTTTTTTTCATTTTTACTTCTCATTTTTCTTTTTTTCTGTTACTTGTTTTTCCCGTTTTTCCCATTCTTCTTTCCCTTGTTTTTCTTTTTTCCCCCTTCTATTTCTTTTTTGTTTTTTCCCTCTTTAGTCGTTCTTCCCATTTTTCTCATTTTCTCATTTTCTCTTTTTTCCATTTTTTTCTTTTTTCATGTTATTTCCCATTTTTTCCTTGTTTTTCTTTTTTCCCCTTTTCTCTTTTTTCCATATTTTTCCCATTCTTGTTTCCTCCCTCTTTAGTCGTTTTTCTCATTTTTCTCATTTTTCCCATTCTCATTTTTCTCATTTTTCTTTTTTTCCCATTTTTTTCTTTTTTCATGTTATTTCCCATATTTTTCCTTGTTTTTCTTTTCCCCCTTTCTCTTTTTTCTCATTTTCCCCCTTTTTAGTAGTTTTTCTCATTTTTCTCATTTTTCCATTTTATTTGTTTTTCCTGTTTTTTCCCATACTTCTTTTTCTTGTTTTTCTTTTTTCCTTTTATTCGTTTTTCCTGTTTATTTCCCATTCTTGTTTTTCTTGTTTTTCTTTTTTCTCCTTTTTTATTTCCCCCCCTTTTAGTCGTTTTTCTTGTTTTTCTTATTTTTTTTCATTTTTACTTCTCATTTTTCTTTTTTTCTGTTACTTGTTTTTCCCGTTTTTCCCATTCTTCTTTCCCTTGTTTTTCTTGTTTTTCTTTTTTCTCCTTTTACTCCTTTTAGTAGTTTTTCTCATTTTTCTCATTTTTACCCTTCTCATTTTTCTTTTTTTTCCATTTTATTCATTTTTCCCATTTTCTCCCATTCTTGTTTTTCTTGTTTTTCTTTGTTCCACTTTCTCTTTTTCTTCTTTTATTTTTCCCCTCTTTAGTCGTTTTTATCATTTTTCCCCTTCTTATTTTTCTTGTATTTCTTTTTTTCCATTTTATTCTTTTTTCCTGTTTTTTCCCATTCTTGTTTTTCTTGTTTTTCTTTTTTCTCCTTTTTTCTTTCCCCCCCTTTTTAGTCGTTTTTCTCGTTTTTTTCATTTTTACTTCTCATTTTTCTTTTTTCTGTTTTATTTGTTTTTCCCGTTGTTTCCCATTCTTCTTTCCCTTGTTTTTCTTTTTTTCCCCTTCTCTTTCTCTTTTGTTTTTTCCCTCTTTAGTCGTTCTTCTCATTTTTCTCATTTTTCTCTTTTTCCCATTTTTTTCTTTTTTCATGTTATTTCCCATTTTTTTCCTTGTTTTTCTTTTTTCCCCTTTCTCTTTTTTCTCTTTTTTCCCCTTTTTAGTAGTTTTTCCCCTTTCTCTTTTTTCTCTTTTTTCTCATTTTTCTAATTTTCCCATTCTAATTTTTTGAATTTTTCTAATTTTTTCCATTTAATTCGTTTAATTTTTTATTTTCCCCCCTTTTTAGTCGTTTTTCTCGTTTTTCTCTTTTTTTTTCATATTTACTTCTCATTTTTCTTGTTTTCTGTTTTATTTGTTTTTCCCGTTTTTTCCCATTCTTCTTTCCCTTGTTTTTCTATTTTCCCTCTTCTATTTCTTTTTTGTTTTCTCCCTCTTTAGTCGTTTTTCTCGTTTTTCTCATTTTTCCCATTCTCATTTTTCTTTTTTCCCATTTTTTTCTTTTTTCATGTTATTTCCCATTTTTTCCTTGTTTTTCTTTTTTCCCTTTCTCTTTTTTCTCTTTTTTCCCTTTTTAGTAGTTTTTCTCATTTTTTATTCATTTTTTCCATTTTATTCGTTTTTCCTGTTTTTTCCCATTCTTGTTTTTCTTGTTTTTCTTTTTTCTCATTTTTTCTTTTCCCCCCTTTTTAGTCGTTTTTCTCGTTTTTTTCATTTTTACTTCTCATTTTTCTTTTTTTCTGTTTTATTTGTTTTTCCCGTTGTTTCCCATTCTTCTTTCCCTTGTTTTTCTTTTTTTCCCCTTCTCTTTTTTCTCTTTTTTCCCTTTTTAGTAGTTTTTCTCATTTTTCTCATTTTTCCCATTCTCATTTTTCTCATTTTTCTTTTTCCCCATTTTTTTCTTTTTTCATGTTATTTCCCATTTTTTCCTTGTTTTTCTTTTTTCCCCTTTCTCTTTTTTCCCTTTTTAGTAGTTTTTCTCATTTTTCTCATTTTTACCCTTCTCATTTTTCTTTTTTTTCCATTTTATTCATTTTTCCCATTTTCTCCCATTCTTGTTTTTCTTGTTTTTCTTTGTTCCACTTTCTCTTTTTCTTCTTTTATTTTTCCCCTCTTTAGTCATTTTTATCATTTTTCCCCTTCTTATTTTTCTCGTATTTCTTTTTTTCCATTTTATTCTTTTTTCCTGTTTTTTCCCATTCTTGTTTTTCTTGTTTTTCTTGTTTCTCCTTTTTTCTTTCCCCCCTTTTTAGTCGTTTTTCTCTTTTTTTTCATTTTTACTTCTCATTTTTCTTTTTTTCTGTTTTATTTGTTTTTCCCGTTGTTTCCCATTCTTCTTTCCCTTGTTTTTCTTTTTTTCCCCTTCTCTTTCTCTTTTGTTTTTTCCCTCTTTAGTCATTCTTCTCATTTTTCTCATTTTTCTCTTTTTCCCATTTTTTTCTTTGTTTTTCTTTTTTCCCCTTTCTCTTTTTTCTCTTTTTTCCCCTTTTTAGTAGTTTTTCCCCTTTCTCTTTTTTCTCTTTTTTCCCTTTTTAGTAGTTTTTCTCATTTTTCTAATTTTCCCATTCTAATTTTTCGAATTTTTCTAATTTTTTCCATTTAATTTGTTTAATTTTTTATTTTCCCCCCTTTTTAGTCGTTTTTCTCGTTTTTCTCGTTTTTTTTCATATTTACTTCTCATTTTTTTTTTTTTCTGTTTTATTTGTTTTTCCCGTTTTTTCCCATTCTTCTTTCCCTTGTTTTTCTTTTTTCCCTCTTCTATTTCTTTTTTGTTTTCTCCCTCTTTAGTCGTTTTTCTCGTTTTTCTCACTTTTCCCATTCTCATTTTTCTCATTTTTCTTTTTTCCCATTTTTTTCTTTTTTCATGTTATTTCCCATTTTTTTCCTTGTTTTTCTTTTTTCCCCTTTCTCTTTTTTCTCTTTTTTCCCTCTTTAGTCGTTCTTCTCATTTTTCTCATTTTTCTCTTTTTCCCATTTTTTCTTTTTTCATGTTATTTCCCATTTTTTCCTTGTTTTTCTTTTCCCCCCTTTTCTCTTTTTTCCCTATTTTTCCCATTCATGTTTTCTCCCTGTTTAGTCGTTTTTCTCATTTTTCTCATTTTCCCAATCTCATTTTTCTCATTTTTCTCATTTTTCTTTTTTTCCCATTTTTTTCTTTTTTCATGTTATTTCCCATTATTTACCTTGTTTTTCTTTTTCCCCCTTTCTCTTTTTTCTATTTTTTCCCCTTTTTAATAGTTTTTCTCATTTTTCTCATTTTTCCATTTTATTCATTTTTCCTGTTTTTTCCCATACTTCTTTTTCTTGTTTTTCTTTTTTCCTTTTTATTCGTTTTTCCTGTTTATTTCCCATTCTTGTTTTTCTTGTTTTTCTTTTTTCTCCTTTTTCCCCCCCTTTTAGTCGTTTTTCTTGTTTTTCTTATTTTTTTTCATTTTTACTTCTCATTTTTCTTTTTTTCTGTTACTTGTTTTTCCCGTTTTTCCCATTCTTCTTTCCCTTGTTTTTCTTTTTTCCCCCTTCTATTTCTTTTTTGTTTTTTCCCTCTTTAGTCGTTCTTCCCATTTTTCTCATTTTCTCATTTTCTCTTTTTTCCATTTTTTTCTTTTTTCATGTTATTTCCCATTTTTTCCTTGTTTTTCTTTTTTCCCCTTTTCTCTTTTTTCCATATTTTTCCCATTCTTGTTTCCTCCCTCTTTAGTCGTTTTTCTCATTTTTCTCATTTTTCCCATTCTCATTTTTCTCATTTTTCTTTTTTTCCCATTTTTTTCTTTTTTCATGTTATTTCCCATATTTTTCCTTGTTTTTCTTTTCCCCCTTTCTCTTTTTTCTCATTTTCCCCCTTTTTAGTAGTTTTTCTCATTTTTCTCATTTTTCCATTTTATTCGTTTTTCCTGTTTTTTCCCATACTTCTTTTTCTTGTTTTTCTTTTTTCCTTTTATTCGTTTTTCCTGTTTATTTCCCATTCTTGTTTTTCTTGTTTTTCTTTTTTCTCCTTTTTTATTTCCCCCCCTTTTAGTCGTTTTTCTTGTTTTTCTTATTTTTTTTCATTTTTACTTCTCATTTTTCTTTTTTTCTGTTACTTGTTTTTCCCGTTTTTCCCATTCTTATTTCCCTTGTTTTTCTTGTTTTTCTTTTTTCTCCTTTTACTCCTTTTAGTAGTTTTTCTCATTTTTCTCATTTTTACCCTTCTCATTTTTCTTTTTTTTCCATTTTATTCATTTTTCCCATTTTCTCCCATTCTTGTTTTTCTTGTTTTTCTTTGTTCCACTTTCTCTTTTTCTTCTTTTATTTTTCCCCTCTTTAGTCGTTTTTATCATTTTTCCCCTTCTTATTTTTCTTGTATTTCTTTTTTCACATTTTATTCTTTTTTGCTGTTTTTTCCCATTCTTGTTTTTCTTGTTTTTCTTTTTTCTCCTTTTTTCTTTCCCCCCCTTTTTAGTCGTTTTTCTCTTTTTTTTCATTTTTACTTCTCATTTTTCTTTTTTCTGTTTTATTTGTTTTTCCCGTTGTTTCCCATTCTTCTTTCCCTTGTTTTTCTTTTTTTCCCCTTCTCTTTCTCTTTTGTTTTTTCCCTCTTTAGTCGTTCTTCTCATTTTTCTCATTTTTCTCTTTTTCCCATTTTTTTCTTTTTTCATGTTATTTCCCATTTTTTTCCTTGTTTTTCTTTTTTCCCCTTTCTCTTTTTTCTCTTTTTTCCCCTTTTTAGTAGTTTTTCCCCTTTCTCTTTTTTCTCTTTTTTCTCATTTTTCTAATTTTCCCATTCTAATTTTTTGAATTTTTCTAATTTTTTCCATTTAATTCGTTTAATTTTTTATTTTCCCCCCTTTTTAGTCGTTTTTCTCGTTTTTCTCTTTTTTTTTCATATTTACTTCTCATTTTTCTTGTTTTCTGTTTTATTTGTTTTTCCCGTTTTTTCGCATTCTTCTTTCCCTTGTTTTTCTTTTTTCCCTCTTCTATTTCTTTTTTGTTTTCTCCCTCTTTAGTCGTTTTTCTCGTTTTTCTCATTTTTCCCATTCTCATTTTTCTTTTTTCCCATTTTTTTCTTTTTTCATGTTATTTCCCATTTTTTTCCTTGTTTTTCTTTTTTCCCTTTCTCTTTTTTCTCTTTTTTCCCTTTTTAGTAGTTTTTCTCATTTTTTATTCATTTTTTCCATTTTATTCGTTTTTCCTGTTTTTTCCCATTCTTGTTTTTCTTGTATTTCTTTTTTCTCCTTTTTTCTTTCCCCACCTTTTCAGTCGTTTTTCTCTTTTTTTTCCTTTTTACTTCTCATTTTTCTTTTTTCTCTTTTATTTGTTTTTCCCGTTGTTTCCCATTCTTCTTTCCCTTGTTTTTCTTTTTTTCCCCTTCTCTTTCTCTTTTGTTTTTTCCCTCTTTAGTTGTTCTTCTCATTTTTCTCATTTTTCTCTTTTTCCCATTTTTTCTTTTTTCATGTTATTTCCCTTTTTTTCTCTTGTTTTTCTTTTTTCCCCTTTCTTTTTTTTCTCTTTTTTCCCCTTTTTAGTAGTTTTTCTCATTTCTCTTTTTTCTCTTTTTTCCCTTTTTAGTAGTTTTTCACATTTTTCTAATTTTCCTATTCTAATTTTTCTAATTTTTCTAATTATTTCCATTTTATTCATTTAATTATTTATTTTCCCCCCTTTTTAGTCGTTTTTCTCGTTTTTCTCGTTTTTTTCATATTTACTTCTCATTTTTCTTTTTTTCTGTTTTATTTGTTTTTCCCGTTTTTTCCCATTCTTCTTTCCCTTGTTTTTCTTTTTTCCCTCTTCTATTAATTTTCTGTTTTCTCCCTCTTTAGTCGTTTTTCTCGTTTTTCTCGTTTTTCTCATTTTTCCCATTCTCATTTTTCTCATTTTTCTTTTTTCCCATTTTTTCTTTTTTCATGTTATTTCCCATTTTTTCCTTTTTTTTCTTTTTTCCCCTTTCTCTTTTTTCTCTTTTTTCCCTTTTTAGTAGTTTTTCTCATTTTTTTTCATTTTTCCCCTTTTTTAAATTGTTTTTCCCATTTTTTCTCATTCTTGTCTTTCTTGTTTTTCTTTTTTTCCACTTTTTTTCCACTTTCTTTTTTCTTCTTTTGTTTTTCCCATCTTTAGTCATTTTTCCCCTTCTTATTTTTCTCGTGTTTCTTTTTTCCATTTTATTCGTTTTTCCTGTTTTTTCCCATTCTTGTTTTTCTTGTTTTTCTTTTTTCTCCTTTTTTCTTTTCCCCCCTTTTTAGTCGTTTCTCTCGTTTTTTTCATTTTTACTTCTCATTTTTCTTTTTTTCTGTTTTATTTGTTTTTCCTGTTGTTTCCCATTCTTCTTTCCCTTGTTTTTCTTTTTTCCCCCTTCTCTTTCTCTTTTGTTTTTTCCCTCTTTAGTCGTTCTTCTCATTTTTCTCATTTTTCTCTTTTTCCCATTTTTTTCTTTTTTCATGTTATTTCCCATTTTTTTCCTTGTTTTTCTTTATTCCCCTTTCTCTTTTTTCTCTTTTTTCCCCTTTTTAGTATTTTTTCTCATTTTTCTCATTTCTCTTTTTTCCCTTTTTAGTAGTTTTTCTCATTTTTCTAATTTTCCCATTCTAATTTTTCGAATTTTTTGAATTTTTTCCATTTAATTCGTTTAATTTTTTATTTTCCCCCCTTTTTAGTTGTTTTTCTCGTTTTTCTCTTTTTTTCATATTTACTTCTCATTTTTCTTTTTTTCTGTTTTATTTGTTTTTCCCGTTTTTTCCCATTCTTCTTTCCCTTGTTTTTCTTTTTTCCCTCTTCTATTTCATTTTTGTTTTCTCCCTCTTTAGTCGTTTTTCTCGTTTTTCTCATTTTTCCCATTCTCATTTTTCTCATTTTTCTTTTTTCCCATTTTTTTCTTTTTTCATGTTATTTCCCATTTTTTTCCTTGTTTTTCTTTTTTCCCCTTTCTCTTTTTTCTCTTTTTTCCCTTTTTAGTAGTTTTTCTCATTTTTTATTCATTTTTTCCATTTTATTCGTTTTTCCTGTTTTTTCCCATTCTTGTTTTTCTTTGTTCCACTTTCTCTTTTTCTTCTTTTTTTCCCCCCCTTTTAGTCGTTTTTCTTGTTTTTCTTATTTTTTTTCATTTTTACTTCTCATTTTTCTTTTTTTCTGTTACTTGTTTTTCCCGTTTTTCCCATTCTTCTTTCCCTTGTTTTTCTTTTTTCCCCCTTCTATTTCTTTTTTGTTTTTTCCCTCTTTAGTCGTTCTTCCCATTTTTCTCATTTTCTCATTTTCTCTTTTTTCCATTTTTTTCTTTTTTCATGTTATTTCCCATTTTTTCCTTGTTTTTCTTTTTTCCCCTTTTCTCTTTTTTCCATATTTTTCCCATTCTTGTTTCCTCCCTCTTTAGTCGTTTTTCTCATTTTTCTCATTTTTCCCATTCTCATTTTTCTCATTTTTCTTTTTTTCCCATTTTTTTCTTTTTTCATGTTATTTCCCATATTTTTCCTTGTTTTTCTTTTCCCCCTTTCTCTTTTTTCTCATTTTCCCCCTTTTTAGTAGTTTTTCTCATTTTTCTCATTTTTCCATTTTATTCGTTTTTCCTGTTTTTTCCCATACTTCTTTTTCTTGTTTTTCTTTTTTCCTTTTATTCGTTTTTCCTGTTTATTTCCCATTCTTGTTTTTCTTGTTTTTCTTTTTTCTCCTTTTTTATTTCCCCCCCTTTTAGTCGTTTTTCTTGTTTTTCTTATTTTTTTTCATTTTTACTTCTCATTTTTCTTTTTTTCTGTTACTTGTTTTTCCCGTTTTTCCCATTCTTCTTTCCCTTTTTTTTCTTTTTCCCCCCTTCTATTTCTTTTTTGTTTTTTCCCTCTTTAGTCGTTCTTCCCATTTTTCTCATTTTCCCATTTTCTCTTTTTTCCATTTTTTTCTTTTTTCATGTTATTTCCCATTTTTTCCTTGTTTTTCTTTTTTCCCCTTTTCTCTTTTTCCCCCTAATTTTCCCATTCTTGTTTCCTCCCTCTTTAGTCGTTTTTCTCATTTTTCTCATTTTTCCCATTTTCATTTTTCTCATTTTTCTTTTTTTCTGTTACTTGTTTTTCCCGTTTTTCCCATTCTTCTTTCCCTTTTTTTTCTTTTTCCCCCCTTCTATTTCTTTTTTGTTTTTTCCCTCTTTAGTCGTTCTTCCCATTTTTCTCATTTTCCCATTTTCTTTTTTTCCCATTTTTTTCTTTTTTCATGTTATTTCCCATATTTTTCCTTGTTTTTCTTTTCCCCCTTTCTCTTTTTTCTCATTTTCCCCCTTTTTAGTAGTTTTTCTCATTTTTCTCATTTTTCCATTTTATTCGTTTTTCCTGTTTTTTCCCATACTTCTTTTTCTTGTTTTTCTTGTTTTTCTTTTTTCCTTTTATTCGTTTTTCCTGTTTATTTCCCATTCTGGTTTTTCTTGTTTTTCTTTGTTCCACTTTCTCTTTTTCTTCTTTTATTTTTTCCCTCTTTAGTCATTTTTTCATTTTTCTCATTTCTCTTTTTTCCATTTTATTTGTTTTTCCTGTTTTTTCCCATTCTTGTTTTTCTTGTTTCCCATTTTTCCTTCTTTCTCTTTTTCCTTTTCCCCCCTTTTTAGTAGTTTTTCTCGTTCTTCTTGTTTTTCTCATTTTTTCCCTTCTCATTTTTTCCCTTCTCATTTTTCTTTTTTTCTATTGTATTTGTTTTTCCCATTTTTTCCCATTCTTGTTTTTCTTGTTTTTCTTGTTTCCCCTTTTTTCCTTCTTTCTCTTTTTTCTTTTTCCCCCTTTTTAGTCATTTTTCTCATTTTTCTCATTTTTACCCTTCTCATTTTTCTTTTTTCCTTTTTATTCGTTTTTCCTGTTTATTTCCCATTCTTATTTTTATTGTTTTTCTTTGTTCCACTTTCTCTTTTTCTTCTTCTTTTGTTTTTTCCCTCTTTAGTCGTTTTTATCATTTTTCCCCTTCTTATTTTTCTCGTATTTCTTTTTTTCCATTTTATTCGTTTTTCCTGTTTTTTCCCATTCTTGTTTTTTTTGTTTTTGTTTTTCTCCTTTTTTATTTCCCCCCCTTTTAGTCGTTTTTCTTGTTTTTCTCATTTTTTTCCATTTTTACTTCTCATTTTTCTTTTTTTCTATTACTTGTTTTTCCCGTTTTTCCCATTCTTCTTTCCCTTGTTTTTCTTTTCCCCCCTTTCTATTTCTTTTTTGTTTTTTCCCTCTTTAGTCGTTCTTCCCATTTTTCTCATTTTCTCTTTTTTCCGTTTTTTTCTTTTTTCATGTTATTTCCCATTTTTTCCTTGTTTTTCTTTTTCCCCCTTTTCTCTTTTTTCCCCTAATTTTCCCATTCTTGTTTCCTCCCTCTTTAGTCGTTTTTCTCATTTTTCTCATTTTTCCCATTTTCATTTTTCTCATTTTTCTTTTTTTCCCATTTTTTTCTTTTTTCATGTTATTTCCCATTTTTTCCCTTGTTTTTCTTTTTCCCCCTTTCTCTTTTTTCTCTTTTTTCCCCTTTTTAGTAGTTTTTCTCATTTTTCTCATTTTTCCATTTTATTCGTCTTTCCTGTTTTTTCCCATACTTCTTTTTCTTGTTTTTCTTTGTTCCACTTTCTCTTTTTCTTCTGCTTTTGTTTTTTCCTTCTTTGGTCATTTTTATCATTTTTCCCCTTCTTATTTTTCTCGTATTTCTTTTTTTCCATTTTATTCGTTTTTCCTGTTTTTTCCCATTCTTGTTTTTCTTGTTTTTCTTGTTTTTCTTTTTCTCCTTTTTTATTTCCCCCCGTTTTAGTCGTTTTTCTTGTTTTTCTCATTTTTACTCATTTTTTTTCATTTTTACTTCTCATTTTTCTTTTTTTCTGTTATTTGTTTTTCCCGTTTTTCCCATTCTTCTTTCCCTTGTTTTTCTTTTTTCCCCCTGCTATTTCTTTTTTGTTTTTTCCCTCTATAGTCGTTCTTCCCATTTTTCTCATTTTCTCTTTTTTCCATTTTTTTCTTTTTTCATGTTATTTCCCATTTTTTCCTTGATTTTCTTTTCCCCCCCTTTCTCTTTTTTCCCTATTTTTCCCATTCATGTTTTCTCCCTGTTTAGTCGTTTTTCTCATTTTTCTCATTTTCCCAATCTCATTTTTCTCATTTTTCTCATTTTTCTTTTTTTCCCATTTTTTTCTTTTTTCATGTTATTTCCCATTATTTACCTTGTTTTTCTTTTTCCCCCTTTCTCTTTTTTCTATTTTTTCCCCTTTTTAATAGTTTTTCTCATTTTTCTCATTTTTCCATTTTATTCATTTTTCCTGTTTTTTCCCATACTTCTTTTTCTTGTTTTTCTTTTTTCCTTTTTATTCGTTTTTCCTGTTTATTTCCCATTCTTGTTTTTCTTGTTTTTCTTTTTTCTCCTTTTTTTTCCCCCCTTTTAGTCGTTTTTCTTGTTTTTCTTTTTTTTTTTCATTTTTACTTCTCATTTTTCTTTTTTTCTGTTACTTGTTTTTCCCGTTTTTCCCATTCTTCTTTCCCTTGTTTTTCTTTTTTCCCCCTTCTATTTCTTTTTTGTTTTTTCCCTCTTTAGTCGTTCTTCCCATTTTTCTCATTTTCTCATTTTCTCTTTTTTCCATTTTTTTCTTTTTTCATGTTATTTCCCATTTTTTCCTTGTTTTTCTTTTTTCCCCTTTTCTCTTTTTTCCATATTTTTCCCATTCTTGTTTCCTCCCTCTTTAGTCGTTTTTCTCATTTTTCTCATTTTTCCCATTCTCATTTTTCTCATTTTTCTTTTTTTCCCATTTTTTTCTTTTTTCATGTTATTTCCCATATTTTTCCTTGTTTTTCTTTTCCCCCTTTCTCTTTTTTCTCATTTTCCCCCTTTTTAGTAGTTTTTCTCATTTTTCTCATTTTTCCATTTTATTCGTTTTTCCTGTTTTTTCCCATACTTCTTTTTCTTGTTTTTCTTTTTTCCTTTTATTCGTTTTTCCTGTTTATTTCCCATTCTTGTTTTTCTTGTTTTTCTTTTTTCTCCTTTTTTATTTCCCCCCCTTTTAGTCGTTTTTCTTGTTTTTCTTATTTTTTTTCATTTTTACTTCTCATTTTTCTTTTTTTCTGTTACTTGTTTTTCCCGTTTTTCCCATTCTTCTTTCCCTTTTTTTTCTTTTTCCCCCCTTCTATTTCTTTTTTGTTTTTTCCCTCTTTAGTCGTTCTTCCCATTTTTCTCATTTTCCCATTTTCTCTTTTTTCCATTTTTTTCTTTTTTCATGTTATTTCCCATTTTTTCCTTGTTTTTCTTTTTTCCCCTTTTCTCTTTTTCCCCCTAATTTTCCCATTCTTGTTTCCTCCCTCTTTAGTCGTTTTTCTCATTTTTCTCATTTTTCCCATTCTCATTTTTCTCATTTTTCTTTTTTTCCCATTTTTTTCTTTTTTCATGTTATTTCCCATATTTTTCCTGTTTTTTCTTTTCCCCCTTTCTCTTTTTTCTCATTTTCCCCCTTTTTAGTAGTTTTTCTCATTTTTCTCATTTTTCCTTTTTATTCGTTTTTCCTGTTTTTTCCCATACTTCTTTTTCTTATTTTTCTTTTTTCCTTTTTATTCGTTTTTCCTGTTTATTTCCCATTCTTGTTTTTCTTGTTTTTCTTTTTTCTCCTTTTTTACTTCCCCCCCTTTTAGTCGTTTTTCTTGTTTTTCTTATTTTTTTTCATTTTTACTTCTCATTTTTCTTTTTTTCTGTTACTTGTTTTTCCCGTTTTTCCCATTCTTCTTTCCCTTGTTTTTCTTTTTCCCCCTTCTATTTCTTTTTTGTTTTTTCCCTATTTAGTCGTTCTTCCCATTTTTCTCATTTTCTCTTTTTTCCATTTTTTTCTTTTTTCATGTTATTTCCCATTTTTTCCTTGTTTTTCTTTTTTCCCCTTTTCTCTTTTTTCCCTATTTCTCCCATTCTTGTTTTCTCCCTCTTTAGTCGTTTTTCTCATTTTTCTCATTTTTCCCATTCTCATTTTTCTCATTTTTCTTTTTTTCCCATTTTTTTCTTTTTTCATGTTATTTCCCATTTTTTCCCTTGTTTTTCTTTTTCCCCCTTTCTCTTTTTTCTCTTTTTTCCCCTTTTTAGTACTTTTTCTCATTTTTCTCATTTTTCCATTTTATTCGTTTTTCCTGTTTTTTCCCATTCTTGTTTTTCTTGTTATTCTTTTTCTCCTTTTTTATTTCCCCCCTTTTAGTCGTTTTTCTTGTTTTTCTCATTTTTTTTCATTTTTACTTCTCATTTTTCTTTTTTTCTGTTATTTGTTTTTCCCGTTTTTCCCATTCTTCTTTCCCTTGTTTTTCTTTTTCCCCCTTCTATTTCTTTTTTGTTTTTTCCCTCTATAGTCGTTCTTCCCATTTTTCCCATTTTCTCTTTTTTCCATTTTTTTCTTTTTTCATATTATTTCCCATTTTTTCCTTGTTTTTCTTTTTTCCCCTTTTCTCTTTTTTCCCCTAATTTTCCCATTCTTGTTTCCTCCCTCTTTAGTCATTTTTCTCATTTTTCTCATTTTTCCCATTCTCATTTTTCTCATTTTTCTTTTTTTCCCATTTTTTTCTTTTTTCATGTTATTTCCCATTTTTTCCTTGTTTTTCTTTTTTCCCCTTTTCTCTTTTTTCCCTATTTTTCCCATTCTTGTTTTCTCCCTCTTTAGTCATTTTTCTCGTTTTTCTCATTTTTCCCATTCTCATTTTTCTCATTTTTCTTTTTTTTCCATTTTTTTCTTTTTTCATGTTATTTCCCATTTTTTCCCTTGTTTTTCTTTTCCCCCTTTCCCTTTTTTCTCATTTTCCCCCTTTTTAGTAGTTTTTCTCATTTTTCTCATTTTTCCATTTTATTCGTTTTTCCTGTTTTTTCCCATACTTCTTTTTCTTATTTTTCTTTTTTCCTTTTTATTCGTTTTTCCTGTTTATTTCCCATTCTTGTTTTTCTTGTTTTTCTTTTTTCTCTTTTTTTATTTTCCCCCCTTTTTAGTCGTTTTTCTCATTTTTTATTTTTACTTCTCATTTTTCTTTTTTTCTGTTATTTGATTTTCCCATTTTTCCCATTCTTCTTTTCCTTGTTTTTCTTTTCCCCCCCTTCTATTTCTTTTTTTTCCCCTTCTATACTCGTTCTTCCCATTTTTCTCATTATTCTTTTTTTTCCATTTTTTTCTTTTTTCATGTTATTTCCCATTTGTTTCCTTGTTTTTCTTTTTTCCCCTTTCTCTTTTTCCTCTTTTTTCCCCTTTTTAGTAGTTTTTCTCATTTTTCTCATTTTTCTTTTTTTCCATTTTTTTTCGTTTTTCCCATTTTTTCTGGTTCTTGTCTTCCTTATTTTTCTTTTTTCCACTTTCTCCTTTTGTTCTTTTATTTTTTCCCTCTTTAGTTGTTTTTTCATTTTTCTCATTTTTCTTTTTTCCAGTTTATTCATTATTCCTGTTTTTTCCCATTCTTGTTTTTCTTTTTCCCCCTTTTCTCTTTTTTCCCTATTTTTCCCATTCTTGTTTTCTCACTCTTTAGTCGTTTTTCTCATTTTTCTCATTTTTCCCATTCTCATTTTTCTCATTTTCCTTTTTTCCCCAGTTTTTTCTTTTTTCATGTTATTTCCCATTTTTCCCTTGTTTTTCTTTTTTCCCCTTTCTCTTTTTTCTCTTTTTCCCTTTTTTAGTAGTTTTTCTCATTTTCTCATTTTTCCATTTTATTCGTTTTTCCTGTTTTTTCCCATACTTCTTTTTCTTGTTTTTCTTGTTTTCTTTTTATTGGTTTTTCCTGTTTATTTCCCATTCTTGTTTTTATTGTTTTTCTTTGTTCCACTTTCTCTTTTTCTTCTTCTTTTGTTTTTTCCTTCTTTGGTCGTTTTTATCATTTTTCCCCTTCTTATTTTTCTCGTATTTCTTTTTTTCCATTTTATTCGTTTTTCCTGTTTTTTCCCATTCTTGTTTTTTTGTTTTTGTTTTTCTCCTTTTTTATTTCCCCCCCTTTTAGTCGTTTTTCTTGTTTTTCTCATTTTTTCTCATTTTTACTTCTCATTTTTCTTTTTTTCTGTTACTTGTTTTTCCCGTTTTTCCCATTCTACTTTCCCTTGTTTTTCTTTCCCCCCCATTTCTTTTTTGTTTTTTCCCCTCTTTAGTCATTCTTCCCATTTTTCTCATTTTCTCTTTTTTCCATTTTTTTCTTTTTTCATGTTATTTCCCATTTTTTCCTTGTTTTTCTTTTTTCCCCTTTTCTCTTTTTTCCCCTAATTTTCCCATTCTTGTTTCCTCCCTCTTTAGTCGTTTTTCTCATTTTTCTCATTTTTCCCATTCTCATTTTTCTCATTTTTCTTTTTTTCCCATTTTTTTCTTTTTTCATGTTATTTCCCATTTTTTCCCTTGTTTTTCTTTTTCCCCCTTTCTCTTTTTTCTCTTTTTTCCCCTTTTTAGTAGTTTTTCTCATTTTTCTCATTTTTCCATTTTATTCGTCTTTCCTGTTTTTTCCCATACTTCTTTTTCTTGTTTTTCTTTGTTCCACTTTCTCTTTTTCTTCTGCTTTTGTTTTTTCCTTCTTTGGTCATTTTTATCATTTTTCCCCTTCTTATTTTTCTCGTATTTCTTTTTTTCCATTTTATTCGTTTTTCCTGTTTTTTCCCATTCTTGTTTTTCTTGTTTTTCTTTTTCTCCTTTTTTATTTCCCCCCCTTTTAGTCGTTTTTCTTGTTTTTCTCATTTTTACTCATTTTTTTTTATTTTTTCTTCTCATTTTTCCATTTTATTCGTTTTTCCTGTTTTTTCCCATTCTTGTTTTTCTTGTTTTTCTTTTTCTCCTTTTTTATTTCCCCCCCTTTTAGTCGTTTTTCTTGTTTTTCTCATTTTTTTTCATTTTTACTTCTCATTTTTCTTTTTTTCTGTTATTTGTTTTTCCCGTTTTTCCCATTCTTCTTTCCCTTGTTTTTCTTTTCCCTTTCTCTTTTTTCTCATTTTCCCCCTTTTTAGTAGTTTTTCTCATTTTTCTCATTTTTCCATTTTATTCGTTTTTCCTGTTTTTTCCCATACTTCTTTTTCTTATTTTTCTTTTTTCCTTTTTATTCGTTTTTCCTGTTTATTTCCCATTCTTGTTTTTCTTGTTTTTCTTTTTTCTCTTTTTTTATTTTCCCCCCTTTTTAGTCGTTTTTCTCGTTTTTTATTTTTACTTCTCATTTTTCTTTTTTCCTGTTATTTGTTTTTCCCATTTTTCCCATTCTTCTTTCCCTTGTTTTTCTTTTTTTCCCCTTCTATTTCTTTTTTTTCCTTCTTTACTCGTTCTTCCCATTTTTCTCATTATTCTTTTTTTTCCATTTTTTTCTTTTTTCATGTTATTTCCCATTTGTTTCCTTGTTTTTCTTTTTTCCCCTTTCTCTTTTTCCTCTTTTTTCCCCTTTTTAGTAGTTTTTCTCATTTTTCTCAATTTTCTTTTTTTCCATTTTTTTTCGTTTTTCCCATTTTTTCTGGTTCTTGTCTTCCTTATTTTTCTTTTTTCCACTTTCTCCTTTTGTTCTTTTATTTTTTCCCTCTTTAGTCGTTTTTTCATTTTTCTCATTTTTCTTTTTTCCAGTTTATTCATTATTCCTGTTTTTTCCCATTCTTGTTTTTCTTTTTCCCCCTTTTCTCTTTTTTCCCTATTTTTCCCATTCTTGTTTTCTCACTCTTTAGTCGTTTTTCTCATTTTTCTCATTTTTCCCATTCTCATTTTTCTCATTTTCCTTTTTTCCCTAGTTTTTTCTTTTTTCATGTTATTTCCCATTTTTCCCTTGTTTTTCTTTTTTCCCCTTTCTCTTTTTTCTCTTTTTCCCATTTTTAGTAGTTTTTCTCATTTTCTCATTTTTCCATTTTATTCGTTTTTCCTGTTTTTTCCCATACTTCTTTTTCTTGTTTTTCTTTTTTTCTTTTTATTGGTTTTTCCTGTTTATTTCCCATTCTTGTTTTTATTGTTTTTCTTTGTTCCACTTTCTCTTTTTCTTCTTCTTTTGTTTTTTCCTTCTTTGGTCGTTTTTATCATTTTTCCCCTTCTTATTTTTCTCGTATTTCTTTTTTTCCATTTTATTCGTTTTTCCTGTTTTTTCCCATTCTTGTTTTTTTTGTTTTTGTTTTTCTCCTTTTTTATTTCCCCCCCTTTTAGTCGTTTTTCTTGTTTTTCTCATTTTTTCCCATTTTTTTCCATTTTTACTTCTCATTTTTCTTTTTTTCTGTTATTAGTTTTTCCCGTTTTTCCCATTCTTCTTTCTCTTGTTTTTCTTTTCCCCCCCTGCTATTTCTTTTTTGTTTTTTCCCTCTATAGTCGTTCTTCCCATTTTTCTCATTTTCTCTTTTTTCCATTTTTTTCTTTTTTCATGTTATTTCCCATTTTTTCCTTGTTTTTCTTTTCCCCCCTTTTCTCTTTTTTCCCTATTTTTCCCATTCATGTTTTCTCCCTGTTTAGTCATTTTTCTCATTTTTCTCATTTTCCCAATCTCATTTTTCTCATTTTTCTCATTTTTCTTTTTTTCCCATTTTTTTCTTTTTTCATGTTATTTCCCATTATTTACCTTGTTTTTCTTTTTCCCCCTTTCTCTTTTTTCTATTTTTTCCCCTTTTTAATAGTTTTTCTCATTTTTCTCATTTTTCCATTTTATTCGTTTTTCCTGTTTTTTCCCATACTTCTTTTTCTTGTTTTTCTTTTTTTCTTTTTATTGGTTTTTCCTGTTTATTTCCCATTCTTGTTTTTATTGTTTTTCTTTGTTCCACTTTCTCTTTTTCTTCTTCTTTTGTTTTTTCCTTCTTTGGTCGTTTTTATCATTTTTCCCCTTCTTATTTTTCTCGTATTTCTTTTTTTCCATTTTATTCGTTTTTCCTGTTTTTTCCCATTCTTGTTTTTTTTGTTTTTGTTTTTCTCCTTTTTTATTTCCCCCCCTTTTAGTCGTTTTTCTCATTTTTCTCATTTTTCCCATTTTCATTTTTCTCATTTTTCTTTTTTTCCCATTTTTTTCTTTTTTCATGTTATTTCCCTTTTTTTCCCTTGTTTTTCTTTTTCCCCCTTTCTCTTTTTTCTCTTTTTTCCCCTTTTTAGTAGTTTTTCTCATTTTTCTCATTTTTCCATTTTATTCGTCTTTCCTGTTTTTTCCCATACTTCTTTTTCTTGTTTTTCTTTGTTCCACTTTCTCTTTTTCTTCTGCTTTTGTTTTTTCCTTCTTTGGTCATATTTATCATTTTTCCCCTTCTTATTTTTCTCGTATTTCTTTTTTTCCATTTTATTCGTTTTTCCTGTTTTTTCCCATTCTTGTTTTCGTTGTTTTTCTTTTTCTCCTTTTTTATTTCCCCCCCTTTTAGTCGTTTTTCTTGTTTTTCTCATTTTTTTCATTTTTACTTCTCATTTTTCTTTTTTTCTGTTACTTGTTTTTCCCGTTTTTCCCATTCTACTTTCCCTTGTTTTTCTTTCCCCCCCCCATTTCTTTTTTGTTTTTTTCCCTCTTTAGTCATTCTTCCCATTTTTCTCATTTTCTCTTTTTTCCATTTTTTTCTTTTTTCATGTTATTTCCCATTTTTTCCTTGTTTTTCTTTTTTCCCCTTTCTCTTTTTTCTCTTTTTCCCCCTTTTTAGTAGTTTTTCTCATTTTTCTCATTTTTCCATTTTATTCGTCTTTCCTGTTTTTTCCCATACTTCTTTTTCTTGTTTTTCTTTGTTCCACTTTCTCTTTTTCTTCTGCTTTTGTTTTTTCCTTCTTTGGTCATTTTTATCATTTTTCCCCTTCTTATTTTTCTCGTATTTCTTTTTTTCCATTTTATTCGTTTTTCCTGTTTTTTCCCATTCTTGTTTTTCTTGTTTTTCTTTTTCTCCTTTTTTATTTCCCCCCCTTTTAGTCGTTTTTCTTGTTTTTCTCATTTTTTCCCATTTTTTTCCATTTTTACTTCTTATTTTTCTTTTTTTCTGTTATTTGTTTTTCCCGTTTTTCCCATTCTTCTTTCCCTTGTTTTTCTTTTTCCCCCCTGCTATTTCTTTTTTGTTTTTTCCCTCTATAGTCGTTCTTCCCATTTTTCTCATTTTCTCTTTTTTCCATTTTTTTCTTTTTTCATGTTATTTCCCATTATTTCCTTGTTTTTCTTTTTCCCCCTTTTCACTTTTTTCCCCTAATTTTCCCATTCTTGTTTCCTCCCTCTTTAGTCGTTTTTCTCATTTTTCTCATTTTTCCCATTTTCATTTTTCTCATTTTTCTTTTTTTCCCATTTTTTTCTTTTTTCATGTTATTTCCCTTTTTTTCCCTTGTTTTTCTTTTTCCCCCTTTCTCTTTTTTCTCTTTTTTCCCCTTTTTAGTAGTTTTTCTCATTTTTCTCATTTTTCCATTTTATTCGTCTTTCCTGTTTTTTCCCATACTTCTTTTTCTTGTTTTTCTTTGTTCCACTTTCTCTTTTTCTTCTGCTTTTGTTTTTTCCTTCTTTGGTCATTTTTATCATTTTTCCCCTTCTTATTTTTCTCGTATTTCTTTTTTTCCATTTTATTCGTTTTTCCTGTTTTTTCCCATTCTTGTTTTTCTTGTTTTTCTTTTTCTCCTTTTTTATTTCCCCCCCTTTTAGTCGTTTTTCTTGTTTTTCTCATTTTTACTCATTTTTTTTTATTTTTTCTTCTCATTTTTCCATTTTATTCGTTTTTCCTGTTTTTTCCCATTCTTGTTTTTCTTGTTTTTCTTTTTCTCCTTTTTTATTTCCCCCCCTTTTAGTCGTTTTTCTTGTTTTTCTCATTTTTTTTCATTTTTACTTCTCATTTTTCTTTTTTTCTGTTATTTGTTTTTCCCGTTTTTCCCATTCTTCTTTCCCTTGTTTTTCTTTTCCCTTTCTCTTTTTTCTCATTTTCCCCCTTTTTAGTAGTTTTTCTCATTTTTCTCATTTTTCCATTTTATTCGTTTTTCCTGTTTTTTCCCATACTTCTTTTTCTTATTTTTCTTTTTTCCTTTTTATTCGTTTTTCCTGTTTATTTCCCATTCTTGTTTTTCTTGTTTTTCTTTTTTCTCTTTTTTTATTTTCCCCCCTTTTTAGTCGTTTTTCTCGTTTTTTATTTTTACTTCTCATTTTTCTTTTTTCCTGTTATTTGTTTTTCCCATTTTTCCCATTCTTCTTTCCCTTGTTTTTCTTTTTTTCCCCTTCTATTTCTTTTTTTTTCCTTCTTTACTCGTTCTTCCCATTTTTCTCATTATTCTTTTTTTTCCATTTTTTTCTTTTTTCATGTTATTTCCCATTTGTTTCCTTGTTTTTCTTTTTTCCCCTTTCTCTTTTTCCTCTTTTTTCCCCTTTTTAGTAGTTTTTCTCATTTTTCTCAATTTTCTTTTTTTCCATTTTTTTTCGTTTTTCCCATTTTTTCTGGTTCTTGTCTTCCTTATTTTTCTTTTTTCCACTTTCTCCTTTTGTTCTTTTATTTTTTCCCTCTTTAGTCGTTTTTTCATTTTTCTCATTTTTCTTTTTTCCAGTTTATTCATTATTCCTGTTTTTTCCCATTCTTGTTTTTCTTTTTCCCCCTTTTCTCTTTTTTCCCTATTTTTCCCATTCTTGTTTTCTCACTCTTTAGTCGTTTTTCTCATTTTTCTCATTTTTCCCATTCTCATTTTTCTCATTTTCCTTTTTTCCCTAGTTTTTTCTTTTTTCATGTTATTTCCCATTTTTCCCTTGTTTTTCTTTTTTCCCCTTTCTCTTTTTTCTCTTTTTCCCATTTTTAGTAGTTTTTCTCATTTTCTCATTTTTCCATTTTATTCGTTTTTCCTGTTTTTTCCCATACTTCTTTTTCTTGTTTTTCTTTTTTTCTTTTTATTGGTTTTTCCTGTTTATTTCCCATTCTTGTTTTTATTGTTTTTCTTTGTTCCACTTTCTCTTTTTCTTCTTCTTTTGTTTTTTCCTTCTTTGGTCGTTTTTATCATTTTTCCCCTTCTTATTTTTCTCGTATTTCTTTTTTTCCATTTTATTCGTTTTTCCTGTTTTTTCCCATTCTTGTTTTTTTTTGTTTTTGTTTTTCTCCTTTTTTATTTCCCCCCCTTTTAGTCGTTTTTCTTGTTTTTCTCATTTTTTCCCATTTTTTTCCATTTTTACTTCTCATTTTTCTTTTTTTCTGTTATTAGTTTTTCCCGTTTTTCCCATTCTTCTTTCTCTTGTTTTTCTTTTTCCCCCCTGCTATTTCTTTTTTGTTTTTTCCCTCTATAGTCGTTCTTCCCATTTTTCTCATTTTCTCTTTTTTCCATTTTTTCTTTTTTCATGTTATTTCCCATTTTTTCCTTGTTTTTCTTTTCCCCCCTTTTCTCTTTTTTCCCTATTTTTCCCATTCATGTTTTCTCCCTGTTTAGTCATTTTTCTCATTTTTCTCATTTTCCCAATCTCATTTTTCTCATTTTTCTCATTTTTCTTTTTTTCCCATTTTTTTCTTTTTTCATGTTATTTCCCATTATTTACCTTGTTTTTCTTTTTCCCCCTTTCTCTTTTTTCTATTTTTTCCCCTTTTTAATAGTTTTTCTCATTTTTCTCATTTTTCCATTTTATTCGTTTTTCCTGTTTTTTCCCATACTTCTTTTTCTTGTTTTTCTTTTTTTCTTTTTATTGGTTTTTCCTGTTTATTTCCCATTCTTGTTTTTATTGTTTTTCTTTGTTCCACTTTCTCTTTTTCTTCTTCTTTTGTTTTTTCCTTCTTTGGTCGTTTTTATCATTTTTCCCCTTCTTATTTTTCTCGTATTTCTTTTTTTCCATTTTATTCGTTTTTCCTGTTTTTTCCCATTCTTGTTTTTTTTGTTTTTGTTTTTCTCCTTTTTTATTTCCCCCCCTTTTAGTCGTTTTTCTCATTTTTCTCATTTTTCCCATTTTCATTTTTCTCATTTTTCTTTTTTTCCCATTTTTTTCTTTTTTCATGTTATTTCCCTTTTTTTCCCTTGTTTTTCTTTTTCCCCCTTTCTCTTTTTTCTCTTTTTTCCCCTTTTTAGTAGTTTTTCTCATTTTTCTCATTTTTCCATTTTATTCGTCTTTCCTGTTTTTTCCCATACTTCTTTTTCTTGTTTTTCTTTGTTCCACTTTCTCTTTTTCTTCTGCTTTTGTTTTTTCCTTCTTTGGTCATTTTTATCATTTTTCCCCTTCTTATTTTTCTCGTATTTCTTTTTTTCCATTTTATTCGTTTTTCCTGTTTTTTCCCATTCTTGTTTTTCTTGTTTTTCTTTTTCTCCTTTTTTATTTCCCCCCCTTTTAGTCGTTTTTCTTGTTTTTCTCATTTTTACTCATTTTTTTTTATTTTTTCTTCTCATTTTTCCATTTTATTCGTTTTTCCTGTTTTTTCCCATTCTTGTTTTTCTTGTTTTTCTTTTTCTCCTTTTTTATTTCCCCCCCTTTTAGTCGTTTTTCTTGTTTTTCTCATTTTTTCCCATTTTTTTCCATTTTTACTTCTTATTTTTCTTTTTTTCTGTTATTTGTTTTTCCCGTTTTTCCCATTCTTCTTTCCCTTGTTTTTCTTTTTCCCCCCTGCTATTTCTTTTTTGTTTTTTCCCTCTATAGTCGTTCTTCCCATTTTTCTCATTTTCTCTTTTTTCCATTTTTTTCTTTTTTCATGTTATTTCCCATTTTTTCCTTGTTTTTCTTTTTCCCCCTTTTCACTTTTTTCCCCTAATTTTCCCATTCTTGTTTCCTCCCTCTTTAGTCGTTTTTCTCATTTTTCTCATTTTTCCCATTTTTCTTTTTTTCCCATTTTTTTCTTTTTTCATGTTATTTCCCTTTTTTTCCCTTGTTTTTCTTTTTCCCCCTTTCTCTTTTTTCTCTTTTTTCCCCTTTTTAGTAGTTTTTCTCATTTTTCTCATTTTTCCATTTTATTCGTCTTTCCTGTTTTTTCCCATACTTCTTTTTCTTGTTTTTCTTTGTTCCACTTTCTCTTTTTCTTCTGCTTTTGTTTTTTCCTTCTTTGGTCATTTTTATCATTTTTCCCCTTCTTATTTTTCTCGTATTTCTTTTTTTCCATTTTATTCGTTTTTCCTGTTTTTTCCCATTCTTGTTTTTCTTGTTTTTCTTTTTCTCCTTTTTTATTTCCCCCCCTTTTAGTCGTTTTTCTTGTTTTTCTCATTTTTACTCATTTTTTTTTATTTTTTCTTCTCATTTTTCCATTTTATTCGTTTTTCCTGTTTTTTCCCATTCTTGTTTTTCTTGTTTTTCTTTTTCTCCTTTTTTATTTCCCCCCCTTTTAGTCGTTTTTCTTGTTTTTCTCATTTTTTTTCATTTTTACTTCTCATTTTTCTTTTTTTCTGTTATTTGTTTTTCCCGTTTTTCCCATTCTTCTTTCCCTTGTTTTTCTTTTCCCTTTCTCTTTTTTCTCATTTTCCCCCTTTTTAGTAGTTTTTCTCATTTTTCTCATTTTTCCATTTTATTCGTTTTTCCTGTTTTTTCCCATACTTCTTTTTCTTATTTTTCTTTTTTCCTTTTTATTCGTTTTTCCTGTTTATTTCCCATTCTTGTTTTTCTTGTTTTTCTTTTTTCTCTTTTTTTATTTTCCCCCCTTTTTAGTCGTTTTTCTCGTTTTTTATTTTTACTTCTCATTTTTCTTTTTTCCTGTTATTTGTTTTTCCCATTTTTCCCATTCTTCTTTCCCTTGTTTTTCTTTTTTTCCCCTTCTATTTCTTTTTTTTTCCTTCTTTACTCGTTCTTCCCATTTTTCTCATTATTCTTTTTTTTCCATTTTTTTCTTTTTTCATGTTATTTCCCATTTGTTTCCTTGTTTTTCTTTTTTCCCCTTTCTCTTTTTCCTCTTTTTTCCCCTTTTTAGTAGTTTTTCTCATTTTTCTCAATTTTCTTTTTTTCCATTTTTTTTTGTTTTTCCCATTTTTTCTGGTTCTTGTCTTCCTTATTTTTCTTTTTTCCACTTTCTCCTTTTGTTCTTTTATTTTTTCCCTCTTTAGTCGTTTTTTCATTTTTCTCATTTTTCTTTTTTCCAGTTTATTCATTATTCCTGTTTTTTCCCATTCTTGTTTTTCTTTTTCCCCCTTTTCTCTTTTTTCCCTATTTTTCCCATTCTTGTTTTCTCACTCTTTAGTCGTTTTTCTCATTTTTCTCATTTTTCCCATTCTCATTTTTCTCATTTTCCTTTTTTCCCTAGTTTTTTCTTTTTTCATGTTATTTCCCATTTTTCCCTTGTTTTTCTTTTTTCCCCTTTCTCTTTTTTCTCTTTTTCCCATTTTTAGTAGTTTTTCTCATTTTCTCATTTTTCCATTTTATTCGTTTTTCCTGTTTTTTCCCATACTTCTTTTTCTTGTTTTTCTTTTTTTCTTTTTATTGGTTTTTCCTGTTTATTTCCCATTCTTGTTTTTATTGTTTTTCTTTGTTCCACTTTCTCTTTTTCTTCTTCTTTTGTTTTTTCCTTCTTTGGTCGTTTTTATCATTTTTCCCCTTCTTATTTTTCTCGTATTTCTTTTTTTCCATTTTATTCGTTTTTCCTGTTTTTTCCCATTCTTGTTTTTTTTTGTTTTTGTTTTTCTCCTTTTTTATTTCCCCCCCTTTTAGTCGTTTTTCTTGTTTTTCTCATTTTTTCCCATTTTTTTCCATTTTTACTTCTCATTTTTCTTTTTTTCTGTTATTAGTTTTTCCCGTTTTTCCCATTCTTCTTTCTCTTGTTTTTCTTTTTCCCCCCTGCTATTTCTTTTTTGTTTTTTCCCTCTATAGTCGTTCTTCCCATTTTTCTCATTTTCTCTTTTTTCCATTTTTTTCTTTTTTCATGTTATTTCCCATTTTTTCCTTGTTTTTCTTTTCCCCCCTTTTCTCTTTTTTCCCTATTTTTCCCATTCATGTTTTCTCCCTGTTTAGTCATTTTTCTCATTTTTCTCATTTTCCCAATCTCATTTTTCTCATTTTTCTCATTTTTCTTTTTTTCCCATTTTTTTCTTTTTTCATGTTATTTCCCATTATTTACCTTGTTTTTCTTTTTCCCCCTTTCTCTTTTTTCTATTTTTTCCCCTTTTTAATAGTTTTTCTCATTTTTCTCATTTTTCCATTTTATTCGTTTTTCCTGTTTTTTCCCATACTTCTTTTTCTTGTTTTTCTTTTTTTCTTTTTATTGGTTTTTCCTGTTTATTTCCCATTCTTGTTTTTATTGTTTTTCTTTGTTCCACTTTCTCTTTTTCTTCTTCTTTTGTTTTTTCCTTCTTTGGTCGTTTTTATCATTTTTCCCCTTCTTATTTTTCTCGTATTTCTTTTTTTCCATTTTATTCGTTTTTCCTGTTTTTTCCCATTCTTGTTTTTTTTGTTTTTGTTTTTCTCCTTTTTTATTTCCCCCCCTTTTAGTCGTTTTTCTCATTTTTCTCATTTTTCCCATTTTCATTTTTCTCATTTTTCTTTTTTTCCCATTTTTTTCTTTTTTCATGTTATTTCCCTTTTTTTCCCTTGTTTTTCTTTTTCCCCCTTTCTCTTTTTTCTCTTTTTTCCCCTTTTTAGTAGTTTTTCTCATTTTTCTCATTTTTCCATTTTATTCGTCTTTCCTGTTTTTTCCCATACTTCTTTTTCTTGTTTTTCTTTGTTCCACTTTCTCTTTTTCTTCTGCTTTTGTTTTTTCCTTCTTTGGTCATTTTTATCATTTTTCCCCTTCTTATTTTTCTCGTATTTCTTTTTTTCCATTTTATTCGTTTTTCCTGTTTTTTCCCATTCTTGTTTTTCTTGTTTTTCTTTTTCTCCTTTTTTATTTCCCCCCCTTTTAGTCGTTTTTCTTGTTTTTCTCATTTTTACTCATTTTTTTTTATTTTTTCTTCTCATTTTTCCATTTTATTCGTTTTTCCTGTTTTTTCCCATTCTTGTTTTTCTTGTTTTTCTTTTTCTCCTTTTTTATTTCCCCCCCTTTTAGTCGTTTTTCTTGTTTTTCTCATTTTTTCCCATTTTTTTCCATTTTTACTTCTTATTTTTCTTTTTTTCTGTTATTTGTTTTTCCCGTTTTTCCCATTCTTCTTTCCCTTGTTTTTCTTTTTCCCCCCTGCTATTTCTTTTTTGTTTTTTCCCTCTATAGTCGTTCTTCCCATTTTTCTCATTTTCTCTTTTTTCCATTTTTTTCTTTTTTCATGTTATTTCCCATTTTTTCCTTGTTTTTCTTTTTCCCCCTTTTCACTTTTTTCCCCTAATTTTCCCATTCTTGTTTCCTCCCTCTTTAGTCGTTTTTCTCATTTTTCTCATTTTTCCCATTTTTCTTTTTTTCCCATTTTTTTCTTTTTTCATGTTATTTCCCTTTTTTTCCCTTGTTTTTCTTTTTCCCCCTTTCTCTTTTTTCTCTTTTTTCCCCTTTTTAGTAGTTTTTCTCATTTTTCTCATTTTTCCATTTTATTCGTCTTTCCTGTTTTTTCCCATACTTCTTTTTCTTGTTTTTCTTTGTTCCACTTTCTCTTTTTCTTCTGCTTTTGTTTTTTCCTTCTTTGGTCATTTTTATCATTTTTCCCCTTCTTATTTTTCTCGTATTTCTTTTTTTCCATTTTATTCGTTTTTCCTGTTTTTTCCCATTCTTGTTTTTCTTGTTTTTCTTTTTCTCCTTTTTTATTTCCCCCCCTTTTAGTCGTTTTTCTTGTTTTTCTCATTTTTACTCATTTTTTTTTATTTTTTCTTCTCATTTTTCCATTTTATTCGTTTTTCCTGTTTTTTCCCATTCTTGTTTTTCTTGTTTTTCTTTTTCTCCTTTTTTATTTCCCCCCCTTTTAGTCGTTTTTCTTGTTTTTCTCATTTTTTTTCATTTTTACTTCTCATTTTTCTTTTTTTCTGTTATTTGTTTTTCCCGTTTTTCCCATTCTTCTTTCCCTTGTTTTTCTTTTCCCTTTCTCTTTTTTCTCATTTTCCCCCTTTTTAGTAGTTTTTCTCATTTTTCTCATTTTTCCATTTTATTCGTTTTTCCTGTTTTTTCCCATACTTCTTTTTCTTATTTTTCTTTTTTCCTTTTTATTCGTTTTTCCTGTTTATTTCCCATTCTTGTTTTTCTTGTTTTTCTTTTTTCTCTTTTTTTATTTTCCCCCCTTTTTAGTCGTTTTTCTCGTTTTTTATTTTTACTTCTCATTTTTCTTTTTTCCTGTTATTTGTTTTTCCCATTTTTCCCATTCTTCTTTCCCTTGTTTTTCTTTTTTTCCCCTTCTATTTCTTTTTTTTTCCTTCTTTACTCGTTCTTCCCATTTTTCTCATTATTCTTTTTTTTCCATTTTTTTCTTTTTTCATGTTATTTCCCATTTGTTTCCTTGTTTTTCTTTTTTCCCCTTTCTCTTTTTCCTCTTTTTTCCCCTTTTTAGTAGTTTTTCTCATTTTTCTCAATTTTCTTTTTTTCCATTTTTTTTTGTTTTTCCCATTTTTTCTGGTTCTTGTCTTCCTTATTTTTCTTTTTTCCACTTTCTCCTTTTGTTCTTTTATTTTTTCCCTCTTTAGTCGTTTTTTCATTTTTCTCATTTTTCTTTTTTCCAGTTTATTCATTATTCCTGTTTTTTCCCATTCTTGTTTTTCTTTTTCCCCCTTTTCTCTTTTTTCCCTATTTTTCCCATTCTTGTTTTCTCACTCTTTAGTCGTTTTTCTCATTTTTCTCATTTTTCCCATTCTCATTTTTCTCATTTTCCTTTTTTCCCTAGTTTTTTCTTTTTTCATGTTATTTCCCATTTTTCCCTTGTTTTTCTTTTTTCCCCTTTCTCTTTTTTCTCTTTTTCCCATTTTTAGTAGTTTTTCTCATTTTCTCATTTTTCCATTTTATTCGTTTTTCCTGTTTTTTCCCATACTTCTTTTTCTTGTTTTTCTTTTTTTCTTTTTATTGGTTTTTCCTGTTTATTTCCCATTCTTGTTTTTATTGTTTTTCTTTGTTCCACTTTCTCTTTTTCTTCTTCTTTTGTTTTTTCCTTCTTTGGTCGTTTTTATCATTTTTCCCCTTCTTATTTTTCTCGTATTTCTTTTTTTCCATTTTATTCGTTTTTCCTGTTTTTTCCCATTCTTGTTTTTTTTGTTTTTGTTTTTCTCCTTTTTTATTTCCCCCCCTTTTAGTCGTTTTTCTTGTTTTTCTCATTTTTTCCCATTTTTTTCCATTTTTACTTCTCATTTTTCTTTTTTTCTGTTATTAGTTTTTCCCGTTTTTCCCATTCTTCTTTCTCTTGTTTTTCTTTTTCCCCCCTGCTATTTCTTTTTTGTTTTTTCCCTCTATAGTCGTTCTTCCCATTTTTCTCATTTTCTCTTTTTTCCATTTTTTTCTTTTTTCATGTTATTTCCCATTTTTTCCTTGTTTTTCTTTTCCCCCCTTTTCTCTTTTTTCCCTATTTTTCCCATTCATGTTTTCTCCCTGTTTAGTCATTTTTCTCATTTTTCTCATTTTCCCAATCTCATTTTTCTCATTTTTCTCATTTTTCTTTTTTTCCCATTTTTTTCTTTTTTCATGTTATTTCCCATTATTTACCTTGTTTTTCTTTTTCCCCCTTTCTCTTTTTTCTATTTTTTCCCCTTTTTAATAGTTTTTCTCATTTTTCTCATTTTTCCATTTTATTCGTTTTTCCTGTTTTTTCCCATACTTCTTTTTCTTGTTTTTCTTTTTTTCTTTTTATTGGTTTTTCCTGTTTATTTCCCATTCTTGTTTTTATTGTTTTTCTTTGTTCCACTTTCTCTTTTTCTTCTTCTTTTGTTTTTTCCTTCTTTGGTCGTTTTTATCATTTTTCCCCTTCTTATTTTTCTCGTATTTCTTTTTTTCCATTTTATTCGTTTTTCCTGTTTTTTCCCATTCTTGTTTTTTTTGTTTTTGTTTTTCTCCTTTTTTATTTCCCCCCCTTTTAGTCGTTTTTCTCATTTTTCTCATTTTTCCCATTTTCATTTTTCTCATTTTTCTTTTTTTCCCATTTTTTTCTTTTTTCATGTTATTTCCCTTTTTTTCCCTTGTTTTTCTTTTTCCCCCTTTCTCTTTTTTCTCTTTTTTCCCCTTTTTAGTAGTTTTTCTCATTTTTCTCATTTTTCCATTTTATTCTACTTTCCTGTTTTTTCCCATACTTCTTTTTCTTGTTTTTCTTTGTTCCACTTTCTCTTTTTCTTCTGCTTTTGTTTTTTCCTTCTTTGGTCATTTTTATCATTTTTCCCCTTCTTATTTTTCTCGTATTTCTTTTTTTCCATTTTATTCGTTTTTCCTGTTTTTTCCCATTCTTGTTTTCGTTGTTTTTCTTTTTCTCCTTTTTTATTTCCCCCCCTTTTAGTCGTTTTTCTTGTTTTTCTCATTTTTTTCATTTTTACTTCTCATTTTTCTTTTTTTCTGTTACTTGTTTTTCCCGTTTTTCCCATTCTACTTTCCCTTGTTTTTCTTTCCCCCCCCCCATTTCTTTTTTGTTTTTTTCCCTCTTTAGTCATTCTTCCCATTTTTCTCATTTTCTCTTTTTTCCATTTTTTTCTTTTTTCATGTTATTTCCCATTTTTTCCTTGTTTTTCTTTTTTCCCCTTTCTCTTTTTTCTCTTTTTCCCCCTTTTTAGTAGTTTTTCTCATTTTTCTCATTTTTCCATTTTATTCGTCTTTCCTGTTTTTTCCCATACTTCTTTTTCTTGTTTTTCTTTGTTCCACTTTCTCTTTTTCTTCTGCTTTTGTTTTTTCCTTCTTTGGTCATTTTTATCATTTTTCCCCTTCTTATTTTTCTCGTATTTCTTTTTTTCCATTTTATTCGTTTTTCCTGTTTTTTCCCATTCTTGTTTTTCTTGTTTTTCTTTTTCTCCTTTTTTATTTCCCCCCCTTTTAGTCGTTTTTCTTGTTTTTCTCATTTTTTCCCATTTTTTTCCATTTTTACTTCTTATTTTTCTTTTTTTCTGTTATTTGTTTTTCCCGTTTTTCCCATTCTTCTTTCCCTTGTTTTTCTTTTTCCCCCCTGCTATTTCTTTTTTGTTTTTTCCCTCTATAGTCGTTCTTCCCATTTTTCTCATTTTCTCTTTTTTCCATTTTTTTCTTTTTTCATGTTATTTCCCATTTTTTCCTTGTTTTTCTTTTTCCCCCTTTTCACTTTTTTCCCCTAATTTTCCCATTCTTGTTTCCTCCCTCTTTAGTCGTTTTTCTCATTTTTCTCATTTTTCCCATTTTCATTTTTCTCATTTTTCTTTTTTTCCCATTTTTTTCTTTTTTCATGTTATTTCCCTTTTTTTCCCTTGTTTTTCTTTTTCCCCCTTTCTCTTTTTTCTCTTTTTTCCCCTTTTTAGTAGTTTTTCTCATTTTTCTCATTTTTCCATTTTATTCGTCTTTCCTGTTTTTTCCCATACTTCTTTTTCTTGTTTTTCTTTGTTCCACTTTCTCTTTTTCTTCTGCTTTTGTTTTTTCCTTCTTTGGTCATTTTTATCATTTTTCCCCTTCTTATTTTTCTCGTATTTCTTTTTTTCCATTTTATTCGTTTTTCCTGTTTTTTCCCATTCTTGTTTTTCTTGTTTTTCTTTTTCTCCTTTTTTATTTCCCCCCCTTTTAGTCGTTTTTCTTGTTTTTCTCATTTTTACTCATTTTTTTTCATTTTTACTTCTCATTTTTCTTTTTTTCTGTTATTTGTTTTTCCCGTTTTTCCCATTCTTCTTTCCCTTGTTTTTCTTTTTCCCCCCTGCTATTTCTTTTTGTTTTTTCCCTCTATAGTCGTTCTTCCCATTTTTCTCATTTTCTCTTTTTTCCATTTTTTTCTTTTTTCATGTTATTTCCCATTTTTTCCTTGTTTTTCTTTTCCCCCCTTTTCTCTTTTTCCCCTATTTTTCCCATTCATGTTTTCTCCCTGTTTAGTCGTTTTTCTCATTTTTCTCATTTTCCCAATCTCATTTTTCTCATTTTTCTCATTTTTCTTTTTTTCCCATTTTTTTCTTTTTTCATGTTATTTCCCATTATTTACCTTGTTTTTCTTTTTCCCCCTTTCTCTTTTTTCTATTTTTTCCCCTTTTTAATAGTTTTTCTCATTTTTCTCATTTTTCCATTTTATTCATTTTTCCTGTTTTTTCCCATACTTCTTTTTCTTGTTTTTCTTTGTTCCACTTTCTCTTTTTCTTCTGCTTTTGTTTTTTCCTTCTTTGGTCATTTTTATCATTTTTCCCCTTCTTATTTTTCTCGTATTTCTTTTTTTCCATTTTATTCGTTTTTCCTGTTTTTTCCCATTCTTGTTTTTCTTGTTTTTCTTTTTCTCCTTTTTTATTTCCCCCCCTTTTAGTCGTTTTTCTTGTTTTTCTCATTTTTACTCATTTTTTTTCATTTTTACTTCTCATTTTTCTTTTTTTCTGTTATTTGTTTTTCCCGTTTTTCCCATTCTTCTTTCCCTTGTTTTTCTTTTTCCCCCCTGCTATTTCTTTTTGTTTTTTCCCTCTATAGTCGTTCTTCCCATTTTTCTCATTTTCTCTTTTTTCCATTTTTTTCTTTTTTCATGTTATTTCCCATTTTTTCCTTGTTTTTCTTTTCCCCCCTTTTCTCTTTTTCCCCTATTTTTCCCATTCATGTTTTCTCCCTGTTTAGTCGTTTTTCTCATTTTTCTCATTTTCCCAATCTCATTTTTCTCATTTTTCTCATTTTTCTTTTTTTCCCATTTTTTTCTTTTTTCATGTTATTTCCCATTATTTACCTTGTTTTTCTTTTTCCCCCTTTCTCTTTTTTCTATTTTTTCCCCTTTTTAATAGTTTTTCTCATTTTTCTCATTTTTCCATTTTATTCATTTTTCCTGTTTTTTCCCATACTTCTTTTTCTTGTTTTTCTTTTTTCCTTTTTATTCGTTTTTCCTGTTTATTTCCCATTCTTGTTTTTCTTGTTTTTCTTTTTTCTCCTTTTTTATTTCCCCCCCTTTTAGTCGTTTTTCTTGTTTTTCTTATTTTTTTTCATTTTTACTTCTCATTTTTCTTTTTTTCTGTTACTTGTTTTTCCCGTTTTTCCCATTCTTCTTTCCCTTGTTTTTCTTTTTTCCCCCTTCTATTTCTTTTTTGTTTTTTCCCTCTTTAGTCGTTCTTCCCATTTTTCTCATTTTCTCATTTTCTCTTTTTTCCATTTTTTTCTTTTTTCATGTTATTTCCCATTTTTTCCTTGTTTTTCTTTTTTCCCCTTTTCTCTTTTTTCCCTATTTTTCCCATTCTTGTTTTCTCCCTCTTTAGTCGTTTTTCTCATTTTTCCCATTCTCATTTTTCTCATTTTTCTTTTTTTCCCATTTTTTTCTTTTTTCATGTTATTTCCCATTTTTTCCCTTGTTTTTCTTTTTCCCCCTTTCTCTTTTTTCTCTTTTTCCCCCTTTTTAGTTGTTTTTCTCATTTTTCTCATTTTTCCATTTTGTTCGTTTTTCCTGTTTTTTCTCATACTTCTTTTTCTTCTTTTTCTTTTTTCCTTTTTATTCCTTTTTCCTGTTTTTTCCCATTCTTGTTTTCGTTGTTTTTCTTTTTCTCCTTTTTTATTTCCCCCCCTTTTAGTCGTTTTTCTTGTTTTTCTCATTTTTTTCATTTTTACTTCTCATTTTTCTTTTTTTCTGTTACTTGTTTTTCCCGTTTTTCCCATTCTACTTTCCCTTGTTTTTCTTTCCCCCCCCATTTCTTTTTTGTTTTTTTCCCTCTTTAGTCATTCTTCCCATTTTTCTCATTTTCTCTTTTTTCCATTTTTTTCTTTTTTCATGTTATTTCCCATTTTTTCCTTGTTTTTCTTTTTTCCCCTTTCTCTTTTTTCTCTTTTTCCCCCTTTTTAGTAGTTTTTCTCATTTTTCTCATTTTTCCATTTTATTCGTCTTTCCTGTTTTTTCCCATACTTCTTTTTCTTGTTTTTCTTTGTTCCACTTTCTCTTTTTCTTCTGCTTTTGTTTTTTCCTTCTTTGGTCATTTTTATCATTTTTCCCCTTCTTATTTTTCTCGTATTTCTTTTTTTCCATTTTATTCGTTTTTCCTGTTTTTTCCCATTCTTGTTTTTCTTGCTTTTCTTTTTCTCCTTTTTTATTTCCCCCCCTTTTAGTCGTTTTTCTTGTTTTTCTCATTTTTTCCCATTTTTTTCCATTTTTACTTCTTATTTTTCTTTTTTTCTGTTATTTGTTTTTCCCGTTTTTCCCATTCTTCTTTCCCTTGTTTTTCTTTTTCCCCCCTGCTATTTCTTTTTTGTTTTTTCCCTCTATAGTCGTTCTTCCCATTTTTCTCATTTTCTCTTTTTTCCATTTTTTTCTTTTTTCATGTTATTTCCCATTTTTTCCTTGTTTTTCTTTTTCCCCCTTTTCTCTTTTTTCCCCTAATTTTCCCATTCTTGTTTCCTCCCTCTTTAGTCGTTTTTCTCATTTTTCTCATTTTTCCCATTTTCATTTTTCTCATTTTTCTTTTTTTCCCATTTTTTTCTTTTTTCATGTTATTTCCCTTTTTTTCCCTTGTTTTTCTTTTTTCCCCTTTCTCTTTTTTCTCTTTTTTCCCCTTTTTAGTAGTTTTTCTCATTTTTCTCATTTTTCCATTTTATTCGTCTTTCCTGTTTTTTCCCATACTTCTTTTTCTTGTTTTTCTTTGTTCCACTTTCTCTTTTTCTTCTGCTTTTGTTTTTTCCTTCTTTGGTCATTTTTATCATTTTTCCCCTTCTTATTTTTCTCGTATTTATTTTTTTCCATTTTATTCGTTTTTCCTGTTTTTTCCCATTCTTGTTTTTCTTGTTTTTCTTGTTTTTCTTTTTCTCCTTTTTTATTTCCCCCCCTTTTAGTCGTTTTTCTTGTTTTTCTCATTTTTACTCATTTTTTTTCATTTTTACTTCTCATTTTTCTTTTTTTCTGTTATTTGTTTTTCCCGTTTTTCCCATTCTTCTTTCCCTTGTTTTTCTTTTTCCCCCCTGCTATTTCTTTTTGTTTTTTCCCTCTATAGTCGTTCTTCCCATTTTTCTCATTTTCTCTTTTTTCCATTTTTTTCTTTTTTCATGTTATTTCCCATTTTTTCCTTGTTTTTCTTTTCCCCCCTTTTCTCTTTTTCCCCTATTTTTCCCATTCATGTTTTCTCCCTGTTTAGTCGTTTTTCTCATTTTTCTCATTTTCCCAATCTCATTTTTCTCATTTTTCTCATTTTTCTTTTTTTCCCATTTTTTTCTTTTTTCATGTTATTTCCCATTATTTACCTTGTTTTTCTTTTTCCCCCTTTCTCTTTTTTCTATTTTTTCCCCTTTTTAATAGTTTTTCTCATTTTTCTCATTTTTCCATTTTATTCATTTTTCCTGTTTTTTCCCATACTTCTTTTTCTTGTTTTTCTTTTTTCCTTTTTATTCGTTTTTCCTGTTTATTTCCCATTCTTGTTTTTCTTGTTTTTCTTTTTTCTCCTTTTTTATTTCCCCCCCTTTTAGTCGTTTTTCTTGTTTTTCTTATTTTTTTTCATTTTTACTTCTCATTTTTCTTTTTTTCTGTTACTTGTTTTTCCCGTTTTTCCCATTCTTCTTTCCCTTGTTTTTCTTTTTTCCCCCTTCTATTTCTTTTTTGTTTTTTCCCTCTTTAGTCGTTCTTCCCATTTTTCTCATTTTCTCATTTTCTCTTTTTTCCATTTTTTTCTTTTTTCATGTTATTTCCCATTTTTTCCTTGTTTTTCTTTTTTCCCCTTTTCTCTTTTTTCCCTATTTTTCCCATTCTTGTTTTCTCCCTCTTTAGTCGTTTTTCTCATTTTTCCCATTCTCATTTTTCTCATTTTTCTTTTTTTCCCATTTTTTTCTTTTTTCATGTTATTTCCCTTTTTTCCCCTTGTTTTTCTTTTTCCCCCTTTCTCTTTTTTCTCTTTTTTCCCCTTTTTAGTAGTTTTTCTCATTTTTCTCATTTTTCCATTTTGTTCGTCTTTCCTGTTTTTTCCCATACTTCTTTTTCTTGTTTTTCTTTGTTCCACTTTCTCTTTTTCTTCTGCTTTTGTTTTTTCCTTCTTTGGTCATTTTTATCATTTTTCCCCTTCTTATTTTTCTCGTATTTCTTTTTTTCCATTTTATTCGTTTTTCCTGTTTTTTCCCATTCTTGTTTTTCTTGTTTTTCTTGTTTTTCTTTTTCTCCTTTTTTATTTCCCCCCCTTTTAGTCGTTTTTCTTGTTTTTCTCATTTTTACTCATTTTTTTTCATTTTTACTTCTCATTTTTCTTTTTTTCTGTTATTTGTTTTTCCCGTTTTTCCCATTCTTCTTTCCCTTGTTTTTCTTTTTCCCCCCTGCTATTTTTTTGTTTTTTCCCTCTATAGTCGTTCTTCCCATTTTTCTCATTTTCTCTTTTTTCCATTTTTTTCTTTTTTCATGTTATTTCCCATTTTTTCCTTGTTTTTCTTTTCCCCCCTTTTCTCTTTTTCCCCTATTTTTCCCATTCATGTTTTCTCCCTGTTTAGTCGTTTTTCTCATTTTTCTCATTTTCCCAATCTCATTTTTCTCATTTTTCTCATTTTTCTTTTTTTCCCATTTTTTTCTTTTTTCATGTTATTTCCCATTATTTACCTTGTTTTTCTTTTTCCCCCTTTCTCTTTTTTCTATTTTTTCCCCTTTTTAATAGTTTTTCTCATTTTTCTCATTTTTCCATTTTATTCATTTTTCCTGTTTTTTCCCATACTTCTTTTTCTTGTTTTTCTTTTTTCCTTTTTATTCGTTTTTCCTGTTTATTTCCCATTCTTGTTTTTCTTGTTTTTCTTTTTTCTCCTTTTTTATTTCCCCCCCTTTTAGTCGTTTTTCTTGTTTTTCTTATTTTTTTTCATTTTTACTTCTCATTTTTCTTTTTTTCTGTTACTTGTTTTTCCCGTTTTTCCCATTCTTCTTTCCCTTGTTTTTCTTTTTTCCCCCTTCTATTTCTTTTTTGTTTTTTCCCTCTTTAGTCGTTCTTCCCATTTTTCTCATTTTCTCATTTTCTCTTTTTTCCATTTTTTATTTTTTTCATGTTATTTCCCATTTTTTCCTTGTTTTTCTTTTTTCCCCTTTTCTCTTTTTTCCCTATTTTTCCCATTCTTGTTTTCTCCCTCTTTAGTCGTTTTTCTCATTTTTCCCATTCTCATTTTTCTCATTTTTCTTTTTTTCCCATTTTTTTCTTTTTTCATGTTATTTCCCATTTTTTCCCTTGTTTTTCTTTTTCCCCCTTTCTCTTTTTTCTCTTTTTCCCCCTTTTTAGTTGTTTTTCTCATTTTTCTCATTTTTCCATTTTGTTCGTTTTTCCTGTTTTTTCTCATACTTCTTTTTCTTCTTTTTCTTTTTTCCTTTTTATTCCTTTTTCCTGTTTTTTCCCATTCTTGTTTTCGTTGTTTTTCTTTTTCTCCTTTTTTATTTCCCCCCCTTTTAGTCGTTTTTCTTGTTTTTCTCATTTTTTTCATTTTTACTTCTCATTTTTCTTTTTTTCTGTTACTTGTTTTTCCCGTTTTTCCCATTCTACTTTCCCTTGTTTTTCTTTCCCCCCCCATTTCTTTTTTGTTTTTTTCCCTCTTTAGTCATTCTTCCCATTTTTCTCATTTTCTCTTTTTTCCATTTTTTTCTTTTTTCATGTTATTTCCCATTTTTTCCTTGTTTTTCTTTTTTCCCCTTTCTCTTTTTTCTCTTTTTCCCCCTTTTTAGTAGTTTTTCTCATTTTTCTCATTTTTCCATTTTATTCGTCTTTCCTGTTTTTTCCCATACTTCTTTTTCTTGTTTTTCTTTGTTCCACTTTCTCTTTTTCTTCTGCTTTTGTTTTTTCCTTCTTTGGTCATTTTTATCATTTTTCCCCTTCTTATTTTTCTCGTATTTCTTTTTTTCCATTTTATTCGTTTTTCCTGTTTTTTCCCATTCTTGTTTTTCTTGCTTTTCTTTTTCTCCTTTTTTATTTCCCCCCCTTTTAGTCGTTTTTCTTGTTTTTCTCATTTTTTCCCATTTTTTTCCATTTTTACTTCTTATTTTTCTTTTTTTCTGTTATTTGTTTTTCCCGTTTTTCCCATTCTTCTTTCCCTTGTTTTTCTTTTTCCCCCCTGCTATTTCTTTTTTGTTTTTTCCCTCTATAGTCGTTCTTCCCATTTTTCTCATTTTCTCTTTTTTCCATTTTTTTCTTTTTTCATGTTATTTCCCATTTTTTCCTTGTTTTTCTTTTTCCCCCTTTTCTCTTTTTTCCCCTAATTTTCCCATTCTTGTTTCCTCCCTCTTTAGTCGTTTTTCTCATTTTTCTCATTTTTCCCATTTTCATTTTTCTCATTTTTCTTTTTTTCCCATTTTTTTCTTTTTTCATGTTATTTCCCTTTTTTTCCCTTGTTTTTCTTTTTTCCCCTTTCTCTTTTTTCTCTTTTTTCCCCTTTTTAGTAGTTTTTCTCATTTTTCTCATTTTTCCATTTTATTCGTCTTTCCTGTTTTTTCCCATACTTCTTTTTCTTGTTTTTCTTTGTTCCACTTTCTCTTTTTCTTCTGCTTTTGTTTTTTCCTTCTTTGGTCATTTTTATCATTTTTCCCCTTCTTATTTTTCTCGTATTTATTTTTTTCCATTTTATTCGTTTTTCCTGTTTTTTCCCATTCTTGTTTTTCTTGTTTTTCTTGTTTTTCTTTTTCTCCTTTTTTATTTCCCCCCCTTTTAGTCGTTTTTCTTGTTTTTCTCATTTTTACTCATTTTTTTTCATTTTTACTTCTCATTTTTCTTTTTTTCTGTTATTTGTTTTTCCCGTTTTTCCCATTCTTCTTTCCCTTGTTTTTCTTTTTCCCCCCTGCTATTTCTTTTTGTTTTTTCCCTCTATAGTCGTTCTTCCCATTTTTCTCATTTTCTCTTTTTTCCATTTTTTTCTTTTTTCATGTTATTTCCCATTTTTTCCTTGTTTTTCTTTTCCCCCCTTTTCTCTTTTTCCCCTATTTTTCCCATTCATGTTTTCTCCCTGTTTAGTCGTTTTTCTCATTTTTCTCATTTTCCCAATCTCATTTTTCTCATTTTTCTCATTTTTCTTTTTTTCCCATTTTTTTCTTTTTTCATGTTATTTCCCATTATTTACCTTGTTTTTCTTTTTCCCCCTTTCTCTTTTTTCTATTTTTTCCCCTTTTTAATAGTTTTTCTCATTTTTCTCATTTTTCCATTTTATTCATTTTTCCTGTTTTTTCCCATACTTCTTTTTCTTGTTTTTCTTTTTTCCTTTTTATTCGTTTTTCCTGTTTATTTCCCATTCTTGTTTTTCTTGTTTTTCTTTTTTCTCCTTTTTTATTTCCCCCCCTTTTAGTCGTTTTTCTTGTTTTTCTTATTTTTTTTCATTTTTACTTCTCATTTTTCTTTTTTTCTGTTACTTGTTTTTCCCGTTTTTCCCATTCTTCTTTCCCTTGTTTTTCTTTTTTCCCCCTTCTATTTCTTTTTTGTTTTTTCCCTCTTTAGTCGTTCTTCCCATTTTTCTCATTTTCTCATTTTCTCTTTTTTCCATTTTTTTCTTTTTTCATGTTATTTCCCATTTTTTCCTTGTTTTTCTTTTTTCCCCTTTTCTCTTTTTTCCCTATTTTTCCCATTCTTGTTTTCTCCCTCTTTAGTCGTTTTTCTCATTTTTCCCATTCTCATTTTTCTCATTTTTCTTTTTTTCCCATTTTTTTCTTTTTTCATGTTATTTCCCTTTTTTCCCCTTGTTTTTCTTTTTCCCCCTTTCTCTTTTTTCTCTTTTTTCCCCTTTTTAGTAGTTTTTCTCATTTTTCTCATTTTTCCATTTTGTTCGTCTTTCCTGTTTTTTCCCATACTTCTTTTTCTTGTTTTTCTTTGTTCCACTTTCTCTTTTTCTTCTGCTTTTGTTTTTTCCTTCTTTGGTCATTTTTATCATTTTTCCCCTTCTTATTTTTCTCGTATTTCTTTTTTTCCATTTTATTCGTTTTTCCTGTTTTTTCCCATTCTTGTTTTTCTTGTTTTTCTTGTTTTTCTTTTTCTCCTTTTTTATTTCCCCCCCTTTTAGTCGTTTTTCTTGTTTTTCTCATTTTTACTCATTTTTTTTCATTTTTACTTCTCATTTTTCTTTTTTTCTGTTATTTGTTTTTCCCGTTTTTCCCATTCTTCTTTCCCTTGTTTTTCTTTTTCCCCCCTGCTATTTTTTTGTTTTTTCCCTCTATAGTCGTTCTTCCCATTTTTCTCATTTTCTCTTTTTTCCATTTTTTTCTTTTTTCATGTTATTTCCCATTTTTTCCTTGTTTTTCTTTTCCCCCCTTTTCTCTTTTTCCCCTATTTTTCCCATTCATGTTTTCTCCCTGTTTAGTCGTTTTTCTCATTTTTCTCATTTTCCCAATCTCATTTTTCTCATTTTTCTCATTTTTCTTTTTTTCCCATTTTTTTCTTTTTTCATGTTATTTCCCATTATTTACCTTGTTTTTCTTTTTCCCCCTTTCTCTTTTTTCTATTTTTTCCCCTTTTTAATAGTTTTTCTCATTTTTCTCATTTTTCCATTTTATTCATTTTTCCTGTTTTTTCCCATACTTCTTTTTCTTGTTTTTCTTTTTTCCTTTTTATTCGTTTTTCCTGTTTATTTCCCATTCTTGTTTTTCTTGTTTTTCTTTTTTCTCCTTTTTTATTTCCCCCCCTTTTAGTCGTTTTTCTTGTTTTTCTTATTTTTTTTCATTTTTACTTCTCATTTTTCTTTTTTTCTGTTACTTGTTTTTCCCGTTTTTCCCATTCTTCTTTCCCTTGTTTTTCTTTTTTCCCCCTTCTATTTCTTTTTTGTTTTTTCCCTCTTTAGTCGTTCTTCCCATTTTTCTCATTTTCTCATTTTCTCTTTTTTCCATTTTTTATTTTTTTCATGTTATTTCCCATTTTTTCCTTGTTTTTCTTTTTTCCCCTTTTCTCTTTTTTCCCTATTTTTCCCATTCTTGTTTTCTCCCTCTTTAGTCGTTTTTCTCATTTTTCCCATTCTCATTTTACTCATTTTTCTTTTTTTCCCATTTTTTTCTTTTTTCATGTTATTTCCCATTTTTTCCCTTGTTTTTCTTTTTCCCCCTTTCTCTTTTTTCTCTTTTTCCCCCTTTTTAGTAGTTTTTCTCATTTTTCTCATTTTTCCATTTTGTTCGTTTTTCCTGTTTTTTCTCATACTTCTTTTTCTTCTTTTTCTTTTTTCCTTTTTATTCCTTTTTCCTGTTTTTTCCCATTCTTGTTTTTCTTGTTTTTCTTTTTCTCCTTTTGTATTTCCCCCTTTTTTAGTCGTTTTTCTCGTTTTTTTCATTTTTACTTCTCATTTTTCTTTTTTTCTGTTATTTGTTTTTCCCGTTTTTCCCATTCTTCTTTCCCTTGTTTTTCTTTTTTCCACTTCTATTTCTTTTTTGTTTTTTCCCTCTTTAGTCGTTCTTCCCATTTTTCTCATTTTCTTTTTTTCCAATTTATTCGTTTTTCATATTTTTCCCCATTCTTGTTTTTCTTGTTTTTCTTTTTCTCCTTTTGTATTTCCCCCCTTTTTAGTCGTTTTTCTCGTTTTTCTCATTTTTTTCATTTTTACTTCTCATTTTTCTTTTTTTCTGTTATTTGTTTTTCCCGTTTTTCCCATTCTTCTTTCCCTTGTTTTTCTTTTTCCCCCTTCTATTTCTTTTTTGTTTTTTCCTTCTTTAGTCGTTCTTCCCATTTTTCTCATTTTCTCATTTTTCCATTTTTTTTCTTTTTTCATGTTATTTCCCATTTTTTCCTTGTTTTTCTTTTTTCCCCCTTTTCTCTTTTTTCCCTATTTTTCCCATTCTTGTTTTCTCCCTCTTTAGTCGTTTTTCTCATTTTTCTCATTTTTCTCATTTTTCTCATTTTTCTTTTTTTCCCATTTTTTTCTTTTTTCATGTTATTTCCCATTTTTTTCCTTGTTTTTATTTTTCCCCTTCTCTTTTTTCTCTTTTTTCCCCTTTTTAGTAGTTTTTCTCATTTTTCTCATTTTTCCATTTTATTCGTCTTTCCTGTTTTTTCCCATACTTCTTTTTCTTGTTTTTCTTTGTTCCACTTTCTCTTTTTCTTCTGCTTTTGTTTTTTCCTTCTTTGGTCATTTTTATCATTTTTCCCCTTCTTATTTTTCTCGTATTTATTTTTTTCCATTTTATTCGTTTTTCCTGTTTTTTCCCATTCTTGTTTTTCTTGTTTTTCTTGTTTTTCTTTTTCTCCTTTTTTATTTCCCCCCCTTTTAGTCGTTTTTCTTGTTTTTCTCATTTTTACTCATTTTTTTTCATTTTTACTTCTCATTTTTCTTTTTTTCTGTTATTTGTTTTTCCCGTTTTTCCCATTCTTCTTTCCCTTGTTTTTCTTTTTCTCCCCTGCTATTTCTTTTTGTTTTTTCCCTCTATAGTCGTTCTTCCCATTTTTCTCATTTTCTCTTTTTTCCATTTTTTTCTTTTTTCATGTTATTTCCAATTTTTTCCTTGTTTTTCTTTTCCCCCCTTTTCTCTTTTTCCCCTATTTTTCCCATTCATGTTTTCTCCCTGTTTAGTCGTTTTTCTCATTTTTCTCATTTTCCCAATCTCATTTTTCTCATTTTTCTCATTTTTCTTTTTTTCCCATTTTTTTCTTTTTTCATGTTATTTCCCATTATTTACCTTGTTTTTCTTTTTCCCCCTTTCTCTTTTTTCTATTTTTTCCCCTTTTTAATAGTTTTTCTCATTTTTCTCATTTTTCCATTTTATTCATTTTTCCTGTTTTTTCCCATACTTCTTTTTCTTGTTTTTCTTGTTTCCTTTTTATTCGTTTTTCCTGTTTATTTCCCATTCTTGTTTTTCTTGTTTTTCTTTTTTCTCCTTTTTTATTTCCCCCCCTTTTAGTCGTTTTTCTTGTTTTTCTTATTTTTTTTCATTTTTACTTCTCATTTTTCTTTTTTTCTGTTACTTGTTTTTCCCGTTTTTCCCATTCTTCTTTCCCTTGTTTTTCTTTTTTCCCCCTTCTATTTCTTTTTTGTTTTTTCCCTCTTTAGTCGTTCTTCCCATTTTTCTCATTTTCTCATTTTCTCTTTTTTCCATTTTTTTCTTTTTTCATGTTATTTCCCATTTTTTCCTTGTTTTTCTTTTTTCCCCTTTTCTCTTTTTTCCCTATTTTTCCCATTCTTGTTTTCTCCCTCTTTAGTCGTTTTTCTCATTTTTCCCATTCTCATTTTTCTCATTTTTCTTTTTTTCCCATTTTTTTCTTTTTTCATGTTATTTCCCTTTTTTTCCCTTGTTTTTCTTTTTCCCCCTTTCTCTTTTTTCTCTTTTTTCCCCTTTTTAGTAGTTTTTCTCATTTTTCTCATTTTTCCATTTTGTTCGTCTTTCCTGTTTTTTCCCATACTTCTTTTTCTTGTTTTTCTTTGTTCCACTTTCTCTTTTTCTTCTGCTTTTGTTTTTTCCTTCTTTGGTCATTTTTATCATTTTTCCCCTTCTTATTTTTCTCGTATTTCTTTTTTTCCATTTTATTCGTTTTTCCTGTTTTTTCCCATTCTTGTTTTTCTTGTTTTTCTTTTTTTCTTTTTATTGGTTTTTCCTGTTTATTTCCCATTCTTGTTTTTATTGTTTTTCTTTGTTCCACTTTCTCTTTTTCTTCTTCTTTTGTTTTTTCCTTCTTTGGTCGTTTTTATCATTTTTCCCCTTCTTATTTTTCTCGTATTTCTTTTTTTCCATTTTATTCGTTTTTCCTGTTTTTTCCCATTCTTGTTTTTTTTGTTTTTGTTTTTCTCCTTTTTTATTTCCCCCCCTTTTAGTCGTTTTTCTCATTTTTCTCATTTTTCCCATTTTCATTTTTCTCATTTTTCTTTTTTTCCCATTTTTTTCTTTTTTCATGTTATTTCCCTTTTTTTCCCTTGTTTTTCTTTTTCCCCCTTTCTCTTTTTTCTCTTTTTTCCCCTTTTTAGTAGTTTTTCTCATTTTTCTCATTTTTCCATTTTATTCTACTTTCCTGTTTTTTCCCATACTTCTTTTTCTTGTTTTTCTTTGTTCCACTTTCTCTTTTTCTTCTGCTTTTGTTTTTTCCTTCTTTGGTCATTTTTATCATTTTTCCCCTTCTTATTTTTCTCGTATTTCTTTTTTTCCATTTTATTCGTTTTTCCTGTTTTTTCCCATTCTTGTTTTCGTTGTTTTTCTTTTTCTCCTTTTTTATTTCCCCCCCTTTTAGTCGTTTTTCTTGTTTTTCTCATTTTTTTCATTTTTACTTCTCATTTTTCTTTTTTTCTGTTACTTGTTTTTCCCGTTTTTCCCATTCTACTTTCCCTTGTTTTTCTTTCCCCCCCCCCATTTCTTTTTTGTTTTTTTCCCTCTTTAGTCATTCTTCCCATTTTTCTCATTTTCTCTTTTTTCCATTTTTTTCTTTTTTCATGTTATTTCCCATTTTTTCCTTGTTTTTCTTTTTTCCCCTTTCTCTTTTTTCTCTTTTTCCCCCTTTTTAGTAGTTTTTCTCATTTTTCTCATTTTTCCATTTTATTCGTCTTTCCTGTTTTTTCCCATACTTCTTTTTCTTGTTTTTCTTTGTTCCACTTTCTCTTTTTCTTCTGCTTTTGTTTTTTCCTTCTTTGGTCATTTTTATCATTTTTCCCCTTCTTATTTTTCTCGTATTTCTTTTTTTCCATTTTATTCGTTTTTCCTGTTTTTTCCCATTCTTGTTTTTCTTGTTTTTCTTTTTCTCCTTTTTTATTTCCCCCCCTTTTAGTCGTTTTTCTTGTTTTTCTCATTTTTTCCCATTTTTTTCCATTTTTACTTCTTATTTTTCTTTTTTTCTGTTATTTGTTTTTCCCGTTTTTCCCATTCTTCTTTCCCTTGTTTTTCTTTTTCCCCCCTGCTATTTCTTTTTTGTTTTTTCCCTCTATAGTCGTTCTTCCCATTTTTCTCATTTTCTCTTTTTTCCATTTTTTTCTTTTTTCATGTTATTTCCCATTTTTTCCTTGTTTTTCTTTTTCCCCCTTTTCACTTTTTTCCCCTAATTTTCCCATTCTTGTTTCCTCCCTCTTTAGTCGTTTTTCTCATTTTTCTCATTTTTCCCATTTTCATTTTTCTCATTTTTCTTTTTTTCCCATTTTTTTCTTTTTTCATGTTATTTCCCTTTTTTTCCCTTGTTTTTCTTTTTCCCCCTTTCTCTTTTTTCTCTTTTTTCCCCTTTTTAGTAGTTTTTCTCATTTTTCTCATTTTTCCATTTTATTCGTCTTTCCTGTTTTTTCCCATACTTCTTTTTCTTGTTTTTCTTTGTTCCACTTTCTCTTTTTCTTCTGCTTTTGTTTTTTCCTTCTTTGGTCATTTTTATCATTTTTCCCCTTCTTATTTTTCTCGTATTTCTTTTTTTCCATTTTATTCGTTTTTCCTGTTTTTTCCCATTCTTGTTTTTCTTGTTTTTCTTTTTCTCCTTTTTTATTTCCCCCCCTTTTAGTCGTTTTTCTTGTTTTTCTCATTTTTACTCATTTTTTTTCATTTTTACTTCTCATTTTTCTTTTTTTCTGTTATTTGTTTTTCCCGTTTTTCCCATTCTTCTTTCCCTTGTTTTTCTTTTTCCCCCCTGCTATTTCTTTTTGTTTTTTCCCTCTATAGTCGTTCTTCCCATTTTTCTCATTTTCTCTTTTTTCCATTTTTTTCTTTTTTCATGTTATTTCCCATTTTTTCCTTGTTTTTCTTTTCCCCCCTTTTCTCTTTTTCCCCTATTTTTCCCATTCATGTTTTCTCCCTGTTTAGTCGTTTTTCTCATTTTTCTCATTTTCCCAATCTCATTTTTCTCATTTTTCTCATTTTTCTTTTTTTCCCATTTTTTTCTTTTTTCATGTTATTTCCCATTATTTACCTTGTTTTTCTTTTTCCCCCTTTCTCTTTTTTCTATTTTTTCCCCTTTTTAATAGTTTTTCTCATTTTTCTCATTTTTCCATTTTATTCATTTTTCCTGTTTTTTCCCATACTTCTTTTTCTTGTTTTTCTTTGTTCCACTTTCTCTTTTTCTTCTGCTTTTGTTTTTTCCTTCTTTGGTCATTTTTATCATTTTTCCCCTTCTTATTTTTCTCGTATTTCTTTTTTTCCATTTTATTCGTTTTTCCTGTTTTTTCCCATTCTTGTTTTTCTTGTTTTTCTTTTTCTCCTTTTTTATTTCCCCCCCTTTTAGTCGTTTTTCTTGTTTTTCTCATTTTTACTCATTTTTTTTCATTTTTACTTCTCATTTTTCTTTTTTTCTGTTATTTGTTTTTCCCGTTTTTCCCATTCTTCTTTCCCTTGTTTTTCTTTTTCCCCCCTGCTATTTCTTTTTGTTTTTTCCCTCTATAGTCGTTCTTCCCATTTTTCTCATTTTCTCTTTTTTCCATTTTTTTCTTTTTTCATGTTATTTCCCATTTTTTCCTTGTTTTTCTTTTTCCCCCTTTTCTCTTTTTTCCCCTAATTTTCCCATTCTTGTTTCCTCCCTCTTTAGTCGTTTTTCTCATTTTTCTCATTTTTCCCATTTTCATTTTTCTCATTTTTCTTTTTTTCCCATTTTTTTCTTTTTTCATGTTATTTCCCTTTTTTTCCCTTGTTTTTCTTTTTTCCCCTTTCTCTTTTTTCTCTTTTTTCCCCTTTTTAGTAGTTTTTCTCATTTTTCTCATTTTTCCATTTTATTCGTCTTTCCTGTTTTTTCCCATACTTCTTTTTCTTGTTTTTCTTTGTTCCACTTTCTCTTTTTCTTCTGCTTTTGTTTTTTCCTTCTTTGGTCATTTTTATCATTTTTCCCCTTCTTATTTTTCTCGTATTTATTTTTTTCCATTTTATTCGTTTTTCCTGTTTTTTCCCATTCTTGTTTTTCTTGTTTTTCTTGTTTTTCTTTTTCTCCTTTTTTATTTCCCCCCCTTTTAGTCGTTTTTCTTGTTTTTCTCATTTTTACTCATTTTTTTTCATTTTTACTTCTCATTTTTCTTTTTTTCTGTTATTTGTTTTTCCCGTTTTTCCCATTCTTCTTTCCCTTGTTTTTCTTTTTCCCCCCTGCTATTTCTTTTTGTTTTTTCCCTCTATAGTCGTTCTTCCCATTTTTCTCATTTTCTCTTTTTTCCATTTTTTTCTTTTTTCATGTTATTTCCCATTTTTTCCTTGTTTTTCTTTTCCCCCCTTTTCTCTTTTTCCCCTATTTTTCCCATTCATGTTTTCTCCCTGTTTAGTCGTTTTTCTCATTTTTCTCATTTTCCCAATCTCATTTTTCTCATTTTTCTCATTTTTCTTTTTTTCCCATTTTTTTCTTTTTTCATGTTATTTCCCATTATTTACCTTGTTTTTCTTTTTCCCCCTTTCTCTTTTTTCTATTTTTTCCCCTTTTTAATAGTTTTTCTCATTTTTCTCATTTTTCCATTTTATTCATTTTTCCTGTTTTTTCCCATACTTCTTTTTCTTGTTTTTCTTTTTTCCTTTTTATTCGTTTTTCCTGTTTATTTCCCATTCTTGTTTTTCTTGTTTTTCTTTTTTCTCCTTTTTTATTTCCCCCCCTTTTAGTCGTTTTTCTTGTTTTTCTTATTTTTTTTCATTTTTACTTCTCATTTTTCTTTTTTTCTGTTACTTGTTTTTCCCGTTTTTCCCATTCTTCTTTCCCTTGTTTTTCTTTTTTCCCCCTTCTATTTCTTTTTTGTTTTTTCCCTCTTTAGTCGTTCTTCCCATTTTTCTCATTTTCTCATTTTCTCTTTTTTCCATTTTTTTCTTTTTTCATGTTATTTCCCATTTTTTCCTTGTTTTTCTTTTTTCCCCTTTTCTCTTTTTTCCCTATTTTTCCCATTCTTGTTTTCTCCCTCTTTAGTCGTTTTTCTCATTTTTCCCATTCTCATTTTTCTCATTTTTCTTTTTTTCCCATTTTTTTCTTTTTTCATGTTATTTCCCATTTTTTCCCTTGTTTTTCTTTTTCCCCCTTTCTCTTTTTTCTCTTTTTCCCCCTTTTTAGTTGTTTTTCTCATTTTTCTCATTTTTCCATTTTGTTCGTTTTTCCTGTTTTTTCTCATACTTCTTTTTCTTCTTTTTCTTTTTTCCTTTTTATTCCTTTTTCCTGTTTTTTCCCATTCTTGTTTTCGTTGTTTTTCTTTTTCTCCTTTTTTATTTCCCCCCCTTTTAGTCGTTTTTCTTGTTTTTCTCATTTTTTTCATTTTTACTTCTCATTTTTCTTTTTTTCTGTTACTTGTTTTTCCCGTTTTTCCCATTCTACTTTCCCTTGTTTTTCTTTCCCCCCCCATTTCTTTTTTGTTTTTTTCCCTCTTTAGTCATTCTTCCCATTTTTCTCATTTTCTCTTTTTTCCATTTTTTTCTTTTTTCATGTTATTTCCCATTTTTTCCTTGTTTTTCTTTTTTCCCCTTTCTCTTTTTTCTCTTTTTCCCCCTTTTTAGTAGTTTTTCTCATTTTTCTCATTTTTCCATTTTATTCGTCTTTCCTGTTTTTTCCCATACTTCTTTTTCTTGTTTTTCTTTGTTCCACTTTCTCTTTTTCTTCTGCTTTTGTTTTTTCCTTCTTTGGTCATTTTTATCATTTTTCCCCTTCTTATTTTTCTCGTATTTCTTTTTTTCCATTTTATTCGTTTTTCCTGTTTTTTCCCATTCTTGTTTTTCTTGCTTTTCTTTTTCTCCTTTTTTATTTCCCCCCCTTTTAGTCGTTTTTCTTGTTTTTCTCATTTTTTCCCATTTTTTTCCATTTTTACTTCTTATTTTTCTTTTTTTCTGTTATTTGTTTTTCCCGTTTTTCCCATTCTTCTTTCCCTTGTTTTTCTTTTTCCCCCCTGCTATTTCTTTTTTGTTTTTTCCCTCTATAGTCGTTCTTCCCATTTTTCTCATTTTCTCTTTTTTCCATTTTTTTCTTTTTTCATGTTATTTCCCATTTTTTCCTTGTTTTTCTTTTTCCCCCTTTTCTCTTTTTTCCCCTAATTTTCCCATTCTTGTTTCCTCCCTCTTTAGTCGTTTTTCTCATTTTTCTCATTTTTCCCATTTTCATTTTTCTCATTTTTCTTTTTTTCCCATTTTTTTCTTTTTTCATGTTATTTCCCTTTTTTTCCCTTGTTTTTCTTTTTTCCCCTTTCTCTTTTTTCTCTTTTTTCCCCTTTTTAGTAGTTTTTCTCATTTTTCTCATTTTTCCATTTTATTCGTCTTTCCTGTTTTTTCCCATACTTCTTTTTCTTGTTTTTCTTTGTTCCACTTTCTCTTTTTCTTCTGCTTTTGTTTTTTCCTTCTTTGGTCATTTTTATCATTTTTCCCCTTCTTATTTTTCTCGTATTTATTTTTTTCCATTTTATTCGTTTTTCCTGTTTTTTCCCATTCTTGTTTTTCTTGTTTTTCTTGTTTTTCTTTTTCTCCTTTTTTATTTCCCCCCCTTTTAGTCGTTTTTCTTGTTTTTCTCATTTTTACTCATTTTTTTTCATTTTTACTTCTCATTTTTCTTTTTTTCTGTTATTTGTTTTTCCCGTTTTTCCCATTCTTCTTTCCCTTGTTTTTCTTTTTCCCCCCTGCTATTTCTTTTTGTTTTTTCCCTCTATAGTCGTTCTTCCCATTTTTCTCATTTTCTCTTTTTTCCATTTTTTTCTTTTTTCATGTTATTTCCCATTTTTTCCTTGTTTTTCTTTTCCCCCCTTTTCTCTTTTTCCCCTATTTTTCCCATTCATGTTTTCTCCCTGTTTAGTCGTTTTTCTCATTTTTCTCATTTTCCCAATCTCATTTTTCTCATTTTTCTCATTTTTCTTTTTTTCCCATTTTTTTCTTTTTTCATGTTATTTCCCATTATTTACCTTGTTTTTCTTTTTCCCCCTTTCTCTTTTTTCTATTTTTTCCCCTTTTTAATAGTTTTTCTCATTTTTCTCATTTTTCCATTTTATTCATTTTTCCTGTTTTTTCCCATACTTCTTTTTCTTGTTTTTCTTTTTTCCTTTTTATTCGTTTTTCCTGTTTATTTCCCATTCTTGTTTTTCTTGTTTTTCTTTTTTCTCCTTTTTTATTTCCCCCCCTTTTAGTCGTTTTTCTTGTTTTTCTTATTTTTTTTCATTTTTACTTCTCATTTTTCTTTTTTTCTGTTACTTGTTTTTCCCGTTTTTCCCATTCTTCTTTCCCTTGTTTTTCTTTTTTCCCCCTTCTATTTCTTTTTTGTTTTTTCCCTCTTTAGTCGTTCTTCCCATTTTTCTCATTTTCTCATTTTCTCTTTTTTCCATTTTTTTCTTTTTTCATGTTATTTCCCATTTTTTCCTTGTTTTTCTTTTTTCCCCTTTTCTCTTTTTTCCCTATTTTTCCCATTCTTGTTTTCTCCCTCTTTAGTCGTTTTTCTCATTTTTCCCATTCTCATTTTTCTCATTTTTCTTTTTTTCCCATTTTTTTCTTTTTTCATGTTATTTCCCTTTTTTCCCCTTGTTTTTCTTTTTCCCCCTTTCTCTTTTTTCTCTTTTTTCCCCTTTTTAGTAGTTTTTCTCATTTTTCTCATTTTTCCATTTTGTTCGTCTTTCCTGTTTTTTCCCATACTTCTTTTTCTTGTTTTTCTTTGTTCCACTTTCTCTTTTTCTTCTGCTTTTGTTTTTTCCTTCTTTGGTCATTTTTATCATTTTTCCCCTTCTTATTTTTCTCGTATTTCTTTTTTTCCATTTTATTCGTTTTTCCTGTTTTTTCCCATTCTTGTTTTTCTTGTTTTTCTTGTTTTTCTTTTTCTCCTTTTTTATTTCCCCCCCTTTTAGTCGTTTTTCTTGTTTTTCTCATTTTTACTCATTTTTTTTCATTTTTACTTCTCATTTTTCTTTTTTTCTGTTATTTGTTTTTCCCGTTTTTCCCATTCTTCTTTCCCTTGTTTTTCTTTTTCCCCCCTGCTATTTTTTTGTTTTTTCCCTCTATAGTCGTTCTTCCCATTTTTCTCATTTTCTCTTTTTTCCATTTTTTTCTTTTTTCATGTTATTTCCCATTTTTTCCTTGTTTTTCTTTTCCCCCCTTTTCTCTTTTTCCCCTATTTTTCCCATTCATGTTTTCTCCCTGTTTAGTCGTTTTTCTCATTTTTCTCATTTTCCCAATCTCATTTTTCTCATTTTTCTCATTTTTCTTTTTTTCCCATTTTTTTCTTTTTTCATGTTATTTCCCATTATTTACCTTGTTTTTCTTTTTCCCCCTTTCTCTTTTTTCTATTTTTTCCCCTTTTTAATAGTTTTTCTCATTTTTCTCATTTTTCCATTTTATTCATTTTTCCTGTTTTTTCCCATACTTCTTTTTCTTGTTTTTCTTTTTTCCTTTTTATTCGTTTTTCCTGTTTATTTCCCATTCTTGTTTTTCTTGTTTTTCTTTTTTCTCCTTTTTTATTTCCCCCCCTTTTAGTCGTTTTTCTTGTTTTTCTTATTTTTTTTCATTTTTACTTCTCATTTTTCTTTTTTTCTGTTACTTGTTTTTCCCGTTTTTCCCATTCTTCTTTCCCTTGTTTTTCTTTTTTCCCCCTTCTATTTCTTTTTTGTTTTTTCCCTCTTTAGTCGTTCTTCCCATTTTTCTCATTTTCTCATTTTCTCTTTTTTCCATTTTTTATTTTTTTCATGTTATTTCCCATTTTTTCCTTGTTTTTCTTTTTTCCCCTTTTCTCTTTTTTCCCTATTTTTCCCATTCTTGTTTTCTCCCTCTTTAGTCGTTTTTCTCATTTTTCCCATTCTCATTTTTCTCATTTTTCTTTTTTTCCCATTTTTTTCTTTTTTCATGTTATTTCCCATTTTTTCCCTTGTTTTTCTTTTTCCCCCTTTCTCTTTTTTCTCTTTTTCCCCCTTTTTAGTTGTTTTTCTCATTTTTCTCATTTTTCCATTTTGTTCGTTTTTCCTGTTTTTTCTCATACTTCTTTTTCTTCTTTTTCTTTTTTCCTTTTTATTCCTTTTTCCTGTTTTTTCCCATTCTTGTTTTCGTTGTTTTTCTTTTTCTCCTTTTTTATTTCCCCCCCTTTTAGTCGTTTTTCTTGTTTTTCTCATTTTTTTCATTTTTACTTCTCATTTTTCTTTTTTTCTGTTACTTGTTTTTCCCGTTTTTCCCATTCTACTTTCCCTTGTTTTTCTTTCCCCCCCCATTTCTTTTTTGTTTTTTTCCCTCTTTAGTCATTCTTCCCATTTTTCTCATTTTCTCTTTTTTCCATTTTTTTCTTTTTTCATGTTATTTCCCATTTTTTCCTTGTTTTTCTTTTTTCCCCTTTCTCTTTTTTCTCTTTTTCCCCCTTTTTAGTAGTTTTTCTCATTTTTCTCATTTTTCCATTTTATTCGTCTTTCCTGTTTTTTCCCATACTTCTTTTTCTTGTTTTTCTTTGTTCCACTTTCTCTTTTTCTTCTGCTTTTGTTTTTTCCTTCTTTGGTCATTTTTATCATTTTTCCCCTTCTTATTTTTCTCGTATTTCTTTTTTTCCATTTTATTCGTTTTTCCTGTTTTTTCCCATTCTTGTTTTTCTTGCTTTTCTTTTTCTCCTTTTTTATTTCCCCCCCTTTTAGTCGTTTTTCTTGTTTTTCTCATTTTTTCCCATTTTTTTCCATTTTTACTTCTTATTTTTCTTTTTTTCTGTTATTTGTTTTTCCCGTTTTTCCCATTCTTCTTTCCCTTGTTTTTCTTTTTCCCCCCTGCTATTTCTTTTTTGTTTTTTCCCTCTATAGTCGTTCTTCCCATTTTTCTCATTTTCTCTTTTTTCCATTTTTTTCTTTTTTCATGTTATTTCCCATTTTTTCCTTGTTTTTCTTTTTCCCCCTTTTCTCTTTTTTCCCCTAATTTTCCCATTCTTGTTTCCTCCCTCTTTAGTCGTTTTTCTCATTTTTCTCATTTTTCCCATTTTCATTTTTCTCATTTTTCTTTTTTTCCCATTTTTTTCTTTTTTCATGTTATTTCCCTTTTTTTCCCTTGTTTTTCTTTTTTCCCCTTTCTCTTTTTTCTCTTTTTTCCCCTTTTTAGTAGTTTTTCTCATTTTTCTCATTTTTCCATTTTATTCGTCTTTCCTGTTTTTTCCCATACTTCTTTTTCTTGTTTTTCTTTGTTCCACTTTCTCTTTTTCTTCTGCTTTTGTTTTTTCCTTCTTTGGTCATTTTTATCATTTTTCCCCTTCTTATTTTTCTCGTATTTATTTTTTTCCATTTTATTCGTTTTTCCTGTTTTTTCCCATTCTTGTTTTTCTTGTTTTTCTTGTTTTTCTTTTTCTCCTTTTTTATTTCCCCCCCTTTTAGTCGTTTTTCTTGTTTTTCTCATTTTTACTCATTTTTTTTCATTTTTACTTCTCATTTTTCTTTTTTTCTGTTATTTGTTTTTCCCGTTTTTCCCATTCTTCTTTCCCTTGTTTTTCTTTTTCCCCCCTGCTATTTCTTTTTGTTTTTTCCCTCTATAGTCGTTCTTCCCATTTTTCTCATTTTCTCTTTTTTCCATTTTTTTCTTTTTTCATGTTATTTCCCATTTTTTCCTTGTTTTTCTTTTCCCCCCTTTTCTCTTTTTCCCCTATTTTTCCCATTCATGTTTTCTCCCTGTTTAGTCGTTTTTCTCATTTTTCTCATTTTCCCAATCTCATTTTTCTCATTTTTCTCATTTTTCTTTTTTTCCCATTTTTTTCTTTTTTCATGTTATTTCCCATTATTTACCTTGTTTTTCTTTTTCCCCCTTTCTCTTTTTTCTATTTTTTCCCCTTTTTAATAGTTTTTCTCATTTTTCTCATTTTTCCATTTTATTCATTTTTCCTGTTTTTTCCCATACTTCTTTTTCTTGTTTTTCTTTTTTCCTTTTTATTCGTTTTTCCTGTTTATTTCCCATTCTTGTTTTTCTTGTTTTTCTTTTTTCTCCTTTTTTATTTCCCCCCCTTTTAGTCGTTTTTCTTGTTTTTCTTATTTTTTTTCATTTTTACTTCTCATTTTTCTTTTTTTCTGTTACTTGTTTTTCCCGTTTTTCCCATTCTTCTTTCCCTTGTTTTTCTTTTTTCCCCCTTCTATTTCTTTTTTGTTTTTTCCCTCTTTAGTCGTTCTTCCCATTTTTCTCATTTTCTCATTTTCTCTTTTTTCCATTTTTTTCTTTTTTCATGTTATTTCCCATTTTTTCCTTGTTTTTCTTTTTTCCCCTTTTCTCTTTTTTCCCTATTTTTCCCATTCTTGTTTTCTCCCTCTTTAGTCGTTTTTCTCATTTTTCCCATTCTCATTTTTCTCATTTTTCTTTTTTTCCCATTTTTTTCTTTTTTCATGTTATTTCCCTTTTTTCCCCTTGTTTTTCTTTTTCCCCCTTTCTCTTTTTTCTCTTTTTTCCCCTTTTTAGTAGTTTTTCTCATTTTTCTCATTTTTCCATTTTGTTCGTCTTTCCTGTTTTTTCCCATACTTCTTTTTCTTGTTTTTCTTTGTTCCACTTTCTCTTTTTCTTCTGCTTTTGTTTTTTCCTTCTTTGGTCATTTTTATCATTTTTCCCCTTCTTATTTTTCTCGTATTTCTTTTTTTCCATTTTATTCGTTTTTCCTGTTTTTTCCCATTCTTGTTTTTCTTGTTTTTCTTGTTTTTCTTTTTCTCCTTTTTTATTTCCCCCCCTTTTAGTCGTTTTTCTTGTTTTTCTCATTTTTACTCATTTTTTTTCATTTTTACTTCTCATTTTTCTTTTTTTCTGTTATTTGTTTTTCCCGTTTTTCCCATTCTTCTTTCCCTTGTTTTTCTTTTTCCCCCCTGCTATTTTTTTGTTTTTTCCCTCTATAGTCGTTCTTCCCATTTTTCTCATTTTCTCTTTTTTCCATTTTTTTCTTTTTTCATGTTATTTCCCATTTTTTCCTTGTTTTTCTTTTCCCCCCTTTTCTCTTTTTCCCCTATTTTTCCCATTCATGTTTTCTCCCTGTTTAGTCGTTTTTCTCATTTTTCTCATTTTCCCAATCTCATTTTTCTCATTTTTCTCATTTTTCTTTTTTTCCCATTTTTTTCTTTTTTCATGTTATTTCCCATTATTTACCTTGTTTTTCTTTTTCCCCCTTTCTCTTTTTTCTATTTTTTCCCCTTTTTAATAGTTTTTCTCATTTTTCTCATTTTTCCATTTTATTCATTTTTCCTGTTTTTTCCCATACTTCTTTTTCTTGTTTTTCTTTTTTCCTTTTTATTCGTTTTTCCTGTTTATTTCCCATTCTTGTTTTTCTTGTTTTTCTTTTTTCTCCTTTTTTATTTCCCCCCCTTTTAGTCGTTTTTCTTGTTTTTCTTATTTTTTTTCATTTTTACTTCTCATTTTTCTTTTTTTCTGTTACTTGTTTTTCCCGTTTTTCCCATTCTTCTTTCCCTTGTTTTTCTTTTTTCCCCCTTCTATTTCTTTTTTGTTTTTTCCCTCTTTAGTCGTTCTTCCCATTTTTCTCATTTTCTCATTTTCTCTTTTTTCCATTTTTTATTTTTTTCATGTTATTTCCCATTTTTTCCTTGTTTTTCTTTTTTCCCCTTTTCTCTTTTTTCCCTATTTTTCCCATTCTTGTTTTCTCCCTCTTTAGTCGTTTTTCTCATTTTTCCCATTCTCATTTTACTCATTTTTCTTTTTTTCCCATTTTTTTCTTTTTTCATGTTATTTCCCATTTTTTCCCTTGTTTTTCTTTTTCCCCCTTTCTCTTTTTTCTCTTTTTCCCCCTTTTTAGTAGTTTTTCTCATTTTTCTCATTTTTCCATTTTGTTCGTTTTTCCTGTTTTTTCTCATACTTCTTTTTCTTCTTTTTCTTTTTTCCTTTTTATTCCTTTTTCCTGTTTTTTCCCATTCTTGTTTTTCTTGTTTTTCTTTTTCTCCTTTTGTATTTCCCCCTTTTTTAGTCGTTTTTCTCGTTTTTTTCATTTTTACTTCTCATTTTTCTTTTTTTCTGTTATTTGTTTTTCCCGTTTTTCCCATTCTTCTTTCCCTTGTTTTTCTTTTTTCCACTTCTATTTCTTTTTTGTTTTTTCCCTCTTTAGTCGTTCTTCCCATTTTTCTCATTTTCTTTTTTTCCAATTTATTCGTTTTTCATATTTTTCCCCATTCTTGTTTTTCTTGTTTTTCTTTTTCTCCTTTTGTATTTCCCCCCTTTTTAGTCGTTTTTCTCGTTTTTCTCATTTTTTTCATTTTTACTTCTCATTTTTCTTTTTTTCTGTTATTTGTTTTTCCCGTTTTTCCCATTCTTCTTTCCCTTGTTTTTCTTTTTCCCCCTTCTATTTCTTTTTTGTTTTTTCCTTCTTTAGTCGTTCTTCCCATTTTTCTCATTTTCTCATTTTTCCATTTTTTTTCTTTTTTCATGTTATTTCCCATTTTTTCCTTGTTTTTCTTTTTTCCCCCTTTTCTCTTTTTTCCCTATTTTTCCCATTCTTGTTTTCTCCCTCTTTAGTCGTTTTTCTCATTTTTCTCATTTTTCTCATTTTTCTCATTTTTCTTTTTTTCCCATTTTTTTCTTTTTTCATGTTATTTCCCATTTTTTTCCTTGTTTTTATTTTTCCCCTTCTCTTTTTTCTCTTTTTTCCCCTTTTTAGTAGTTTTTCTCATTTTTCTCATTTTTCCATTTTATTCGTCTTTCCTGTTTTTTCCCATACTTCTTTTTCTTGTTTTTCTTTGTTCCACTTTCTCTTTTTCTTCTGCTTTTGTTTTTTCCTTCTTTGGTCATTTTTATCATTTTTCCCCTTCTTATTTTTCTCGTATTTATTTTTTTCCATTTTATTCGTTTTTCCTGTTTTTTCCCATTCTTGTTTTTCTTGTTTTTCTTGTTTTTCTTTTTCTCCTTTTTTATTTCCCCCCCTTTTAGTCGTTTTTCTTGTTTTTCTCATTTTTACTCATTTTTTTTCATTTTTACTTCTCATTTTTCTTTTTTTCTGTTATTTGTTTTTCCCGTTTTTCCCATTCTTCTTTCCCTTGTTTTTCTTTTTCTCCCCTGCTATTTCTTTTTGTTTTTTCCCTCTATAGTCGTTCTTCCCATTTTTCTCATTTTCTCTTTTTTCCATTTTTTTCTTTTTTCATGTTATTTCCAATTTTTTCCTTGTTTTTCTTTTCCCCCCTTTTCTCTTTTTCCCCTATTTTTCCCATTCATGTTTTCTCCCTGTTTAGTCGTTTTTCTCATTTTTCTCATTTTCCCAATCTCATTTTTCTCATTTTTCTCATTTTTCTTTTTTTCCCATTTTTTTCTTTTTTCATGTTATTTCCCATTATTTACCTTGTTTTTCTTTTTCCCCCTTTCTCTTTTTTCTATTTTTTCCCCTTTTTAATAGTTTTTCTCATTTTTCTCATTTTTCCATTTTATTCATTTTTCCTGTTTTTTCCCATACTTCTTTTTCTTGTTTTTCTTGTTTCCTTTTTATTCGTTTTTCCTGTTTATTTCCCATTCTTGTTTTTCTTGTTTTTCTTTTTTCTCCTTTTTTATTTCCCCCCCTTTTAGTCGTTTTTCTTGTTTTTCTTATTTTTTTTCATTTTTACTTCTCATTTTTCTTTTTTTCTGTTACTTGTTTTTCCCGTTTTTCCCATTCTTCTTTCCCTTGTTTTTCTTTTTTCCCCCTTCTATTTCTTTTTTGTTTTTTCCCTCTTTAGTCGTTCTTCCCATTTTTCTCATTTTCTCATTTTCTCTTTTTTCCATTTTTTTCTTTTTTCATGTTATTTCCCATTTTTTCCTTGTTTTTCTTTTTTCCCCTTTTCTCTTTTTTCCCTATTTTTCCCATTCTTGTTTTCTCCCTCTTTAGTCGTTTTTCTCATTTTTCCCATTCTCATTTTTCTCATTTTTCTTTTTTTCCCATTTTTTTCTTTTTTCATGTTATTTCCCTTTTTTTCCCTTGTTTTTCTTTTTCCCCCTTTCTCTTTTTTCTCTTTTTTCCCCTTTTTAGTAGTTTTTCTCATTTTTCTCATTTTTCCATTTTGTTCGTCTTTCCTGTTTTTTCCCATACTTCTTTTTCTTGTTTTTCTTTGTTCCACTTTCTCTTTTTCTTCTGCTTTTGTTTTTTCCTTCTTTGGTCATTTTTATCATTTTTCCCCTTCTTATTTTTCTCGTATTTCTTTTTTTCCATTTTATTCGTTTTTCCTGTTTTTTCCCATTCTTGTTTTTCTTGTTTTTCTTGTTTTTCTTTTTCTCCTTTTTTATTTCCCCCCCTTTTAGTCGTTTTTCTTGTTTTTCTCATTTTTACTCATTTTTTTTCATTTTTACTTCTCATTTTTCTTTTTTTCTGTTATTTGTTTTTCCCGTTTTTCCCATTCTTCTTTCCCTTGTTTTTCTTTTTCCCCCCTGCTATTTTTTTGTTTTTTCCCTCTATAGTCGTTCTTCCCATTTTTCTCATTTTCTCTTTTTTCCATTTTTTTCTTTTTTCATGTTATTTCCCATTTTTTCCTTGTTTTTCTTTTCCCCCCTTTTCTCTTTTTCCCCTATTTTTCCCATTCATGTTTTCTCCCTGTTTAGTCGTTTTTCTCATTTTTCTCATTTTCCCAATCTCATTTTTCTCATTTTTCTCATTTTTCTTTTTTTCCCATTTTTTTCTTTTTTCATGTTATTTCCCATTATTTACCTTGTTTTTCTTTTTCCCCCTTTCTCTTTTTTCTATTTTTTCCCCTTTTTAATAGTTTTTCTCATTTTTCTCATTTTTCCATTTTATTCATTTTTCCTGTTTTTTCCCATACTTCTTTTTCTTGTTTTTCTTTTTTCCTTTTTATTCGTTTTTCCTGTTTATTTCCCATTCTTGTTTTTCTTGTTTTTCTTTTTTCTCCTTTTTTATTTCCCCCCCTTTTAGTCGTTTTTCTTGTTTTTCTTATTTTTTTTCATTTTTACTTCTCATTTTTCTTTTTTTCTGTTACTTGTTTTTCCCGTTTTTCCCATTCTTCTTTCCCTTGTTTTTCTTTTTTCCCCCTTCTATTTCTTTTTTGTTTTTTCCCTCTTTAGTCGTTCTTCCCATTTTTCTCATTTTCTCATTTTCTCTTTTTTCCATTTTTTATTTTTTTCATGTTATTTCCCATTTTTTCCTTGTTTTTCTTTTTTCCCCTTTTCTCTTTTTTCCCTATTTTTCCCATTCTTGTTTTCTCCCTCTTTAGTCGTTTTTCTCATTTTTCCCATTCTCATTTTACTCATTTTTCTTTTTTTCCCATTTTTTTCTTTTTTCATGTTATTTCCCATTTTTTCCCTTGTTTTTCTTTTTCCCCCTTTCTCTTTTTTCTCTTTTTCCCCCTTTTTAGTAGTTTTTCTCATTTTTCTCATTTTTCCATTTTGTTCGTTTTTCCTGTTTTTTCTCATACTTCTTTTTCTTCTTTTTCTTTTTTCCTTTTTATTCCTTTTTCCTGTTTTTTCCCATTCTTGTTTTTCTTGTTTTTCTTTTTCTCCTTTTGTATTTCCCCCTTTTTTAGTCGTTTTTCTCGTTTTTTTCATTTTTACTTCTCATTTTTCTTTTTTTCTGTTATTTGTTTTTCCCGTTTTTCCCATTCTTCTTTCCCTTGTTTTTCTTTTTTCCACTTCTATTTCTTTTTTGTTTTTTCCCTCTTTAGTCGTTCTTCCCATTTTTCTCATTTTCTTTTTTTCCAATTTATTCGTTTTTCATATTTTTCCCCATTCTTGTTTTTCTTGTTTTTCTTTTTCTCCTTTTGTATTTCCCCCCTTTTTAGTCGTTTTTCTCGTTTTTCTCATTTTTTTCATTTTTACTTCTCATTTTTCTTTTTTTCTGTTATTTGTTTTTCCCGTTTTTCCCATTCTTCTTTCCCTTGTTTTTCTTTTTCCCCCTTCTATTTCTTTTTTGTTTTTTCCCTCTTTAGTCGTTCTTCCCATTTTTCTCATTTTCTCATTTTTCCATTTTTTTTCTTTTTTCATGTTATTTCCCATTTTTTCCTTGTTTTTCTTTTTTCCCCCTTTTCTCTTTTTTCCCTATTTTTCCCATTCTTGTTTTCTCCCTCTTTAGTCGTTTTTCTCATTTTTCTCATTTTTCTCATTTTTCTCATTTTTCTTTTTTTCCCATTTTTTTCTTTTTTCATGTTATTTCCCATTTTTTTCCTTGTTTTTATTTTTCCCCTTCTCTTTTTTCTCTTTTTCCCCCTTTTTAGTAGTTTTTCTCATTTTTCTCATTTTTCCATTTTATTCGTTTTTCCTGTTTTTTCCTATACTTCTTTTTCTTCTTTTTCTTTTTTCCTTTTTATTCGTTTTTCCTGTTTTTTCCCATTCTTGTTTTTCTTGTTTTTCTTTTTCTCCTTTTGTATTTCCCCCCTTTTTAGTCGTTTTTCTCGTTTTTTTCATTTTTACTTCTCATTTTTCTTTTTTTCTGTTATTTGTTTTTCCCGTTTTTCCCATTCTTCTTTCCCTTGTTTTTCTTTTTTCCACTTCTATTTCTTTTTTGTTTTTTCCCTCTTTAGTCGTTCTTCCCATTTTTCTCATTTTCTCTTTTTTCCATTTTTTTCTTTTTTCATGTTTTTTCCCATTTTTTCCTTGTTTTTCTTTTTTCTCCTTTTCTCTTTTTTCCCTATTTTTCCCATTCTTGTTTTCTCCCTCTTTAGTCGTTTTTCTCATTTTTCCCATTCTCATTTTTCTCATTTTTCTTTTTTTCCCATTTTTTTCTTTTTTCATGTTATTTCCCATTTTTTCCCTTGTTTTTCTTTTTCCCCCTTTCTCTTTTTTCTCTTTTTTCCCCTTTTTAGTAGTTTTTCTCATTTTTCTCATTTTTACATTTTATTCGTCTTTCCTGTTTTTTCCCATACTTCTTTTTCTTGTTTTTCTTTGTTCCACTTTCTCTTTTTCTTCTGCTTTTGTTTTTTCCTTCTTTGGTCATTTTTATCATTTTTCCCCTTCTTATTTTTCTCGTATTTCTTTTTTTCCATTTTATTCGTTTTTCCTGTTTTTTCCCATTCTTGTTTTTCTTGTTTTTCTTTTTCTCCTTTTGTATTTCCCCCCTTTTTAGTCGTTTTTCTCATTTTTCTCATTTTTTTCATTTTTACTTCTCATTTTTCTTTTTTTCTGTTATTTGTTTTTCCCATTTTTCCCATTCTTCTTTCCCTTGTTTTTCTTTTTCCCTTCTATTTCTTTTTTGTTTTTTCCCTCTTTAGTCGTTCTTCCCATTTTTCTCATTTTCTCTTTTTTCAATTTTTTTGTTTTTTCATGTTATTTCCATTTTTTTCCTTGTTTTTCTTTTTCCCCTTCTCTTTTTTCTCTTTTTCCCCCTTTTTAGTAGTTTTTCTCATTTTTCTCATTTTTCCATTTTATTCGTTTTTCCTGTTTTTTCCCATTCTTGTTTTTCTTGTATTTCTTTTTCTCCTTTTTTATTTCCCCCCCTTTTAGTCGTTTTTCTTGTTTTTCTCATTTTTTTTCATTTTTACTTCTCATTTTTCTTTTTTTCTGTTATTTGTTCTTCCCGTTTTTCCCATTCTTCTTTCCCTTGTTTTTCTTTTTTCCACTTCTATTTCTTTTTTGTTTTTTCCCTCTTTAGTCGTTCTTCCCATTTTTCTCATTTTCTCTTTTTTCCAATTTATTCGTTTTTCCTGTTTTTCCCCATTCTTGTTTTTCTTGTTTTTCTTTTTCTCCTTTTGTATTTCCCCCCTTTTTAGTCGTTTTTCTCGTTTTTCTCATTTTTCTCATTTTTCCCATTCTCATTTTTCTCATTTTCTCTTTTTTCCATTTTTTTCTTTTTTCATGTTTTTTCCCATTTTTTCCTTGTTTTTCTTTTTTCCCCTTTTCTCTTTTTTCCCTAATTTTCCCATTCTTGTTTTCTCCCTCTTTAGTCATTTTTTTTCATTTTTCTCATTTTTCCCATTCTCATTTTTCCCATTTTTCTTTTTTCCCCATTTTTTTCTTTTTTCATGTTATTTCCCATTTTTTCCCTTGTTTTTCTTTTTCCCCCTTTCTCTTTTTTCTCTTTTTTCCCCTTTTTAGTAGTTTTTCTCACTTTTCTCATTTTTCCATTTTATTCGTCTTTCCTGTTTTTTCCCATACTTGTTTTTCTTGTTTTTCTTTGTTCCACTTTCTCTTTTTCTTCTGCTTTTGTTTTTTCCTTCTTTGGTCGTTTTTATCATTTTTCCCCTTCTTATTTTTCTCGTATTTCTTTTTTTCCATTTTATTCGTTTTTCCTGTTTTTTCCCATTCTTGTTTTTCTTGTTTTTCTTTTTCTCCTTTTTTATTTCCCCCCCTTTTAGTCGTTTTTCTTGTTTTTCTCATTTTTTTCATTTTTTTTCATTTTTTTCTTTTTTTCTGTTATTTGTTTTTCCCGTTTTTCCCATTCTTTTTTCCCTTGTTTTTCTTTTTCCACCTTCTATTTCTTTTTTGTTTTTCCCCTCTTTAGTCGTTCTTCCCATTTTTCATATTTTATCTTTTTTCCATTTTTTCTTTTTTCATGTTATTTCCCATTTTTCCCTTGTTTTTCTTTTTTCCCCTTTCTCTTTTTTCTCTTTTTCCCATTTTTAGTAGTTTTTCTCATTTTTCTCATTTTTCCATTTTATTCGTTTTCCTGTTTTTTCCCATACTTCTTTTTCTTCTTTTTCTTTTTTCCTTTTTATTCGTTTTTCCTGTTTATTTCCCATTCTTGTTTTTCTTGTTTTTCTTTTTCCACTTTCTCTTTTTCTTCTTCTTTTGTTTTTCCCTCTTTAGTCATTTTTATCATTTTCCCCTTCTTATTTCTCTCGTATTTCTTTTTTTCCATTTTATTCGTTTTTCCTGTTTTTTCCCATTCTTGTTTTTCTTGTTTTTCTTTTTCTCCTTTTGTATTTCCCCCCTTTTTAGTCGTTTTTCTCGTTTTTCTCGTTTTTCTCATTTTTACTTCTCATTTTTCTTTTTTTCTGTTATTTGTTTTTCCCGTTTTTCCCATTCTTCTTTCCCTTGTTTTTCTTTTTTCCCCCTTCTATTTCTTTTTTGTTTTTTCCCTCTTTAGTCGTTCTTCCCATTTTTCTCATTTTCTCTTTTTTCCATTTTTTTCTTTTTTCATGTTATTTCCCATTTTTTTCCTTGTTTTTCTTTTTCCCCTTCTCTTTTTTCTCTTTTTCCCCCTTTTTAGTAGTTTTTCTCATTTTTCTCATTTTTCCATTTTGTTCGTTTTTCCTGCTTTTTCTCATACTTCTTTTTCTTCTTTTTCTTTTTTCCTTTTTATTCCTTTTTCCTGTTTTTTCCCATTCTTGTTTTTCTTGTTTTTCTTTTTCTCCTTTTGTATTTCCCCCCTTTTTAGTCGTTTTTCTCATTTTTTTCATTTTTACTTCTCATTTTTCTTTTTTTCTGTTATTTGTTTTTCCCGTTTTTCGCATTCTTCTTTCCCTTGTTTTTCTTTTTTCCACTTCTATTTCTTTTTTGTTTTTTCTCTCTTTAGTCGTTCTTCCCATTTTTCTCATTTTCTCTTTTTTCCAATTTATTCGTTTTTCCTATTTTTCCCCATTCTTGTTTTTCTTGTTTTTCTTTTTCTCCTTTTGTATTTCCCCCCTTTTTAGTCGTTTTTCTCGTTTTTCTCATTTTTTTCATTTTTACTTCTCATTTTTCTTTTTTTCTGTTATTTGTTTTTCCCGTTTTTCCCATTCTTCTTTCCCTTGTTTTTCTTTTTCCCCCTTCTATTTCTTTTTTGTTTTTTCCCTCTTTAGTCGTTCTTCCCATTTTTCTCATTTTCTCTTTTTTCCATTTTTTTTCTTTTTTCATGTTATTTCCCATTTTTTCCTTGTTTTTCTTTTTTCCCCCTTTTCTCTTTTTTCCCTATTTTTCCCATTCTTGTTTTCTCCCTCTTTAGTCGTTTTTCTCATTTTTCTCATTTTTCTCATTTTTCTCATTTTTCTTTTTTTCCCATTTTTTTCTTTTTTCATGTTTTTTCCCATTTTTTTCCTTGTTTTTATTTTTCCCCTTCTCTTTTTTCTCTTTTTCCCCCTTTTTAGTAGTTTTTCTCATTTTTCTCATTTTTCCATTTTATTCGTTTTTCCTGTTTTTTCCTATACTTCTTTTTCTTCTTTTTCTTTTTTCCTTTTTATTCGTTTTTCCTGTTTATTTCCCATTATTGTTTTTCTTGTTTTTCTTTTTCCACTTTCTCTTTTTCTTCTTCTTTTGTTTTTCCCTCTTTAGTCGTTTTTATCATTTTCCCCTTCTTATTTCTCTCGTATTTCTTTTTTTCCATTTTATTCGTTTTTCCTGTTTTTTCCCATTCTTGTTTTTCTTGTTTTTCTTTTTCTCCTTTTGTATTTCCCCCCTTTTTAGTCGTTTTTCTCATTTTTTTCATTTTTACTTCTCATTTTTCTTTTTTTCTGTTATTTGTTTTTCCCGTTTTTCCCATTCTTCTTTCCCTTGTTTTTCTTTTTTCCACTTCTATTTCTTTTTTGTTTTTTCCCTCTTTAGTCGTTCTTCCCATTTTTCTCATTTTCTCTTTTTTCCATTTTATTCGTTTTTCCTGTTTTTTCCCATTCTTGTTTTTCTTGTTTTTCTTTTTCTCCTTTTGTATTTCCCCCCTTTTTAGTCGTTTTTCTCATTTTTCTCATTTTTTTCATTTTTACTTCTCATTTTTCTTTTTTTCTGTTATTTGTTTTTCCCATTTTTCCCATTCTTCTTTCCCTTGTTTTTCTTTTTCGCTTCTATTTCTTTTTTGTTTTTTCCCTCTTTAGTCGTTCTTCCCATTTTTCTCATTTTCTCTTTTTTCCATTTTTTTCTTTTTTCATGTTTTTTCCCATTTTTTCCTTGTTTTTCTTTTTTCCCCTTTTCTCTTTTTCCCCTATTTTTCCCATTCTTGTTTTCTCCCTCTTTAGTCGTTTTTCTCATTTTTCCCATTCTCATTTTTCTCATTTTTCTTTTTTCCCCATTTTTTTTCTTTTTTCATGTTATTTCCCATTTTTTCCCTTGTTTTTCTTTTTTCCACTTCTATTTCTTTTTTGTTTTTTCCCTCTTTAGTCGTTCTTCCCATTTTTCTCATTTTCTCTTTTTTCCATTTTTTTCTTTTTTCATGTTTTTTCCCATTTTTTCCTTGTTTTTCTTTTTTCCCCTTTTCTCTTTTTTCCCTATTTTTCCCATTCTTGTTTTCTCCCTCTTTAGTCGTTTTTCTCATTTTTCCCATTCTCATTTTTCTCATTTTTCTTTTTTTCCCATTTTTTTCTTTTTTCATGTTATTTCCCATTTTTTCCCTTGTTTTTCTTTTTCCCCCTTTCTCTTTTTTCTCTTTTTTCCCCTTTTTAGTAGTTTTTCTCATTTTTCTCATTTTTCCATTTTATTCGTCTTTCCTGTTTTTTCCCATACTTCTTTTTCTTGTTTTTCTTTGTTCCACTTTCTCTTTTTCTTCTGCTTTTGTTTTTTCCTTCTTTGGTCATTTTTATCATTTTTCCCCTTCTTATTTTTCTCGTATTTCTTTTTTTCCATTTTATTCGTTTTTCCTGTTTTTTCCCATTCTTGTTTTTCTTGTTTTTCTTTTTCTCCTTTTGTATTTCCCCCCTTTTTAGTCGTTTTTCTCATTTTTCTCATTTTTTTCATTTTTACTTCTCATTTTTCTTTTTTTCTGTTATTTGTTTTTCCCATTTTTCCCATTCTTCTTTCCCTTGTTTTTCTTTTTCCCTTCTATTTCTTTTTTGTTTTTTCCCTCTTTAGTCGTTCTTCCCATTTTTCTCATTTTCTCTTTTTTCAATTTTTTTGTTTTTTCATGTTATTTCCATTTTTTTCCTTGTTTTTCTTTTTCCCCTTCTCTTTTTTCTCTTTTTCCCCCTTTTTAGTAGTTTTTCTCATTTTTCTCATTTTTCCATTTTATTCGTTTTTCCTGTTTTTTCCCATTCTTGTTTTTCTTGTATTTCTTTTTCTCCTTTTTTATTTCCCCCCCTTTTAGTCGTTTTTCTTGTTTTTCTCATTTTTTTTCATTTTTACTTCTCATTTTTCTTTTTTTCTGTTATTTGTTCTTCCCGTTTTTCCCATTCTTCTTTCCCTTGTTTTTCTTTTTTCCACTTCTATTTCTTTTTTGTTTTTTCCCTCTTTAGTCGTTCTTCCCATTTTTCTCATTTTCTCTTTTTTCCAATTTATTCGTTTTTCCTGTTTTTCCCCATTCTTGTTTTTCTTGTTTTTCTTTTTCTCCTTTTGTATTTCCCCCCTTTTTAGTCGTTTTTCTCGTTTTTCTCATTTTTCTCATTTTTCCCATTCTCATTTTTCTCATTTTCTCTTTTTTCCATTTTTTTCTTTTTTCATGTTTTTTCCCATTTTTTCCTTGTTTTTCTTTTTTCCCCTTTTCTCTTTTTTCCCTAATTTTCCCATTCTTGTTTTCTCCCTCTTTAGTCATTTTTTTTCATTTTTCTCATTTTTCCCATTCTCATTTTTCCCATTTTTCTTTTTTCCCCATTTTTTTCTTTTTTCATGTTATTTCCCATTTTTTCCCTTGTTTTTCTTTTTCCCCCTTTCTCTTTTTTCTCTTTTTTCCCCTTTTTAGTAGTTTTTCTCACTTTTCTCATTTTTCCATTTTATTCGTCTTTCCTGTTTTTTCCCATACTTGTTTTTCTTGTTTTTCTTTGTTCCACTTTCTCTTTTTCTTCTGCTTTTGTTTTTTCCTTCTTTGGTCGTTTTTATCATTTTTCCCCTTCTTATTTTTCTCGTATTTCTTTTTTTCCATTTTATTCGTTTTTCCTGTTTTTTCCCATTCTTGTTTTTCTTGTTTTTCTTTTTCTCCTTTTTTATTTCCCCCCCTTTTAGTCGTTTTTCTTGTTTTTCTCATTTTTTTCATTTTTTTTCATTTTTTTCTTTTTTTCTGTTATTTGTTTTTCCCGTTTTTCCCATTCTTTTTTCCCTTGTTTTTCTTTTTCCACCTTCTATTTCTTTTTTGTTTTTCCCCTCTTTAGTCGTTCTTCCCATTTTTCATATTTTATCTTTTTTCCATTTTTTCTTTTTTCATGTTATTTCCCATTTTTCCCTTGTTTTTCTTTTTTCCCCTTTCTCTTTTTTCTCTTTTTCCCATTTTTAGTAGTTTTTCTCATTTTTCTCATTTTTCCATTTTATTCGTTTTCCTGTTTTTTCCCATACTTCTTTTTCTTCTTTTTCTTTTTTCCTTTTTATTCGTTTTTCCTGTTTATTTCCCATTCTTGTTTTTCTTGTTTTTCTTTTTCCACTTTCTCTTTTTCTTCTTCTTTTGTTTTTCCCTCTTTAGTCATTTTTATCATTTTCCCCTTCTTATTTCTCTCGTATTTCTTTTTTTCCATTTTATTCGTTTTTCCTGTTTTTTCCCATTCTTGTTTTTCTTGTTTTTCTTTTTCTCCTTTTGTATTTCCCCCCTTTTTAGTCGTTTTTCTCGTTTTTCTCGTTTTTCTCATTTTTACTTCTCATTTTTCTTTTTTTCTGTTATTTGTTTTTCCCGTTTTTCCCATTCTTCTTTCCCTTGTTTTTCTTTTTTCCCCCTTCTATTTCTTTTTTGTTTTTTCCCTCTTTAGTCGTTCTTCCCATTTTTCTCATTTTCTCTTTTTTCCATTTTTTTCTTTTTTCATGTTATTTCCCATTTTTTTCCTTGTTTTTCTTTTTCCCCTTCTCTTTTTTCTCTTTTTCCCCCTTTTTAGTAGTTTTTCTCATTTTTCTCATTTTTCCATTTTGTTCGTTTTTCCTGCTTTTTCTCATACTTCTTTTTCTTCTTTTTCTTTTTTCCTTTTTATTCCTTTTTCCTGTTTTTTCCCATTCTTGTTTTTCTTGTTTTTCTTTTTCTCCTTTTGTATTTCCCCCCTTTTTAGTCGTTTTTCTCATTTTTTTCATTTTTACTTCTCATTTTTCTTTTTTTCTGTTATTTGTTTTTCCCGTTTTTCGCATTCTTCTTTCCCTTGTTTTTCTTTTTTCCACTTCTATTTCTTTTTTGTTTTTTCTCTCTTTAGTCGTTCTTCCCATTTTTCTCATTTTCTCTTTTTTCCAATTTATTCGTTTTTCCTATTTTTCCCCATTCTTGTTTTTCTTGTTTTTCTTTTTCTCCTTTTGTATTTCCCCCCTTTTTAGTCGTTTTTCTCGTTTTTCTCATTTTTTTCATTTTTACTTCTCATTTTTCTTTTTTTCTGTTATTTGTTTTTCCCGTTTTTCCCATTCTTCTTTCCCTTGTTTTTCTTTTTCCCCCTTCTATTTCTTTTTTGTTTTTTCCCTCTTTAGTCGTTCTTCCCATTTTTCTCATTTTCTCTTTTTTCCATTTTTTTTCTTTTTTCATGTTATTTCCCATTTTTTCCTTGTTTTTCTTTTTTCCCCCTTTTCTCTTTTTTCCCTATTTTTCCCATTCTTGTTTTCTCCCTCTTTAGTCGTTTTTCTCATTTTTCTCATTTTTCTCATTTTTCTCATTTTTCTTTTTTTCCCATTTTTTTCTTTTTTCATGTTTTTTCCCATTTTTTTCCTTGTTTTTATTTTTCCCCTTCTCTTTTTTCTCTTTTTCCCCCTTTTTAGTAGTTTTTCTCATTTTTCTCATTTTTCCATTTTATTCGTTTTTCCTGTTTTTTCCTATACTTCTTTTTCTTCTTTTTCTTTTTTCCTTTTTATTCGTTTTTCCTGTTTATTTCCCATTATTGTTTTTCTTGTTTTTCTTTTTCCACTTTCTCTTTTTCTTCTTCTTTTGTTTTTCCCTCTTTAGTCGTTTTTATCATTTTCCCCTTCTTATTTCTCTCGTATTTCTTTTTTTCCATTTTATTCGTTTTTCCTGTTTTTTCCCATTCTTGTTTTTCTTGTTTTTCTTTTTCTCCTTTTGTATTTCCCCCCTTTTTAGTCGTTTTTCTCATTTTTTTCATTTTTACTTCTCATTTTTCTTTTTTTCTGTTATTTGTTTTTCCCGTTTTTCCCATTCTTCTTTCCCTTGTTTTTCTTTTTTCCACTTCTATTTCTTTTTTGTTTTTTCCCTCTTTAGTCGTTCTTCCCATTTTTCTCATTTTCTCTTTTTTCCATTTTATTCGTTTTTCCTGTTTTTTCCCATTCTTGTTTTTCTTGTTTTTCTTTTTCTCCTTTTGTATTTCCCCCCTTTTTAGTCGTTTTTCTCATTTTTCTCATTTTTTTCATTTTTACTTCTCATTTTTCTTTTTTTCTGTTATTTGTTTTTCCCATTTTTCCCATTCTTCTTTCCCTTGTTTTTCTTTTTCGCTTCTATTTCTTTTTTGTTTTTTCCCTCTTTAGTCGTTCTTCCCATTTTTCTCATTTTCTCTTTTTTCCATTTTTTTCTTTTTTCATGTTTTTTCCCATTTTTTCCTTGTTTTTCTTTTTTCCCCTTTTCTCTTTTTCCCCTATTTTTCCCATTCTTGTTTTCTCCCTCTTTAGTCGTTTTTCTCATTTTTCCCATTCTCATTTTTCTCATTTTTCTTTTTTCCCCATTTTTTTTCTTTTTTCATGTTATTTCCCATTTTTTCCCTTGTTTTTCTTTTTTCCACTTCTATTTCTTTTTTGTTTTTTCCCTCTTTAGTCGTTCTTCCCATTTTTCTCATTTTCTCTTTTTTCCATTTTTTTCTTTTTTCATGTTTTTTCCCATTTTTTCCTTGTTTTTCTTTTTTCCCCTTTTCTCTTTTTTCCCTATTTTTCCCATTCTTGTTTTCTCCCTCTTTAGTCGTTTTTCTCATTTTTCCCATTCTCATTTTTCTCATTTTTCTTTTTTTCCCATTTTTTTCTTTTTTCATGTTATTTCCCATTTTTTCCCTTGTTTTTCTTTTTCCCCCTTTCTCTTTTTTCTCTTTTTTCCCCTTTTTAGTAGTTTTTCTCATTTTTCTCATTTTTCCATTTTATTCGTCTTTCCTGTTTTTTCCCATACTTCTTTTTCTTGTTTTTCTTTGTTCCACTTTCTCTTTTTCTTCTGCTTTTGTTTTTTCCTTCTTTGGTCATTTTTATCATTTTTCCCCTTCTTATTTTTCTCGTATTTCTTTTTTTCCATTTTATTCGTTTTTCCTGTTTTTTCCCATTCTTGTTTTTCTTGTTTTTCTTTTTCTCCTTTTGTATTTCCCCCCTTTTTAGTCGTTTTTCTCGTTTTTCTCATTTTTTTCATTTTTACTTCTCATTTTTCTTTTTTTCTGTTATTTGTTTTTCCCGTTTTTCCCATTCTTCTTTCCCTTGTTTTTCTTTTTCCCCCTTCTATTTCTTTTTTGTTTTTTCCCTCTTTAGTCGTTCTTCCCATTTTTCTCATTTTCTCTTTTTTCCATTTTTTTTCTTTTTTCATGTTATTTCCCATTTTTTCCTTGTTTTTCTTTTTTCCCCCTTTTCTCTTTTTTCCCTATTTTTCCCATTCTTGTTTTCTCCCTCTTTAGTCGTTTTTCTCATTTTTCTCATTTTTCTCATTTTTCTCATTTTTCTTTTTTTCCCATTTTTTTCTTTTTTCATGTTTTTTCCCATTTTTTTCCTTGTTTTTATTTTTCCCCTTCTCTTTTTTCTCTTTTTCCCCCTTTTTAGTAGTTTTTCTCATTTTTCTCATTTTTCCATTTTATTCGTTTTTCCTGTTTTTTCCTATACTTCTTTTTCTTCTTTTTCTTTTTTCCTTTTTATTCGTTTTTCCTGTTTATTTCCCATTATTGTTTTTCTTGTTTTTCTTTTTCCACTTTCTCTTTTTCTTCTTCTTTTGTTTTTCCCTCTTTAGTCGTTTTTATCATTTTCCCCTTCTTATTTCTCTCGTATTTCTTTTTTTCCATTTTATTCGTTTTTCCTGTTTTTTCCCATTCTTGTTTTTCTTGTTTTTCTTTTTCTCCTTTTGTATTTCCCCCCTTTTTAGTCGTTTTTCTCATTTTTTTCATTTTTACTTCTCATTTTTCTTTTTTTCTGTTATTTGTTTTTCCCGTTTTTCCCATTCTTCTTTCCCTTGTTTTTCTTTTTTCCACTTCTATTTCTTTTTTGTTTTTTCCCTCTTTAGTCGTTCTTCCCATTTTTCTCATTTTCTCTTTTTTCCATTTTATTCGTTTTTCCTGTTTTTTCCCATTCTTGTTTTTCTTGTTTTTCTTTTTCTCCTTTTGTATTTCCCCCCTTTTTAGTCGTTTTTCTCATTTTTCTCATTTTTTTCATTTTTACTTCTCATTTTTCTTTTTTTCTGTTATTTGTTTTTCCCATTTTTCCCATTCTTCTTTCCCTTGTTTTTCTTTTTCGCTTCTATTTCTTTTTTGTTTTTTCCCTCTTTAGTCGTTCTTCCCATTTTTCTCATTTTCTCTTTTTTCCATTTTTTTCTTTTTTCATGTTTTTTCCCATTTTTTCCTTGTTTTTCTTTTTTCCCCTTTTCTCTTTTTCCCCTATTTTTCCCATTCTTGTTTTCTCCCTCTTTAGTCGTTTTTCTCATTTTTCCCATTCTCATTTTTCTCATTTTTCTTTTTTCCCCATTTTTTTTCTTTTTTCATGTTATTTCCCATTTTTTCCCTTGTTTTTCTTTTTTCCACTTCTATTTCTTTTTTGTTTTTTCCCTCTTTAGTCGTTCTTCCCATTTTTCTCATTTTCTCTTTTTTCCATTTTTTTCTTTTTTCATGTTTTTTCCCATTTTTTCCTTGTTTTTCTTTTTTCCCCTTTTCTCTTTTTTCCCTATTTTTCCCATTCTTGTTTTCTCCCTCTTTAGTCGTTTTTCTCATTTTTCCCATTCTCATTTTTCTCATTTTTCTTTTTTTCCCATTTTTTTCTTTTTTCATGTTATTTCCCATTTTTTCCCTTGTTTTTCTTTTTCCCCCTTTCTCTTTTTTCTCTTTTTTCCCCTTTTTAGTAGTTTTTCTCATTTTTCTCATTTTTCCATTTTATTCGTCTTTCCTGTTTTTTCCCATACTTCTTTTTCTTGTTTTTCTTTGTTCCACTTTCTCTTTTTCTTCTGCTTTTGTTTTTTCCTTCTTTGGTCATTTTTATCATTTTTCCCCTTCTTATTTTTCTCGTATTTCTTTTTTTCCATTTTATTCGTTTTTCCTGTTTTTTCCCATTCTTGTTTTTCTTGTTTTTCTTTTTCTCCTTTTGTATTTCCCCCCTTTTTAGTCGTTTTTCTCATTTTTCTCATTTTTTTCATTTTTACTTCTCATTTTTCTTTTTTTCTGTTATTTGTTTTTCCCATTTTTCCCATTCTTCTTTCCCTTGTTTTTCTTTTTCCCTTCTATTTCTTTTTTGTTTTTTCCCTCTTTAGTCGTTCTTCCCATTTTTCTCATTTTCTCTTTTTTCAATTTTTTTGTTTTTTCATGTTATTTCCATTTTTTTCCTTGTTTTTCTTTTTCCCCTTCTCTTTTTTCTCTTTTTCCCCCTTTTTAGTAGTTTTTCTCATTTTTCTCATTTTTCCATTTTATTCGTTTTTCCTGTTTTTTCCCATTCTTGTTTTTCTTGTATTTCTTTTTCTCCTTTTTTATTTCCCCCCCTTTTAGTCGTTTTTCTTGTTTTTCTCATTTTTTTTCATTTTTACTTCTCATTTTTCTTTTTTTCTGTTATTTGTTCTTCCCGTTTTTCCCATTCTTCTTTCCCTTGTTTTTCTTTTTTCCACTTCTATTTCTTTTTTGTTTTTTCCCTCTTTAGTCGTTCTTCCCATTTTTCTCATTTTCTCTTTTTTCCAATTTATTCGTTTTTCCTGTTTTTCCCCATTCTTGTTTTTCTTGTTTTTCTTTTTCTCCTTTTGTATTTCCCCCCTTTTTAGTCGTTTTTCTCGTTTTTCTCATTTTTCTCATTTTTCCCATTCTCATTTTTCTCATTTTCTCTTTTTTCCATTTTTTTCTTTTTTCATGTTTTTTCCCATTTTTTCCTTGTTTTTCTTTTTTCCCCTTTTCTCTTTTTTCCCTAATTTTCCCATTCTTGTTTTCTCCCTCTTTAGTCATTTTTTTTCATTTTTCTCATTTTTCCCATTCTCATTTTTCCCATTTTTCTTTTTTCCCCATTTTTTTCTTTTTTCATGTTATTTCCCATTTTTTCCCTTGTTTTTCTTTTTCCCCCTTTCTCTTTTTTCTCTTTTTTCCCCTTTTTAGTAGTTTTTCTCACTTTTCTCATTTTTCCATTTTATTCGTCTTTCCTGTTTTTTCCCATACTTGTTTTTCTTGTTTTTCTTTGTTCCACTTTCTCTTTTTCTTCTGCTTTTGTTTTTTCCTTCTTTGGTCGTTTTTATCATTTTTCCCCTTCTTATTTTTCTCGTATTTCTTTTTTTCCATTTTATTCGTTTTTCCTGTTTTTTCCCATTCTTGTTTTTCTTGTTTTTCTTTTTCTCCTTTTTTATTTCCCCCTTTAGTCGTTTTTCTTGTTTTTCTCATTTTTTTCATTTTTTTTCATTTTTTTCTTTTTTTCTGTTATTTGTTTTTCCCGTTTTTCCCATTCTTTTTTCCCTTGTTTTTCTTTTTCCACCTTCTATTTCTTTTTTGTTTTTTCCCTCTTTAGTCGTTCTTCCCATTTTTCATATTTTATCTTTTTTCCATTTTTTCTTTTTTCATGTTATTTCCCATTTTTCCCTTGTTTTTCTTTTTTCCCCTTTCTCTTTTTTCTCTTTTTCCCATTTTTAGTAGTTTTTCTCATTTTTCTCATTTTTCCATTTTATTCGTTTTCCTGTTTTTTCCCATACTTCTTTTTCTTCTTTTTCTTTTTTCCTTTTTATTCGTTTTTCCTGTTTATTTCCCATTCTTGTTTTTCTTGTTTTTCTTTTTCCACTTTCTCTTTTTCTTCTTCTTTTGTTTTTCCCTCTTTAGTCATTTTTATCATTTTCCCCTTCTTATTTCTCTCGTATTTCTTTTTTTCCATTTTATTCGTTTTTCCTGTTTTTTCCCATTCTTGTTTTTCTTGTTTTTCTTTTTCTCCTTTTGTATTTCCCCCCTTTTTAGTCGTTTTTCTCGTTTTTCTCGTTTTTCTCATTTTTACTTCTCATTTTTCTTTTTTTCTGTTATTTGTTTTTCCCGTTTTTCCCATTCTTCTTTCCCTTGTTTTTCTTTTTTCCCCCTTCTATTTCTTTTTTGTTTTTTCCCTCTTTAGTCGTTCTTCCCATTTTTCTCATTTTCTCTTTTTTCCATTTTTTTCTTTTTTCATGTTATTTCCCATTTTTTTCCTTGTTTTTCTTTTTCCCCTTCTCTTTTTTCTCTTTTTCCCCCTTTTTAGTAGTTTTTCTCATTTTTCTCATTTTTCCATTTTGTTCGTTTTTCCTGCTTTTTCTCATACTTCTTTTTCTTCTTTTTCTTTTTTCCTTTTTATTCCTTTTTCCTGTTTTTTCCCATTCTTGTTTTTCTTGTTTTTCTTTTTCTCCTTTTGTATTTCCCCCCTTTTTAGTCGTTTTTCTCATTTTTTTCATTTTTACTTCTCATTTTTCTTTTTTTCTGTTATTTGTTTTTCCCGTTTTTCGCATTCTTCTTTCCCTTGTTTTTCTTTTTTCCACTTCTATTTCTTTTTTGTTTTTTCTCTCTTTAGTCGTTCTTCCCATTTTTCTCATTTTCTCTTTTTTCCAATTTATTCGTTTTTCCTATTTTTCCCCATTCTTGTTTTTGTTGTTTTTCTTTTTCTCCTTTTGTATTTCCCCCCTTTTTAGTCGTTTTTCTCGTTTTTCTCATTTTTTTCATTTTTACTTCTCATTTTTCTTTTTTTCTGTTATTTGTTTTTCCCGTTTTTCCCATTCTTCTTTCCCTTGTTTTTCTTTTTCCCCCTTCTATTTCTTTTTTGTTTTTTCCCTCTTTAGTCGTTCTTCCCATTTTTCTCATTTTCTCTTTTTTCCATTTTTTTTCTTTTTTCATGTTATTTCCCATTTTTTCCTTGTTTTTCTTTTTTCCCCCTTTTCTCTTTTTTCCCTATTTTTCCCATTCTTGTTTTCTCCCTCTTTAGTCGTTTTTCTCATTTTTCTCATTTTTCTCATTTTTCTCATTTTTCTTTTTTTCCCATTTTTTTCTTTTTTCATGTTTTTTCCCATTTTTTTCCTTGTTTTTATTTTTCCCCTTCTCTTTTTTCTCTTTTTCCCCCTTTTTAGTAGTTTTTCTCATTTTTCTCATTTTTCCATTTTATTCGTTTTTCCTGTTTTTTCCTATACTTCTTTTTCTTCTTTTTCTTTTTTCCTTTTTATTCGTTTTTCCTGTTTATTTCCCATTATTGTTTTTCTTGTTTTTCTTTTTCCACTTTCTCTTTTTCTTCTTCTTTTGTTTTTCCCTCTTTAGTCGTTTTTATCATTTTCCCCTTCTTATTTCTCTCGTATTTCTTTTTTTCCATTTTATTCGTTTTTCCTGTTTTTTCCCATTCTTGTTTTTCTTGTTTTTCTTTTTCTCCTTTTGTATTTCCCCCCTTTTTAGTCGTTTTTCTCATTTTTTTCATTTTTACTTCTCATTTTTCTTTTTTTCTGTTATTTGTTTTTCCCATTTTTCCCATTCTTCTTTCCCTTGTTTTTCTTTTTCGCTTCTATTTCTTTTTTGTTTTTTCCCTCTTTAGTCGTTCTTCCCATTTTTCTCATTTTCTCTTTTTTCCATTTTATTCGTTTTTCCTGTTTTTTCCCATTCTTGTTTTTCTTGTTTTTCTTTTTCTCCTTTTGTATTTCCCCCCTTTTTAGTCGTTTTTCTCATTTTTCTCATTTTTTTCATTTTTACTTCTCATTTTTCTTTTTTTCTGTTATTTGTTTTTCCCATTTTTCCCATTCTTCTTTCCCTTGTTTTTCTTTTTCGCTTCTATTTCTTTTTTGTTTTTTCCCTCTTTAGTCGTTCTTCCCATTTTTCTCATTTTCTCTTTTTTCCATTTTTTTCTTTTTTCATGTTTTTTCCCATTTTTTCCTTGTTTTTCTTTTTTCCCCTTTTCTCTTTTTCCCCTATTTTTCCCATTCTTGTTTTCTCCCTCTTTAGTCGTTTTTCTCATTTTTCCCATTCTCATTTTTCTCATTTTTCTTTTTTCCCCATTTTTTTTCTTTTTTCATGTTATTTCCCATTTTTTCCCTTGTTTTTCTTTTTTCCACTTCTATTTCTTTTTTGTTTTTTCCCTCTTTAGTCGTTCTTCCCATTTTTCTCATTTTCTCTTTTTTCCATTTTTTTCTTTTTTCATGTTTTTTCCCATTTTTTCCTTGTTTTTCTTTTTTCCCCTTTTCTCTTTTTTCCCTATTTTTCCCATTCTTGTTTTCTCCCTCTTTAGTCGTTTTTCTCATTTTTCCCATTCTCATTTTTCTCATTTTTCTTTTTTTCCCATTTTTTTCTTTTTTCATGTTATTTCCCATTTTTTCCCTTGTTTTTCTTTTTCCCCCTTTCTCTTTTTTCTCTTTTTTCCCCTTTTTAGTAGTTTTTCTCATTTTTCTCATTTTTCCATTTTATTCGTCTTTCCTGTTTTTTCCCATACTTCTTTTTCTTGTTTTTCTTTGTTCCACTTTCTCTTTTTCTTCTGCTTTTGTTTTTTCCTTCTTTGGTCATTTTTATCATTTTTCCCCTTCTTATTTTTCTCGTATTTCTTTTTTTCCATTTTATTCGTTTTTCCTGTTTTTTCCCATTCTTGTTTTTCTTGTTTTTCTTTTTCTCCTTTTGTATTTCCCCCCTTTTTAGTCGTTTTTCTCATTTTTCTCATTTTTTTCATTTTTACTTCTCATTTTTCTTTTTTTCTGTTATTTGTTTTTCCCATTTTTCCCATTCTTCTTTCCCTTGTTTTTCTTTTTCCCTTCTATTTCTTTTTTGTTTTTTCCCTCTTTAGTCGTTCTTCCCATTTTTCTCATTTTCTCTTTTTTCAATTTTTTTGTTTTTTCATGTTATTTCCATTTTTTTCCTTGTTTTTCTTTTTCCCCTTCTCTTTTTTCTCTTTTTCCCCCTTTTTAGTAGTTTTTCTCATTTTTCTCATTTTTCCATTTTATTCGTTTTTCCTGTTTTTTCCCATTCTTGTTTTTCTTGTATTTCTTTTTCTCCTTTTTTATTTCCCCCCCTTTTAGTCGTTTTTCTTGTTTTTCTCATTTTTTTTCATTTTTACTTCTCATTTTTCTTTTTTTCTGTTATTTGTTCTTCCCGTTTTTCCCATTCTTCTTTCCCTTGTTTTTCTTTTTTCCACTTCTATTTCTTTTTTGTTTTTTCCCTCTTTAGTCGTTCTTCCCATTTTTCTCATTTTCTCTTTTTTCCAATTTATTCGTTTTTCCTGTTTTTCCCCATTCTTGTTTTTCTTGTTTTTCTTTTTCTCCTTTTGTATTTCCCCCCTTTTTAGTCGTTTTTCTCGTTTTTCTCATTTTTCTCATTTTTCCCATTCTCATTTTTCTCATTTTCTCTTTTTTCCATTTTTTTCTTTTTTCATGTTTTTTCCCATTTTTTCCTTGTTTTTCTTTTTTCCCCTTTTCTCTTTTTTCCCTAATTTTCCCATTCTTGTTTTCTCCCTCTTTAGTCATTTTTTTTCATTTTTCTCATTTTTCCCATTCTCATTTTTCCCATTTTTCTTTTTTCCCCATTTTTTTCTTTTTTCATGTTATTTCCCATTTTTTCCCTTGTTTTTCTTTTTCCCCCTTTCTCTTTTTTCTCTTTTTTCCCCTTTTTAGTAGTTTTTCTCACTTTTCTCATTTTTCCATTTTATTCGTCTTTCCTGTTTTTTCCCATACTTGTTTTTCTTGTTTTTCTTTGTTCCACTTTCTCTTTTTCTTCTGCTTTTGTTTTTTCCTTCTTTGGTCGTTTTTATCATTTTTCCCCTTCTTATTTTTCTCGTATTTCTTTTTTTCCATTTTATTCGTTTTTCCTGTTTTTTCCCATTCTTGTTTTTCTTGTTTTTCTTTTTCTCCTTTTTTATTTCCCCCTTTAGTCGTTTTTCTTGTTTTTCTCATTTTTTTCATTTTTTTTCATTTTTTTCTTTTTTTCTGTTATTTGTTTTTCCCGTTTTTCCCATTCTTTTTTCCCTTGTTTTTCTTTTTCCACCTTCTATTTCTTTTTTGTTTTTTCCCTCTTTAGTCGTTCTTCCCATTTTTCATATTTTATCTTTTTTCCATTTTTTCTTTTTTCATGTTATTTCCCATTTTTCCCTTGTTTTTCTTTTTTCCCCTTTCTCTTTTTTCTCTTTTTCCCATTTTTAGTAGTTTTTCTCATTTTTCTCATTTTTCCATTTTATTCGTTTTCCTGTTTTTTCCCATACTTCTTTTTCTTCTTTTTCTTTTTTCCTTTTTATTCGTTTTTCCTGTTTATTTCCCATTCTTGTTTTTCTTGTTTTTCTTTTTCCACTTTCTCTTTTTCTTCTTCTTTTGTTTTTCCCTCTTTAGTCATTTTTATCATTTTCCCCTTCTTATTTCTCTCGTATTTCTTTTTTTCCATTTTATTCGTTTTTCCTGTTTTTTCCCATTCTTGTTTTTCTTGTTTTTCTTTTTCTCCTTTTGTATTTCCCCCCTTTTTAGTCGTTTTTCTCGTTTTTCTCGTTTTTCTCATTTTTACTTCTCATTTTTCTTTTTTTCTGTTATTTGTTTTTCCCGTTTTTCCCATTCTTCTTTCCCTTGTTTTTCTTTTTTCCCCCTTCTATTTCTTTTTTGTTTTTTCCCTCTTTAGTCGTTCTTCCCATTTTTCTCATTTTCTCTTTTTTCCATTTTTTTCTTTTTTCATGTTATTTCCCATTTTTTTCCTTGTTTTTCTTTTTCCCCTTCTCTTTTTTCTCTTTTTCCCCCTTTTTAGTAGTTTTTCTCATTTTTCTCATTTTTCCATTTTGTTCGTTTTTCCTGCTTTTTCTCATACTTCTTTTTCTTCTTTTTCTTTTTTCCTTTTTATTCCTTTTTCCTGTTTTTTCCCATTCTTGTTTTTCTTGTTTTTCTTTTTCTCCTTTTGTATTTCCCCCCTTTTTAGTCGTTTTTCTCATTTTTTTCATTTTTACTTCTCATTTTTCTTTTTTTCTGTTATTTGTTTTTCCCGTTTTTCGCATTCTTCTTTCCCTTGTTTTTCTTTTTTCCACTTCTATTTCTTTTTTGTTTTTTCTCTCTTTAGTCGTTCTTCCCATTTTTCTCATTTTCTCTTTTTTCCAATTTATTCGTTTTTCCTATTTTTCCCCATTCTTGTTTTTGTTGTTTTTCTTTTTCTCCTTTTGTATTTCCCCCCTTTTTAGTCGTTTTTCTCGTTTTTCTCATTTTTTTCATTTTTACTTCTCATTTTTCTTTTTTTCTGTTATTTGTTTTTCCCGTTTTTCCCATTCTTCTTTCCCTTGTTTTTCTTTTTCCCCCTTCTATTTCTTTTTTGTTTTTTCCCTCTTTAGTCGTTCTTCCCATTTTTCTCATTTTCTCTTTTTTCCATTTTTTTTCTTTTTTCATGTTATTTCCCATTTTTTCCTTGTTTTTCTTTTTTCCCCCTTTTCTCTTTTTTCCCTATTTTTCCCATTCTTGTTTTCTCCCTCTTTAGTCGTTTTTCTCATTTTTCTCATTTTTCTCATTTTTCTCATTTTTCTTTTTTTCCCATTTTTTTCTTTTTTCATGTTTTTTCCCATTTTTTTCCTTGTTTTTATTTTTCCCCTTCTCTTTTTTCTCTTTTTCCCCCTTTTTAGTAGTTTTTCTCATTTTTCTCATTTTTCCATTTTATTCGTTTTTCCTGTTTTTTCCTATACTTCTTTTTCTTCTTTTTCTTTTTTCCTTTTTATTCGTTTTTCCTGTTTATTTCCCATTATTGTTTTTCTTGTTTTTCTTTTTCCACTTTCTCTTTTTCTTCTTCTTTTGTTTTTCCCTCTTTAGTCGTTTTTATCATTTTCCCCTTCTTATTTCTCTCGTATTTCTTTTTTTCCATTTTATTCGTTTTTCCTGTTTTTTCCCATTCTTGTTTTTCTTGTTTTTCTTTTTCTCCTTTTGTATTTCCCCCCTTTTTAGTCGTTTTTCTCATTTTTTTCATTTTTACTTCTCATTTTTCTTTTTTTCTGTTATTTGTTTTTCCCATTTTTCCCATTCTTCTTTCCCTTGTTTTTCTTTTTCGCTTCTATTTCTTTTTTGTTTTTTCCCTCTTTAGTCGTTCTTCCCATTTTTCTCATTTTCTCTTTTTTCCATTTTTTTCTTTTTTCATGTTATTTCCCATTTTTTTCCTTGTTTTTCTTTTTCCCCTTCTCTTTTTTCTCTTTTTCCCCCTTTTTAGTAGTTTTTCTCATTTTTCTCATTTTTCCATTTTGTTCGTTTTTCCTGTTTTTTCCCATTCTTGTTTTTCTTGTTTTTCTTTTTCTCCTTTTGTATTTCCCCCCTTTTTAGTCGTTTTTCTCATTTTTTTCATTTTTACTTCTCATTTTTCTTTTTTTCTGTTATTTGTTTTTCCCGTTTTTCCCATTCTTCTTTCCCTTGTTTTTCTTTTTTCCACTTCTATTTCTTTTTTGTTTTTTCCCTCTTTAGTCGTTCTTCCCATTTTTCTCATTTTCTCTTTTTTCCATTTTTTTCTTTTTTCATGTTATTTCCCATTTTTTTCCTTGTTTTTCTTTTTCCCCTTCTCTTTTTTCTCTTTTTCCCCCTTTTTAGTAGTTTTTTTCATTTTTCTCATTTTTCCATTTTGTTCGTTTTTCCTGTTTTTTCCCATTCTTGTTTTTCTTGTTTTTCTTTTTCTCCTTTTGTATTTCCCCCCTTTTTAGTCGTTTTTCTCATTTTTCTCATTTTTTTCATTTTTACTTCTCATTTTTCTTTTTTTCTGTTATTTGTTTTTCCCATTTTTCCCATTCTTCTTTCCCTTGTTTTTCTTTTTCGCTTCTATTTCTTTTTTGTTTTTTCCCTCTTTAGTCGTTCTTCCCATTTTTCTCATTTTCTCTTTTTTCCATTTTTTTCTTTTTTCATGTTTTTTCCCATTTTTTCCTTGTTTTTCTTTTTTCCCCTTTTCTCTTTTTCCCCTATTTTTCCCATTCTTGTTTTCTCCCTCTTTAGTCGTTTTTCTCATTTTTCCCATTCTCATTTTTATCATTTTTCTTTTTTCCCCATTTTTTTTCTTTTTTCATGTTATTTCCCATTTTTTCCCTTGTTTTTCTTTTTTCCACTTCTATTTCTTTTTTGTTTTTTCCCTCTTTAGTCGTTCTTCCCATTTTTCTCATTTTCTCTTTTTTCCATTTTTTTCTTTTTTCATGTTTTTTCCCATTTTTTCCTTGTTTTTCTTTTTTCCCCTTTTCTCTTTTTTCCCTATTTTTCCCATTCTTGTTTTCTCCCTCTTTAGTCGTTTTTCTCATTTTTCCCATTCTCATTTTTCTCATTTTTCTTTTTTTCCCATTTTTTTCTTTTTTCATGTTATTTCCCATTTTTTCCCTTGTTTTTCTTTTTCCCCCTTTCTCTTTTTTCTCTTTTTTCCCCTTTTTAGTAGTTTTTCTCATTTTTCTCATTTTTCCATTTTATTCGTCTTTCCTGTTTTTTCCCATACTTCTTTTTCTTGTTTTTCTTTGTTCCACTTTCTCTTTTTCTTCTGCTTTTGTTTTTTCCTTCTTTGGTCATTTTTATCATTTTTCCCCTTCTTATTTTTCTCGTATTTCTTTTTTTCCATTTTATTCGTTTTTCCTGTTTTTTCCCATTCTTGTTTTTCTTGTTTTTCCTTTTCTCCTTTTTTATTTCCCCCCCTTTTAGTCGTTTTTCTTGTTTTTCTCATTTTTTTCATTTTTACTTCTCATTTTTCTTTTTTTCTGTTATTTGTTTTTCCCGTTTTTCCCATTCTTCTTTCCCTTGTTTTTCTTTTTTCCCCCTTCTATTTCTTTTTTGTTTTTTCCCTCTTTAGTCGTTCTTCCCATTTCTCTCGTTTTCTCTTTTTTCCATTTTTTTCTTTTTTCATGTTATTTCCCATTTTTTTCCTTGTTTTTCTTTTTTCCCCTTTTCTCTTTTTTCCCTAATTTTCCCATTCTTGTTTTCTCCCTCTTTAGTCGTTTTTTTCATTTTTCTCATTTTTCCCATTCTCATTTTTCTCATTTTTCTTTTTTTCCCATTTTTTTCTTTTTTCATGTTATTTCCCATTTTTTCCTTGTTTTTCTTTTTCCCCTTCTCTTTTTTCTCTTTTTCCCCCTTTTTATTAGTTTTTCTCATTTTTCTCATTTTTCCATTTTATTCGTTTTTCCTGTTTTTTCCCATACTTCTTTTTCTTCTTTTTCTTTTTTCCTTTTTATTTCTTTTTTGTTTTTTCCCTCTTTAGTCGTTCTTCCCATTTTTCTCATTTTCCCTTTTTTCCCTTTTATTTGTTTTTCCTGTTTTTTCCCATTCTTGTTTTTCTTGTATTTCTTTTTCTCCTTTTTTATTTCCCCCCCTTTTAGTCGTTTTTCTTGTTTTTCTCATTTTTTTTCATTTTTACTTCTCATTTTTCTTTTTTTCTGTTATTTGTTTTTCCCGTTTTTCCCATTCTTCTTTCCCTTGTTTTTCTTTTTTCCACTTCTATTTCTTTTTTGTTTTTTCCCTCTTTAGTCGTTCTTCCCATTTTTCTCATTTTCTCTTTTTTCCATTTTATTCGTTTTTCTTGTTTTTTCCCATTCTTGTTTTTCTTGTTTTCTTTTTCTCCTTTTGTATTTCCCCCCTTTTTAGTCGTTTTTCTCGTTTTTCTCATTTTTTTCATTTTTACTTCTCATTTTTCTTTTTTTCTGTTGTTTTTCCCGTTTTTCCCATTCTTCTTTCCCTTGTTTTTCTTTTTTCCCTCTTCTATTTCTTTTTTGTTTTTTCCCTCTTTAGTCGTTCTTCCCATTTTTCTCATTTTCTCTTTTTCCCATTTTTTTCTTTTTTCATGTTATTTCCCATTTTTTCCTTGTTTTTCTTTTTTCCCCTTTTCTCTTTTTTCCCTAATTTTCCCATTCTTGTTTTCTCCCTCTTTAGTCATTTTTTTTCATTTTTCTCATTTTTCCCATTCTCATTTTTCTCATTTTTCTTTTTTCCCCATTTTTTTCTTTTTTCATGTTATTTCCCATTTTTTCCCTTGTTTTTCTTTTTCCCCCTTTCTCTTTTTTCTCTTTTTTCCCCTTTTTAGTAGTTTTTCTCATTTTTCTCATTTTTCCATTTTATTCGTCTTTCCTGTTTTTTCCCATACTTCTTTTTCTTGTTTTTCTTTGTTCCACTTTCTCTTTTTCTTCTGCTTTTGTTTTTTCCTTCTTTGGTCGTTTTTATCATTTTTCCCCTTCTTTTTTTTCTCGTATTTCTTTTTTTCCATTTTATTCGTTTTTCCTGTTTTTTCCCATTCTTGTTTTTCTTGTTTTTCTTTTTCTCCTTTTGTATTTCCCCCCCTTTTAGTCGTTTTTCTTGTTTTTCTCATTTTTTTTCATTTTTACTTCTCATTTTTCTTTTTTTCTGTTATTTGTTTTTCCCGTTTTTCCCATTCTTCTTTCCCTTGTTTTTCTTTTTTCCACTTCTATTTCTTTTTTGTTTTTTCCCTCTTTAGTCGTTCTTCCCATTTTTCTCATTTTCCCTTTTTTCCATTTTATTTGTTTTTCCTGTTTTTTCCCATTCTTGTTTTTCTTGTATTTCTTTTTCTCCTTTTTTATTTCCCCCCCTTTTAGTCGTTTTTCTTGTTTTCCTCATTTTTTTCATTTTTACTTCTCATTTTTCTTTTTTTCTGTTATTTGTTTTTCCCGTTTTTCCCATTCTTCTTTCCCTTGTTTTTCTTTTTTCCCCCTTCTATTTCTTTTTTGTTTTTTCCCTCTTTAGTCGTTCTTCCCATTTTTCTCATTTTCTCTTTTTTCCATTTTATTCGTTTTTCCTGTTTTTCCCCATTCTTGTTTTTCTTGTTTTTCTTTTTCTCCTTTTTTATTTCCCCCCCTTTTAGTCGTTTTTCTTGTTTTCCTCATTTTTTTCATTTTTACTTCTCATTTTTCTTTTTTCTGTTTTATTTGTTTTTCCCGTTTTTTCCCATTCTTCTTTCCCTTGTTTTTCTTTTTTCCCTATTCTATTTCTTTTTTGTTTTCTCCCTCTTTAGTCGTTTTTCTCATTTTTCTCATTTTTCCCATTCTCATTTTTCTCATTTTTCTTTTTTCCCATTTTTTCTTTTTTCATGTTATTTCCCATTTTTTTCCTTGTTTTTCTTTTTTCCCCTTTTCTCTTTTTTCCCTAATTTTCCCATTCTTGTTTTCTCCCTCTTTAGTCGTTTTTCTCATTTTTCTCATTTTTCCCATTCTCATTTTTCTCATATTTCTTTTTTTCCCATTTTTTTCTTTTTTCATGTTATTTCCCATTTTTTTCCTTGTTTTTCTTTTTCCCCTTCTCTTTTTTCTCTTTTTCCCCCTTTTTAGTAGTTTTTCTCATTTTTCTCATTTTTCCATTTTATTCGTTTTCCTGTTTTTTCCCATACTTCTTTTTCTTCTTTTTCTTTTTTCCTTTTTATTCGTTTTTCCTGTTTATTTCCCATTCTTGTTTTTCTTGTTTTTCTTTTTCCACTTTCTCTTTTTCTTCTTCTTTTGTTTTTCCCTCTTTAGTCATTTTTATCATTTTCCCCTTCTTATTTCTCTCGTTTTTCTTTTTTTCCATTTTATTCGTTTTTCCTGTTTTTTCCCATTCTTGTTTTTCTTGTTTTTCTTTTTCTCCTTTTGTATTTCCCCCCTTTTTAGTCGTTTTTCTCGTTTTTCTCGTTTTTTTCATTTTTACTTCTCATTTTTCTTTTTTTCTGTTATTTTTTTTTCCCGTTTTTCCCATTCTTCTTTCCCTTGTTTTTCTTTTTTCCCCCTTCTATTTCTTTTTTGTTTTTTCCCTCTTTAGTCGTTCTTCCCATTTTTCTCATTTTCTCTTTTTTCCATTTTTTTCTTTTTTCATGTTATTTCCCATTTTTTTCCTTGTTTTTCTTTTTCCCCTTCTCTTTTTTCTCTTTTTCCCCCTTTTTAGTAGTTTTTCTCATTTTTCTCATTTTTCCATTTTGTTCGTTTTTCCTGTTTTTTCCCATTCTTGTTTTTCTTGTTTTTCTTTTTCTCCTTTTGTATTTCCCCCCTTTTTAGTCGTTTTTCTCATTTTTTTCATTTTTACTTCTCATTTTTCTTTTTTTCTGTTATTTGTTTTTCCCGTTTTTCCCATTCTTCTTTCCCTTGTTTTTCTTTTTTCCACTTCTATTTCTTTTTTGTTTTTTCCCTCTTTAGTCGTTCTTCCCATTTTTCTCATTTTCTCTTTTTTCCAATTTATTCATTTTTCCTATTTTTCCCCATTCTTGTTTTTCTTGTTTTTCTTTTTCTCCTTTTGTATTTCCCCCCTTTTTAGTCGTTTTTCTCGTTTTTCTCATTTTTTTCATTTTTACTTCTCATTTTTCTTTTTTTCTGTTATTTGTTTTTCCCGTTTTTCCCATTCTTCTTTCCCTTGTTTTTCTTTTTCCCCCTTCTATTTCTTTTTTGTTTTTTCCCTCTTTAGTCGTTCTTCCCATTTTTCTCATTTTCTCTTTTTTCCATTTTTTTTCTTTTTTCATGTTATTTCCCATTTTTTCCTTGTTTTTCTTTTTTCCCCCTTTTCTCTTTTTTCCCTATTTTTCCCATTCTTGTTTTCTCCCTCTTTAGTCGTTTTTCTCATTTTTCTCATTTTTCTCATTTTTCTCATTTTTCTTTTTTTCCCATTTTTTTCTTTTTTCATGTTATTTCCCATTTTTTTCCTTGTTTTTATTTTTCCCCTTCTCTTTTTTCTCTTTTTCCCCCTTTTTAGTAGTTTTTCTCATTTTTCTCATTTTTCCATTTTATTCGTTTTTCCTGTTTTTTCCTATACTTCTTTTTCTTCTTTTTCTTTTTTCCTTTTTATTCTTTTTTCCTGTTTATTTCCCATTATTGTTTTTCTTGTTTTTCTTTTTCCACTTTCTCTTTTTCTTCTTCTTTTGTTTTTCCCTCTTTAGTCGTTTTTATCATTTTCCCCTTCTTATTTCTCTCGTATTTCTTTTTTTCCATTTTATTCGTTTTTCCTGTTTTTTCCCATTCTTGTTTTTCTTGTTTTTCTTTTTCTCCTTTTGTATTTCCCCCCTTTTTAGTCGTTTTTCTCGTTTTTTTCATTTTTACTTCTCATTTTTCTTTTTTTCTGTTATTTGTTTTTCCCGTTTTTCCCATTCTTCTTTCCCTTGTTTTTCTTTTTTCCACTTCTATTTCTTTTTTGTTTTTTCCCTCTTTAGTCGTTCTTCCCATTTTTCTCATTTTCTCTTTTTTCCATTTTATTCGTTTTTCCTGTTTTTTCCCATTCTTGTTTTTCTTGTTTTTCTTTTTCTCCTTTTGTATTTCCCCCCTTTTTAGTCGTTTTTCTCATTTTTCTCATTTTTTTCATTTTTACTTCTCATTTTTCTTTTTTTCTGTTATTTGTTTTTCCCGTTTTTCCCATTCTTCTTTCCCTTGTTTTTCTTTTTTCCCCCTTCTATTTCTTTTTTGTTTTTTCCCTCTTTAGTCGTTCTTCCCATTTCTCTCGTTTTCTCTTTTTTCCATTTTTTTCTTTTTTCATGTTATTTCCCATTTTTTTCCTTGTTTTTCTTTTTTCCCCTTTTCTCTTTTTTCCCTAATTTTCCCATTCTTGTTTTCTCCCTCTTTAGTCGTTTTTTTCATTTTTCTCATTTTTCCCATTCTCATTTTTCTCATTTTTCTTTTTTCCCCATTTTTTTCTTTTTTCATGTTATTTCCCATTTTTTCCCTTGTTTTTCTTTTTCCCCCTTTCTCTTTTTTCTCTTTTTTCCCCTTTTTAGTAGTTTTTCTCATTTTTCTCATTTTTCCATTTTATTCGTCTTTCCTGTTTTTTCCCATACTTCTTTTTCTTGTTTTTCTTTGTTCCACTTTCTCTTTTTCTTCTGCTTTTGTTTTTTCCTTCTTTGGTCGTTTTTATCATTTTTCCCCTTCTTTTTTTTCTCGTATTTCTTTTTTTCCATTTTATTCGTTTTTCCTGTTTTTTCCCATTCTTGTTTTTCTTGTTTTTCTTTTTCTCCTTTTTTATTTCCCCCCCTTTTAGTCGTTTTTCTTGTTTTTCTCATTTTTTTTCATTTTTACTTCTCATTTTTCTTTTTTTCTGTTATTTGTTTTTCCCGTTTTTCCCATTCTTCTTTCCCTTGTTTTTCTTTTTTCCACTTCTATTTCTTTTTTGTTTTTTCCCTCTTTAGTCGTTCTTCCCATTTTTCTCATTTTCCCTTTTTTCCATTTTATTTGTTTTTCCTGTTTTTTCCCATTCTTGTTTTTCTTGTATTTCTTTTTCTCCTTTTTTATTTCCCCCCCTTTTAGTCGTTTTTCTTGTTTTCCTCATTTTTTTCATTTTTACTTCTCATTTTTCTTTTTTTCTGTTATTTGTTTTTCCCGTTTTTCCCATTCTTCTTTCCCTTGTTTTTCTTTTTTCCACTTCTATTTCTTTTTTGTTTTTTCCCTCTAGTCGTTCTTCCCATTTTTCTCATTTTCTCTTTTTTCCATTTTATTCGTTTTTCCTGTTTTTCCCCATTCTTGTTTTTCTTGTTTTTCTTTTTCTCCTTTTGTATTTCCCCCCTTTTTAGTCGTTTTTCTCGTTTTTCTCATTTTTTTCATTTTTACTTCTCATTTTTCTTTTTTTCTGTTATTTGTTTTTCCCGTTTTTCCCATTCTTCTTTCCCTTGTTTTTCTTTTTCCCCCTTCTATTTCTTTTTTGTTTTTTTCCCTCTTTAGTCGTTCTTCCCATTTTTCTCATTTTCTCTTTTTTCCATTTTTTTCTTTTTTCATGTTATTTCCCATTTTTTCCTTGTTTTTCTTTTTTTCCCCTTTTCTCTTTTTTCCCTATTTTTCCCATTCTTGTTTTCTCCCTCTTTAGTCGTTTTTCTCATTTTTCTCATTTTTCCCATTCTCATTTTTCTCATATTTCTTTTTTTCCCATTTTTTTCTTTTTTCATGTTATTTCCCATTTTTTTCCTTGTTTTTCTTTTTCCCCTTCTCTTTTTTCTCTTTTTCCCCCTTTTTAGTAGTTTTTCTCATTTTTCTCATTTTTCCATTTTATTCGTTTTCCTGTTTTTTCCCATACTTCTTTTTCTTCTTTTTCTTTTTTCCTTTTTATTCGTTTTTCCTGTTTATTTCCCATTCTTGTTTTTCTTGTTTTTCTTTTTCCACTTTCTCTTTTTCTTCTTCTTTTGTTTTTCCCTCTTTAGTCATTTTTATCATTTTCCCCTTCTTATTTCTCTCGTTTTTCTTTTTTTCCATTTTATTCGTTTTTCCTGTTTTTTCCCATTCTTGTTTTTCTTGTTTTTCTTTTTCTCCTTTTGTATTTCCCCCCTTTTTAGTCGTTTTTCTCGTTTTTCTCGTTTTTTTCATTTTTACTTCTCATTTTTCTTTTTTTCTGTTATTTTTTTTTCCCGTTTTTCCCATTCTTCTTTCCCTTGTTTTTCTTTTTTCCCCCTTCTATTTCTTTTTTGTTTTTTCCCTCTTTAGTCGTTCTTCCCATTTTTCTCATTTTCTCTTTTTTCCATTTTTTTCTTTTTTCATGTTATTTCCCATTTTTTTCCTTGTTTTTCTTTTTCCCCTTCTCTTTTTTCTCTTTTTCCCCCTTTTTAGTAGTTTTTCTCATTTTTCTCATTTTTCCATTTTATTCGTTTTTCCTGTTTTTTCCTATACTTCTTTTTCTTCTTTTTCTTTTTTCCTTTTTATTCTTTTTTCCTGTTTATTTCCCATTATTGTTTTTCTTGTTTTTCTTTTTCCACTTTCTCTTTTTCTTCTTCTTTTGTTTTTCCCTCTTTAGTCGTTTTTATCATTTTCCCCTTCTTATTTCTCTCGTATTTCTTTTTTTCCATTTTATTCGTTTTTCCTGTTTTTTCCCATTCTTGTTTTTCTTGTTTTTCTTTTTCTCCTTTTGTATTTCCCCCCTTTTTAGTCGTTTTTCTCGTTTTTTTCATTTTTACTTCTCATTTTTCTTTTTTTCTGTTATTTGTTTTTCCCGTTTTTCCCATTCTTCTTTCCCTTGTTTTTCTTTTTTCCACTTCTATTTCTTTTTTGTTTTTTCCCTCTTTAGTCGTTCTTCCCATTTTTCTCATTTTCTCTTTTTTCCATTTTATTCGTTTTTCCTGTTTTTTCCCATTCTTGTTTTTCTTGTTTTTCTTTTTCTCCTTTTGTATTTCCCCCCTTTTTAGTCGTTTTTCTCATTTTTCTCATTTTTTTCATTTTTACTTCTCATTTTTCTTTTTTTCTGTTATTTGTTTTTCCCGTTTTTCCCATTCTTCTTTCCCTTGTTTTTCTTTTTTCCCCCTTCTATTTCTTTTTTGTTTTTTCCCTCTTTAGTCGTTCTTCCCATTTCTCTCGTTTTCTCTTTTTTCCATTTTTTTCTTTTTTCATGTTATTTCCCATTTTTTTCCTTGTTTTTCTTTTTTCCCCTTTTCTCTTTTTTCCCTAATTTTCCCATTCTTGTTTTCTCCCTCTTTAGTCGTTTTTTTCATTTTTCTCATTTTTCCCATTCTCATTTTTCTCATTTTTCTTTTTTCCCCATTTTTTTCTTTTTTCATGTTATTTCCCATTTTTTCCCTTGTTTTTCTTTTTCCCCCTTTCTCTTTTTTCTCTTTTTTCCCCTTTTTAGTAGTTTTTCTCATTTTTCTCATTTTTCCATTTTATTCGTCTTTCCTGTTTTTTCCCATACTTCTTTTTCTTGTTTTTCTTTGTTCCACTTTCTCTTTTTCTTCTGCTTTTGTTTTTTCCTTCTTTGGTCGTTTTTATCATTTTTCCCCTTCTTTTTTTTCTCGTATTTCTTTTTTTCCATTTTATTCGTTTTTCCTGTTTTTTCCCATTCTTGTTTTTCTTGTTTTTCTTTTTCTCCTTTTTTATTTCCCCCCCTTTTAGTCGTTTTTCTTGTTTTTCTCATTTTTTTTCATTTTTACTTCTCATTTTTCTTTTTTTCTGTTATTTGTTTTTCCCGTTTTTCCCATTCTTCTTTCCCTTGTTTTTCTTTTTTCCACTTCTATTTCTTTTTTGTTTTTTCCCTCTTTAGTCGTTCTTCCCATTTTTCTCATTTTCCCTTTTTTCCATTTTATTTGTTTTTCCTGTTTTTTCCCATTCTTGTTTTTCTTGTATTTCTTTTTCTCCTTTTTTATTTCCCCCCCTTTTAGTCGTTTTTCTTGTTTTCCTCATTTTTTTCATTTTTACTTCTCATTTTTCTTTTTTTCTGTTATTTGTTTTTCCCGTTTTTCCCATTCTTCTTTCCCTTGTTTTTCTTTTTTCCACTTCTATTTCTTTTTTGTTTTTTCCCTCTAGTCGTTCTTCCCATTTTTCTCATTTTCTCTTTTTTCCATTTTATTCGTTTTTCCTGTTTTTCCCCATTCTTGTTTTTCTTGTTTTTCTTTTTCTCCTTTTGTATTTCCCCCCTTTTTAGTCGTTTTTCTCGTTTTTCTCATTTTTTTCATTTTTACTTCTCATTTTTCTTTTTTTCTGTTATTTGTTTTTCCCGTTTTTCCCATTCTTCTTTCCCTTGTTTTTCTTTTTCCCCCTTCTATTTCTTTTTTGTTTTTTTCCCTCTTTAGTCGTTCTTCCCATTTTTCTCATTTTCTCTTTTTTCCATTTTTTTCTTTTTTCATGTTATTTCCCATTTTTTCCTTGTTTTTCTTTTTTTCCCCTTTTCTCTTTTTTCCCTATTTTTCCCATTCTTGTTTTCTCCCTCTTTAGTCGTTTTTCTCATTTTTCTCATTTTTCCCATTCTCATTTTTCTCATATTTCTTTTTTTCCCATTTTTTTCTTTTTTCATGTTATTTCCCATTTTTTTCCTTGTTTTTCTTTTTCCCCTTCTCTTTTTTCTCTTTTTCCCCCTTTTTAGTAGTTTTTCTCATTTTTCTCATTTTTCCATTTTATTCGTTTTCCTGTTTTTTCCCATACTTCTTTTTCTTCTTTTTCTTTTTTCCTTTTTATTCGTTTTTCCTGTTTATTTCCCATTCTTGTTTTTCTTGTTTTTCTTTTTCCACTTTCTCTTTTTCTTCTTCTTTTGTTTTTCCCTCTTTAGTCATTTTTATCATTTTCCCCTTCTTATTTCTCTCGTTTTTCTTTTTTTCCATTTTATTCGTTTTTCCTGTTTTTTCCCATTCTTGTTTTTCTTGTTTTTCTTTTTCTCCTTTTGTATTTCCCCCCTTTTTAGTCGTTTTTCTCGTTTTTCTCGTTTTTTTCATTTTTACTTCTCATTTTTCTTTTTTTCTGTTATTTTTTTTTCCCGTTTTTCCCATTCTTCTTTCCCTTGTTTTTCTTTTTTCCCCCTTCTATTTCTTTTTTGTTTTTTCCCTCTTTAGTCGTTCTTCCCATTTTTCTCATTTTCTCTTTTTTCCATTTTTTTCTTTTTTCATGTTATTTCCCATTTTTTTCCTTGTTTTTCTTTTTCCCCTTCTCTTTTTTCTCTTTTTCCCCCTTTTTAGTAGTTTTTCTCATTTTTCTCATTTTTCCATTTTGTTCGTTTTTCCTGTTTTTTCCCATTCTTGTTTTTCTTGTTTTTCTTTTTCTCCTTTTGTATTTCCCCCCTTTTTAGTCGTTTTTCTCATTTTTTTCATTTTTACTTCTCATTTTTCTTTTTTTCTGTTATTTGTTTTTCCCGTTTTTCCCATTCTTCTTTCCCTTGTTTTTCTTTTTTCCACTTCTATTTCTTTTTTGTTTTTTCCCTCTTTAGTCGTTCTTCCCATTTTTCTCATTTTCTCTTTTTTCCAATTTATTCATTTTTCCTATTTTTCCCCATTCTTGTTTTTCTTGTTTTTCTTTTTCTCCTTTTGTATTTCCCCCCTTTTTAGTCGTTTTTCTCGTTTTTCTCATTTTTTTCATTTTTACTTCTCATTTTTCTTTTTTTCTGTTATTTGTTTTTCCCGTTTTTCCCATTCTTCTTTCCCTTGTTTTTCTTTTTCCCCCTTCTATTTCTTTTTTGTTTTTTCCCTCTTTAGTCGTTCTTCCCATTTTTCTCATTTTCTCTTTTTTCCATTTTTTTTCTTTTTTCATGTTATTTCCCATTTTTTCCTTGTTTTTCTTTTTTCCCCCTTTTCTCTTTTTTCCCTATTTTTCCCATTCTTGTTTTCTCCCTCTTTAGTCGTTTTTCTCATTTTTCTCATTTTTCTCATTTTTCTCATTTTTCTTTTTTTCCCATTTTTTTCTTTTTTCATGTTATTTCCCATTTTTTTCCTTGTTTTTATTTTTCCCCTTCTCTTTTTTCTCTTTTTCCCCCTTTTTAGTAGTTTTTCTCATTTTTCTCATTTTTCCATTTTATTCGTTTTTCCTGTTTTTTCCTATACTTCTTTTTCTTCTTTTTCTTTTTTCCTTTTTATTCTTTTTTCCTGTTTATTTCCCATTATTGTTTTTCTTGTTTTTCTTTTTCCACTTTCTCTTTTTCTTCTTCTTTTGTTTTTCCCTCTTTAGTCGTTTTTATCATTTTCCCCTTCTTATTTCTCTCGTATTTCTTTTTTTCCATTTTATTCGTTTTTCCTGTTTTTTCCCATTCTTGTTTTTCTTGTTTTTCTTTTTCTCCTTTTGTATTTCCCCCCTTTTTAGTCGTTTTTCTCGTTTTTTTCATTTTTACTTCTCATTTTTCTTTTTTTCTGTTATTTGTTTTTCCCGTTTTTCCCATTCTTCTTTCCCTTGTTTTTCTTTTTTCCACTTCTATTTCTTTTTTGTTTTTTCCCTCTTTAGTCGTTCTTCCCATTTTTCTCATTTTCTCTTTTTTCCATTTTATTCGTTTTTCCTGTTTTTTCCCATTCTTGTTTTTCTTGTTTTTCTTTTTCTCCTTTTGTATTTCCCCCCTTTTTAGTCGTTTTTCTCATTTTTTTCATTTTTACTTCTCATTTTTCTTTTTTTCTGTTATTTGTTTTTCCCATTTTTCCCATTCTTCTTTCCCTTGTTTTTCTTTTTCGCTTCTATTTCTTTTTTGTTTTTTCCCTCTTTAGTCGTTCTTCCCATTTTTCTCATTTTCTCTTTTTTCCATTTTTTTCTTTTTTCATGTTTTTTCCCATTTTTTCCTTGTTTTTCTTTTTTCCCCTTTTCTCTTTTTCCCCTATTTTTCCCATTCTTGTTTTCTCCCTCTTTAGTCGTTTTTCTCATTTTTCCCATTCTCATTTTTATCATTTTTCTTTTTTCCCCATTTTTTTCTTTTTTCATGTTATTTCCCATTTTTTCCCTTGTTTTTCTTTTTTCCACTTCTATTTCTTTTTTGTTTTTTCCCTCTTTAGTCGTTCTTCCCATTTTTCTCATTTTCTCTTTTTTCCATTTTTTTCTTTTTTCATGTTTTTTCCCATTTTTTCCTTTTTTTTCTTTTTTCCCCTTTTCTCTTTTTTCCCTATTTTTCCCATTCTTGTTTTCTCCCTCTTTAGTCGTTTTTCTCATTTTTCCCATTCTCATTTTTCTCATTTTTCTTTTTTTCCCATTTTTTTCTTTTTTCATGTTATTTCCCATTTTTTCCCTTGTTTTTCTTTTTCCCCCTTTCTCTTTTTTCTCTTTTTTCCCCTTTTTAGTAGTTTTTCTCATTTTTCTCATTTTTCCATTTTATTCGTCTTTCCTGTTTTTCCCCATACTTCTTTTTCTTGTTTTTCTTTGTTCCACTTTCTCTTTTTCTTCTGCTTTTGTTTTTTCCTTCTTTGGTCATTTTTATCATTTTTCCCCTTCTTATTTTTCTCGTATTTCTTTTTTTCCATTTTATTCGTTTTTCCTGTTTTTTCCCATTCTTGTTTTTCTTGTTTTTCCTTTTCTCCTTTTTTATTTCCCCCCCTTTTAGTCGTTTTTCTTGTTTTTCTCATTTTTTTCATTTTTACTTCTCATTTTTCTTTTTTTCTGTTATTTGTTTTTCCCGTTTTTCCCATTCTTCTTTCCCTTGTTTTTCTTTTTTCCCCCTTCTATTTCTTTTTTGTTTTTTCCCTCTTTAGTCGTTCTTCCCATTTCTCTCGTTTTCTCTTTTTTCCATTTTTTTCTTTTTTCATGTTATTTCCCATTTTTTTCCTTGTTTTTCTTTTTTCCCCTTTTCTCTTTTTTCCCTAATTTTCCCATTCTTGTTTTCTCCCTCTTTAGTCGTTTTTTTCATTTTTCTCATTTTTCCCATTCTCATTTTTCTCATTTTTCTTTTTTTCCCATTTTTTTCTTTTTTCATGTTATTTCCCATTTTTTCCTTGTTTTTCTTTTTCCCCTTCTCTTTTTTCTCTTTTTCCCCCTTTTTATTAGTTTTTCTCATTTTTCTCATTTTTCCATTTTATTCGTTTTTCCTGTTTTTTCCCATACTTCTTTTTCTTCTTTTTCTTTTTTCCTTTTTATTTCTTTTTTGTTTTTTCCCTCTTTAGTCGTTCTTCCCATTTTTCTCATTTTCCCTTTTTTCCCTTTTATTTGTTTTTCCTGTTTTTTCCCATTCTTGTTTTTCTTGTATTTCTTTTTCTCCTTTTTTATTTCCCCCCCTTTTAGTCGTTTTTCTTGTTTTTCTCATTTTTTTTCATTTTTACTTCTCATTTTTCTTTTTTTCTGTTATTTGTTTTTCCCGTTTTTCCCATTCTTCTTTCCCTTGTTTTTCTTTTTTCCACTTCTATTTCTTTTTTGTTTTTTCCCTCTTTAGTCGTTCTTCCCATTTTTCTCATTTTCTCTTTTTTCCATTTTATTCGTTTTTCTTGTTTTTTCCCATTCTTGTTTTTCTTGTTTTTCTTTTTCTCCTTTTGTATTTCCCCCCTTTTTAGTCGTTTTTCTCGTTTTTCTCATTTTTTTCATTTTTAATTCTCATTTTTCTTTTTTTCTGTTGTTTTTCCCGTTTTTCCCATTCTTCTTTCCCTTGTTTTTCTTTTTTCCCTCTTCTATTTCTTTTTTGTTTTTTCCCTCTTTAGTCGTTCTTCCCATTTTTCTCATTTTCTCTTTTTCCCATTTTTTCTTTTTTCATGTTATTTCCCATTTTTTCCTTGTTTTTCTTTTTTCCCCTTTTCTCTTTTTTCCCTAATTTTCCCATTCTTGTTTTCTCCCTCTTTAGTCATTTTTTTTCAATTTTCTCATTTTTCCCATTCTCATTTTTCTCATTTTTCTTTTTTCCCCATTTTTTTCTTTTTTCATGTTATTTCCCATTTTTTCCCTTGTTTTTCTTTTTCCCCCTTTCTCTTTTTTCTCTTTTTTCCCCTTTTTAGTAGTTTTTCTCACTTTTCTCATTTTTCCATTTTATTCGTCTTTCCTGTTTTTTCCCATACTTCTTTTTCTTGTTTTTCTTTGTTCCACTTTCTCTTTTTCTTCTGCTTTTGTTTTTTCCTTCTTTGGTCGTTTTTATCATTTTTCCCCTTCTTATTTTTCTCGTATTTCTTTTTTTCCATTTTATTCGTTTTTCCTGTTTTTTCCCATTCTTGTTTTTCTTGTTTTTCTTTTTCTCCTTTTTTATTTCCCCCCCTTTTAGTCGTTTTTCTTGTTTTTCTCATTTTTTTTTAATTTTTACTTCTCATTTTTCTTTTTTTCTGTTATTTGTTTTTCCCGTTTTTCCCATTCTTCTTTCCCTTGTTTTTCTTTTTTCCACTTCTATTTCTTTTTTGTTTTTTCCCTCTTTAGTCGTTCTTCCCATTTTTCTCATTTTCTCTTTTTTCCATTTTTTTCTTTTTTCATGTTTTTTCCCATTTTTTCCTTGTTTTTCTTTTTTCCCCTTTTCTCTTTTTTCCCTATTTTTCCCATTCTTGTTTTCTCCCTCTTTAGTCGTTTTTCTCATTTTTCCCATTCTCATTTTTCTCATTTTTCTTTTTTTCCCATTTTTTTCTTTTTTCATGTTATTTCCCATTTTTTCCTTGTTTTTCTTTTTCCCCTTCTCTTTTTTCTCTTTTTCCCCCTTTTTAGTAGTTTTTCTCATTTTTCTCATTTTTCCATTTTATTCGTTTTTCCTGTTTTTTCCCATACTTCTTTTTCTTCTTTTTCTTTTTTCCTTTTTATTCGTTTTTCCTGTTTATTTCCCATTCTTGTTTTTCTTGTTTTTCTTTTTCCACTTTCTCTTTTTCTTCTGCTTTTGTTTTTCCCTCTTTAGTCATTTTTATCATTTTCCCCTTCTTATTTCTCTCGTATTTCTTTTTTTCCATTTTATTCGTTTTTCCTGTTTTTTCCCATTCTTGTTTTTCTTGTTTTTCTTTTTCTCCTTTTGTATTTCCCCCCTTTTTAGTCGTTTTTCTCGTTTTTTTCATTTTTACTTCTCATTTTTCTTTTTCTCTGTTATTTGTTTTTCCCGTTTTTCCCATTCTTCTTTCCCTTGTTTTTCTTTTTTCCCTCTTCTATTTCTTTTTTGTTTTTTCCCTCTTTAGTTGTTCTTCCCATTTTTCTCATTTTCTCTTTTTTCCATTTTTTTCTTTTTTCATGTTATTTCCCATTTTTTTCCTTGTTTTTCTTTTTTCCCCTTTTCTCTTTTTTCCCTAATTTTCCCATTCTTGTTTTCTCCCTCTTTAGTCATTTTTTTTCATTTTTCTCATTTTTCCCATTCTCATTTTTCCCATTCTCATTTTTCTTTTTTCCCCATTTTTTTCTTTTTTCATGTTATTTCCCATTTTTTCCCTTGTTTTTCTTTTTCCCCCTTTCTCTTTTTTCTCTTTTTTCCCCTTTTTAGTAGTTTTTCTCATTTTTCTCATTTTTCCATTTTATTCGTCTTTCCTGTTTTTTCCCATACTTGTTTTTCTTGTTTTTCTTTGTTCCACTTTCTCTTTTTCTTCTGCTTTTGTTTTTTCCTTCTTTGGTCGTTTTTATCATTTTTCCCCTTCTTTTTTTTCTCGTATTTCTTTTTTTCCATTTTATTCGTTTTTCCTGTTTTTTCCCATTCTTGTTTTTCTTGTTTTTCTTTTTCTCCTTTTTTATTTCCCCCCCTTTTAGTCGTTTTTCTTGTTTTTCTCATTTTTTTTCATTTTTACTTCTCATTTTTCTTTTTTTCTGTTATTTGTTTTTCCCGTTTTTCCCATTCTTCTTTCCCTTGTTTTTCTTTTTTCCACTTCTATTTCTTTTTTGTTTTTTCCCTCTTTAGTCGTTCTTCCCATTTTTCTCATTTTCCCTTTTTTCCATTTTATTTGTTTTTCCTGTTTTTTCCCATTCTTGTTTTTCTTGTATTTCTTTTTCTCCTTTTTTATTTCCCCCCCTTTTAGTCGTTTTTCTTGTTTTCCTCATTTTTTTCATTTTTACTTCTCATTTTTCTTTTTTTCTGTTATTTGTTTTTCCCGTTTTTCCCATTCTTCTTTCCCTTGTTTTTCTTTTTTCCACTTCTATTTCTTTTTTGTTTTTTCCCTCTTTAGTCGTTCTTCCCATTTTTCTCATTTTCTCTTTTTTCCATTTTATTCGTTTTTCCTGTTTTTTCCCATTCTTGTTTTTCTTGTTTTTCTTTTTCTCCTTTTGTATTTCCCCCCTTTTTAGTCGTTTTTCTCATTTTTCTCATTTTTTTCATTTTTACTTCTCATTTTTCTTTTTCTCTGTTATTTGTTTTTCCCATTTTTCCCATTCTTCTTTCCCTTGTTTTTCTTTTTCGCTTCTATTTCTTTTTTGTTTTTTCCCTCTTTAGTCGTTCTTCCCATTTTTCTCATTTTCTCTTTTTTCCATTTTTTTCTTTTTTCATGTTTTTTCCCATTTTTTCCTTGTTTTTCTTTTTTCCCCTTTTCTCTTTTTCCCCTATTTTTCCCATTCTTGTTTTCTCCCTCTTTAGTCGTTTTTCTCATTTTTCCCATTCTCATTTTTCTCATTTTTCTTTTTTCCCCATTTTTTTCTTTTTTCATGTTATTTCCCATTTTTTCCCTTGTTTTTCTTTTTTCCACTTCTATTTCTTTTTTGTTTTTTCCCTCTTTAGTCGTTCTTCCCATTTTTCTCATTTTCTCTTTTTTCCATTTTTTTCTTTTTTCATGTTTTTTCCCATTTTTTCCTTGTTTTTCTTTTTTCCCCTTTTCTCTTTTTTCCCTATTTTTCCCATTCTTGTTTTCTCCCTCTTTAGTCGTTTTTCTCATTTTTCCCATTCTCATTTTTCTCATTTTTCTTTTTTTCCCATTTTTTTCTTTTTTCATGTTATTTCCCATTTTTTCCCTTGTTTTTCTTTTTCCCCCTTTCTCTTTTTTCTCTTTTTTCCCCTTTTTAGTAGTTTTTCTCATTTTTCTCATTTTTCCATTTTATTCGTCTTTCCTGTTTTTTCCCATACTTCTTTTTCTTGTTTTTCTTTGTTCCACTTTCTCTTTTTCTTCTGCTTTTGTTTTTTCCTTCTTTGGTCATTTTTATCATTTTTCCCCTTCTTATTTTTCTCGTATTTCTTTTTTTCCATTTTATTCGTTTTTCCTGTTTTTTCCCATTCTTGTTTTTCTTGTTTTTCTTTTTCTCCTTTTTTATTTCCCCCCTTTTAGTCGTTTTTCTTGTTTTTCTCATTTTTTTTCATTTTTAATTCTCATTTTTCTTTTTTTCTGTTATTTGTTTTTCCCGTTTTTCCCATTCTTCTTTCCCTTGTTTTTCTTTTTTCCACTTCTATTTCTTTTTTGTTTTTTCCCTCTTTAGTCGTTCTTCCCATTTTTCTCATTTTCCCTTTTTTCCCTTTTATTTGTTTTTCCTGTTTTTTCCCATTCTTGTTTTTCTTGTATTTCTTTTTCTCCTTTTTTATTTCCCCCCCTTTTAGTCGTTTTTCTTGTTTTTCTCATTTTTTTTCATTTTTACTTCTCATTTTTCTTTTTTTCTGTTATTTGTTTTTCCCGTTTTTCCCATTCTTCTTTCCCTTGTTTTTCTTTTTTCCACTTCTATTTCTTTTTTGTTTTTTCCCTCTTTAGTCGTTCTTCCCATTTTTCTCATTTTCTCTTTTTTCCATTTTATTCGTTTTTCTTGTTTTTTCCCATTCTTGTTTTTCTTGTTTTTCTTTTTCTCCTTTTGTATTTCCCCCCTTTTTAGTCGTTTTTCTCGTTTTTCTCATTTTTTTCATTTTTACTTCTCATTTTTCTTTTTTTCTGTTATTTGTTTTTCCCGTTTTTCCCATTCTTCTTTCCCTTGTTTTTCTTTTTTCCCTCTTCTATTTCTTTTTTGTTTTTTCCCTCTTTAGTCGTTCTTCCCATTTTTCTCATTTTCTCTTTTTCCCATTTTTTTCTTTTTTCATGTTTTTTCCCATTTTTTCCTTGTTTTTCTTTTTTCCCCTTTTCTCTTTTTTCCCTATTTTTCCCATTCTTGTTTTCTCCCTCTTTAGTCGTTTTTCTCATTTTTCCCATTCTCATTTTTCTCATTTTTCTTTTTTCCCCATTTTTTTCTTTTTTCATGTTATTTCCCATTTTTTCCCTTGTTTTTCTTTTTCCCCCTTTCTCTTTTTTCTCTTTTTTCCCCTTTTTAGTAGTTTTTCTCACTTTTCTCATTTTTCCATTTTATTCGTCTTTCCTGTTTTTTCCCATACTTCTTTTTCTTGTTTTTCTTTGTTCCACTTTCTCTTTTTCTTCTGCTTTTGTTTTTTCCTTCTTTGGTCGTTTTTATCATTTTTCCCCTTCTTATTTTTCTCGTATTTCTTTTTTTCCATTTTATTCATTTTTCCTGTTTTTTCCCATTCTTGTTTTTCTTGTTTTTCTTTTTCTCCTTTTGTATTTCCCCCCCTTTTAGTCGTTTTTCTTGTTTTTCTCATTTTTTTTTTATTTTTACTTCTCATTTTTCTTTTTTTCTGTTATTTGTTTTTCCCGTTTTTCCCATTCTTCTTTCCCTTGTTTTTCTTTTTTCCACTTCTATTTCTTTTTTGTTTTTTCCCTCTTTAGTCGTTCTTCCCATTTTTCTCATTTTCTCTTTTTTCCATTTTTTTCTTTTTTCATGTTATTTCCCATTTTTTCCCTTGTTTTTCTTTTTCCCCCTTTCTCTTTTTTCTCTTTTTTCCCCTTTTTAGTAGTTTTTCTCATTTTTCTCATTTTTCCATTTTATTCGTCTTTCCTGTTTTTTCCCATACTTCTTTTTCTTGTTTTTCTTTGTTCCACTTTCTCTTTTTCTTCTGCTTTTGTTTTTTCCTTCTTTGGTCATTTTTATCATTTTTCCCCTTCTTATTTTTCTCGTATTTCTTTTTTTCCATTTTATTCGTTTTTCCTGTTTTTTCCCATTCTTGTTTTTCTTGTTTTTCCTTTTCTCCTTTTTTATTTCCCCCCCTTTTAGTCGTTTTTTTTGTTTTTCTCATTTTTTTTCATTTTTACTTCTCATTTTTCTTTTTTTCTGTTATTTGTTTTTCCCGTTTTTCCCATTCTTCTTTCCCTTGTTTTTCTTTTTTCCCCCTTCTATTTCTTTTTTGTTTTTTCCCTCTTTAGTCGTTCTTCCCATTTTTCTCGTTTTCTCTTTTTTCCATTTTTTTCTTTTTTCATGTTATTTCCCATTTTTTTCCTTGTTTTTCTTTTTTCCCCTTTTCTCTTTTTTCCCTAATTTTCCCATTCTTGTTTTCTCCCTCTTTAGTCGTTTTTTTCATTTTTCTCATTTTTCCCATTCTCATTTTTCTCATTTTTCTTTTTTTCCCATTTTTTTCTTTTTTCATGTTATTTCCCATTTTTTCCTTGTTTTTCTTTTTCCCCTTCTCTTTTTTCTCTTTTTCCCCCTTTTTAGTAGTTTTTCTCATTTTTCTCATTTTTCCATTTTATTCGTTTTTCCTGTTTTTTCCCATACTTCTTTTTCTTCTTTTTCTTTTTTCCTTTTTATTCGTTTTTCCTGTTTATTTCCCATTCTTGTTTTTCTTGTTTTTCTTTTTCTCCTTTTTTATTTCCCCCCTTTTAGTCGTTTTTCTTGTTTTTCTCATTTTTTTTCATTTTTAATTCTCATTTTTCTTTTTTTCTGTTATTTGTTTTTCCCGTTTTTCCCATTCTTCTTTCCCTTGTTTTTCTTTTTTCCACTTCTATTTCTTTTTTGTTTTTTCCCTCTTTAGTCGTTCTTCCCATTTTTCTCATTTTCCCTTTTTTCCCTTTTATTTGTTTTTCCTGTTTTTTCCCATTCTTGTTTTTCTTGTATTTCTTTTTCTCCTTTTTTATTTCCCCCCCTTTTAGTCGTTTTTCTTGTTTTTCTCATTTTTTTTCATTTTTACTTCTCATTTTTCTTTTTTTCTGTTATTTGTTTTTCCCGTTTTTCCCATTCTTCTTTCCCTTGTTTTTCTTTTTTCCACTTCTATTTCTTTTTTGTTTTTTCCCTCTTTAGTCGTTCTTCCCATTTTTCTCATTTTCTCTTTTTTCCATTTTATTCGTTTTTCTTGTTTTTTCCCATTCTTGTTTTTCTTGTTTTTCTTTTTCTCCTTTTGTATTTCCCCCCTTTTTAGTCGTTTTTCTCGTTTTTCTCATTTTTTTCATTTTTACTTCTCATTTTTCTTTTTTTCTGTTATTTGTTTTTCCCGTTTTTCCCATTCTTCTTTCCCTTGTTTTTCTTTTTTCCCTCTTCTATTTCTTTTTTGTTTTTTCCCTCTTTAGTCGTTCTTCCCATTTTTCTCATTTTCTCTTTTTCCCATTTTTTTCTTTTTTCATGTTTTTTCCCATTTTTTCCTTGTTTTTCTTTTTTCCCCTTTTCTCTTTTTTCCCTATTTTTCCCATTCTTGTTTTCTCCCTCTTTAGTCGTTTTTCTCATTTTTCCCATTCTCATTTTTCTCATTTTTCTTTTTTCCCCATTTTTTTCTTTTTTCATGTTATTTCCCATTTTTTCCCTTGTTTTTCTTTTTCCCCCTTTCTCTTTTTTCTCTTTTTTCCCCTTTTTAGTAGTTTTTCTCACTTTTCTCATTTTTCCATTTTATTCGTCTTTCCTGTTTTTTCCCATACTTCTTTTTCTTGTTTTTCTTTGTTCCACTTTCTCTTTTTCTTCTGCTTTTGTTTTTTCCTTCTTTGGTCGTTTTTATCATTTTTCCCCTTCTTATTTTTCTCGTATTTCTTTTTTTCCATTTTATTCATTTTTCCTGTTTTTTCCCATTCTTGTTTTTCTTGTTTTTCTTTTTCTCCTTTTGTATTTCCCCCCCTTTTAGTCGTTTTTCTTGTTTTTCTCATTTTTTTTTTATTTTTACTTCTCATTTTTCTTTTTTTCTGTTATTTGTTTTTCCCGTTTTTCCCATTCTTCTTTCCCTTGTTTTTCTTTTTTCCACTTCTATTTCTTTTTTGTTTTTTCCCTCTTTAGTCGTTCTTCCCATTTTTCTCATTTTCTCTTTTTTCCATTTTTTTCTTTTTTCATGTTATTTCCCATTTTTTCCCTTGTTTTTCTTTTTCCCCCTTTCTCTTTTTTCTCTTTTTTCCCCTTTTTAGTAGTTTTTCTCATTTTTCTCATTTTTCCATTTTATTCGTCTTTCCTGTTTTTTCCCATACTTCTTTTTCTTGTTTTTCTTTGTTCCACTTTCTCTTTTTCTTCTGCTTTTGTTTTTTCCTTCTTTGGTCATTTTTATCATTTTTCCCCTTCTTATTTTTCTCGTATTTCTTTTTTTCCATTTTATTCGTTTTTCCTGTTTTTTCCCATTCTTGTTTTTCTTGTTTTTCCTTTTCTCCTTTTTTATTTCCCCCCCTTTTAGTCGTTTTTTTTGTTTTTCTCATTTTTTTTCATTTTTACTTCTCATTTTTCTTTTTTTCTGTTATTTGTTTTTCCCGTTTTTCCCATTCTTCTTTCCCTTGTTTTTCTTTTTTCCCCCTTCTATTTCTTTTTTGTTTTTTCCCTCTTTAGTCGTTCTTCCCATTTTTCTCGTTTTCTCTTTTTTCCATTTTTTTCTTTTTTCATGTTATTTCCCATTTTTTTCCTTGTTTTTCTTTTTTCCCCTTTTCTCTTTTTTCCCTAATTTTCCCATTCTTGTTTTCTCCCTCTTTAGTCGTTTTTTTCATTTTTCTCATTTTTCCCATTCTCATTTTTCTCATTTTTCTTTTTTTCCCATTTTTTTCTTTTTTCATGTTATTTCCCATTTTTTCCTTGTTTTTCTTTTTCCCCTTCTCTTTTTTCTCTTTTTCCCCCTTTTTAGTAGTTTTTCTCATTTTTCTCATTTTTCCATTTTATTCGTTTTTCCTGTTTTTTCCCATACTTCTTTTTCTTCTTTTTCTTTTTTCCTTTTTATTCGTTTTTCCTGTTTATTTCCCATTCTTGTTTTTCTTGTTTTTCTTTTTCCACTTTCTCTTTTTCTTCTTCTTTTGTTTTTCCCTCTTTAGTCATTTTTATCATTTTCCCCTTCTTATTTCTCTCGTATTTCTTTTTCTCCTTTTGTATTTCCCCCCTTTTTAGTCGTTTTTCTCGTTTTTCTCATTTTTTTCATTTTTACTTCTCATTTTTCTTTTTTTCTGTTATTTGTTTTTCCCTATTTTCCCATTCTTCTTTCCCTTGTTTTTCTTTTTTCCCCCTTCTATTTCTTTTTTGTTTTTTCCCTCTTTAGTCGTTCTTCCTTTTTTTCTCATTTTCTCTTTTTTCCCTATTTTTCCCATTCTCATTTTTCTCATTTTTTTTCCCCATTCTCATTTTTCTCATTTTTCTCATTTTTCCCATTCTCATTTTTCTCATTTTTCTTTTTTTCCCATTTTTTTCTTTTTTCATGTTATTTCCCATTTTTTCCCTTGTTTTTCTTTTTCCCCCTTTCTCTTTTTTCTCTTTTTTCCACTTTTTAGTAGTTTTTCTCATTTTTCTCATTTTTCCATTTTATTCGTTTTTCCTGTTTTTTCCCATACTTCTTTTTCTTGTTTTTCTTTTTTTCTTTTTATTCGTTTTTCCTGTTTATTTCCCATTCTTGTTTTTCTTTTTCCACTTTCTCTTTTTCTTCTTCTTTTGTTTTTCCCTCTTTAGTCGTTTTTAGCATTTTCCCCTTCTTATTTCTCTCGTATTTCTTTTTTTCCATTTTATTCGTTTTTCCTGTTTTTTCCCATTCTTGTTTTTCTTGTTTTTCTTTTTCTCCTTTTGTATTTCCCATTTTTTCCCTTGTTTTTCTTTTTCCCCCTTTCTCTTTTTTCTCTTTTTTCCCCTTTTTAGTAGTTTTTCTCATTTTTCTCATTTTTCCATTTTATTCGTCTTTCCTGTTTTTTCCCATACTTCTTTTTCTTTGTTCCACTTTCTCTTTTTCTTCTGCTTTTGTTTTTTCCTTCTTTGGTCGTTTTTATCATTTTTCCCCTTCTTATTTTTCTCGTATTTCTTTTTTTCCATTTTATTCGTTTTTCCTGTTTTTTCCCATTCTTGTTTTTCTTGTTTTTGTTTTTCTCCTTTTTTATTTCCCCCCCTTTTAGTCGTTTTTCTTGTTTTTCTCATTTTTTTTCATTTTTTTTCATTTTTTTCTTTTTTTCTGTTATTTGTTTTTCCCGTTTTTCCCATTCTTCTTTCCCTTGTTTTTCTTTTTCCCCCCTTCTATTTCTTTTTTGTTTTTTCCCTCTTTAGTCGTTCTTCCCATTTTTCTCATTTTCTCTTTTTTCCATTTTTTTCTTTTTTCATGTTATTTCCCATTTTTTCCTTGTTTTTCTTTTTTCCCCTTTTCTCTTTTTTTCCTATTTTTCCCATTCTTTTTTTCTCCCTCTTTAGTCGTTTTTCTCATTTTTCTCATTTTTCCCATTCTCATTTTTCTCATTTTTCTTTTTTTCCCATTTTTTTCTTTTTTCATGTTATTTCCCATTTTTTCCCTTGTTTTTCTTTTTCCCCCTTTCTCTTTTTTCTCTTTTTTCCCCTTTTTAGTAGTTTTTCTCATTTTTCTCATTTTTCCATTTTATTCGTTTTTCCTGTTTTTTCCCATACTTCTTTTTCTTGTTTTTCTTTTTTTCTTTTTATTCGTTTTTCCTGTTTATTTCCCATTCTTGTTTTTCTTTTTCCACTTTCTCTTTTTCTTCTTCTTTTGTTTTTCCCTCTTTAGTCGTTTTTATCATTTTCCCCTTCTTATTTCTCTCGTATTTCTTTTTTTCCATTTTATTCGTTTTTCCTGTTTTTTCCCATTCTCATTTTTCTCATTTTTCTTTTTTTCCCATTTTTTTCTTTTTTCATGTTATTTCCCATTTTTTCCCTTGTTTTTCTTTTTCCCCCTTTCTCTTTATTCTCTTTTTCCCCCTTTTTAGTAGTTTTTCTCATTTTTCTCATTTTTCCATTTTATTCGTCTTTCCTGTTTTTTCTCATACTTCTTTTTCTTCTTTTTCTTTTTTCCTTTTTATTCCTTTTTCCTGTTTTTTCCCATTCTTGTTTTTCTTGTTTTTCTTTTTCTCCTTTTGTATTTCCCCGCTTTTTAGTCGTTTTTCTTGTTTTTCTCATTTTTTTTCATTTTTACTTCTCATTTTTCTTTTTTTCTGTTATTTGTTTTTCCCGTTTTTCCCATTCTTCTTTCCCTTGTTTTTCTTTTTTCCACTTCTATTTCTTTTTTGTTTTTTCCCTCTTTAGTCGTTCTTCCCATTTTTCTCATTTTCTCTTTTTTCCATTTTTTTCTTTTTTCATGTTTTTTCCCATTTTTTCCTTGTTTTTCTTTTATCCCCTTTTCTCTTTTTTCCCTATTTTTCCCATTCTTGTTTTCTCCCTCTTTAGTCGTTTTTCTCATTTTTCCCATTCTCATTTTTCTCATTTTTCTTTTTTTCCCATTTTTTTCTTTTTTCATGTTATTTCCCATTTTTTCCCTTGTTTTTCTTTTTCCCCCTTTCTCTTTTTTCTCTTTTTTCCCCTTTTTAGTAGTTTTTCTCATTTTTCTCATTTTTCCATTTTATTCGTCTTTCCTGTTTTTTCCCATACTTCTTTTTCTTGTTTTTCTTTGTTCCACTTTCTCTTTTTCTTCTGCTTTTGTTTTTTCCTTCTTTGGTCATTTTTATCATTTTTCCCCTTCTTATTTTTCTCGTATTTCTTTTTTTCCATTTTATTCGTTTTTCCTGTTTTTTCCCATTCTTGTTTTTCTTGTTTTTCCTTTTCTCCTTTTTTATTTCCCCCCCTTTTAGTCGTTTTTCTTGTTTTTCTCATTTTTTTTCATTTTTACTTCTCATTTTTCTTTTTTTCTGTTATTTGTTTTTCCCGTTTTTCCCATTCTTCTTTCCCTTGTTTTTCTTTTTTCCCCCTTCTATTTCTTTTTTGTTTTTTCCCTCTTTAGTCGTTCTTCCCATTTTTCTCGTTTTCTCTTTTTTCCATTTTTTTCTTTTTTCATGTTATTTCCCATTTTTTTCCTTGTTTTTCTTTTTTCCCCTTTTCTCTTTTTTCCCTAATTTTCCCATTCTTGTTTTCTCCCTCTTTAGTCGTTTTTTTCATTTTTCTCATTTTTCCCATTCTCATTTTTCTCATTTTTCTTTTTTTCCCATTTTTTTCTTTTTTCATGTTATTTCCCATTTTTTCCTTGTTTTTCTTTTTCCCCTTCTCTTTTTTCTTTTTCCCCCTTTTTAGTAGTTTTTCTCATTTTTCTCATTTTTCCATTTTATTCGTTTTTCCTGTTTTTTCCCATACTTCTTTTTCTTCTTTTTCTTTTTTCCTTTTTATTCGTTTTTCCTGTTTATTTCCCATTCTTGTTTTTCTTGTTTTTCTTTTTCCACTTTCTCTTTTTCTTCTTCTTTTGTTTTTCCCTCTTTAGTCATTTTTATCATTTTCCCCTTCTTATTTCTCTCGTATTTCTTTTTTTCCATTTTATTCGTTTTTCCTGTTTTTTCCCATTCTTGTTTTTCTTGTTTTTCTTTTTCTCCTTTTGTATTTCCCCCCTTTTTAGTCGTTTTTCTCATTTTTTTCATTTTTACTTCTCATTTTTCTTTTTTTCTGTTATTTGTTTTTCCCGTTTTTCCCATTCTTCTTTCCCTTGTTTTTCTTTTTTCCACTTCTATTTCTTTTTTGTTTTTTCCCTCTTTAGTCGTTCTTCCCATTTTTCTCATTTTCTCTTTTTTCCATTTTTTTCTTTTTTCATGTTATTTCCCATTTTTTTCCTTGTTTTTCTTTTTTCCCCTTTTCTCTTTTTTCCCTAATTTTCCCATTCTTGTTTTCTCCCTCTTTAGTCATTTTTTTTCATTTTTCTCATTTTTCCCATTCTCATTTTTCTCATTTTTCTTTTTTCCCCATTTTTTTCTTTTTTCATGTTATTTCCCATTTTTTCCCTTGTTTTTCTTTTTCCCCCTTTCTCTTTTTTCTCTTTTTTCCCCTTCTTAGTAGTTTTTCTCATTTTTCTCATTTTTCCATTTTATTCGTCTTTCCTGTTTTTTCCCATACTTCTTTTTCTTTGTTCCACTTTCTCTTTTTCTTCTGCTTTTGTTTTTTCCTTCTTTGGTCGTTTTTATCATTTTTCCCCTTCTTTTTTTTCTCGTATTTCTTTTTTTCCATTTTATTCGTTTTTCCTGTTTTTTCCCATTCTTGTTTTTCTTGTTTTTCTTTTTCTCCTTTTTTATTTCCCCCCCTTTTAGTCGTTTTTCTTGTTTTTCTCATTTTTTTTCATTTTTACTTCTCATTTTTCTTTTTTTCTGTTATTTCTTTTTTCCCGTTTTTCCCATTCTTCTTTCCCTTGTTTTTCTTTTTTCCACTTCTATTTCTTTTTTGTTTTTTCCCTCTTTAGTCGTTCTTCCCATTTTTCTCATTTTCCCTTTTTTCCATTTTATTTGTTTTTCCTGTTTTTTCCCATTCTTGTTTTTCTTGTATTTCTTTTTCTCCTTTTTTATTTCCCCCCCTTTTAGTCGTTTTTCTTGTTTTTCTCATTTTTTTCATTTTTACTTCTCATTTTTCTTTTTTTCTGTTATTTGTTTTTCCCGTTTTTCCCATTCTTCTTTCCCTTGTTTTTCTTTTTTCCACTTCTATTTCTTTTTTGTTTTTTCCCTCTTTAGTCGTTCTTCCCATTTTTCTCATTTTCTCTTTTTTCCATTTTATTCGTTTTTCCTGTTTTTTCCCATTCTTGTTTTTCTTGTTTTTCTTTTTCTCCTTTTGTATTTCCCCCCCTTTTTAGTCGTTTTTCTCGTTTTTCTCATTTTTTTCATTTTTACTTCTCATTTTTCTTTTTTTCTGTTATTTCTTTTTTCCGTTTTTCCCATTCTTCTTTCCCTTGTTTTTCTTTTTTCCCTCTTCTATTTCTTTTTTGTTTTTTCCCTCTTTAGTCGTTCTTCCCATTTTTCTCATTTTCTCTTTTTTCCATTTTTTTCTTTTTTCATGTTATTTCCCATTTTTTTCCTTCTTTTTCTTTTTTCCCCTTTTCTCTTTTTTCCCTAATTTTCCCATTCTTGTTTTCTCCCTCTTTAGTCAATTTTTTTCATTTTTCTCATTTTTCCCATTCTCATTTTTCTCATTTTTCTTTTTTCCCCATTTTTTTCTTTTTTCATGTTATTTCCCATTTTTTCCCTTGTTTTTCTTTTTCCCCCTTTCTCTTTTTTCTCTTTTTTCCCCTTTTTAGTAGTTTTTCTCATTTTTCTCATTTTTCCATTTTATTCGTCTTTCCTGTTTTTTCCCATACTTCTTTTTCTTGTTTTTCTTTGTTCCACTTTCTCTTTTTCTTCTGCTTTTGTTTTTTCCTTCTTTGGTCGTATTTATCATTTTTCCCCTTCTTATTTTTCTCGTATTTCTTTTTTTCCATTTTATTCGTTTTTCCTGTTTTTTCCCATTCTTGTTTTTCTTGTATTTCTTTTTCTCCTTTTTTATTTCCCCCCCCTTTTAGTCGTTTTTCTTGTTTTTCTCATTTTTTTTCATTTTTACTTCTCATTTTTCTTTTTTTCTCTTATTTGTTTTTCCCGTTTTTCCCATTCTTCTTTCCCTTGTTTTTCTTTTTCCCCCCTTCTATTTCTTTTTTGTTTTTTCCCTCTTTAGTCGTTCTTCCCATTTTTCTCATTTTCTTTTTTTTCCATTTTATTCGTTTTTCCTGTTTTTTCCCATTTTTGTTTTTCTTGTATTTCTTTTTCTCCTTTTTTATTTCCCCCCCTTTTAGTCGTTTTTCTTGTTTTTCTCATTTTTTTTCATTTTTACTTCTCATTTTTCTTTTTTTCTGTTATTTGTTTTTCCCGTTTTTCCCATTCTTCTTTCCCTTGTTTTTCTTTTTTCCCCCTTCTATTTCTTTTTTGTTTTTTCCCTCTTTAGTCGTTCTTCCTTTTTTTCTCATTTTCTCTTTTTTCCCTATTTTTCCCATTCTCATTTTTCTCATTTTTTTTTTCCCTTTCTCATTTTTCTCATTTTTCTCATTTTTCCCATTCTCATTTTTCTCATTTTTCTTTTTTTCCCATTTTTTTCTTTTTTCATGTTATTTCCCATTTTTTCCTTGTTTTTCTTTTTCCCCTTCTCTTTTTTCTCTTTTTCCCCCTTTTTAGTAGTTTTTCTCATTTTTCTCATTTTTCCATTTTATTCGTTTTTCCTGTTTTTTCCCATACTTCTTTTTCTTCTTTTTCTTTTTTCCTTTTTATTCGTTTTTCCTGTTTATTTCCCATTCTTGTTTTTCTTTTTCCACTTTCTCTTTTTCTTCTTCTTTTGTTTTTCCCTCTTTAGTCGTTTTTATCATTTTCCCCTTCTTATTTCTCTCGTATTTCTTTTTTTCCATTTTATTCGTTTTTCCTGTTTTTTCCCATTCTTGTTTTTCTTGTTTTTCTTTTTCTCCTTTTGTATTTCCCATTTTTTCCCTTGTTTTTCTTTTTCCCCCTTTCTCTTTTTTCTCTTTTTTCCCCTTTTTAGTAGTTTTTCTCATTTTTCTCATTTTTCCATTTTATTCGTCTTTCCTGTTTTTTCCCATACTTCTTTTTCTTTGTTCCACTTTCTCTTTTTCTTCTGCTTTTGTTTTTTCCTTCTTTGGTCGTTTTTATCATTTTTCCCCTTCTTATTTTTCTCGTATTTCTTTTTTTCCATTTTATTCGTTTTTCCTGTTTTTTCCCATTCTTGTTTTTCTTGTTTTTCTTTTTCTCCTTTTTTATTTCCTCCCCTTTTAGTCGTTTTTCTTGTTTTTCTCATTTTTTTTCATTTTTTTCTTTTTTTCTGTTATTTGTTTTTCCCGTTTTTCCCATTCTTCTTTCCCTTGTTTTTCTTTTTTCCCCCTTCTATTTCTTTTTTGTTTTTTCCCTCTTTAGTCGTTCTTCCCATTTTTCTCATTTTCTCTTTTTTCCATTTTTTTCTTTTTTCATGTTATTTCCCATTTTTTCCTTGTTTTTCTTTTTCCCCCTTTCTCTTTATTCTCTTTTTCCCCCTTTTTAGTAGTTTTTCTCATTTTTCTCATTTTTCCATTTTGTTCGTTTTTCCTGTTTTTTCTCATACTTCTTTTTCTTCTTTTTCTTTTTTCCTTTTTATTCCTTTTTCCTGTTTTTTCCCATTCTTGTTTTTCTTGTTTTTCTTTTTCTCCTTTTGTATTTCCCCGCTTTTTAGTCGTTTTTCTTGTTTTTCTCATTTTTTTTCATTTTTACTTCTCATTTTTCTTTTTTTCTGTTATTTGTTTTTCCCGTTTTTCCCATTCTTCTTTCCCTTGTTTTTCTTTTTTCCACTTCTATTTCTTTTTTGTTTTTTCCCTCTTTAGTCGTTCTTCCCATTTTTCTCATTTTCTCTTTCTTCCATTTTATTCGTTTTTCCTGTTTTTTCCCATTCTTGTTTTTCTTGTTTTTCTTTTTCTCCTTTTGTATTTCCCCCCTTTTTAGTCGTTTTTCTCGTTTTTCTCATTTTTTTCATTTTTACTTCTCATTTTTCTTTTTTTCTGTTATTTGTTTTTCCCGTTTTTCCCATTCTTCTTTCCCTTGTTTTTCTTTTTTCCCCCTTCTATTTCTTTTTTGTTTTTTCCCTCTTTAGTCGTTCTTCCCATTTTTCTCATTTTCTCTTTTTTCCATTTTTTTCTTTTTTCATGTTATTTCCCATTTTTTCCTTGTTTTTCTTTTTTCCCCTTTTCTCTTTTTTTCCTATTTTTCCCATTCTTTTTTTCTCCCTCTTTAGTCGTTTTTCTCATTTTTCTCATTTTTCCCATTCTCATTTTTCTCATTTTTCTTTTTTTCCCATTTTTTTCTTTTTTCATGTTATTTCCCATTTTTTTCCTTGTTTTTCTTTTTCCCCCTTTCTCTTTATTCTCTTTTTCCCCCTTTTTAGTAGTTTTTCTCATTTTTCTCATTTTTCCATTTTGTTCGTTTTTCCTGTTTTTTCTCATACTTCTTTTTCTTCTTTTTCTTTTTTCCTTTTTATTCCTTTTTCCTGTTTTTTCCCATTCTTGTTTTTCTTGTTTTTCTTTTTCTCCTTTTGTATTTCCCCGCTTTTTAGTCGTTTTTCTTGTTTTTCTCATTTTTTTTCATTTTTACTTCTCATTTTTCTTTTTTTCTGTTATTTGTTTTTCCCGTTTTTCCCATTCTTCTTTCCCTTCTTTTTCTTTTTTCCACTTCTATTTCTTTTTTGTTTTTTCCCTCTTTAGTCGTTCTTCCCATTTTTCTCATTTTCTCTTTTTTCCATTTTATTCGTTTTTCCTGTTTTTTCCCATTCTTGTTTTTCTTGTTTTTCTTTTTCTCCTTTTGTATTTCCCCCCTTTTTAGTCGTTTTTCTCATTTTTCTCATTTTTTTCATTTTTACTTCTCATTTTTCTTTTTTTCTGTTATTTGTTTTTCCCGTTTTTCCCATTCTTCTTTCCCTTGTTTTTCTTTTTTCCCCCTTCTATTTCTTTTTTGTTTTTTCCCTCTTTAGTCGTTCTTCCTTTTTTTCTCATTTTCTCTTTTTTCCCTATTTTTCCCATTCTCATTTTTCTCATTTTTTTTTCCCATTCTCATTTTTCTCATTTTTCTCATTTTTCCCATTCTCATTTTTCTCATTTTTCTTTTTTTCCCATTTTTTTCTTTTTTCATGTTATTTCCCATTTTTTCCTTGTTTCTCTTTTTCCCCTTCTCTTTTTTCTCTTTTTCCCCCTTTTTAGTAGTTTTTCTCATTTTTCTCATTTTTCCATTTTATTCGTTTTTCCTGTTTTTTCCCATACTTCTTTTTCTTGTTTTTCTTTTTTTCTTTTTATTCGTTTTTCCTGTTTATTTCCCATTCTTGTTTTTCTTTTTCCACTTTCTCTTTTTCTTCTTCTTTTGTTTTTCCCTCTTTAGTCGTTTTTATCATTTTCCCCTTCTTATTTCTCTCGTATTTCTTTTTTTCCATTTTATTCGTTTTTCCTGTTTTTTCCCTTTCTTGTTTTTCTTGTTTTTCTTTTTCTCCTTTTGTATTTCCCATTTTTTCCCTTGTTTTTCTTTTTCCCCCTTTCTCTTTTTTCTCTTTTTTCCCCTTTTTAGTAGTTTTTCTCATTTTTCTCATTTTTCCATTTTATTCGTCTTTCCTGTTTTTTCCCATACTTCTTTTTCTTTGTTCCACTTTCTCTTTTTCTTCTGCTTTTGTTTTTTCCTTCTTTGGTCGTTTTTATCATTTTTCCCCTTCTTATTTTCCTCGTATTTCTTTTTTTCCATTTTATTCGTTTTTCCTGTTTTTTCCCATTCTTGTTTTTCTTGTTTTTGTTTTTCTCCTTTTTTATTTCCCCCCCTTTTAGTCGTTTTTCTTGTTTTTCTCATTTTTTCTCATTTTTTTTCATTTTTTTCTTTTTTTCTGTTATTTGTTTTTCCCGTTTTTCCCATTCTTCTTTCCCTTGTTTTTCTTTTTTCCCCCTTCTATTTCTTTTTTGTTTTTTCCCTCTTTAGTCGTTCTTCCCATTTTTCTCATTTTCTCTTTTTTCCATTTTTTTCTTTTTTCATGTTATTTCCCATTTTTTCCTTGTTTTTCTTTTTTCCCCTTTTCTCTTTTTTTCCTATTTTTCCCATTCTTTTTTTCTCCCTCTTTAGTCGTTTTTCTCATTTTTCTCATTTTTCCCATTCTCATTTTTCTCATTTTTCTTTTTTTCCCATTTTTTTCTTTTTTCATGTTATTTCCCATTTTTTTCCTTGTTTTTCTTTTTCCCCCTTTCTCTTTATTCTCTTTTTCCCCCTTTTTAGTAGTTTTTCTCATTTTTCTCATTTTTCCATTTTGTTCATTTTTCCTGTTTTTTCTCATACTTCTTTTTCTTCTTTTTCTTTTTTCCTTTTTATTCCTTTTTCCTGTTTTTTCCCATTCTTGTTTTTCTTGTTTTTCTTTTTCTCCTTTTGTATTTCCCCGCTTTTTAGTCGTTTTTCTCGTTTTTTTCATTTTTACTTCTCATTTTTCTTTTTTTCTGTTATTAGTTTTTCCCGTTTTTCCCATTCTTCTTTCCCTTGTTTTTCTTTTTTCTACTTCTATTTCTTTTTTGTTTTTTCCCTCTTTAGTCGTTCTTCCCATTTTTCTCATTTTCTCTTTTTTCCATTTTATTCGTTTTTCCTGTTTTTACCCATTCTTGTTTTTCTTGTTTTTCTTTTTCTCCTTTTGTATTTCCCCCCTTTTTAGTCGTTTTTCTCGTTTTTCTCATTTTTTTCATTTTTACTTCTCATTTTTCTTTTTTTCTGTTATTTGTTTTTCCCATTTTTCCCATTCTTCTTTCCCTTGTTTTTCTTTTTCCCTTCTATTTCTTTTTTGTTTTTTCCCCTCTTTAGTCGTTCTTCCCATTTTTCTCATTTTCTCTTTTTTCCATTTTTTTCTTTTTTCATGTTATTTCCCATTTTTTCCTTGTTTTTCTTTTTTCCCCTTTTCTCTTTTTTCCCTATTTTTCCCATTCTTGTTTTCTCCCTCTTTAGTCGTTTTTCTCATTTTTCTCATTTTTCCCATTCTCATTTTTCTCATTTTTCTTTTTTTCCCATTTTTTCCTTTTTTCATGTTATTTCCCATTTTTTCCCTTGTTTTTCTTTTTCCCCCTTTCTCTTTTTTCTCTTTTTCCCCTTTTTAGTAGTTTTTCTCATTTTTCTCATTTTTCCATTTTATTCGTCTTTCCTGTTTTTTCCCATACTTCTTTTTCTTGTTTTTCTTTGTTCCACTTTCTCTTTTTCTTCTGCTTTTGTTTTTTCCTTCTTTGGTCGTTTTTATCATTTTTCCCCTTCTTATTTTTCTCGTATTTCTTTTTTTCCATTTTATTCGTTTTTCCTGTTTTTTCCCATTCTTGTTTTTCTTGTTTTTCTTTTTCTCCTTTTTTATTTCCCCCCCTTTTAGTCGTTTTTCTTGTTTTTCTCATTTTTTCTCATTTTTTTTCATTTTTTTCTTTTTTTCTGTTATTTGTTTTTCCCGTTTTTCCCATTCTTCTTTCCCTTGTTTTTCTTTTTTCCCCCTTCTATTTCTTTTTTGTTTTTTCCCTCTTTAGTCGTTCTTCCCATTTTTCTCATTTTCTCTTTTTTCCATTTTTTTCTTTTTTCATGTTATTTCCCATTTTTTCCTTGTTTTTCTTTTTTCCCCTTTTCTCTTTTTTTCCTATTTTTCCCATTCTTTTTTTCTCCCTCTTTAGTCGTTTTTCTCATTTTTCTCATTTTTCCCATTCTCATTTTTCTCATTTTTCTTTTTTTCCCATTTTTTTCTTTTTTCATGTTATTTCCCATTTTTTTCCTTGTTTTTCTTTTTCCCCCTTTCTCTTTATTCTCTTTTTCCCCCTTTTTAGTAGTTTTTCTCATTTTTCTCATTTTTCCATTTTGTTCATTTTTCCTGTTTTTTCTCATACTTCTTTTTCTTCTTTTTCTTTTTTCCTTTTTATTCCTTTTTCCTGTTTTTTCCCATTCTTGTTTTTCTTGTTTTTCTTTTTCTCCTTTTGTATTTCCCCGCTTTTTAGTCGTTTTTCTCGTTTTTTTCATTTTTACTTCTCATTTTTCTTTTTTTCTGTTATTAGTTTTTCCCGTTTTTCCCATTCTTCTTTCCCTTGTTTTTCTTTTTTCTACTTCTATTTCTTTTTTGTTTTTTCCCTCTTTAGTCGTTCTTCCCATTTTTCTCATTTTCTCTTTTTTCCATTTTATTCGTTTTTCCTGTTTTTACCCATTCTTGTTTTTCTTGTTTTTCTTTTTCTCCTTTTGTATTTCCCCCCTTTTTAGTCGTTTTTCTCGTTTTTCTCATTTTTTTCATTTTTACTTCTCATTTTTCTTTTTTTCTGTTATTTGTTTTTCCCATTTTTCCCATTCTTCTTTCCCTTGTTTTTCTTTTTCCCTTCTATTTCTTTTTTGTTTTTTCCCCTCTTTAGTCGTTCTTCCCATTTTTCTCATTTTCTCTTTTTTCCATTTTTTTCTTTTTTCATGTTATTTCCCATTTTTTCCTTGTTTTTCTTTTTTCCCCTTTTCTCTTTTTTCCCTATTTTTCCCATTCTTGTTTTCTCCCTCTTTAGTCGTTTTTCTCATTTTTCTCATTTTTCCCATTCTCATTTTTCTCATTTTTCTTTTTTTCCCATTTTTTCCTTTTTTCATGTTATTTCCCATTTTTTCCCTTGTTTTTCTTTTTCCCCCTTTCTCTTTTTTCTCTTTTTCCCCTTTTTAGTAGTTTTTCTCATTTTTCTCATTTTTCCATTTTATTCGTCTTTCCTGTTTTTTCCCATACTTCTTTTTCTTGTTTTTCTTTGTTCCACTTTCTCTTTTTCTTCTGCTTTTGTTTTTTCCTTCTTTGGTCGTTTTTATCATTTTTCCCCTTCTTATTTTTCTCGTATTTCTTTTTTTCCATTTTATTCGTTTTTCCTGTTTTTTCCCATTCTTGTTTTTCTTGTTTTTCTTTTTCTCCTTTTTTATTTCCCCCCCTTTTAGTCGTTTTTCTTGTTTTTCTCATTGTTTTTCATTTTTACTTCTCATTTTTCTTTTTTTCTGTTATTTGTTTTTCCCGTTTTTCCCATTCTTCTTTCCCTTGTTTTTCTTTTTTCCCCCTTCTATTTCTTTTTTGTTTTTTCCCTCTTTAGTCGTTCTTCCCATTTTTCTCGTTTTCTCTTTTTTCCATTTTTTCCATTTTTCATGTTATTTCCCATTTTTTCCTTGTTTTTCTTTTTTCCCCTTTTCTCTTTTTTTCCTATTTTTCCCATTCTTGTTTTCTCCCTCTTTAGTCGTTTTTCTCATTTTTCTCATTTTTCCCATTCTCATTTTTCTCATTTTTCTTTTTTTCCCATTTTTTTCTTTTTTCATGTTATTTCCCATTTTTTTCCTTGTTTTTCTTTTTCCCCCTTTCTGTTTATTCTCTTTTTCCCCCTTTTTAGTAGTTTTTCTCATTTTTCTCATTTTTCCATTTTGTTCGTTTTTCCTGTTTTTTCTCATACTTCTTTTTCTTCTTTTTCTTTTTTCCTTTTTATTCCTTTTTCCTGTTTTTTCCCATTCTTGTTTTTCTTGTTTTTCTTTTTCTCCTTTTGTATTTCCCCGCTTTTTAGTCGTTTTTCTCGTTTTTTTCATTTTTACTTCTCATTTTTCTTTTTTTCTGTTATTAGTTTTTCCCGTTTTTCCCATTCTTCTTTCCCTTGTTTTTCTTTTTTCCACTTCTATTTCTTTTTTGTTTTTTCCCTCTTTAGTCGTTCTTCCCATTTTTCTCATTTTCTCTTTTTTCCATTTTATTCGTTTTTCCTGTTTTTACCCATTCTTGTTTTTCTTGTTTTTCTTTTTCTCCTTTTGTATTTCCCCCCTTTTTAGTCGTTTTTCTCGTTTTTCTCATTTTTTTCATTTTTACTTCTCATTTTTCTTTTTTTCTGTTATTTGTTTTTCCCGTTTTTCCCATTCTTCTTTCCCTTGTTTTTCTTTTTTCCCCCTTCTATTTCTTTTTTGTTTTTTCCCTCTTTAGTCGTTCTTCCTTTTTTTCTCATTTTCTCTTTTTTCCCTATTTTTCCCATTCTCATTTTTCTCATTTTTTTTTCCCATTCTCATTTTTCTCATTTTTCTCATTTTTCCCATTCTCATTTTTCTCATTTTTCTTTTTTTCCCATTTTTTTCTTTTTTCATGTTATTTCCCATTTTTTCCTTGTTTTTCTTTTTCCCCTTCTCTTTTTTCTCTTTTTCCCCCTTTTTAGTAGTTTTTCTCATTTTTCTCATTTTTCCATTTTATTCGTTTTTCCTGTTTTTTCCCATACTTCTTTTTCTTGTTTTTCTTTTTTTCTTTTTATTCGTTTTTCCTGTTTATTTCCCATTCTTGTTTTTCTTTTTCCACTTTCTCTTTTTCTTCTTCTTTTGTTTTTCCCTCTTTAGTCGTTTTTATCATTTTCCCCTTCTTATTTCTCTCGTATTTCTTTTTTTCCATTTTATTCGTTTTTCCTGTTTTTTCCCATTCTTGTTTTTCTTGTTTTTCTTTTTCTCCTTTTGTATTTCCCATTTTTTCCCTTGTTTTTCTTTTTCCCCCCTTCTATTTCTTTTTTGTTTTTTCCCTCTTTAGTCGTTCTTCCCATTTTTCTCATTTTCTTTTTTTTCCATTTTATTCGTTTTTCCTGTTTTTTCCCATTTTTGTTTTTCTTGTATTTCTTTTTCTCCTTTTTTATTTCCCCCCCTTTTAGTCGTTTTTCTTGTTTTTCTCATTTTTTTTCATTTTTACTTCTCATTTTTCTTTTTTTCTGTTATTTGTTTTTCCCGTTTTTCCCATTCTTCTTTCCCTTGTTTTTCTTTTTTCCCCCTTCTATTTCTTTTTTGTTTTTTCCCTCTTTAGTCGTTCTTCCTTTTTTTCTCATTTTCTCTTTTTTCCCTATTTTTCCCATTCTCATTTTTCTCATTTTTTTTTCCCTTTCTCATTTTTCTCATTTTTCTCATTTTTCCCATTCTCATTTTTCTCATTTTTCTTTTTTTCCCATTTTTTTCTTTTTTCATGTTATTTCCCATTTTTTCCTTGTTTTTCTTTTTCCCCTTCTCTTTTTTCTCTTTTTCCCCCTTTTTAGTAGTTTTTCTCATTTTTCTCATTTTTCCATTTTATTCGTTTTTCCTGTTTTTTCCCATACTTCTTTTTCTTCTTTTTCTTTTTTCCTTTTTATTCGTTTTTCCTGTTTATTTCCCATTCTTGTTTTTCTTTTTCCACTTTCTCTTTTTCTTCTTCTTTTGTTTTTCCCTCTTTAGTCGTTTTTATCATTTTCCCCTTCTTATTTCTCTCGTATTTCTTTTTTTCCATTTTATTCGTTTTTCCTGTTTTTTCCCATTCTTGTTTTTCTTGTTTTTCTTTTTCTCCTTTTGTATTTCCCATTTTTTCCCTTGTTTTTCTTTTTCCCCCTTTCTCTTTTTTCTCTTTTTTCCCCTTTTTAGTAGTTTTTCTCATTTTTCTCATTTTTCCATTTTATTCGTCTTTCCTGTTTTTTCCCATACTTCTTTTTCTTTGTTCCACTTTCTCTTTTTCTTCTGCTTTTGTTTTTTCCTTCTTTGGTCGTTTTTATCATTTTTCCCCTTCTTATTTTTCTCGTATTTCTTTTTTTCCATTTTATTCGTTTTTCCTGTTTTTTCCCATTCTTGTTTTTCTTGTTTTTCTTTTTCTCCTTTTTTATTTCCTCCCCTTTTAGTCGTTTTTCTTGTTTTTCTCATTTTTTTTCATTTTTTTCTTTTTTTCTGTTATTTGTTTTTCCCGTTTTTCCCATTCTTCTTTCCCTTGTTTTTCTTTTTTCCCCCTTCTATTTCTTTTTTGTTTTTTCCCTCTTTAGTCGTTCTTCCCATTTTTCTCATTTTCTCTTTTTTCCATTTTTTTCTTTTTTCATGTTATTTCCCATTTTTTCCTTGTTTTTCTTTTTCCCCCTTTCTCTTTATTCTCTTTTTCCCCCTTTTTAGTAGTTTTTCTCATTTTTCTCATTTTTCCATTTTGTTCGTTTTTCCTGTTTTTTCTCATACTTCTTTTTCTTCTTTTTCTTTTTTCCTTTTTATTCCTTTTTCCTGTTTTTTCCCATTCTTGTTTTTCTTGTTTTTCTTTTTCTCCTTTTGTATTTCCCCGCTTTTTAGTCGTTTTTCTTGTTTTTCTCATTTTTTTTCATTTTTACTTCTCATTTTTCTTTTTTTCTGTTATTTGTTTTTCCCGTTTTTCCCATTCTTCTTTCCCTTGTTTTTCTTTTTTCCACTTCTATTTCTTTTTTGTTTTTTCCCTCTTTAGTCGTTCTTCCCATTTTTCTCATTTTCTCTTTCTTCCATTTTATTCGTTTTTCCTGTTTTTTCCCATTCTTGTTTTTCTTGTTTTTCTTTTTCTCCTTTTGTATTTCCCCCCTTTTTAGTCGTTTTTCTCGTTTTTCTCATTTTTTTCATTTTTACTTCTCATTTTTCTTTTTTTCTGTTATTTGTTTTTCCCGTTTTTCCCATTCTTCTTTCCCTTGTTTTTCTTTTTTCCCCCTTCTATTTCTTTTTTGTTTTTTCCCTCTTTAGTCGTTCTTCCCATTTTTCTCATTTTCTCTTTTTTCCATTTTTTTCTTTTTTCATGTTATTTCCCATTTTTTCCTTGTTTTTCTTTTTTCCCCTTTTCTCTTTTTTTCCTATTTTTCCCATTCTTTTTTTCTCCCTCTTTAGTCGTTTTTCTCATTTTTCTCATTTTTCCCATTCTCATTTTTCTCATTTTTCTTTTTTTCCCATTTTTTTCTTTTTTCATGTTATTTCCCATTTTTTTCCTTGTTTTTCTTTTTCCCCCTTTCTCTTTATTCTCTTTTTCCCCCTTTTTAGTAGTTTTTCTCATTTTTCTCATTTTTCCATTTTGTTCGTTTTTCCTGTTTTTTCTCATACTTCTTTTTCTTCTTTTTCTTTTTTCCTTTTTATTCCTTTTTCCTGTTTTTTCCCATTCTTGTTTTTCTTGTTTTTCTTTTTCTCCTTTTGTATTTCCCCGCTTTTTAGTCGTTTTTCTTGTTTTTCTCATTTTTTTTCATTTTTACTTCTCATTTTTCTTTTTTTCTGTTATTTGTTTTTCCCGTTTTTCCCATTCTTCTTTCCCTTGTTTTTCTTTTTTCCACTTCTATTTCTTTTTTGTTTTTTCCCTCTTTAGTCGTTCTTCCCATTTTTCTCATTTTCTCTTTTTTCCATTTTATTCGTTTTTCCTGTTTTTTCCCATTCTTGTTTTTCTTGTTTTTCTTTTTCTCCTTTTGTATTTCCCCCCTTTTTAGTCCTTTTTCTCATTTTTCTCATTTTTTTCATTTTTACTTCTCATTTTTCTTTTTTTCTGTTATTTGTTTTTCCCGTTTTTCCCATTCTTCTTTCCCTTGTTTTTCTTTTTTCCCCCTTCTATTTCTTTTTTGTTTTTTCCCTCTTTAGTCGTTCTTCCTTTTTTTCTCATTTTCTCTTTTTTCCCTATTTTTCCCATTCTCATTTTTCTCATTTTTTTTTTCCCATTCTCATTTTTCTCATTTTTCTCATTTTTCCCATTCTCATTTTTCTCATTTTTCTTTTTTCCCCATTTTTTTCTTTTTTCATGTTATTTCCCATTTTTTCCTTGTTTCTCTTTTTCCCCTTCTCTTTTTTCTCTTTTTCCCCCTTTTTAGTAGTTTTTCTCATTTTTCTCATTTTTCCATTTTATTCGTTTTTCCTGTTTTTTCCCATACTTCTTTTTCTTTGTTCCACTTTCTCTTTTTCTTCTGCTTTTGTTTTTTCCTTCTTTGGTCGTTTTTATCATTTTTCCCCTTCTTATTTTTCTCGTATTTCTTTTTTTCCATTTTATTCGTTTTTCCTGTTTTTTCCCATTCTTGTTTTTCTTGTTTTTGTTTTTCTCCTTTTTTATTTCCCCCCCTTTTAGTCGTTTTTCTTGTTTTTCTCATTTTTTCTCATTTTTTTTCATTTTTTTCTTTTTTTCTGTTATTTGTTTTTCCCGTTTTTCCCATTCTTCTTTCCCTTGTTTTTCTTTTTTCCCCCTTCTATTTCTTTTTTGTTTTTTCCCTCTTTAGTCGTTCTTCCCATTTTTCTCATTTTCTCTTTTTTCCATTTTTTTCTTTTTTCATGTTATTTCCCATTTTTTCCTTGTTTTTCTTTTTTCCCCTTTTCTCTTTTTTTCCTATTTTTCCCATTCTTTTTTTCTCCCTCTTTAGTCGTTTTTCTCATTTTTCTCATTTTTCCCATTCTCATTTTTCTCATTTTTCTTTTTTTCCCATTTTTTTCTTTTTTCATGTTATTTCCCATTTTTTTCCTTGTTTTTCTTTTTCCCCCTTTCTCTTTATTCTCTTTTTCCCCCTTTTTAGTAGTTTTTCTCATTTTTCTCATTTTTCCATTTTGTTCGTTTTTCCTGTTTTTTCTCATACTTCTTTTTCTTCTTTTTCTTTTTTCCTTTTTATTCCTTTTTCCTGTTTTTTCCCATTCTTGTTTTTCTTGTTTTTCTTTTTCTCCTTTTGTATTTCCCCGCTTTTTAGTCGTTTTTCTCGTTTTTTTCATTTTTACTTCTCATTTTTCTTTTTTTCTGTTATTAGTTTTTCCCGTTTTTCCCATTCTTCTTTCCCTTGTTTTTCTTTTTTCCACTTCTATTTCTTTTTTGTTTTTTCCCTCTTTAGTCGTTCTTCCCATTTTTCTCATTTTCTCTTTTTTCCATTTTATTCGTTTTTCCTGTTTTTACCCATTCTTGTTTTTCTTGTTTTTCTTTTTCTCCTTTTGTATTTCCCCCCTTTTTAGTCGTTTTTCTCGTTTTTCTCATTTTTTTCATTTTTACTTCTCATTTTTCTTTTTTTCTGTTATTTGTTTTTCCCATTTTTCCCATTCTTCTTTCCCTTGTTTTTCTTTTTCCCTTCTATTTCTTTTTTGTTTTTTCCCCTCTTTAGTCGTTCTTCCCATTTTTCTCATTTTCTCTTTTTTCCATTTTTTTCTTTTTTCATGTTATTTCCCATTTTTTCCTTGTTTTTCTTTTTTCCCCTTTTCTCTTTTTTCCCTATTTTTCCCATTCTTGTTTTCTCCCTCTTTAGTCGTTTTTCTCATTTTTCTCATTTTTCCCATTCTCATTTTTCTCATTTTTCTTTTTTTCCCATTTTTTCCTTTTTTCATGTTATTTCCCATTTTTTCCCTTGTTTTTCTTTTTCCCCCTTTCTCTTTTTTCTCTTTTTCCCCTTTTTAGTAGTTTTTCTCATTTTTCTCATTTTTCCATTTTATTCGTCTTTCCTGTTTTTTCCCATACTTCTTTTTCTTGTTTTTCTTTGTTCCACTTTCTCTTTTTCTTCTGCTTTTGTTTTTTCCTTCTTTGGTCGTTTTTATCATTTTTCCCCTTCTTATTTTTCTCGTATTTCTTTTTTTCCATTTTATTCGTTTTTCCTGTTTTTTCCCATTCTTGTTTTTCTTGTTTTTCTTTTTCTCCTTTTTTATTTCCCCCCCTTTTAGTCGTTTTTCTTGTTTTTCTCATTGTTTTTCATTTTTACTTCTCATTTTTCTTTTTTTCTGTTATTTGTTTTTCCCGTTTTTCCCATTCTTCTTTCCCTTGTTTTTCTTTTTTCCCCCTTCTATTTCTTTTTTGTTTTTTCCCTCTTTAGTCGTTCTTCCCATTTTTCTCGTTTTCTCTTTTTTCCATTTTTTCCATTTTTCATGTTATTTCCCATTTTTTCCTTGTTTTTCTTTTTTCCCCTTTTCTCTTTTTTTCCTATTTTTCCCATTCTTGTTTTCTCCCTCTTTAGTCGTTTTTCTCATTTTTCTCATTTTTCCCATTCTCATTTTTCTCATTTTTCTTTTTTTCCCATTTTTTTCTTTTTTCATGTTATTTCCCATTTTTTTCCTTGTTTTTCTTTTTCCCCCTTTCTGTTTATTCTCTTTTTCCCCCTTTTTAGTAGTTTTTCTCATTTTTCTCATTTTTCCATTTTGTTCGTTTTTCCTGTTTTTTCTCATACTTCTTTTTCTTCTTTTTCTTTTTTCCTTTTTATTCCTTTTTCCTGTTTTTTCCCATTCTTGTTTTTCTTGTTTTTCTTTTTCTCCTTTTGTATTTCCCCGCTTTTTAGTCGTTTTTCTCGTTTTTTTCATTTTTACTTCTCATTTTTCTTTTTTTCTGTTATTAGTTTTTCCCGTTTTTCCCATTCTTCTTTCCCTTGTTTTTCTTTTTTCCACTTCTATTTCTTTTTTGTTTTTTCCCTCTTTAGTCGTTCTTCCCATTTTTCTCATTTTCTCTTTTTTCCATTTTATTCGTTTTTCCTGTTTTTACCCATTCTTGTTTTTCTTGTTTTTCTTTTTCTCCTTTTGTATTTCCCCCCTTTTTAGTCGTTTTTCTCGTTTTTCTCATTTTTTTCATTTTTACTTCTCATTTTTCTTTTTTTCTGTTATTTGTTTTTCCCGTTTTTCCCATTCTTCTTTCCCTTGTTTTTCTTTTTTCCCCCTTCTATTTCTTTTTTGTTTTTTCCCTCTTTAGTCGTTCTTCCTTTTTTTCTCATTTTCTCTTTTTTCCCTATTTTTCCCATTCTCATTTTTCTCATTTTTTTTTCCCATTCTCATTTTTCTCATTTTTCTCATTTTTCCCATTCTCATTTTTCTCATTTTTCTTTTTTTCCCATTTTTTTCTTTTTTCATGTTATTTCCCATTTTTTCCTTGTTTTTCTTTTTCCCCTTCTCTTTTTTCTCTTTTTCCCCCTTTTTAGTAGTTTTTCTCATTTTTCTCATTTTTCCATTTTATTCGTTTTTCCTGTTTTTTCCCATACTTCTTTTTCTTGTTTTTCTTTTTTTCTTTTTATTCGTTTTTCCTGTTTATTTCCCATTCTTGTTTTTCTTTTTCCACTTTCTCTTTTTCTTCTTCTTTTGTTTTTCCCTCTTTAGTCGTTTTTATCATTTTCCCCTTCTTATTTCTCTCGTATTTCTTTTTTTCCATTTTATTCGTTTTTCCTGTTTTTTCCCATTCTTGTTTTTCTTGTTTTTCTTTTTCTCCTTTTGTATTTCCCATTTTTTCCCTTGTTTTTCTTTTTCCCCCTTTCTCTTTTTTCTCTTTTTTCCCCTTCTTAGTAGTTTTTCTCATTTTTCTCATTTTTCCATTTTATTCGTCTTTCCTGTTTTTTCCCATACTTCTTTTTCTTTGTTCCACTTTCTCTTTTTCTTCTGCTTTTGTTTTTTCCTTCTTTGGTCGTTTTTATCATTTTTCCCCTTCTTATTTTTCTCGTATTTCTTTTTTTCCATTTTATTCGTTTTTCCTGTTTTTTCCCATTCTTGTTTTTCTTGTTTTTGTTTTTCTCCTTTTTTATTTCCCCCCCTTTTAGTCGTTTTTCTTGTTTTTCTCATTTTTTTTCATTTTTTTTCATTTTTTTCTTTTTTTCTGTTATTTGTTTTTCCCGTTTTTCCCATTCTTCTTTCCCTTGTTTTTCTTTTTTCCCCCTTCTATTTCTTTTTTGTTTTTTCCCTCTTTAGTCGTTCTTCCCATTTTTCTCATTTTCTCTTTTTTCCATTTTTTTCTTTTTTCATGTTATTTCCCATTTTTATCTTGTTTTTCTTTTTTCCCCTTTTCTCTTTTTTTCCTATTTTTCCCATTCTTTTTTTCTCCCTCTTTAGTCGTTTTTCTCATTTTTCTCATTTTTCCCATTCTCATTTTTCTCATTTTTCTTTTTTTCCCATTTTTTTCTTTTTTCATGTTATTTCCCATTTTTTTCCTTGTTTTTCTTTTTCCCCCTTTCTCTTTATTCTCTTTTTCCCCCTTTTTAGTAGTTTTTCTCATTTTTCTCATTTTTCCATTTTGTTCGTTTTTCCTGTTTTTTCTCATACTTCTTTTTCTTCTTTTTCTTTTTTCCTTTTTATTCCTTTTTCCTGTTTTTTCCCATTCTTGTTTTTCTTGTTTTTCTTTTTCTCCTTTTGTATTTCCCCGCTTTTTAGTCGTTTTTCTTGTTTTTCTCATTTTTTTTCATTTTTACTTCTCATTTTTCTTTTTTTCTGTTATTTGTTTTTCCCGTTTTTCCCATTCTTCTTTCCCTTGTTTTTCTTTTTTCCACTTCTATTTCTTTTTTGTTTTTTCCCTCTTTAGTCGTTCTTCCCATTTTTCTCATTTTCTCTTTTTTCCATTTTATTCGTTTTTCCTGTTTTTTCCCATTCTTGTTTTTCTTGTTTTTCTTTTTCTCCTTTTGTATTTCCCCCCTTTTTAGTCGTTTTTCTCGTTTTTCTCATTTTTTTCATTTTTACTTCTCATTTTTCTTTTTTTCTGTTATTTGTTTTTCCCGTTTTTCCCATTCTTCTTTCCCTTGTTTTTCTTTTTTCCCCCTTCTATTTCTTTTTTGTTTTTTCCCTCTTTAGTCGTTCTTCCTTTTTTTCTCATTTTCTCTTTTTTCCCTATTTTTCCCATTCTCATTTTTCTCATTTTTTTTTCCCATTCTCATTTTTCTCATTTTTCTCATTTTTCCCATTCTCATTTTTCTCATTTTTCTTTTTTTCCCATTTTTTTCTTTTTTCATGTTATTTCCCATTTTTTCCTTGTTTTTCTTTTTCCCCTTCTGTTTTTTCTCTTTTTCCCCCTTTTTAGTAGTTTTTCTCATTTTTCTCATTTTTCCATTTTATTCGTTTTTCCTGTTTTTTCCCATACTTCTTTTTCTTGTTTTTCTTTTTTTCTTTTTATTCGTTTTTCCTGTTTATTTCCCATTCTTGTTTTTCTTTTTCCACTTTCTCTTTTTCTTCTTCTTTTGTTTTTCCCTCTTTAGTCGTTTTTATCATTTTCCCCTTCTTATTTCTCTCGTATTTCTTTTTTTCCATTTTATTCGTTTTTCCTGTTTTTTCCCATTCTTGTTTTTCTTGTTTTTCTTTTTCTCCTTTTGTATTTCCCATTTTTTCCCTTGTTTTTCTTTTTCCCCCTTTCTCTTTTTTCTCTTTTTTCCCCTTTTTAGTAGTTTTTCTCATTTTTCTCATTTTTCCATTTTATTCGTCTTTCCTGTTTTTTCCCATACTTCTTTTTCTTTGTTCCACTTTCTCTTTTTCTTCTGCTTTTGTTTTTTCCTTCTTTGGTCGTTTTTATCATTTTTCCCCTTCTTATTTTTCTCGTATTTCTTTTTTTCCATTTTATTCGTTTTTCCTGTTTTTTCCCATTCTTGTTTTTCTTGTTTTTGTTTTTCTCCTTTTTTATTTCCCCCCCTTTTAGTCGTTTTTCTTGTTTTTCTCATTTTTTCTCATTTTTTTTCATTTTTTTCTTTTTTTCTGTTATTTGTTTTTCCCGTTTTTCCCATTCTTCTTTCCCTTGTTTTTCTTTTTTCCCCCTTCTATTTCTTTTTTGTTTTTTCCCTCTTTAGTCGTTCTTCCCATTTTTCTCATTTTCTCTTTTTTCCATTTTTTTCTTTTTTCATGTTATTTCCCATTTTTTCCTTGTTTTTCTTTTTTCCCCTTTTCTCTTTTTTTCCTATTTTTCCCATTCTTTTTTTCTCCCTCTTTAGTCGTTTTTCTCATTTTTCTCATTTTTCCCATTCTCATTATTCTCATTTTTCTTTTTTTCCCATTTTTCTCTTTTTTCATGTTATTTCCCATTTTTTTCCTTGTTTTTCTTTTCCCCCCTTTCTCTTTATTCTCTTTTTCCCCCTTTTTAGTAGTTTTTCTTATTTTTCTCATTTTTCCATTTTGTTCGTTTTTCCTGTTTTTTCTCATACTTCTTTTTCTTCTTTTTCTTTTTTCCTTTTTATTCCTTTTTCCTGTTTTTTCCCATTCTTGTTTTTCTTGTTTTTCTTTTTCTCCTTTTGTATTTCCCCGCTTTTTAGTCGTTTTTCTCGTTTTTTTCATTTTTACTTCTCATTTTTCTTTTTTTCTGTTATTAGTTTTTCCCGTTTTTCCCATTCTTCTTTCCCTTGTTTTTCTTTTTTCCACTTCTATTTCTTTTTTGTTTTTTCCCTCTTTAGTCGTTCTTCCCATTTTTCTCATTTTCTCTTTTTTCCATTTTATTCGTTTTTCCTGTTTTTACCCATTCTTGTTTTTCTTGTTTTTCTTTTTCTCCTTTTGTATTTCCCCCCTTTTTAGTCGTTTTTCTCATTTTTCTCATTTTTTTCATTTTTACTTCTCATTTTTCTTTTTTTCTGTTATTTGTTTTTCCCATTTTTCCCATTCTTCTTTCCCTTGTTTTTCTTTTTCCCTTCTATTTCTTTTTTGTTTTTTCCCCTCTTTAGTCGTTCTTCCCATTTTTCTCATTTTCTCTTTTTTCCATTTTTTTCTTTTTTCATGTTATTTCCCATTTTTTCCTTGTTTTTCTTTTTTCCCCTTTTCTCTTTTTTCCCTATTTTTCCCATTCTTGTTTTCTCCCTCTTTAGTCGTTTTTCTCATTTTTCTCATTTTTCCCATTCTCATTTTTCTCATTTTTCTTTTTTTCCCATTTTTTTCTTTTTTCATGTTATTTCCCATTTTTTCCCTTGTTTTTCTTTTTCCCCCTTTCTCTTTTTTCTCTTTTTCCCCTTTTTAGTAGTTTTTCTCATTTTTCTCATTTTTCCATTTTATTCGTCTTTCCTGTTTTTTCCCATACTTCTTTTTCTTGTTTTTCTTTGTTCCACTTTCTCTTTTTCTTCTGCTTTTGTTTTTTCCTTCTTTGGTCGTTTTTATCATTTTTCCCCTTCTTATTTTTCTCGTATTTCTTTTTTTCCATTTTATTCGTTTTTCCTGTTTTTTCCCATTCTTGTTTTTCTTGTTTTTCTTTTTCTCCTTTTTTATTTCCCCCCCCTTTTAGTCGTTTTTCTTGTTTTTCTCATTGTTTTTCATTTTTACTTCTCATTTTTCTTTTTTTCTGTTATTTGTTTTTCCCGTTTTTCCCATTCTTCTTTCCCTTGTTTTTCTTTTTTCCCCCTTCTATTTCTTTTTTGTTTTTTCCCTCTTTAGTCGTTCTTCCCATTTTTCTCGTTTTCTCTTTTTTCCATTTTTTCCATTTTTCATGTTATTTCCCATTTTTTCCTTGTTTTTCTTTTTTCCCCTTTTCTCTTTTTTTCCTATTTTTCCCATTCTTTCTTTCTCCCTCTTTAGTCGTTTTTCTCATTTTTCTCATTTTTCCCATTCTCATTTTTCTCATTTTTCTTTTTTTCCCATTTTTTTCTTTTTTCATGTTATTTCCCATTTTTTTCCTTGTTTTTCTTTTTCCCCCTTTCTCTTTATTCTCTTTTTCCCCCTTTTTAGTAGTTTTTCTCATTTTTCTCATTTTTCCATTTTGTTCGTTTTTCCTGTTTTTTCTCATACTTTTTTTTCTTCTTTTTCTTTTTTCCTTTTTATTCCTTTTTCCTGTTTTTTCCCATTCTTGTTTTTCTTGTTTTTCTTTTTCTCCTTTTGTATTTCCCCGCTTTTTAGTCGTTTTTCTCGTTTTTTTCATTTTTACTTCTCATTTTTCTTTTTTTCTGTTATTAGTTTTTCCCGTTTTTCCCATTCTTCTTTCCCTTGTTTTTCTTTTTTCCACTTCTATTTATTTTTTGTTTTTTCCCTCTTTAGTCGTTCTTCCCATTTTTCTCATTTTCTCTTTTTTCCATTTTATTCGTTTTTCCTGTTTTTACCCATTCTTGTTTTTCTTGTTTTTCTTTTTCTCCTTTTGTATTTCCCCCCTTTTTAGTCGTTTTTCTCGTTTTTCTCATTTTTTTCATTTTTACTTCTCATTTTTCTTTTTTTCTGTTATTTGTTTTTCCCATTTTTCCCATTCTTCTTTCCCTTGTTTTTCTTTTTCCCTTCTATTTCTTTTTTGTTTTTTCCCCTCTTTAGTCGTTCTTCCCATTTTTCTCATTTTCTCTTTTTTCCATTTTTTTCTTTTTTCATGTTATTTCCCATTTTTTCCTTGTTTTTCTTTTTTCCCCTTTTCTCTTTTTTCCCTATTTTTCCCATTCTTGTTTTCTCCCTCTTTAGTCGTTTTTCTCATTTTTCTCATTTTTCCCATTCTCATTTTTCTCATTTTTCTTTTTTTCCCATTTTTTCCTTTTTTCATGTTATTTCCCATTTTTTCCCTTGTTTTTCTTTTTCCCCCTTTCTCTTTTTTCTCTTTTTCCCCTTTTTAGTAGTTTTTCTCATTTTTCTCATTTTTCCATTTTATTCGTCTTTCCTGTTTTTTCCCATACTTCTTTTTCTTGTTTTTCTTTGTTCCACTTTCTCTTTTTCTTCTGCTTTTGTTTTTTCCTTCTTTGGTCGTTTTTATCATTTTTCCCCTTCTTATTTTTCTCGTATTTCTTTTTTTCCATTTTATTCGTTTTTCCTGTTTTTTCCCATTCTTGTTTTTCTTGTTTTTCTTTTTCTCCTTTTTTATTTCCCCCCCTTTTAGTCGTTTTTCTTGTTTTTCTCATTTTTTCTCATTTTTTTTCATTTTTTTCTTTTTTTCTGTTATTTGTTTTTCCCGTTTTTCCCATTCTTCTTTCCCTTGTTTTTCTTTTTTCCCCCTTCTATTTCTTTTTTGTTTTTTCCCTCTTTAGTCGTTCTTCCCATTTTTCTCATTTTCTCTTTTTTCCATTTTTTTCTTTTTTCATGTTATTTCCCATTTTTTCCTTGTTTTTCTTTTTTCCCCTTTTCTCTTTTTTTCCTATTTTTCCCATTCTTTTTTTCTCCCTCTTTAGTCGTTTTTCTCATTTTTCTCATTTTTCCCATTCTCATTTTTCTCATTTTTCTTTTTTTCCCATTTTTTTCTTTTTTCATGTTATTTCCCATTTTTTCCTTGTTTTTCTTTTTCCCCTTCTCTTTTTTCTCTTTTTCCCCCTTTTTAGTAGTTTTTCTCATTTTTCTCATTTTTCCATTTTATTTGTTTTTCCTGTTTTTTCCCATACTTCTTTTTCTTCTTTTTCTTTTTTCCTTTTTATTCGTTTTTCCTGTTTATTTCCCATTCTTGTTTTTCTTTTTCCACTTTCTCTTTTTCTTCTTCTTTTGTTTTTCCCTCTTTAGTCGTTTTTATCATTTTCCCCTTCTTATTTCTCTCGTATTTCTTTTTTTCCATTTTATTCATTTTTCCTGTTTTTTCCCATTCTTGTTTTTCTTGTCTTTCTTTTTCTCCTTTTGTATTTCCCCCCTTTTAGTCGTTTTTCTCGTTTTTCTCGTTTTTTTCATTTTTACTTCTCATTTTTCTTTTTTTCTGTTATTTGTTTTTCTCATTTTTTCCTGTTTTTTTCATTTTTACTTCTCATTTTTCTTTTTTTCTGTTATTTGTTTTTCCCGTTTTTCCCATTCTTCTTTCCCTTGTTTTTCTTTTTTCTCCTTCTATTTCTTTTTTGTTTTTTCCCTCTTTAGTCGTTCTTCCCATTTTTCTTTTTTCATTTTATTTCCCATTTTTTTCCTTGTTTTTCTTTTTCCCCCTTTCTCTTTTTTCTCTTTTTCCCCCTTTTTAGTAGTTTTTCTCATTTTTCTCATTTTTCCATTTTATTCGTTTTTCCTGTTTTTTCCCATACCTCTTTTTCTTCTTTTTCTTTTTTCCTTTTTATTCGTTTTTCCTGTTTATTTCCCATTCTTGTTTTTCTTGTTTTTCTTTTTCCACTTTCTCTTTTTCTTCTTCTTTTGTTTTTCCCTCTTTAGTCGTTTTTATCATTTTCCCCTTCTTATTTCTCTCGTATTTCTTTTTTTCCATTTTATTCGTTTTTCCTGTTTTTCCCCATTCTTGTTTTTCTTGTTTTTCTTTTTCTCCTTTTGTATTTCCCCCCTTTTAGTTGTTTTTCTCGTTTTTCTCATTTTTTTCATTTTTACTTCTCATTTTTCTTTTTTTCTGTTATTTGTTTTTCTCATTTTTTCCTGTTTTTTTCATTTTTACTTCTCATTTTTCTTTTTTTCTGTTATTTGTTTTTCCCGTTTTTCCCATTCTTCTTTCCCTTGTTTTTCTTTTCCCCCCCCCTTCTATTTCTTTTTTGTTTTTTCCCTCTTTAGTCGTTCTTCCCATTTTTCTCATTTTCTCTTTTTTCCATTTTTTTCTTTTTTCATGTTATTTCCCATTTTTTCCTTGTTTTTCTTTTTTCCCCTTTTCTCTTTTTTCCCTATTTTTCCCATTCTTGTTTTCTCCCTCTTTAGTCGTTTTTCTCATTTTTCTCATTTTTCCCATTCTCATTTTTCTCATTTTTCTTTTTTTCCCATTTTTTCTTTTTTCATGTTATTTCCCATTTTTTCCCTTGTTTTTCTTTTTCCCCCTTTCATTTTTTTCTCTTTTTTCCCCTTTTTAGTAGTTTTTCTCATTTTTCTCATTTTTACATTTTATTCGTTTTTCCTGTTTTTTCTCATACTTCTTTTTCTTCTTTTTCTTTTTTCCATTTTATTTGTTTTTCCTGTTTTTTCCCATTCTTGTTTTTCTTGTTTTTCTTTTTCTCCTTTTGTATTTCCCCCCTTTTTAGTCGTTCTTCTCGTTTTTCTCGTTTTTTTCATTTTTACTTCTCATTTTTCTTTTTTTCTGTTATTTGTTTTTCCCGTTTTTCCCATTCTTCTTTCCCTTGTTTTTCTTTTTTCCACTTCTATTTCTTTTTTGTTTTTTCCCTCTTTAGTCGTTCTTCCCATTTTTCTCATTTTCTCTTTTTTCCATTTTATTCGTTTTCCTGTTTTTTCCCATTCTTGTTTTTCTTGTTTTTCTTTTTCTCCTTTTGTATTTCCCCCCTTTTTAGTCGTTTTTCTCGTTTTTCTCATTTTTTTCATTTTTACTTCTCATTTTTCTTTTTTTCTGTTATTTGTTTTTCCCGTTTTTCCCATTCTTCTTTCCCTTGTTTTTCTTTTTCCCCCTTCTATTTCTTTTTTGTTTTTTCCCTCTTTAGTCATTCTTCCCATTTTTCTCATTTTCTCTTTTTTCCATTTTTTTCTTTTTTCATGTTATTTCCCATTTTTTCCTTGTTTTTCTTTTTTCCCCTTTTCTCTTTTTTCCCTATTTTTCCCATTCTTGTTTTCTCCCTCTTTAGTCGTTTTTCTCATTTTTCTCATTTTTCCCATTCTCATTTTTCTCATTTTTCTTTTTTTCCCATTTTTTTCTTTTTTCATGTTATTTCCCATTTTTTCCCTTGTTTTTCTTTTTCCCCCTTTCTCTTTTTTCTCTTTTTTCCCCTTTTTAGTAGTTTTTCTCATTTTTCTCATTTTTCCATTTTATTCGTCTTTCCTGTTTTTTCCCATACTTCTTTTTCTTGTTTTTCTTTGTTCCACTTTCTCTTTTTCTTCTGCTTATGTTTTTTCCTTCTTTGGTCGTTTTTATCATTTTTCCCCTTCTTATTTTTCTCGTATTTCTTTTTTTCCATTTTATTCGTTTTTCCTGTTTTTTCCCATTCTTGTTTTTCTTGTTTTTCTTTTTTCCTTTTTTATTTCCCCTCCTTTTATTCGTTTTTCTTGTTTTTCTCATTTTTTCTCATTTTTTTTCATTTTTACTTCTCATTTTTCTTTTTTTCTGTTATTTGTTTTTCCCGTTTTTCCCATTCTTCTTTCCCTTGTTTTTCTTTTTTCCCCCTTCTATTTCTTTTTTGTTTTTCCCCTCTTTAGTCGTTCTTCCCATTTTTCTCATTTTCTCTTTTTTCCATTTTTTTCTTTTTTCATGTTATTTCCCATTTTTTCCTTGTTTTTCTTTTTTCCCCTTTTCTCTTTTTTCCCTATTTTTCCCATTCTTGTTTTCTCCCTCTTTACTCATTTTTCTCATTTTTCTCATTTTTCCCATTCTCATTTTTCTCATTTTTCTTTTTTTCCCTTTTTTTTCTTTTTTTCCCTTTTGTTTCTTTTTACATGTTATTTCCCATTTTTTCCCTTGTTTTTCTTTTCCCCCCTTTCTCTTTTTTCTCTTTTTCCCCTTTTTAGTAGTTTTTCTCAATTTTCTCATTTTTCCATTTTATTCGTCTTTCCTGTTTTTTCCCATACTTCTTTTTCTTGTTTTTCTTTGTTCCACTTTCTCTTTTTCTTCTGCTTTTGTTTTTTCCTTCTTTGGTCGTTTTTATCATTTTTCCCCTTCTTATTTTTCTCGTATTTCTTTTTTTCCATTTTATTCGTTTTTCCTGTTTTTTCCCATTCTTGTTTTTCTTGTTTTTCTTTTTTCCTTTTTTATTTCCCCCCCTTTTAGTCGTTTTTCTTGTTTTTCTCATTTTTTTCATTTTTACTTCTCATTTTTCTTTTTTTCTGTTATTTGTTTTTCCCGTTTTTCCCATTCTTCTTTCCCTTGTTTTTCTTTTTCCCCCCTTCTATTTCTTTTTTGTTTTTTCCCTCTTTAGTCGTTCTTCCCATTTTTCTCATTTTCTCATTTTTCCATTTTTTTTCTTTTTTCATGTTATTTCCCATTTTTTTCCTTGTTTTTCTTTTTTCCCCTTTTCTCTTTTTTCCCTAATTTTCCCATTCTTGTTTTCTCCCTCTTTAGTCGTTTTTCTCATTTTTCTCATTTTTCCCATTCTCATTTTTCTCATTTTTCTCATTTTTCCCCATTTTTTTCTTTTTTCATGTTATTTCCCATTTTTTTCCTTGTTTTTCTTTTTCCCCCTTTCTCTTTTTTCTCTTTTTCCCCCTTTTTAGTAGTTTTTCTCATTTTTCTCATTTTTCCATTTTATTTGTTTTTCCTGTTTTTTCCCATACTTCTTTTTCTTCTTTTTATTTTTTCCTTCTTATTCATTTTTCCTGTTTATTTCCCATTCTTGTTATTCTTGTTTTTCTTTTTCCACTTTCTCTTTTTCTTCTTCTTTTGTTTTTCCCTCTTTAGTCGTTTTTATCATTTTCCCCTTCTTATTTCTCTCGTATTTCTTTTTTTCCATTTTATTCGTTTTTCCTGTTTTTTCCCATTCTTGTTTTTCTTGTTTTTCTTTTTCTCCTTTTGTATTTCCCCCCTTTTTAGTCGTTTTTCTCGTTTTTCTCATTTTTCTCATTTTTACTTCTCATTTTTCTTTTTTTCTGTTTTTGTTTTTCTCGTTTTTTCCTGTTTTTTTCATTTTCACTTCTCATTTTTCTTTTTTTCTGTTATTTGTTTTTCCCGTTTTTCCCATTCTTCTTTCCCTTGTTTTTCTTTTTTCCCCCTTCTATTTCTTTTTTGTTTTTTCCCTCTTTAGTCGTTCTTCCCATTTTTCTCATTTTCTCTTTTTTCCATTTTTTTCTTTTTTCATGTTATTTCCCATTTTTTCCTTGTTTTTCTTTTTTCCCCTTTTCTCTTTTTATCCTATTTTTCCCATTCTTGTTTTCTCCCTCTTTAGTCGTTTTTCTCATTTTTCTCATTTTTCTCATTTTTCCCATTCTCATTCTTCTCATTTTTCTTTTTTTCCCTTTTTTTTCTTTTTTCATGTTATTTCCCATTTTTTCCCTTGTTTTTCTTTTCCCCCCTTTCTCTTTTTTCTCTTTTTCCCCTTTTTAGTAGTTTTTCTCATTTTTCTCATTTTTCCATTTTATTCGTCTTTCCTGTTTTTTCCCATATTTCTTTTTCTTGTTTTTCTTTGTTCCACTTTCTCTTTTTCTTCTGCTTTTGTTTTTTCCTTCTTTGGTCGTTTTTATCATTTTTCCCCTTCTTAATTTTCTCGTATTTCTTTTTTTCCATTTTATTCGTTTTTCCTGTTTTTTCCCATTCTTGTTTTTCTTGTTTTTCTTTGTTCCACTTTCTCTTTTTCTTCTGCTTTTGTTTTTTCCTTCTTTGGTAGTTTTTATCATTTTTCCCCTTCTTATTTTTCTCGTATTTCTTTTTTTCCATTTTATTCGTTTTTCCTGTTTTTTCCCATTCTTGTTTTTCTTGTTTTTCTTTTTCTCGTTTTGCATTTCCCCCCTATTTAGTCGTTTTTCTCATTTTTCTCGTTTTTTTCATTTTTACTTCTCATTTTTCTTTTTTTCTGTTATTTGTTTTTCCCATTTTTCCCATTCTTCTTTCCCTTGTTTTTCTTTTTTCCACTTCTATTTCTTTTTTGTTTTTTTCCCTCTTTAGTCGTTCTTCCCATTTTTCTCATTTTCTCTTTTTTCCATTTTATTCGTTTTTCCTGTTTTTTCCCATTCTTGTTTTTCTTGTTTTTCTTTTTCTCCGTTTGTATTTCCCCCCTTTTTAGTCGTTTTTCTCGTTTTTCTCGTTTTTTTCATTTTTACTTCTCATTTTTCTTTTTTTCTGTTATTTGTTTTTCCCGTTTTTCCCATTCTTCTTTCCCTTGTTTTTCTTTTTTCCCCCTTCTATTTCTTTTTTGTTTTTTCCCTCTTTAGTCGTTCTTCCCATTTTTCTCATTTTCTCTTTTTTCCATTTTTTTCTTTTTTCATGTTATTTCCCATTTTTTCCTTTTTTTTCTTTTCCCCCCTTTTCTCTTTTTTCCATATTTTTCCCATTCTTGTTTTCTCCCTGTTTAGTCGTTTTTATCATTTTTCCCCTTCTTATTTTTCTCGTATTTCTTTTTTTCCATTTTATTCGTTTTTTTCTGTTTTTTCCCATTCTTGTTTTTCTTGTTTTTCTTTTTTCCTTTTTTATTTCCCCTCCTTTTATTCGTTTTTCTTGTTTTTCTCATTTTTTTTCATTTTTACTTCTCATTTTTCTTTTTTTCTGTTATTTGTTTTTCCCGTTTTTCCCATTCTTCTTTCCCTTGTTTTTCTTTTTTCCCCCTTCTATTTCTTTTTTGTTTTTCCCCTCTTTAGTCGTTCTTCCCATTTTTCTCATTTTCTCTTTTTTCCATTTTTTTCTTTTTTCATGTTATTTCCCATTTTTTCCCTTGTTTTTCTTTTTTCCCCTTTTCCCTAATTTTCCCATTCTTGTTTTCTCCCTCTTTAGTCGTTTTTCTCATTTTTCTCATTTTTCCATTTTATTCGTTTTTCCTGTTTTTTCCCATACTTCTTTTTCTTCTTTTTCTTTTTTCCTTTTTATTCATTTTTCCTGTTTATTTCCCATTCTTGTTTTTCTTGTTTTTCTTTTTCCACTTTCTCTTTTTCTTCTTCTTTTGTTTTTCCCTCTTTAGTCGTTTTTATCATTTTCCCCTTCTTATTTCTCTCGTATTTCTTTTTTTCCATTTTATTCGTTTTTCCTGTTTTTTCCCATTCTTGTTTTTCTTGTTTTTCTTTTTCTCCTTTTGTATTTCCCCCCTTTTTAGTCGTTTTTCTCGTTTTTCCCATTTTTTTCATTTTTACTTCTCATTTTTCTTTTTTTTCTGTTATTTGTTTTTCTCGTTTTTTCCTGTTTTTTTTCATTTTTACTTCTCATTTTTCTTTTTTTCTGTTATTTGTTTTTCCCGTTTTTCCCATTCTTCTTTCCCTTGTTTTTCTTTTTTCCCCCTTCTATTTCTTTTTTGTTTTTTCCCTCTTTAGTCGTTCTTCCCATTTTTCTCATTTTCTCTTTTTTCCATTTTTTTCTTTTTTCATGTTATTTCCCATTTTTTCCTTGTTTTTCTTTTTCCCCCTTTTCTCTTTTTTCCCTATTTTTCCCATTCTTGTTTTCTCCCTCTTTAGTCATTTTTCTCATTTTTCTCATTTTTCCCATTCTCATTTTTCTCATTTTTCTTTTTTTCCTTTTTTCTTTTTTCATGTTATTTCCCATTTTTTTCCTTGTTTTTCTTTTTTCCCCCTTTCTCTTTTTTCTCTTTTTTCCCCTTTTTAGTAGTTTTTCTCATTTTTCTTTTTTTCCATTTTATTCGTTTTTCCCATTTTTTCTGGTTCTTGTCTTCCTTATTTTTCTTTTTTCCACTTTCTCTTTTTCTTCTTTTATTTTTCCCCTCTTTAGTCGTTTTTTCATTTTTCTCATTTTTCTTTTTTCCATTTTATTCATTTTTCCTGTTTTTTCCCATTCTTGTTTTTCTTTTCCCCCCTTCTCTCTTTTTTCCCTATTTTTCCCATTCTTGTTTTCTGTTATTTGTTTTTCCCGTTTTTTCCCATTCTTCTTTCCCTTGTTTTTCTTTTTTCCCCCTTCTATTTCTTTTTTGTTTTTTCCCTCCTTAATCGTTCTTCTCATTTTTCTCATTTTTCTCATTTTTCCATTTTATTCGTTTTTCCTGTTTTTTCCAATACTTCTTTTTCTTCTTTTTATTTTTTCCTTTTTATTCATTTTTCCTGTTCTTTTGTTTTTCCCCCCTTTAGTCGTTTTTATCATTTTCCCCTTATTTTTCTCGTATTTCTTTTTTTCCATTTTATTCGTTTTTCCTGTTTTTTCCCATTCTTGTTTTTCTTGTTTCTTTTTTCTCCTTTTTCATTTCCCCCCTTTTTAGTCGTTTTTCTCGTTTTTCTCGTTTTTTTTCATTTTTACTTCTCATTTTTCTTTTTTTCTGTTATTTATTTTTCCCGTTTTTCCCATTCTTCTTTCCCTTGTTTTTCTTTTTTCCCCCTTCTATTTCTTTTTTGTTTTTTTCCCTCTTTAGTCGCTCTTCCCACTCTTCTCATTTTTCTCTTTTTTCAATTTTTTTCTTTTTTCATGTTATTTCCCATTTTTTTCCTTGTATTTCTTTTTTCCCCTTTCTCTTTTTTCTCTTTTTTCCCTTTTTAGTAGTTTTTCTCATTTTTTTTCATTTTTCCCCTTTTTTATTCGTTTTTTCCATTTTTCCCCACTTTCTTTCTACTTTCTTTTTTCTTCTTTTGTTTTTCCCATCTTTAGTCGTTTTTCTCATTTTTCTCATTTTTCCCATTCTCATTTTTCTCATTTTTCTTTTTTCCCCATTTTTTTCTTTTTTCATTTTATTTCCCATTTTTTTCCTTGTTTTTCTTTTTTCCCCTTTTCTTTTTTTCTCTGTTTTATTTTTTCCCTTTCTTTTCTTCCTTGTTTTTCTTTTTTCCACTTCCTCTTTTCCTTCTTTTGTTTTTTCCCTCTTTAGTCGTTTTTCTCATTTTTCTCATTTTTCTCTTTTTTCCATTTTATTCATGTTTCCTGTTTTTTCCCCATTCTTGTTTTTCTTGTTTTTCTCATTTTTCCCCTTCTCATTTTTCTCCTTTTCCTCTTTTTTCCATTTTATTCCTTTTACCCTGTTTTTCCCATTCTTTTCTTCCTTGTTTTTCTATTTTTCCACCTTCTCTTTTTCTTCTTCTTTTGTTTTCTCCCTTTTAAGTCGTTTTTCTCATTTTTCCTCTTTTTCATTTTTCTCGTTCTTCTTTTTATTCTATTTCATTCATTTTTCCAGTTTTTTCCTATTCTTGTTTTTCTTCTTTCTTTTTTCCAGTTCAATTTTTCTTCCTTTTTTGTTTTTTCCCTTTTTAGTCCTATTTCTCATTTTTCCATTTTATTCGTTTTTCCTGTTTTTTCCCATTCTTGTTTTTCTTGTTTTTCTTTTTTCTCAATTTTTATTTCCTCCCTTTTTAGTCGTTTTTCTCGTTTTTCTCGTTTTTTTCATTTTTACTTCTCATTTTTCTTTTTTTCTGTTATTTGTTTTTCCCGTTTTTCCCATTCTTCTTTCCCTTGTTTTTCTTTTTTCCCCCTTCTATTTCTTTTTTGTTTTTTCCCTCTTTAGTCGTTCTTCCCATTTTTCTCATTTTTCTTTTTTTCCATTTTATTCGTTTTTCCCATTTTTTCTGGTTCTTGTCTTCCTTATTTTTCTTTTTTCCACTTTCTCTTTTTCTTCTTTTATTTTTTCCCTCTTTAGTCGTTTTTTCATTTTTCTCATTTTTCTTTTTTCCCACTTTATTCATTTTTCCTGTTTTTTCCCATTCTTGTTTTCTCCCTCTTTAGTCGTTTTTCTCATTTTTCTCATTTTTCCCATTCTCATTTTTCTCATTTTTCTTTTTTCCCCATTTTTTTCTTTTTTCATGTTATTTCCCATTTTTTCCCTTGTTTTTCTTTTTCCCCCTTTCTCTTTTTTCTCTTTTTTCCCCTTTTTAGTAGTTTTTCTCATTTTTCTCATTTTTCCATTTTATTCGTCTTTCCCGTTTTTCCCATTCTTCTTTCCCTTGTTTTTCTTTTTCCCCCTTCTATTTCTTTTTTGTTTTTTCCCTCTTTAGTCGTTCTTCCCATTTTTCTCATTTTTCTCTTTTTTCCATTTTTTTTCTTTTTTCATGTTATTTCCCATTTTTTCCCCTTGATTTTTCTTTTTTCCCCTTTCTCTTTTTTCTCTTTTTCCCCCTTTTTAGTAGTTTTTCTCATTTTTCTCATTTTTCTCATTTTTCTTTTTTTCCATTTTATTCGTTTTTCCCATTTTTTCTGGTACTTGTCTTCCTTATTTTTCTTTTTTCTGATGGGGTATATGCTGGCTTAAAGGGGAAAAACTGAGGCTTGAGAATAAACAGACAAGAATGCAGCTTCTTAGGGCCAACAGTGTTTACTGTTTAGCATAGGGCAATAATGCAGATACAGTACATTATCGCAAACAATGAAAAAGATGAATATACAGGATACATCATTGTAAAAGGAAAACAAAAACAAACTTATAAGCAGAGTTCCGTGTATTGATCCCAGGGCCAGAGTTCCTGCCATGGCCTATACCCAAAGCCAGGCATAGCTCACTCTGCCCAGTCCACGGGAAGTGAACACGTGAAGAACTACATGGCTAAAAGACACTAGAAATCAAGAAGACATAGAACACCATTTTGCATGGTTGTATATTCAGTTCTTCTAGCATTCTGATTGGCTGGAAGTTAGCTGTTACACACACTAGGCCTCAAAGCACTAGGCCTAAAGCACATAGCATGACCTGCTATTGGTTAGCAGTGCTGCATCTACGCACTGAGTTCCCCCCTCCTCCTTGCTCAGGGGGGGCTTGGGCATGGGCAAGGCTTCCCACGGAAGGACATCAGGAGGATATCTCTCATGGGAAGATTTCCATTGCTAGCCATAATAATGGTACCTTCTAGCTTCATTATCTCATGAGGATGTAAACAACGTCAAGGCTTCTCTGTTGTCCAGCCACCTGGCATTCACGTCACCATGAGAATGCTTTGCTTTGCTTTGTAAAAGATGCAATTTGCCAAAACACTTTTGCATTGAAAAGAAATCCAATTTACCAATATCATATAGTATAAGAAATCTGACACCCTTCCACATTGGATTTCGACACAATGCAAACAATGATGGAAGTTGTTCAAAGCTTTAAAATACATTTGTACAGAAACAGAAACAACAAAGGTTAATGCATGTAATAATCACACTATTCAAGTTACAGTTTTTACAACCAATAGTATCAACACTAGAAAATGGTTTAAAAACACTTGTTACACATATGTATAATGCACAATATACATTTCATGCAATGTTTTATTCAGATACATACAAATACATAATAATACAAATTATGCAGGAACAGAAACACAGGCAAAGAGAAACAGACAAACATTGCCCGCAAATGTTCTGTCCCCTCCTTTGCAAAAATCGCAGCCAGCATAGATAAGGAATTCCAATCCTGTTGCATGCTGTTAGCTGATTTTAAGAAAAAACCGCAGCTTGGTATTTTTACTTGGGCAAAACTAATTCAGGGCATGTCCACTGCGTTACTGTAGAGTGATATACTGTACTGTACAACAAATTAAGGATAAGCTTTTCTTTACACAAATGACACTCTGTAGGAAACCAAGAACCATCTCTCTTCTGGGCTCTTGTAACTTCAACACCAAGATAAATGTTTGAATTTGTGCTGAACTCCTTCAGCTGGCAATTCTATTTCAGCTGACTGACAAATTCTTATACAAGGTGGTAAACTTCAGTTTCTAAGCAGAAAACAACTACATAAGTACGAAGTCCTACACAACCTATACTATACTTCCTTATGTACACATAGAAAACAGCACGTGACTGTTCTCACATCCCAGTTAGCATCTGCACCATGCTATCAATGACTGGCCTGCTTTAAAATCCATAAAGCACCCTGTTAAGTCAATGAATTGTTTGGGAACTGCCACACATGCAGAGCCACAACGCTTGCCTTACACACACTGTTTCAGGGAGATCTACATTCAAATATGCTGTGTCAACATCACAATATGTAAATGGACACCTGTTTCACGCTACGCAACCAGAAAACGCACCACACGTTAATATTCTGGCCTAGCTGTGGGTGCATACACTAGATCTACAGTTCACAAACTTCTTTTTGTGCAACAAATCCCTGGGTAACACTGGCTTTACACTGCAGAGTATTATCAGAAAGAAATGTCTTTCTGAACACTCATCTGGAACCTACAGCTTACTAAAACAAAGGACAGGTTGGTTACTTTTAACACTTCACCAAAACTCAAACAGACTATCCACAGCTGTGTTCCAACGTTCTTCCTGCGTCTCCAAGGCAGGAGCAACACATCTAGCAAAGACTGGGTTTTCTCAGGTAACTTGACACTCTCTGTCACCTGCTAAATCACAAATCTGTCAGGCTTCACACCCTGGAATAAGAGGACCCATGAGGAATGACCACTGTGCTTCCTCCATCACCATCTCTTTTCCCTAATACCTGACTCCCCCTCCAGGCCCTGCAACTGCTCAGGTGAAATTTCCACTCCTTCACCTGAGGGGCCCTTTTCAACCCTCGGAGACTGGGGAACAGAAGAAACCTGAACTGGTTTTTGCCCATCTACTGAACCATGGACAATGGGTTTACACTAGCAGCAACACTTCTGCAACCTTAGCATGTAACCTTTCCAAACCAGTAGGCTGCTTAAACACTAAAGCACTTCTGGAGATTTGGATTTGACCATGGCTTAATGAAACACCGATAAGCCTTGGATTTTAATCAACAACCAACAACCAACAACCTGAAGCACTCTGCTTCCTTGGTTCTTCCTTCTCTGTGACCTGGGGTTGTGAACACACGCAAATGTTTCACAGACATGCAGGCACTTCAGTGAAGGGCGCTTGCCATACCAAAGAAAAACAATTTCTTTTCACAGTTGAATTCTACTACCTGGTTAGTTAGAAACCACACACTGCAATCAAGGCAGCCTCTCCCCAGACATGGGGTGGCACCTGAGCAACTAACAGCAGGCTATTTTTTAATGGTATTCACAACACCAACACTCAGCAAGAAATCCAACATTGGCAAGTCTTTGGGAGAATACTTTCCTGCAAAGCCAATTCTAAAACACATGGCTCAGGGACACTCCACTACAATCTGACTGGAACTGACCTTATTTTCATCCTACCATTGCTACATACACTTCAAAGCGAGCACAGACCTTCGCTTTAGACTTCAACAAGTAGCAACAACACAAGCAGGTATGATCATCAACCAGAAGGAACATGAAACTCGCACCCCACCATTACTTGGGACATGGGGGCTAACTAGATCTCTATGAACCAACTGAAATGGTCTAGTTAACACTCTGTCACTTTGCCTAGCAACAGACACAGTTCTGATTTTAGATTGTTTACACACAGTACAATCAAGAAACTTTTGCACATTTCCTGGGTTCTAACTCAGAATGCATTTGGCTATCTGAGCCACACTCTCCCATCCCGGGATACCCCAGTACTTTGTGAAAACTTTATGGATGCATTTATGATGTGGGGAACATTAAACACACAATGTCCTGTCCACACAATCTCCACAGCATCTCACACACTTGATTTTACAGGTTTTTCTCTAACACACTCAGTCTCAACACAAGCAGTTTCATATCGCAATGAAACATTCAGCACCTTTGAATACAACAAGTACAGTTAGACTTGACCAGGGCTGGAACACTGAGGAGAGAAAAACAACAAGTGTACACATACACATTTCTTACACAGAAATATCAGCTAAAATTACTTGCTGAACTCAAGGCTGACATTTGTAACAATAACCATCCATGTTTACAAACTTTACAGCGACCAATTCAAAAACAGAGTCTCTGTAGATAAATGCTTACACAACAGCAGCCGGTAGAGTAGAAAACTTGGATTCGTTGTTCAGCTGACTCCTGGCATCTGGCGTCCCCTCCATTCGTAAATCAGGCTTATTGCACTGACAGCAACCGCTGGACATCGGGGCAGGAAACAGCTTTGTAGAATCACAGCAAACCACAGCAAATGTGAATTCCATGTCAGGTTTTACTTCAGCTGGAACACTTTGTTAGGCAACAGCAACAGACGGCTCCTGGAAGTGGCTTGTAGCTCCAGGCTTGACAAAAATCACGCATGCTTTTTCATAGTGCCAGAAAAACAAGCCTTCTCATTCAAATGCAGCAAACAAAGTTTTGAACTCACCAAGGTGGGTCATCACAGTCTCACCGGTTGCAGCTTCAAACCATAAAGCTGTCTTAATAGACCACCAAGGGCAACAGAGCTCCACTGTGTATTAAAGGCTCCAACAGCTCTCAGCACCCATTTCTCAGTCCGTGGGTTGCTGACATGCAGTAGCTGAAATAATTCCATTCAGAGGAGTTGAGTCCCAAAAGCAAAAATGCCATAAGCACAGTCCAAACATGCTTGCACTTCTTCAGAGAGATTCTCTGGATCCTCCAGGGATCCCCTGGAAGTGGATTTGCCACTTACTGCCACAAATCTTCTTCTTGCAAAAAGAATGATTCCATCTCCACACACCAGGTCAGATAGTTTGTGCCATCTAAAGCCCCAAATGGCAGACTGACCAGACACTGTTCAGCCATTGCTGACCACTCAAAGAAAACATGTTTACTCCGAAACCAGCCAGGTCCAACGCAGCAAAGAAAACGCAAATTTCTCTCTGGGCCCATAACCTGATGGGGTATATGCTGGCTTAAAGGGGAAAAACTGAGGCTTGAGAATAAACAGACAAGAATGCAGCTTCTTAGGGCCAACAGTGTTTACTGTTTAGCATAGGGCAATAATGCAGATACAGTACATTATCGCAAACAATGAAAAAGATGAATATACAGGATACATCATTGTAAAAGGAAAACAAAAACAAACTTATAAGCAGAGTTCCGGGTATTGATCCCAGGGCCAGAGTTCCTGCCATGGCCTATACCCAAAGCCAGGCATAGCTCACTCTGCCCAGTCCACGGGAAGTGAACACGTGAAGAACTACATGGCTAAAAGACACTAGAAATCAAGAAGACATAGAACACCATTTTGCATGGTTGTATATTCAGTTCTTCTAGCATTCTGATTGGCTGGAAGTTAGCTGTTACACACACTAGGCCTCAAAGCACTAGGCCTAAAGCACATAGCATGACCTGCTATTGGTTAGCAGTGCTGCATCTACGCACTGAGTTCCCCCCTCCTCCTTGCTCAGGGGGGGCTTGGGCATGGGCAAGGCTTCCCACGGAAGGACATCAGGAGGATATCTCTCATGGGAAGATTTCCATTGCTAGCCATAATAATGGTACCTTCTAGCTTCATTATCTCATGAGGATGTAAACAACGTCAAGGCTTCTCTGTTGTCCAGCCACCTGGCATTCACGTCACCATGAGAATGATTTGCTTTGCTTTGTAAAAGATGCAATTTGCCAAAACACTTTTGCATTGAAAAGAAATCCAATTTACCAATATCATATAGTATAAGAAATCTGACATTTTCCACTTTCTCTTTTTCTTTTATTTTTTCCCTCTTTTGTCGTTTTTTCATTTTTTTCATTTTTCTTTTTTCCAGTTTATTCATTTTTCCTGTTTTTTCCCATTCTTGTTTTTTTCCCCCTTTTCTCTTTTTTCCCTATTTTTCCCATTCTTGTTTTCTCCCTCTTTAGTCGTTTTTCTCATTTTTCTAATTTTTCCCATTCTCATTTTTCTTTTTTCCCCAGTTTTTTCTTTTTTCATGTTATTTCCCATTTTTTCCCTTATTCTTCTTTTTCCCCCTTTCTCTTTCTTCTCTTTTTTCCCCTTTTTAGTAGTTTTTCTCATTTTTCTCATTTTTCCATTTTATTCGTTTTTCCTGTTTTTTTCCATACTTCTTTTTCTTCTTTTTCTTTTTTCCTTTTTATTCGTTTTTCCTGTTTATTTCCCATTCTTGTTTTTCTTGTTTTTCTTTGTTCCACTTTCTCTTTTTCTTCTTCTTTTGTTTTTTCCCCCTTTAGTCGTTTTTATCATTTTTTCCCTTCTTATTTTTCTCGTATTTCTTTTTTTCCATTTTATTCATTTTTCCTGTTTTTTCCCATTCTTGTTTTTCTTGTTTCTTTTTTCTCCTTTTTTATTTCCCCCCTTTTTAGTCGTTTTTCTCGTTTTTCTCGTTATTTTCATTTTTACTTCTCATTTTTCTTTTTTTCTGTTATTTGTTTTTCCCGTTTTTCCCATTCTTCTTTCCCTTGTTTTTCTTTTTTCCCTCTTTTATTTCTTTTTTGTTTTCTCCCTCTTTAGTCGTTTTTCTTGTTTTTCTCATTTTTCCCATTCTCATTTTTCTCATTTTTCTTTTTTCCCATTTTTTTCTTTTTTCATGTTATTTCCCAATTTTTCCTTGTTTTTCTTTTTTCCCCTTTCTCTTTTTTCTCTTTTTTCCCTTTTTAGTAGTTTTTCTCATTTTTTTTTCATTTTCCCCCTTTTTTATTCGTTTTTCCCATTTTTCCCCATTCTTGTCTTCCTTGTTTTTCTTTTTTTCCACTTTTTTTCCACTTTCTTTTTTCTTCTTTTGTTTTTCCCATCTTTAGTCATTTTTCTCATTTTTCCCATTCTCATTTTTCTCATTTTTCTTTTTTCCCATTTTTTTCTTTTTTCATGTTATTTTCCATTTTTTCCTTGTTTTTCTTTTTTCCCATTTCTCTTTTTTCTCTTTTTTCCCTTTTTAGTAGTTTTTCTCATTTTTTATTCATTTTTTCCATTTTATTCGTTTTTCCTGTTTTTTCCCATTCTTGTTTTTCTTGTTTTTCTTTTTTCTCCTTTTTTCTTTTCCCCCCTTTTTAGTCGTTTTTAGTCGTTTTTCTCATTTTTTTTCATTTTTACTTCTCATTTTTCTGTTTTATTTGTTTTTCCCGTTGTTTCCCATTCTTCTTTCCCTTGTTTTTCTTTTTTCCACTTCTATTTCTTTTTTGTTTTTTCCCTCTTTAGTCGTTTCTCTCATTTCTCTCATTTTTCTCTTTTTTCCATTTTATTCGTGGTTCCTGTTTTTTCCCCATTCTTGTTTTTCTTGTTTTTCTCATTTTTCCCCTTCTCATTTTTCTCCTTTTCCTCTTTTTTCCATTTTATTCCTTTTATCTGGTTTTTCCCATTCTTGTCTTCCTTGTTTTTCTATTTTTCCACCTTCTCTTTTTCTTCTTCGTTTGTTTTCTCCCTTTTAAGTCGTTTTTCTCATTTTTCCTCTTTTTCATTTTTCTCGTTTTTCTTTTTATTCTATTTTATTCGTTTTTCCAGTTTTTTCCCGTTCTTGTTTTTCTTCTTTCTTTTTTCCAGTTCAATTTTTCTCCCTTTTTTGTTTTTTCCCTTTTTAGTCCTATTTCTCATTTTTCTCATTTTTCTCTTTTTTCTCTTTTTTCCCTATTTTTCCCATTCTTGTTTTCTCCCTTTTTAGTCATTTTTCTCATTTTTCTCATTTTTCCCATTCTCATTTTTCTCATTTTTCTTTTTTCCCATTTTTTTCTTTTTTCATGTTATTTCCCATTTTTTCCCTTGTTTTTCTTTTTCCCCCTTTCTCTTTTTTCTCTTTTTTCCCCTTTTTAGTAGTTTTTCTCATTTTTCTCATTTTTTCCATTTTATTCGTCTTTCCCGTTTTTCCCATTCTTCTTTCCCTTGTTTTTCTTTTTTCCCCCTTCTATTTCTTTTTTGTTTTTTCCCTCATTAGTCGTTCCCATTTTTCTCATTTTTCTCTTTTTTCCATTTTTTTTCTTTTTTCATGTTATTTCCCATTTTTTCCCCTTGATTTTTCTTTTTTCCCCTTTCTCTTTTTTCTCTTTTTTCCCCTTTTTAGTAGTTTTTCTCATTTTTCTCATTTTTCTCATTTTTCTTTTTTTCCATTTTATTCGTTTTTCCCATTTTTTCTGGTACTTGTATTCCTTATTTTTCTTTTTTCCACTTTCTCTTTTTCTTTTATTTTTTCCCTCTTTTGTCATTTTTTCATTTTTTTCATTTTTCTTTTTTCCAGTTTATTCATTTTTCCTGTTTTTTCCCATTCTTGTTTTTCTTTTCCCCCCTTTTCTCTTTTTTCCCTATTTTTCCCATTCTTGTTTTCTCCCTCTTTAGTGGTTTTTCTCATTTTTCTCATTTTTCCCATTCTCATTTTTCTCATTTTTCTTTTTTCCCCATTTTTTTCTTTTTTCATGTTATTTCCCATTTTTTCCCTTATTTTTCTTTTTCCCCCTTTCTCTTTTTTCTCTTTTTTCCCCGTTTTAGTAGTTTTTCTCATTTTTCTCATTTTTCCATTTTATTCGTTTTTCCTGTTTTTTCCCATTCTTGTTTTTCTTGTTTTTCTTTGTTCCACTTTCTCTTTTTCTTCTTCTTTTGTTTTTTCCCCCTTTAGTCGTTTTTATCATTTTTTCCCTTCTTATTTTTCTCGTATTTCTTTTTTTCCATTTTTTCATTTTTCCTGTTTTTTCCCATTCTTGTTTTTCTTGTTTCTTTTTTCTCCTTTTTTATTTCCCCCCTTTTTAGTCGTTTTTCTCGTTTTTGTCGTTATTTTCATTTTTACTTCTCATTTTTCTTTTTTTCTGTTATTTGTTTTTCCCGTTTTTCCCATTCTTCTTTCCCTTGTTTTTCTTTTTTCCCCCTTCTATTTCTTTTTTGTTTTTTCCCTCTTTAGTCGCTCTTCCCACTCTTCTCATTTTTCTCTTGTTTCCATTTTTTTTCTTTTTTCATGTTATTTCCCATTTTTTTCCTTGTTTTTCTTTTTTCCCCTTTCTGTTTTTTCTCTTTTTTCCTCTTTTTAGTAGTTTTTCTCATTTTTCTCATTTTTCTTTTTTTCCATTTTATTCGTTTTTCCCATTTTCACCCATTCTTGTTTTTCTTTTTTCTCCTTTTTTCTTTTCCCCCCTTTTTAGTCGTTTTTAGTCGTTTTTAGTCGTTTTTCTCATTTTTTTTCATTTTTACTTCTCATTTTTCTTTTTTTCTGTTTTATTTGTTTTTCCCGTTGTTTCCCATTCTTCTTTCCCTTGTTTTTCTTTTTTCCCCCTTCTCTTTCTCTTTTGTTTTTCCCTCTTTAGTCGTTCTTCTCATTTTTCTCATTTTTCTCTTTTTTCCATTTTTTTCTTTTTTCATGTTATTTCCCATTTTTTCCTTGTTTTTCTTTTTTCCCCTTTTCTCTTTTTTCCCTATTTTTCCCATTCTTGTTTTCTCCCTCTTTAGTCGTTTTTCTCATTTTTCTCATTTTTCCCATTCTCATTTTTCTCATTTTTCTTTTTTTCCCATTTTTTTCTTTTTTCATGTTATTTCCCATTTTTTCCTTGTTTTTCTTTTTCCCCTTCTCTTTTTTCTCTTTTTCCCCCTTTTTAGTAGTTTTTCTCATTTTTCTCATGTTTCCATTTTATTCGTTTTTCCTGTTTTTTCCCATACTTCTTTTTCTTCTTTTTCTTTTTTCCTTTTTATTCGTTTTTCCTGTTTATTTCCCATTCTTGTTTTTCTTGTTTTTCTTTTTCCACTTTCTCTTTTTCTTCTTCTTTTGTTTTTCCCTCTTCAGTCATTTTTATCATTTTCCCCTTCTTATTTCTCTCGTATTTCTTTTTTTCCATTTTATTCGTTTTTCCTGTTTTTTCCCATTCTTGTTTTTCTTGTTTTTCTTTTTTCTCCTTCTTTCTTTCCCCCCCTTTTTAGTCGTTTTTCTCGTTTTTTTCATTTTTACTTCTCATTTTTCTTTTTTTCTGTTTTATTTGGTTTTCCCGTTGTTTCCCATTCTTCTTTCCCTTGTTTTTCTTTTTTCCCCCTTCTCTTTCTCTTTTGTTTTTTCCCTCTTTAGTCATTCTTCTCATTTTTCTCATTTTTCTCTTTTTCCCATGCTTTTTAAAATGAAGCCTTTCCTGAGTACTTTTTCAATATTTCCAATACGTGTTTTTAGCTCAGAGAAAGTGAGTCCTCTCCTAGATCAGTCTTTGAAAGGGGGTAATATTGCTTTAAGTTCTGATGGCAGTAGCAAACATACAGATAATCATGAAGTTGCTACAACAGCAATGACCCTGAGTGAGGAAATGCCAGAAGAAACGCTGATTGACTTATTTGGGGAGTTACCACAATCAGAGCAATCAGATGTTATACAAAGACTGGATGAATTAAGAGAGACATTGAAAACAACACAATCTATGGCAAAGCCATTAATAAATATGGCACTACTAAGTACTCAGGCCTGTGAAAATATATCTGTTCAACAAAATACTACTACTTCAACAGAAAAGAAATGTCTAGAAACACAGGCTGATTGTGAGGAAATGGCATTGCTCAATCCAGTCCCAGATAATTTGCAGAAAGTTAAAGTAGCTTGTGTGTTAAAATCGGATGCTGGTGGTGGAGTAGAACTGAGTCCTAAGGATTCTATTTCCAACCAAATGTTGTCTCAAATGAGTCCCGCATATGCTAGATCTACAGAATTTGAAGGAGAAGTTCAAAATGGGTTAGGGAAAGAACTAAAGGCTGGAACATCCTTACCTGTTAGTGAGGACTTTGTTTGTTTGGATGCTGATTCTACTTTGACTCTTCAACCTGTTAAAGTATTTCATCATAATTGTCTTGCTCCCCAATCTCTGTTGGCGCTTCCCCATCAACAAGACAATGACGAAGGCAGACAACTTGTAAATCAATGTGTCTTCTTCGATACAGAAGGCATTCTAGACAACATCACCCCTGCCGATTGACTAAAAGCCTCATGTACTCTAACCCAAAATTTCAAGTCTCCAATGGGGCCGTCTGCCAACATTAATTGCAAGGTTTTTCTCCACCTACTGACTTGGAACATTGCCGGTTGGAAAAATCGAGTATCTGATGGAGACTTGTTGGAATTTCTCTCTGGCTTTGATTTTATAGCTCTTCAAGAAACTTGGCTGACCAAAGAGGAAGAAAGGATCCACATTCCAGGATTTAATTCCTGGTCAGTCCCGGCAGTGAAACACAAGACTAAAGGAAGGGCATCGGGAGGATTGTCGATACTTGCCAAGGCTGAGTTGGGTTGGCAAGGCCAGGAACTGGTGTTTGGTTTTGATTCTCCTTTCTATTTGGTGGTTAAATTTTCGTATGAAGCAGTTGTAGTAGTACTAGTGAACATTTATCTGCCACCATATTCATCTCCATACTTTTCTCCCAACATTTGGGTAAATTTAGAAAATCTATTGTTGAAGATAAACCTTAATTAACCCAATGCTATTGTAATTTTAGCGGGAGATTTTAATGCCAGAGTGGGGGCTTCTTTATTTGATTTTGTACGACTGGGTGTTATTCCTGAGGACTACCTTATTAACAACCCACCCTGGCGTTCTAGAGATTCCAAAAGGAACATGGCGGGTTCTCAGTTGGTCTCACTAATTTATAAATGTAACCTTCATATTTTAGGAGGCAAAGAATCTGATTTTATATATCCGTTTACATTTCATACAGGAAACTCTAGTAGTGTCTTAGATTATATTTGTGTTTCTCGAAATAAGTCTGGGTTATTTTCAGATATTCAAGCCCATGTGAGAGAAGACAGCGATCATCAGCCGATTACAGTTTATTTTGCAGCCAGATCAGATATTAGATCATTTATGACATATGATAAGAGGTTACTAGCCAATATTGAAATTAGGCAAAACAGAAGACTTAGGTGGCACAAGGTAGATACAAAGGCATTAACCACCTATCTAAACTCAGAGCAGGTTCAGTCTTGGAGAAATTCTATTTCAACTCCTTTTCAATGCCCAGACAAGATCTTGACACAATATGCTCTTTTGTCTAGCTCGTTGAGGAAATTTTTGATAGATAAAGTTCCTGCTAGAAATCATTTTCAAAACAGTATGAACTGGTTTGATTCTGATTGTCTACATACTAGGAAACATTTAAGGGCAGCAATGCGTATGGCCCAGAGTTATCCTAACATAAAAAATCAATCCAAAATGCTACAAATCAGGCGGGAATATAAGAAACTTATTGTGTCCAAAAAAAGCTCTTTATACAGCTAAAATATGGGCAGACTTGGAATTATCAGCAAAAGGAACTAATTCAATATTTTTTTGGAATTCCGTCTCGGGTTTATTGAAGGAACGCAATTTTCAACTTGACATTCCTATACCTGCCTCAGTCTGGGAGGATTTCTATACAAGTTTATTTACTGAGTCAAACCAAAGACCCTTGCAGGAAAGTATAATTGATCCTACTTATTTTGAAAACCTCCCTCTTTGGCCCTCAGTGTCAGTGGCAGAAGTCAAATCTATCATCCATTCCTTGAAACCCAACAAGGCTCCAGGAGAGGACTTTTTACCACCAGAACTCTTTAAAACTCATACTGACTGGTGGGCCCCATTACTTGCAGGTTTGTTTTCTTATATAAACAACACAGGATTCATTCCAGTAGGATGGGAAGTAGCAATTGTTGTCCCTATATTTAAAAAAGGAAATAGGACTGAGCCACAAAATTATAGACCAATCAGTCTTATAGGAATTGCTGCAAAAATGTATGCCAAACACCTCTTGGGCAAAATAGAGGACTGGGTAATTAGGACAAACCTCCTTGTAGAGGAACAAACTGGTTTTAGACCAGATCGCTCCACAATAGATAATTGTTTTACATTACATCATCTTATTTCAAAACAATTGGCAAATGGTAAAAAAGTGTTCGCTGCTTTTATAGATTTTACCGCAGCTTTTGATTCCATAGATAGAAATATTTTATGGAAGAAATTAATTAATTTAAATATGGAGCCCAGACTTTTATTCCTGGTAAAGGCCCTCTATTCAAATACTTATTTAAAAGTAAGAACTGGTGTAAATGGCTCTTTAACCAAAAGTATTCCTACTCATAGAGGTGTCAGGCAGGGTTGTATCTTAGCTCCAATGCTCTTCAATCTTTATATTAATGATATTCCAGGGTTTATGCGTACCGTAGATACTCACATGTTAAAAATTAATGGCATATTTGTGAATGTCCTATTATATGCAGATGATATGATTTTGATGGCACATTCACAAGTTGGCCTGAGAAGACTCCTGAAAAAGTTGAATGTCTATTGTGTTCATAACTCTTTAACTATAAATAAGTCTAAATCTAAAGTGATGGTTTTTGGTAAAAGAAAAAGGATGAAATATAAATGGCAAATAAATGGGGAGCCTATAGAACAAGTGAATTCTTTCACTTACCTAGGAGTGGTTTTTACTGATACTGGAGCCTGGGACAATCATTTCAGAAGGACCGCAGGGAGGGCTGAGGTCTGTGCCAAAAGGCTATCTAAACTGTATAATTATAAATATCCCGGCACTTTGACCCCTATTCTGAAAGTATTTAGAGCAAAAATTGTCCCAATGTTGACTTATGGTGCGGAAGTGTGGGGTCTTACAAATTCTGCTGCACTTGAATATGTTCAAACCCGCTTTTTAAGAAGTATACTGGGAGTTGATAAAAATACGTCAGCACCCGCAATTAGAGCAGAAACAGGTATCCACTCTATACATAGCCAGACAGTATCAAAGGTCTTTTCTTACTGGCAGAAGGTCCATTCAATGGACCATGATAGGCTTCCCAAATTATGCCTACTTGAACAAATAAGTATGGATTTTACCACATCCTGGTTAAAACATCTCACTAAAGTTATTACACAATATGGACTTTCCATTCAACAGGTACTCATAACTGCACCGCAGGCAAAGGATATTTTTAAACAGCGAGCCCTGGATATCAGTGCCCAATTGGACATGGAGACATTGGCAAAAAATGGTTCATTAAAATGGTTAGCTAAGAATAAAACTATTTTTAAATTTGAAAAATACCTGTCGATGAGTCTAACACAAAATCTGAGAAGGGCCTATTCCAGGGCTAGGTTTGAATTGTTGGACTCTATGGTTAAATATGGACGTTTCCATCGTTTGCCATATGATGAGAGGACTTGTGTATGTGGGGACCCAGCCATAGAAGATATTGCCCATGTTTTGTTCGACTGCAAATTATATGATTCACTTAGGATTAAATTCCTGTCTCCTTTGTTGGAAAGAACAGCACACTGGGATTCTAATCACAGATTATCTTATTTTCTTTCGGGCTCAAATACTTTTATTGTGAATAGGACTGCCAAGTTTGTAGAAAAGGCAGTTCACCAGAGAGCCCATTATATGGAAAAGATTGGAGTGCCATGTAGGGGTGATGAACTCATTTGAATTCTGATTAGATATACATGTATTGTATTTATTATTATTTCAGGTTATTCAATTATCTTATTTCCTATTTTGGTGTATTTTTTTTTCATGTTATTTCCCATTTTTTTCCTTGTTTTTCTTTTTCCCCCTTTCTCTTTTTTCTCTTTTTTCCCCTTTTTAGTAGTTTTTCTCATTTTTCTCATTTCTCTTTTTTCCCTTTTTAGTAGTTTTTCTCATTTTTCTAATTTTTCCATTTTATTCGTTTTTCCTGTTTTTTCCCATACTTCTTTTTCTTGTTTTTCTTTTTTCCTTTTTATTCGTTTTTCCTGTTTATTTCCCATTCTTGTTTTTCTTGTTTTTCTTTGTTCCACTTTCTCTTTTTCTTCTTCTTTTGTTTTTTCCCCCTTTAGTCGTTTTTATCATTTTCCCCCTTCTTATTTTTCTCGTATTTCTTTTTTTCCATTTTATTCGTTTTTCCTGTTTTTTCCCATTCTTGTTTTTCTTGTTTTTTTTTTCTCCTTTTTTATTTCCCCTTTTTAGTCGTTTTTCCTGTTTTTTCCCATTCTTGTTTTTCTTGTTTTCTTTTTTCTCCTTTTTTATTTCCCCTTTTTAGTCGTTTTTCTCGTTTTTCTCGTTTTTTCATTTTTACTTCTCATTTTTCTTTTTTTCTGTTATTTGTTTTTCCCGTTTTTCCCATTCTTCTTTCCCTTGTTTTTCTTTTTTCCCCCTTCTATTTCTTTTTTGTTTTTCCCTCTTTAGTCGTTCTTCCCATTTTTCTCATTTTTCTCTTTTTTCCATTTTTTTTCTTTTTTCATGTTATTTCCCATTTTTTTCCTTGTTTTTCTTTTTTCCCCTTTCTGTTTTTTCTCTTTTTTCCCCTTTTTAGTAGTTTTTCTCATTTTTCTCATTTTTCTCATTTTTCTTTTTTTCCATTTTATTAGTTTTGCCAATTTTTCTGGTACTTGTCTTCCTTATTTTTCTTTTTTCCACTTTCTCTTTTTCTTTTATTTTTTCCCTCTTTAGTCGTTTTTTCATTTTTCTCATTTTTCTTTTTTCCAGTTTATTCATTTTTCCTGTTTTTTCCCATTCTTGTTTTTCTTTTCCCTCCTTTTCCCTTTTTTCCCTATTTTTCCCATTCTTGTTTTCTCCCTCTTTAGTCGTTTTTCTCATTTTTCTCATTTTTCCCATTCTCATTTTTCTCATTTTTCTTTTTTTCCCATTTTTTTCTTTTTTCATGTTATTTCCCATTTTTTCCCTTATTTTTCTTTTTTCCCCTTTCTCTTTTTTCTCTTTTTTCCCCTTTTTAGTAGTTTTTCTCATTTTTCTCATTTTTCCATTTTATTCGTTTTTCCTGTTTTTTCCCATGCTTCTTTTTCTTCTTTTTCTTTTTTCCTTTTTATTCGTTTTTCCTGTTTATTTCCCATTCTTGTTTTTCTTGTTTTTTTTTGTTCCACTTTCTCTTTTTCTTCTTCTTTTGTTTTTTCCCCCTTTAGTCGTTTTTATCATTTTTTCCTTCTTATTTTTCTCGTATTTCTTTTTTTCCATTTTATTCGTTTTTCCTGTTTTTTCCCATTCTTGTTTTTCTTGTTTTCTTTTTTCTCCTTTTTTATTTCCCCTTTTTAGTCGTTTTTCTCGTTTTTCTCATTTTTTTCATTTTTACTTCTCATTTTTCTTTTTTTCTGTTATTTGTTTTTCCCGTTTTTCCCATTCTTCTTTCCCTTGTTTTTCTTTTTTCCCCCTTCTATTTCTTTTTTGTTTTTCCCTCTTTAGTCGTTCTTCCCATTTTTCTCATTTTTCTCTTTTTTCCATTTTTTTTCTTTTTTCATGTTATTTCCCATTTTTTTCCTTGTTTTTCTTTTTTCCCCTTTCTGTTTTTTCTCTTTTTTCCCCTTTTTAGTAGTTTTTCTCATTTTTCTCATTTTTCTCATTTTTCTTTTTTTCCATTTTATTCGTTTTTCCCATTTTTTCTGGTTCTTGTCTTCCTTATTTTTCTTTGTTCCACTTTCTCTTTTTCTTCTTTTATTTTTTCCCTCTTTAGTCGTTTTTTCATTTTTCTCATTTTTTTTCCATTTTATTCATTTTTCCTGTTTTTTCCCATTCTTGTTTTTCTTTTCCCCTTTTCTGTTTTTTCCCTATTTTTCCCATTCTTGTTTTCTCCCTCTTTAGTCGTTTTTCTCATTTTTCTCATTTTTCCCATTCTCATTTTTCCCATTTTTCTTTTTTTCCCATTTTTTTCTTTTTTCATTTTATTTCCAATTTTTTCCCTTTTTTTCTTTTTCCCCCTTTCTCTTTTTTATCTTTTTTCCCCTTTTTAGTAGTTTTTCTCATTTTTCTCATTTTTCCATTTTATTTGTCTTTCCTGTTTTTTCCCATACTTCTTTTTCTTGTTTTTCTTTTAATAAGAAAATAATAAGAAAAATGAAATAAGAAATATGTATGCCAAACACCTCTTGGGTAAAATAGAGAACTGGGTAATTAGGACAAACCTCCTTGTAGAGGAAAAAACTGGTTTTAGACCAGATCGCTCCACAATAGATAATTGTTTTACATTACATCATCTTATTTCAAAACAATTGGCAAATGGTAAAAAAGTGTTTGCTGCTTTTATAGATTTTACCGCAGCTTTTGATTCCATAGATAGAAATATTTTATGGAAGAAATTAATTAATTTAAATATGGAGCCCAGACTTTTATTCCTGGTAAAGGCCCTCTATTCAAATACCTATTTAAAAGTAAGAACTGGTGTAAATGGCTCTTTAACCAAAAGTATTCCTACTTATAGAGGTGTCAGGCAGGGTTGTATATTAGCTCCAATGCTCTTCAATCTTTATATTAATGATATTCCAGGGTTTATGCGTACCGTAGATACTCACATGTTAAAAATTCATGGCATATTTGTGAATGTCCTATTATATGCAGATGACATGATTTTGATGGCACATTCACAAGTTGGCCTGAGAAGACTCCTGAAAAAGTTGAATGTCTATTGTGTTCATAACTCTTTAACTATAAATAAGTCTAAATCTAAAGTGATGGTTTTTGGTAAAAGAAAAAGGATGAAATATAAATGGCAAATAAATGGGGAGCCTATAGAACAAGTGAATTCTTTCACTTACCTAGGAGTGGTTTTTACTGATACTGGAGCCTGGGACAATCATTTCAGAAGGACCGCAGGGAGGGCTGAGGTCTGTGCCAAAAGGCTATCTAAACTGTATAATTATAAATATCCCGGCACTTTGACCCCTATTCTGAAAGTATTTAGAGCAAAAATTGTCCCAATGTTGACTTATGGTGCAGAAGTGTGGGGTCTTACAAATTCTGCTGCACTTGAATATGTTCAAACCCGCTTTTTAAGAAGTATACTGGGAGTTGATAAAAATACGTCAGCACCCGCAATTAGAGCAGAAACAGGTATCCACTCTATACATAGCCAGACAGTATCAAAGGTCTTTTCTTACTGGCAGAAGGTCCATTCAATGGACCATGATAGGCTTCCCAAATTATGCCTACTTGAACAAGTAAGTATGGATTTTACCACATCCTGGTTAAAACATCTCACTAAAGTTATTACACAATATGGACTTTCCATTCAACAGGTACTCATAACTGCACCGCAGGCAAAGGATATTTTTAAACAGCGAGCCCTGGATATCAGTGCCCAATTGGACATGGAGACATTGGCAAAAAATGGTTCATTAAAATGGTTAGCTAAGAATAAAACTATTTTTAAATTTGAAAAATACCTGTCGATGAGTCTAACACAAAATCTGAGAAGGGCCTATTCCAGGGCTAGGTTTGAATTGTTGGACTCTATGGTTAAATATGGACGTTTCCATCGTTTGCCATATGATGAGAGGACTTGTGTATGTGGGGACCCAGCCATAGAAGATATTGCCCATGTTTTGTTCGACTGCAAATTATATGATTCACTTAGGATTAAATTCCTGTCTCCTTTGTTGGAAAGAACAGCACACTGGGATTCTAATCACAGATTATCTTATTTTCTTTCGGGCTCAAATACTTTTATTGTGAATAGGACTGCCAAGTTTGTAGACAAGGCAGTTCACCAGAGAGCCCATTATATGGAAAAGATTGGAGTGCCATGTAGGGGTGATGAACTCATTTGAATTCTGATTAGATATACATGTATTGTATTTATTATTATTTCAGGTTATTCAATTATCTTATTTCCTATTTTGGTGTATTTTTTTTTTCATGTTATTTCCCATTTTTTTCCTTGTTTTTCTTTTTTCCCCTTTCTCTTTTTTCTCTTTTTTCCCCTTTTTAGTAGTTTTTCTCATTTTTCTCATTTCTCTTTTTTCACTTTTTAGTAGTTTTTCTCATTTTTCTAATTTTCCCATTCTAATTTTTTGAATTTTTCTAATTATTTCCATTTAATTCGTTTAATTTTTTATTTTCCCCCCTTTTTAGTCGTTTTTCTCGTTTTTCTCGTTTTTTTCATATTTACTTCTCATTTTTCTTTTTTTCTGTTTTATTTGTTTTTCCCGTTTTTTCCAATTCTTCTTTCCCTTGTTTTTCTTTTTTCCCTCTTCTATTTCTTTTTTGTTTTCTCCCTCTTTAGTCGTTTTTCTCGTTTTTCTCATTTTTCCCATTCTCATTTTTCTCATTTTTCTTTTTTCCCATTTTTTTCTTTTTTCATGTTATTTCCCATTTTTTCCTTGTTTTTCTTTTTTTCCCTTTCTCTTTTTTCTTTTTTCCCCTTTTTAGTAGTTTTTCTCATTTTTCTCATTTCTCTTTTTTCCCTTTTTAGTAGTTTTTCTCGTTTTTCTCATTTTCCCCCTTCTCCTTTTTCTCCTTTTTCTCTTTTATTCCTTTTTCCAGTTTTTTCCCGTTCTTGTTTTTCTTCTTTCTTTTTTCCAGTTCAATTTTTCTCCCTTTTTTGTTTTTTCCCTTTTTAGTCCTATTTCTCATTTTTCTCATTTTTCTCTTTTTTCCCTATTTTTCCCATTCTTGTTTTCTCCCTTTTTAGTCATTTTTCTCATTTTTCTCATTTTTCCCATTCTTTCTCATTTTTCTTTTTTCCCCATTTTTTTCTTTTTTCATTTTATTTCCCATTTTTTTCCTTGTTTTTCTTTTTTCCCTTTTCTCTTTTTTCTCCTTATTCCCCTTTTTAGTTGTTTTTCTCTTTTCTCATTTTTCCCCTTTTTTATTCGTTTTTCCCATTTTTTCCCATTCTTGTCTTCCTTGTTTTTCTTTTTTTCCACTTTTTTTCCACTTTCATTTTTCTTCTTTTGTTTTTCCCCTCTTTATTCGTTTTTCTCATTTTTCTCATTTTTCCCATTCTCATTTTTCTCATTTTTCTTTTTTTCCATTTCATTCATGTTTCCTGTTTTTTCCCATTCTTGTTTTTCTTGTTTTTCTTTTATCTCCCTTTTTCTTTCCCCCCTTTTTAGTCGTTTTTCTCGTTTTTTTCATTTTTACTTCTCATTTTTCTTTTTTCTGTTTTATTTGTTTTTCCCGTTGTTTCCCATTCTTCTTCCCCTTGTTTTTCTTTTTTCCCCCTTCTCTTTCTCTTTTGTTTTTTCCCTCTTTAGTCGTTTTTCTCGTTTTTCTCATTTTTCTTTTTTTCGATTTTATTTGTTTTTACCGTTTTTCCCCATTCCTGTTTTCCTTGTTTTTCTTTTTTCCCCTTTTCCCCTTTTCTCTTTTTTCTCTTTTATTTTTTCCCATTCTCTTCTTCCTTGTTTTTCTTTTTTCCACTTTCTCTTTTCCTTCTTTTGTTTTTTCCTTCTTTAGTCGCTTTTCTCGTTTTTCTCATTTTTCTCTTTTTTTTCATATTTACTTCTCATTTTTCTTTTTTTCCATTTTATTCGTTTTTCCTGTTTTTTCCCATTCTCGTTTTTCTTGTTTCTTTTTTCTCCTTTTTTATTTCCCCCCTTTTTAGTCGTTTTTCTCATTTTTCTCGTTTTTTTCATTTTTACTTCTCATTTTTCTTTTTTTCTGTTATTTGTTTTTCCCGTTTTTCCCATTCTTCTTTCCCTTGTTTTTCTTTTTTCCCCCTTCTATTTCTTTTTTGTTTTTTCCCTCTTTAGTCGCTCTTCCCACTCTTCTCATTTTTCTCTTTTTCCCATTTTTTTCTTTTTTCATGTTATTTCCCATTTTTTTCCTTGTTTTTCTTTTTTCCCCTTTCTTTTTTCTCTTTTTTCCCCTTTTTAGTAGTTTTTCTCATTTTTCTCATTTTTCTTTTTTTCCATTTTATTCGTTTTTCCCATTTTTTCTGGTTCTTGTCTTCCTTATTTTTCTTTTTTCCACTTTCTCTATTTCTTCTTTTTTTTTTTCCCTCTTTAGTCGTTTTTTCATTTTTCTCATTTTTTTTCCATTTTATTCATTTTTCCTGTTTTTTCCCATTCTTGTTTTTCTTTTCCCCCTTTCATTCCCCTTCTCCTTTTTCTCCTTTTTCTCTTTTATTCCTTTTTCCCGTTTTTTCCCATTCTTGTCTTCCTTGTTTTTATTTTTTTCCACTTTCTCTTTTTCTTCTTTTTCCCCCTCTTTAGTCGTTTTTCTCATTTTTCTCATTTTTCTTTTTTTCGATTTCATTTGTTTTTACCGTTTTTTCCCATTCCTGTTTTCCTTGTTTTTTTCCCCTATTCTCTTTTTTCTGTTTTATTTTTCCCCATTCTTTTCTTCCTTGTTTTTCTTTTTTCCACTTTCTCTTTTCCTTCTTTTGCTTTTTCCCTCTTTAGTCGTTTTTCTCATTTTTCTCATTTTTTCTTTTTTCCATTTTATTCGTGTTTCCTGCTTTTTCCCCATTCTTGTTTTTCTTGTTTTTCTCATTTTTCCCCTTCTCATTTTTCTCCTTTTCCTCTTTTTTCCATTTTATTCCTTTTATCCGGTTTTTCCCATTCTTGTCTTCCTTGTTTTTCTATTTTTCCACCTTCTCTTTTTCTTCTTTCTTTCCCCCCCTTTTTAGTCATTTTTCTCTTTTTTTTCATTTTTACTTCTCATTTTTCTTTTTTTCTGTTTTATTTGGTTTTCCCGTTGTTTCCCATTCTTCTTTCCCTTGTTTTTCTTTTTTCCCCCTTCTCTTTCTCTTTTGTTTTTTCCCTCTTTAGTCGTTCTTCTCATTTTTCTCATTTTTCTCTTTTTCCCATTTTTTTCTTTTTTCATGTTATTTCCCATTTTTTTCCTTGTTCTTCTTTTTCCCCCTTTCTCTTTTTTCTCTTTTTTCCCCTTTTTAGTAGTTTTTCTCATTTTTCTCATTTCTCTTTTTTCCCTTTTTAGTAGTTTTTCTCGTTTTTCTCATTTTCCCCCTTCTCCTTTTTCTCCTTTTTATCTTTTATTCCTTTTTCCCGTTTTTTCCCGTTCTTGTCTTCCTTCTTTTTCTTTTTTTCCCCTTTCTCTTTTTATTCTTTTTTTCCCCTCTTTAGTTGTTTTTCTCATTTTTCTCATTTTTCTCATTTTTCTTTTTTTCGATTTTATTTGTTTTTACCGTTTTTTCCCATTCCTGCTTTCCTTGTTTTTCTTTTTTCCCCTTTTCTCTTTTTTCTCTGTTTTATTTTTTCCCATTCTTTTCTTCCTTGTTTTTCTTTTTTCCACTTTCTCTTTTTCTTCTTCTTTTGTTTTTCCCCCCTTTAGTCGTTTTTATCATTTTTTCCCTTCTTATTTTTCTCATATTTCTTTTTTCCATTTTATTCATTTTTCCTGTTTTTTCCCATTCTTGTTTTTCTTGTTTTTCTTTTTTCTCCTTTTTTCTTTTCCCCCTTTTTCGTCATTTTTCTCATTTTTCTCATTTTTTTCATTTTTACTTCTCATTTTTCTTTTTTTCTGTTTTATTTGGTTTTCCCGTTGTTTTCCATTCTTCTTTCCCTTGTTTTTCTTTTTCCCCCCTTCTCTTTCTCTTTTGTTTTTTCCCTCTTTAGTCGTTCTTCTCATTTTTCTCATTTTTCTCTTTTTCCCATTTTTTCTTTTTTCATGTTATTTCCCATGTTTTTCCTTGTTTTTCTTTTTTCCGCTTTCTCTTTTTCTCTTTTTTCCCTTTTTAGTAGTTTTTCTCGTTTTTCTTATTTTCCCCCTTCTCCTTTTTCTCATTTTTCTTTTTTTCCCATTTTTTCCATGTTATTTCCCATTTTTCCCCTTGTTTTTCTTTTTTCCCCTTTCTCTTTTTTATCTTTTTTCCCTTTTTAGTAGTTTTTCTCATTTTTACTCATTTTTCCCCTTTTTTATTCGTTTTTCCCATTTTTTCCCATTCTTGTCTTCCATGTTTTTCTTTTTTTCCACTTTTTTTCCACTTTCTTTTTTCTTCTTTTGTTTTTCCCATCTTTAGTCGATTTTATCATTGTTCCCCTTCTTATTTTTCTCGTATTTCTTTTTTTCCATTTTATTCGTTTTTCCTGTTTTTTCCCATTCTTGTTTTTCTTGTTTTTCTTTTTTCTCCTTTTTTCTTTCCCCCCCTTTTTAGTCGTTTTTCTCGTTTTTTTCATTTTTACTTCTCATTTTTCTTTTTTTCTGTTTTATTAGGTTTTCCCGTTGTTTCCCATTCTTCTTTCTCTTGTTTTTCTTTTTTCCCCCTTCTCTTTCTCTTTTGTTTTTTCCCTCTTTAGTCGTTCTTCTCATTTTTCTCATTTTTCTCATTTTTCTCTTTTTCCCATTTTTTTCTTTTTTCATGTTATTTCCCATTTTTTTCCTTGTTTTTCTTTTTTCCCCTTTCTCTTTTTTCTCTTTTTTCCCTTTTTAGTAGTTTTTCTCGTTTTTCTCATTTCCCCCCTTCTCCTTTTTCTCCTTTTTCTCTTTTATTCCTTTTTCCCGTTTTTTCCCATTCTTGTCTTCCTTGCTTTTCTTTTTTTCCACTTTCTCTTTTTCTTCTTTTTCCCCCTCTTTAGTCGTTTTTCTCATTTTTCTCATTTTTCTTTTTTTCGATTTTAGTAGTTTTTACCGTTTTTTCCCATTCCTGTTTTCCTTGTTTTTTTTCCCCTTTTCTTGTTTTTCTGTTTTATTTTTTCCCATTCTTTTCTTCCTTGTTTTTCTTTTTTCCACTTTCTCTTTTCATTCTTTTGTTTTTTCCCTCTTTAGTCGTTTTTCTCATTTTTCTCATTTTTCTTTTTTTCGATTTTATTTGTTTTTTCCGTTTTTTCCGTTTTTTCCCATTCCTGTTTTCCTTGTTTTTCTTTTTTCCCCTTTTCTCTTTTTTCTCTGTTTTATTTTTCCCCATTCTTTTCTTCCTTGTTTTTCTTTTTTCCACTTTCTCTTTTCCTTCTTTTGTTTTTTCCCTCTTTAGTCGTTTTTCTCATTTTTCTCATTTTCTCTTTTTTCCATTTTATTCGTGTTTCCTGTTTTTTCCCCATTCTTGTTTTTCTTGTTTTTCTCATTTTTCCCCTTCTCATTTTTCTCCTTTTCCTCTTTTTTCCATTTTATTCCTTTTATCCGGTTTTTCCCATTCTTGTCTTCCTTGTTTTTCTATTTTTCCACCTTCTCTTTTTCTTCTTTCTTTCCCCCCCTTTTTAGTCGTTTTTCTCTTTTTTTTCATTTTTACTTCTCATTTTTCTTTTTTTCTGTTTTATTTGTTTTTCCCGTTGTTTCCCATTCTTCTTTCCCTTGTTTTTCTTTTTTCCCCCTTCTCTTTCTCTTTTGTTTTTTCCCTCTTTAGTCGTTCTTCTCCTTTTTCTCCTTTTTCTTTTTTTCCCATTTTTTCCATGTTATTTCCCATTTTTTACCTTGTTTTTCTTTTTCCCCTTTCTCTTTTTTATCTTTTTTCCCTTTTTAGTAGTTTTTCTCATTTTTCTAATTTTCCCATTCTAAATTTTCTAATTTTTCTAATTTTTTTCCACTTTCTTTTTTCTTCTTTTGTTTTTCCCATCTTTAGTCGTTTTTATCATTGTTCCCCTTCTTATTTTTTCTCGTATTTCTTTTTTTCCATTTTATTCATTTTTCCTGTTTTTTCCCATTCTTGTTTTTCTTGTTTTTCTTTTTTCATTTTTCCCATTTTTCTCTTTTTTCCCTATTTTTCCCATTCTTGTTTTCTCCCTTTTTAGTCATTTTTCTCATTTTTCTAATTTTCCCATTCTAATTTTTCTAATTTTTCCCATTTTTTTCTTTTTTCATGTTATTTCCCATTTTTTTCCTTGTTTTTGTTTTTTTCCACTTTCTCTTTTTCTTCTTTTTTCCCCTTTTTAGTAGTTTTTCCCATTCATGTCTTCCTTGTTTTACTATTTTTCCACCTTCTCTTTTTCTTCTTCTTTTGTTTTCTCCCTTTTAAGTCTTTTTTTCCCCTGTCTCTTTTTTCTCCTTTTTCCCCTTTTTAGTTGTTTTTCTCTTTTCTCATTTTCCCCTTTTTTATTCGTTTTTCCCATTTTTTCCCATTCTTGTCTTCCTTGTTTTTCTTTTTTTCCACTTTTTTTCCACTTTCTTTTTTCTTCTTTTGTTTTTCCCCTCTTTAGTCGTTTTTCTCGTTTTTCTCATTTTTCCTATTCTCATTTTTCTCATTTTTCTTTTTTCCCATTTTTTTCTTTTTTCATTTTATTTCCCATTTTTTCCTTGTTTTTCTTTTTTCCCCTTTTCTCTTTTTTCTGTTTTATTTTTTCCCATTCTTTTCTTCCTTGTTTTTCTTTTTTCCACTTTCTCTTTTCCTTCTTTTGTTTTTCCCCCCTTTAGTCGTTTTTCTCATTTTTCTCATTTTTCTCATTTTTTTCCCATTTTATTCGTGTTTCCTGTTTTTTCCCAATTCTTGTTTTTCTTGTTTTTCTCATTTTTCCCCTTCTCATTTGTCTCCTTTTCCTCTTTTTTCCATTTTATTCCTTTTACCCGGTTTTTCACATTCTTGTCTTCCTTGTTTTTCTTTTTTTCCACTTTTTTTCCACTTTCTTTTTTCTTCTTTTGTTTCTCCCCTCTTTAGTCGTTTTTCTCGTTTTTCTCATTTTTCCCATTCTCATTTTTCTCATTTTTCTTTTTTCCCATTTTTTTCTTTTTTCATGTTATTTCCCATTTTTTCCTTGTTTTTCTTTTTTCCCCTTTTCTCTTTTTTCCCTAATTTTCCCATTCTTGTTTTCTCCCTCTTTAGTCGTTTTTCTCATTTTTCTCATTTTTCCCATTCTCATTTTTCTCATTTTTCTTTTTCCCATTTTTTTCTTTTTTCATGTTATTTCCCATTTTTTTCCTTGTTTTTCTTTTTTCCCCTTTCTCTTTTTTCTCTTTTTTCCCTTTTTAGTAGTTTTTCTCTTTTTTCTCATTTTCCCCCTTCTCCTTTTTCTCCTTTTTCTCTTTTATTCCTTTTTCCCGTTTCTTCACATTCTTGTCTTCCTTGTTTTTCTTTTTTTCCACTTTCTCTTTTTTCTCTTTTTTCCCCTTTTTAGTAGTTTTTCTCATTTTTCTCATTTCTCTTTTTTCCCTTTTTAGTAGTTTTTCTCATTTTTCTAATTTTCCCATTCTAGTTTTTCTAATTTTTCTAATTTTCTCTTTTCCACCCCTCTTTAGTCGTTTTTCTCATTTTTCTCATTTTTCTTTTTTTCGATTTTATTTGTTTTTACCGTTTTTTCCCATTCCTGTTTTCCTTGTTTTTTTCCCCCTTTTCTCTTTTTTCTCTGTTTTATTTTTTCCTATTCTTTTCTTCCTTGTTTTTCTTTTTTCCACTTTCTCTTTTCCTTCTTTTGTTTTTTCCCTCTTTAGTCGTTTTTCTCATTTTTCTCATTTTTTTTTTGATTTTATTTGTTTTTTCTGTTTTTTCCCATTCCTGTTTTCCTTGTTTTTCTTTTTTCCCCTTTTCTCTTTTTTCTCTGTTTTATTTTTCCCCATTCTTTTCTTCCTTGTTTTTCTTTTTTCCACTTTCTCTTTTCCTTCTTTTGTTTTTTCCCTCTTTAGTCGTTTCTCTCATTTTTCTCATTTTTCTCTTTTTTCCATTTTATTCGTGGTTCCTGTTTTTTCCCCATTCTTGTTTTTCTTGTTTTTCTCATTTTTCCCCTTCTCATTTTTCTCCTTTTCCTCTTTTTTCCATTTTATTCCTTTTATCTGGTTTTTCCCATTCTTGTCTTCCTTGTTTTTCTATTTTTCCACCTTCTCTTTTTCTTCTTTTTTGTTTTCTCCCTTTTAAGTCGTTTTTCTCATTTTTCCTCTTTTTCGTTTTTCTCGTTTTTCTTTTTATTCCATTTTATTCGTTTTTCCAGTTTTTTCCTGTTCTTGTTTTTCTTCTTTCTTTTTTCCAGTTCAATTTTTCTTCCTTTTTTGTTTTTTCTCTTTTTAATCCTATATCTCATTTTTCCCATTTTTCTCTTTTTTCCCTATTTTTCCCATTCTTGTTTTCTCCCTTTTTAGTTGTTTTTCTCATATTTCTCATTTTTCCCATTCTCATTTTTCTCATTTTTCTTTTTTTCCATTTTATTCATGTTTCCTGTTTTTTCCCATTCTTGTTTTTCTTGTTTTTCTTTTATCTCCTTTTTTCTTTCCCCCCCTTTTTAGTCGTTTTTTTCGTTTTTTTCATTTTTACTTCTCATTTTTCTTTTTTTCTGTTATTTGTTTTCCCCGTTTTTCCCATTCTTCTTTCCCTTGTTTTTCTTTTTTCCACTTCTATTTCTTTTTTGTTTTTTCCCTCTTTAGTCGTTCTTCCCATTTTTCTCATTTTCTCTTTTTTCCAATTTATTCGATTTTCCTGTTTTTCCCCATTCTCGTTTTTCTTGTTTTTCTTGTTTTTCTTTTTCTCCTTTTTTCTTTCCCCCCCTTTTTAGTCGTTTTTCTCGTTTTTTTCATTTTTACTTCTCATTTTTCTTTTTTCTGTTTTATTTGTTTTTCCCGTTTTTTCCCATTCTTCTTTCCCTTGTTTTTCTTTTTTCCCTATTCTATTTCTTTTTTGTTTTCTCCCTCTTTAGTCGTTTTTCTCATTTTTCTCATTTTTCCCATTCTCATTTTTCTCATTTTTCTTTTTTCCCATTTTTTTCTTTTTTCATGTTATTTCCCATTTTTTTCCTTGTTTTTCTTTTTTCCCCTTTCTCTTTTTTCTCTTTTTTCCCTTTTTAGTAGTTTTTCTCATTTTTTTTCATTTTTCCCCTTTTTTATTCATTTTTCCCATTTTTTCCCACTCTTGTCTTCCTTGTTTTTCTTTTTTTCCACTTTTTTTCCACTTTCTTTTTTCTTCTTTGGTTTTCCCATCATTAGTCGTTTTTATCATTTTTCCCCTTCTTATTTTTCTCGTATTTCTTTTTTCCATTTTATTCATTTTTCCTGTTTTTTCCCATTCTTGTTTTTCTTGTTTTTCTTTTTTCTCCTTTTTTCTTTTCCCCCTTTTTCGTCATTTTTCTCATTTTTCTCATTTTTTTCATTTTTACTTCTCATTTTTCTTTTTTTCTGTTTTATTTGGTTTTCCCGTTGTTTTCCATTCTTCTTTCCCTTGTTTTTCTTTTTCCCCCCTTCTTTTTCTCTTTTGTTTTTTCCCTCTTTAGTCGTTCTTCTCATTTTTCTCATTTTTCTCTTTTTCCCATTTTTTCTTTTTTCATGTTATTTCCCATGTTTTTCCTTGTTTTTCTTTTTTCCCCTTTCTCTTTTTCTCTTTTTTCCCTTTTTAGTAGTTTTTCTCGTTTTTCTCATTTTCCCCCTTCTCCTTTTTCTCATTTTTCTTTTTTTCCCATTTTTTCCATGTTATTTCCCATTTTTCCCCTTTTTCTTTTTTCCCCTTTCTCTTTTTTATCTTTTTTCCCTTTTTAGTAGTTTTTCTCATTTTTTCTCATTTTTACTCATTTTTCCCCTTTTTTATTCGTTTTTCCCATTTTTTCCCATTCTTGTCTTCCATGTTTTTCTTTTTTTCCACTTTTTTTCCACTTTCTTTTTTCTTCTTTTGTTTTTCCCATCTTTAGTCGTTTTTATCATTGTTCCCCTTCTTATTTTTCTCGTATTTCTTTTTTTCCATTTTATTCGTTTTTCCTGTTTTTTCCCATTCTTGTTTTTCTTGTTTTTCTTTTTTCTCCTTTTTTCTTTCCCCCCTTTTTAGTCGTTTTTCTCGTTTTTTTCATTTTTACTTCTCATTTTTCTTTTTTTCTGTTTTATTTGGTTTTCCCGTTGTTTCCCATTCTTCTTTCTCTTGTTTTTCTTTTTTCCCCCTTCTCTTTCTCTTTTGTTTTTTCCCTCTTTAGTCGTTCTTCTCATTTTTCTCATTTTTCTCTTTTTCCCATTTTTTTCTTTTTTCATGTTATTTCCCATTTTTTTCCTTGTTTTTCTTTTTTCCCCTTTCTCTTTTTTCTCTTTTTTCCCTTTTTAGTAGTTTTTCTCGTTTTTCTCATTTTCCCCCTTCTCCTTTTTCTCCTTTTTCTCTTTTATTCCTTTTTCCCGTTTTTTCACATTCTTGTCTTCCTCGTTTTTCTTTTTTTCCACTTTCTCTTTTTCTTTTTCCCCCCTCTTTAGTCGTTTTTCTCATTTTTCTCATTTTTCTCATTTTTCTTTTTTTCGATTTTATTTGTTTTTACCGTTTTTTCCCATTCCTGTTTTCCTTGTTTTTTCCCCCCTTTTCTCTTTTTTCTGTTTTATTTTTTCCCATTCTTTTCTTCCTTGTTTTTCTTTTTTCCACTTTCTCTTTTCCTTCTTTTGTTTTTTCCCTCTTTAGTCGTTTTTCTCATTTTTCTCATTTTTCTTTTTTTTGATTTTATTTGTTTTTTCTGTTTTTTCCCATTCCTGTTTTCCTTGTTTTTCTTTTTTCCCCTTTCTCTTTTTTCTCTTTTTTCCCTTTTTAGTAGTTTTTCTCATTTTTTATTCATTTTTTCCATTTTATTCGTTTTTCCTGTTTTTTCCCATTCTTGTTTTTCATGTTTTTCTTTTTTCTCCTTCTTTATTTCCCCCCTTTTTAGTCGTTTTTCTTGTTTTTCCCGTTTTTCCCATTCTTCTTTCCCTTGTTTTTCTTTTTTCCCCCTTCTATTTTTTTTGTTTTTCCCTCTTTAGTCGTTCTTCCCATTTTTCTCATTTTTCTCTTTTTTCCATTTTTTTCTTTTTTCATGTTATTTCCCATTTTTTCCCCTTGTTTTTCTTTTTTCCCCTTTCTCTTTTTTCTCTTTTTTCCCCTTTTTAGTAGTTTTTCTCATTTTTCTAATTTTTCTAATTTTTCTCATTTTTCTTTTTTTCCATTTTATTCGTGTTGCCTGTTTTTTCCCCATTCTTGTTTTTCTTGTTTTTCTTGTTTTTGTCATTTTTCCCCTTCTCATTTTTCTCCTTTTCCTCTTTTTTCCATTTTATTCCTTTTACCCAGTTTTTCCCATTCTTGTCTTCCTTGTTTTTCTATTTTTCCACCTTCTCTTTTTCTTCTTCGTTTGTTTTCTCCCTTTTAAGTCGTTTTTCTCATTTTTCCTCTTTTTCATTTTTCTCGTTTTTCTTTTTATTCTATTTTATTCATTTTTCCAGTTTTTTCCCGTTCTTGTTTTTCTTCTTTCTTTTTTCCAGTTCAATTTTTCTCCCTTTTTTGTTTTTTCTCTTTTTAGTCCTATATCTCAAGATCTTGAAGATAGCTCTTCAAGAAACTTGGCTGACCAAAGAGGAAGAAAGGATCCACATTCCAGGATTTAATTCCTGGTCAGTCCCGGCAGTGAAACACAAGACTAAAGGAAGGGCATCGGGAGGATTGTCGATACTTGCCAAGGCTGAGTTGGGTTGGCAAGGCCAGGAACTGGTGTTTGGTTTTGATTCTCCTTTCTATTTGGTGGTTAAATTTTCGTATGAAGCAGTTGTAGTAGTACTAGTGAACATTTATCTGCCACCATATTCATCTCCATACTTTTCTCCCAACATTTGGGTAAATTTAGAAAATCTATTGTTGAAGATAAACCTTAATTAACCCAATGCTATTGTAATTTTAGCGGGAGATTTTAATGCCAGAGTGGGGGCTTCTTTATTTGATTTTGTACGACTGGGTGTTATTCCTGAGGACTACCTTATTAACAACCCACCCTGGCGTTCTAGAGATTCCAAAAGGAACATGGCGGGTTCTCAGTTGGTCTCACTAATTTATAAATGTAACCTTCATATTTTAGGAGGCAAAGAATCTGATTTTATATATCCGTTTACATTTCATACAGGAAACTCTAGTAGTGTCTTAGATTATATTTGTGTTTCTCGAAATAAGTCTGGGTTATTTTCAGATATTCAAGCCCATGTGAGAGAAGACAGCGATCATCAGCCGATTACAGTTTATTTTGCAGCCAGATCAGATATTAGATCATTTATGACATATGATAAGAGGTTACTAGCCAATATTGAAATTAGGCAAAACAGAAGACTTAGGTGGCACAAGGTAGATACAAAGGCATTAACCACCTATCTAAACTCAGAGCAGGTTCAGTCTTGGAGAAATTCTATTTCAACTCCTTTTCAATGCCCAGACAAGATCTTGACACAATATGCTCTTTTGTCTAGCTCGTTGAGGAAATTTTTGATAGATAAAGTTCCTGCTAGAAATCATTTTCAAAACAGTATGAACTGGTTTGATTCTGATTGTCTACATACTAGGAAACATTTAAGGGCAGCAATGCGTATGGCCCAGAGTTATCCTAACATAAAAAATCAATCCAAAATGCTACAAATCAGGCGGGAATATAAGAAACTTATTGTGTCCAAAAAAAGCTCTTTATACAGCTAAAATATGGGCAGACTTGGAATTATCAGCAAAAGGAACTAATTCAATATTTTTTTGGAATTCCGTCTCGGGTTTATTGAAGGAACGCAATTTTCAACTTGACATTCCTATACCTGCCTCAGTCTGGGAGGATTTCTATACAAGTTTATTTACTGAGTCAAACCAAAGACCCTTGCAGGAAAGTATAATTGATCCTACTTATTTTGAAAACCTCCCTCTTTGGCCCTCAGTGTCAGTGGCAGAAGTCAAATCTATCATCCATTCCTTGAAACCCAACAAGGCTCCAGGAGAGGACTTTTTACCACCAGAACTCTTTAAAACTCATACTGACTGGTGGGCCCCATTACTTGCAGGTTTGTTTTCTTATATAAACAACACAGGATTCATTCCAGTAGGATGGGAAGTAGCAATTGTTGTCCCTATATTTAAAAAAGGAAATAGGACTGAGCCACAAAATTATAGACCAATCAGTCTTATAGGAATTGCTGCAAAAATGTATGCCAAACACCTCTTGGGCAAAATAGAGGACTGGGTAATTAGGACAAACCTCCTTGTAGAGGAACAAACTGGTTTTAGACCAGATCGCTCCACAATAGATAATTGTTTTACATTACATCATCTTATTTCAAAACAATTGGCAAATGGTAAAAAAGTGTTCGCTGCTTTTATAGATTTTACCGCAGCTTTTGATTCCATAGATAGAAATATTTTATGGAAGAAATTAATTAATTTAAATATGGAGCCCAGACTTTTATTCCTGGTAAAGGCCCTCTATTCAAATACTTATTTAAAAGTAAGAACTGGTGTAAATGGCTCTTTAACCAAAAGTATTCCTACTCATAGAGGTGTCAGGCAGGGTTGTATCTTAGCTCCAATGCTCTTCAATCTTTATATTAATGATATTCCAGGGTTTATGCGTACCGTAGATACTCACATTTTAAAAATTAATGGCATATTTGTGAATGTCCTATTATATGCAGATGATATGATTTTGATGGCACATTCACAAGTTGGCCTGAGAAGACTCCTGAAAAAGTTGAATGTCTATTGTGTTCATAACTCTTTAACTATAAATAAGTCTAAATCTAAAGTGATGGTTTTTGGTAAAAGAAAAAGGATGAAATATAAATGGCAAATAAATGGGGAGCCTATAGAACAAGTGAATTCTTTCACTTACCTAGGAGTGGTTTTTACTGATACTGGAGCCTGGGACAATCATTTCAGAAGGACCGCAGGGAGGGCTGAGGTCTGTGCCAAAAGGCTATCTAAACTGTATAATTATAAATATCCCGGCACTTTGACCCCTATTCTGAAAGTATTTAGAGCAAAAATTGTCCCAATGTTGACTTATGGTGCGGAAGTGTGGGGTCTTACAAATTCTGCTGCACTTGAATATGTTCAAACCCGCTTTTTAAGAAGTATACTGGGAGTTGATAAAAATACGTCAGCACCCGCAATTAGAGCAGAAACAGGTATCCACTCTATACATAGCCAGACAGTATCAAAGGTCTTTTCTTACTGGCAGAAGGTCCATTCAATGGACCATGATAGGCTTCCCAAATTATGCCTACTTGAACAAATAAGTATGGATTTTACCACATCCTGGTTAAAACATCTCACTAAAGTTATTACACAATATGGACTTTCCATTCAACAGGTACTCATAACTGCACCGCAGGCAAAGGATATTTTTAAACAGCGAGCCCTGGATATCAGTGCCCAATTGGACATGGAGACATTGGCAAAAAATGGTTCATTAAAATGGTTAGCTAAGAATAAAACTATTTTTAAATTTGAAAAATACCTGTCGATGAGTCTAACACAAAATCTGAGAAGGGCCTATTCCAGGGCTAGGTTTGAATTGTTGGACTCTATGGTTAAATATGGACGTTTCCATCGTTTGCCATATGATGAGAGGACTTGTGTATGTGGGGACCCAGCCATAGAAGATATTGCCCATGTTTTGTTCGACTGCAAATTATATGATTCACTTAGGATTAAATTCCTGTCTCCTTTGTTGGAAAGAACAGCACACTGGGATTCTAATCACAGATTATCTTATTTTCTTTCGGGCTCAAATACTTTTATTGTGAATAGGACTGCCAAGTTTGTAGAAAAGGCAGTTCACCAGAGAGCCCATTATATGGAAAAGATTGGAGTGCCATGTAGGGGTGATGAACTCATTTGAATTCTGATTAGATATACATGTATTGTATTTATTATTATTTCAGGTTATTCAATTATCTTATTTCCTATTTTGGTGTATTTTTTTTTCATGTTATTTCCCATTTTTTTCCTTGTTTTTCTTTTTCCCCCTTTCTCTTTTTTCTCTTTTTTCCCCTTTTTAGTAGTTTTTCTCATTTTTCTCATTTCTCTTTTTTCCCTTTTTAGTAGTTTTTCTCATTTTTCTAATTTTTCCATTTTATTCGTTTTTCCTGTTTTTTCCCATACTTCTTTTTCTTGTTTTCCTTTTTTCCTTTTTATTCGTTTTTCCTGTTTATTTCCCATTCTTGTTTTTCTTGTTTTTCTTTGTTCCACTTTCTCTTTTTCTTCTTCTTTTGTTTTTTCCCCCTTTAGTCGTTTTTATCATTTTCCCCCTTCTTATTTTTCTCGTATTTCTTTTTTTCCATTTTATTCGTTTTTCCTGTTTTTTCCCATTCTTGTTTTTCTTGTTTTTTTTTTCTCCTTTTTTATTTCCCCTTTTTAGTCGTTTTTCCTGTTTTTTCCCATTCTTGTTTTTCTTGTTTTCTTTTTTCTCCTTTTTTATTTCCCCTTTTTAGTCGTTTTTCTCGTTTTTCTCGTTTTTTCATTTTTACTTCTCATTTTTCTTTTTTTCTGTTATTTGTTTTTCCCGTTTTTCCCATTCTTCTTTCCCTTGTTTTTCTTTTTTCCCCCTTCTATTTCTTTTTTGTTTTTCCCTCTTTAGTCGTTCTTCCCATTTTTCTCATTTTTCTCTTTTTTCCATTTTTTTTCTTTTTTCATGTTATTTCCCATTTTTTTCCTTGTTTTTCTTTTTTCCCCTTTCTGTTTTTTCTCTTTTTTCCCCTTTTTAGTAGTTTTTCTCATTTTTCTCATATTTCTCATTTTTCTTTTTTTCCATTTTATTAGTTTTGCCAATTTTTCTGGTACTTGTCTTCCTTATTTTTCTTTTTTCCACTTTCTCTTTTTCTTTTATTTTTTCCCTCTTTAGTCGTTTTTTCATTTTTCTCATTTTTCTTTTTTCCAGTTTATTCATTTTTCCTGTTTTTTCCCATTCTTGTTTTTCTTTTCCCTCCTTTTCCCTTTTTTCCCTATTTTTCCCATTCTTGTTTTCTCCCTCTTTAGTCGTTTTTCTCATTTTTCTCATTTTTCCCATTCTCATTTTTCTCATTTTTCTTTTTTTCCCATTTTTTTCTTTTTTCATGTTATTTCCCATTTTTTCCCTTATTTTTCTTTTTTCCCCTTTCTCTTTTTTCTCTTTTTTCCCCTTCTTAGTAGTTTTTCTCATTTTTCTCATTTTTCCATTTTATTCGTTTTTCCTGTTTTTTCCCATGCTTCTTTTTCTTCTTTTTCTTTTTTCCTTTTTATTCGTTTTTCCTGTTTATTTCCCATTCTTGTTTTTCTTGTTTTTTTTTGTTCCACTTTCTCTTTTTCTTCTTCTTTTGTTTTTTCCCCCTTTAGTCGTTTTTATCATTTTTTCCTTCTTATTTTTCTCATATTTCTTTTTTTCCATTTTATTCGTTTTTCCTGTTTTTTCCCATTCTTGTTTTTCTTGTTTTCTTTTTTCTCCTTTTTTATTTCCCCTTTTTAGTCGTTTTTCTCGTTTTTCTCATTTTTTTCATTTTTACTTCTCATTTTTCTTTTTTTCTGTTATTTGTTTTTCCCGTTTTTCCCATTCTTCTTTCCCTTGTTTTTCTTTTTTCCCCCTTCTATTTCTTTTTTGTTTTTCCCTCTTTAGTCGTTCTTCCCATTTTTCTCATTTTTCTCTTTTTTCCATTTTTTTTCTTTTTTCATGTTATTTCCCATTTTTTTCCTTGTTTTTCTTTTTTCCCCTTTCTGTTTTTTCTCTTTTTTCCCCTTTTTAGTAGTTTTTCTCATTTTTCTCATTTTTCTCATTTTTCTTTTTTTCCATTTTATTCGTTTTTCCCATTTTTTCTGGTTCTTGTCTTCCTTATTTTTCTTTGTTCCACTTTCTCTTTTTCTTCTTTTATTTTTTCCCTCTTTAGTCGTTTTTTCATTTTTCTCATTTTTTTTCCATTTTATTCATTTTTCCTGTTTTTTCCCATTCTTGTTTTTCTTTTCCCCTTTTCTGTTTTTTCCCTATTTTTCCCATTCTTGTTTTCTCCCTCTTTAGTCGTTTTTCTCATTTTTCTCATTTTTCCCATTCTCATTTTTCCCATTTTTCTTTTTTTCCCATTTTTTTCTTTTTTCATTTTATTTCCAATTTTTTCCCTTTTTTTCTTTTTCCCCCTTTCTCTTTTTTATCTTTTTTCCCCTTTTTAGTAGTTTTTCTCATTTTTCTCATTTTTCCATTTTATTTGTCTTTCCTGTTTTTTCCCATACTTCTTTTTCTTGTTTTTCTTTTAATAAGAAAATAATAAGAAAAATGAAATAAGAAATATGTATGCCAAACACCTCTTGGGCAAAATAGAGAACTGGGTAATTAGGACAAACCTCCTTGTAGAGGAAAAAACTGGTTTTAGACCAGATCGCTCCACAATAGATAATTGTTTTACATTACATCATCTTATTTCAAAACAATTGGCAAATGGTAAAAAAGTGTTTGCTGCTTTTATAGATTTTACCGCAGCTTTTGATTCCATAGATAGAAATATTTTATGGAAGAAATTAATTAATTTAAATATGGAGCCCAGACTTTTATTCCTGGTAAAGGCCCTCTATTCAAATACCTATTTAAAAGTAAGAACTGGTGTAAATGGCTCTTTAACCAAAAGTATTCCTACTTATAGAGGTGTCAGGCAGGGTTGTATATTAGCTCCAATGCTCTTCAATCTTTATATTAATGATATTCCAGGGTTTATGCGTACCGTAGATACTCACATGTTAAAAATTCATGGCATATTTGTGAATGTCCTATTATATGCAGATGACATGATTTTGATGGCACATTCACAAGTTGGCCTGAGAAGACTCCTGAAAAAGTTGAATGTCTATTGTGTTCATAACTCTTTAACTATAAATAAGTCTAAATCTAAAGTGATGGTTTTTGGTAAAAGAAAAAGGATGAAATATAAATGGCAAATAAATGGGGAGCCTATAGAACAAGTGAATTCTTTCACTTACCTAGGAGTGGTTTTTACTGATACTGGAGCCTGGGACAATCATTTCAGAAGGACCGCAGGGAGGGCTGAGGTCTGTGCCAAAAGGCTATCTAAACTGTATAATTATAAATATCCCGGCACTTTGACCCCTATTCTGAAAGTATTTAGAGCAAAAATTGTCCCAATGTTGACTTATGGTGCAGAAGTGTGGGGTCTTACAAATTCTGCTGCACTTGAATATGTTCAAACCCGCTTTTTAAGAAGTATACTGGGAGTTGATAAAAATACGTCAGCACCCGCAATTAGAGCAGAAACAGGTATCCACTCTATACATAGCCAGACAGTATCAAAGGTCTTTTCTTACTGGCAGAAGGTCCATTCAATGGACCATGATAGGCTTCCCAAATTATGCCTACTTGAACAAGTAAGTATGGATTTTACCACATCCTGGTTAAAACATCTCACTAAAGTTATTACACAATATGGACTTTCCATTCAACAGGTACTCATAACTGCACCGCAGGCAAAGGATATTTTTAAACAGCGAGCCCTGGATATCAGTGCCCAATTGGACATGGAGACATTGGCAAAAAATGGTTCATTAAAATGGTTAGCTAAGAATAAAACTATTTTTAAATTTGAAAAATACCTGTCGATGAGTCTAACACAAAATCTGAGAAGGGCCTATTCCAGGGCTAGGTTTGAATTGTTGGACTCTATGGTTAAATATGGACGTTTCCATCGTTTGCCATATGATGAGAGGACTTGTGTATGTGGGGACCCAGCCATAGAAGATATTGCCCATGTTTTGTTCGACTGCAAATTATATGATTCACTTAGGATTAAATTCCTGTCTCCTTTGTTGGAAAGAACAGCACACTGGGATTCTAATCACAGATTATCTTATTCTCTTTCGGGCTCAAATACTTTTATTGTGAATAGGACTGCCAAGTTTGTAGACAAGGCAGTTCACCAGAGAGCCCATTATATGGAAAAGATTGGAGTGCCATGTAGGGGTGATGAACTCATTTGAATTCTGATTAGATATACATGTATTGTATTTATTATTATTTCAGGTTATTCAATTATCTTATTTCCTATTTTGGTGTATTTTTTTTTTCATGTTATTTCCCATTTTTTTCCTTGTTTTTCTTTTTTCCCCTTTCTCTTTTTTCTCTTTTTTCCCCTTTTTAGTAGTTTTTCTCATTTTTCTCATTTCTCTTTTTTCACATTTTAGTAGTTTTTCTCATTTTTCTAATTTTCCCATTCTAATTTTTTGAATTTTTCTAATTATTTCCATTTAATTCGTTTAATTTTTTATTTTCCCCCCTTTTTAGTCGTTTTTCTCGTTTTTCTCGTTTTTTTCATATTTACTTCTCATTTTTCTTTTTTTCTGTTTTATTTGTTTTTCCCGTTTTTTCCAATTCTTCTTTCCCTTGTTTTTCTTTTTTCCCTCTTCTATTTCTTTTTTGTTTTCTCCCTCTTTAGTCGTTTTTCTCGTTTTTCTCATTTTTCCCATTCTCATTTTTCTCATTTTTCTTTTTTCCCATTTTTTTCTTTTTTCATGTTATTTCCCATTTTTTCCTTGTTTTTCTTTTTTTCCCTTTCTCTTTTTTCTTTTTTCCCCTTTTTAGTAGTTTTTCTCATTTTTCTCATTTCTCTTTTTTCCCTTTTTAGTAGTTTTTCTCGTTTTTCTCATTTTCCCCCTTCTCCTTTTTCTCCTTTTTCTCTTTTATTCCTTTTTCCAGTTTTTTCCCGTTCTTGTTTTTCTTCTTTCTTTTTTCCAGTTCAATTTTTCTCCCTTTTTTGTTTTTTCCCTTTTTAGTCCTATTTCTCATTTTTCTCATTTTTCTCTTTTTTCCCTATTTTTCCCATTCTTGTTTTCTCCCTTTTTAGTCATTTTTCTCATTTTTCTCATTTTTCCCATTCTTTCTCATTTTTCTTTTTTCCCCATTTTTTTCTTTTTTCATTTTATTTCCCATTTTTTTCCTTGTTTTTCTTTTTTCCCTTTTCTCTTTTTTCTCCTTATTCCCCTTTTTAGTTGTTTTTCTCTTTTCTCATTTTTCCCCTTTTTTATTCGTTTTTCCCATTTTTTCCCATTCTTGTCTTCCTTGTTTTTCTTTTTTTCCACTTTTTTTCCACTTTCATTTTTCTTCTTTTGTTTTTCCCCTCTTTATTCGTTTTTCTCATTTTTCTCATTTTTCCCATTCTCATTTTTCTCATTTTTCTTTTTTTCCATTTCATTCATGTTTCCTGTTTTTTCCCATTCTTGTTTTTCTTGTTTTTCTTTTATCTCCCTTTTTCTTTCCCCCCTTTTTAGTCGTTTTTCTCGTTTTTTTCATTTTTACTTCTCATTTTTCTTTTTTCTGTTTTATTTGTTTTTCCCGTTGTTTCCCATTCTTCTTCCCCTTGTTTTTCTTTTTTCCCCCTTCTCTTTCTCTTTTGTTTTTTCCCTCTTTAGTCGTTTTTCTCGTTTTTCTCATTTTTCTTTTTTTCGATTTTATTTGTTTTTACCGTTTTTCCCCATTCCTGTTTTCCTTGTTTTTCTTTTTTCCCCTTTTCCCCTTTTCTCTTTTTTCTCTTTTATTTTTTCCCATTCTCTTCTTCCTTGTTTTTCTTTTTTCCACTTTCTCTTTTCCTTCTTTTGTTTTTTCCTTCTTTAGTCGCTTTTCTCGTTTTTCTCATTTTTCTCTTTTTTTTCATATTTACTTCTCATTTTTCTTTTTTTCCATTTTATTCGTTTTTCCTGTTTTTTCCCATTCTCGTTTTTCTTGTTTCTTTTTTCTCCTTTTTTATTTCCCCCCTTTTTAGTCGTTTTTCTCATTTTTCTCGTTTTTTTCATTTTTACTTCTCATTTTTCTTTTTTTCTGTTATTTGTTTTTCCCGTTTTTCCCATTCTTCTTTCCCTTGTTTTTCTTTTTTCCCCCTTCTATTTCTTTTTTGTTTTTTCCCTCTTTAGTCGCTCTTCCCACTCTTCTCATTTTTCTCTTTTTCCCATTTTTTTCTTTTTTCATGTTATTTCCCATTTTTTTCCTTGTTTTTCTTTTTTCCCCTTTCTTTTTTCTCTTTTTTCCCCTTTTTAGTAGTTTTTCTCATTTTTCTCATTTTTCTTTTTTTCCATTTTATTCGTTTTTCCCATTTTTTCTGGTTCTTGTCTTCCTTATTTTTCTTTTTTCCACTTTCTCTATTTCTTTTTTTTTTTTCCCTCTTTAGTCGTTTTTTCATTTTTCTCATTTTTTTTCCATTTTATTCATTTTTCCTGTTTTTTCCCATTCTTGTTTTTCTTTTCCCCCTTTCATTCCCCTTCTCCTTTTTCTCCTTTTTCTCTTTTATTCCTTTTTCCCATTTTTTCCCATTCTTGTCTTCCTTGTTTTTATTTTTTTCCACTTTCTCTTTTTCTTCTTTTTCCCCCTCTTTAGTCGTTTTTCTCATTTTTCTCATTTTTCTTTTTTTCGATTTCATTTGTTTTTACCGTTTTTTCCCATTCCTGTTTTCCTTGTTTTTTTCCCCTATTCTCTTTTTTCTGTTTTATTTTTCCCCATTCTTTTCTTCCTTGTTTTTCTTTTTTCCACTTTCTCTTTTCCTTCTTTTGCTTTTTCCCTCTTTAGTCGTTTTTCTCATTTTTCTCATTTTTTCTTTTTTCCATTTTATTCGTGTTTCCTGCTTTTTCCCCATTCTTGTTTTTCTTGTTTTTCTCATTTTTCCCCTTCTCATTTTTCTCCTTTTCCTCTTTTTTCCATTTTATTCCTTTTATCCGGTTTTTCCCATTCTTGTCTTCCTTGTTTTTCTATTTTTCCACCTTCTCTTTTTCTTCTTTCTTTCCCCCCCTTTTTAGTCATTTTTCTCTTTTTTTTCATTTTTACTTCTCATTTTTCTTTTTTTCTGTTTTATTTGGTTTTCCCGTTGTTTCCCATTCTTCTTTCCCTTGTTTTTCTTTTTTCCCCCTTCTCTTTCTCTTTTGTTTTTTCCCTCTTTAGTCGTTCTTCTCATTTTTCTCATTTTTCTCTTTTTCCCATTTTTTTCTTTTTTCATGTTATTTCCCATTTTTTTCCTTGTTCTTCTTTTTCCCCCTTTCTCTTTTTTCTCTTTTTTCCCCTTTTTAGTAGTTTTTCTCATTTTTCTCATTTCTCTTTTTTCCCTTTTTAGTAGTTTTTCTCGTTTTTCTCATTTTCCCCCTTCTCCTTTTTCTCCTTTTTATCTTTTATTCCTTTTTCCCGTTTTTTCCCGTTCTTGTCTTCCTTCTTTTTCTTTTTTTCCCCTTTCTCTTTTTATTCTTTTTTTCCCCTCTTTAGTTGTTTTTCTCATTTTTCTCATTTTTCTCATTTTTCTTTTTTTCGATTTTATTTGTTTTTACCGTTTTTTCCCATTCCTGCTTTCCTTGTTTTTCTTTTTTCCCCTTTTCTCTTTTTTCTCTGTTTTATTTTTTCCCATTCTTTTCTTCCTTGTTTTTCTTTTTTCCACTTTCTCTTTTTCTTCTTCTTTTGTTTTTCCCCCCTTTAGTCGTTTTTATCATTTTTTCCCTTCTTATTTTTCTCATATTTCTTTTTTCCATTTTATTCATTTTTCCTGTTTTTTCCCATTCTTGTTTTTCTTGTTTTTCTTTTTTCTCCTTTTTTCTTTTCCCCCTTTTTCGTCATTTTTCTCATTTTTCTCATTTTTTTCATTTTTACTTCTCATTTTTCTTTTTTTCTGTTTTATTTGGTTTTCCCGTTGTTTTCCATTCTTCTTTCCCTTGTTTTTCTTTTTCCCCCCTTCTCTTTCTCTTTTGTTTTTTCCCTCTTTAGTCGTTCTTCTCATTTTTCTCATTTTTCTCTTTTTCCCATTTTTTCTTTTTTCATGTTATTTCCCATGTTTTTCCTTGTTTTTCTTTTTTCCGCTTTCTCTTTTTCTCTTTTTTCCCTTTTTAGTAGTTTTTCTCGTTTTTCTTATTTTCCCCCTTCTCCTTTTTCTCATTTTTCTTTTTTTCCCATTTTTTCCATGTTATTTCCCATTTTTCCCCTTGTTTTTCTTTTTTCCCCTTTCTCTTTTTTATCTTTTTTCCCTTTTTAGTAGTTTTTCTCATTTTTACTCATTTTTCCCCTTTTTTATTCGTTTTTCCCATTTTTTCCCATTCTTGTCTTCCATGTTTTTCTTTTTTTCCACTTTTTTTCCACTTTCTTTTTTCTTCTTTTGTTTTTCCCCCCTTTAGTCGTTTTTATCATTTTTTCCTTCTTATTTTTCTCGTATTTCTTTTTTTCCATTTTATTCGTTTTTCCTGTTTTTTCCCATTCTTGTTTTTCTTGTTTTCTTTTTTCTCCTTTTTTATTTCCCCTTTTTAGTCGTTTTTCTCGTTTTTCTCATTTTTTTCATTTTTACTTCTCATTTTTCTTTTTTTCTGTTATTTGTTTTTCCCGTTTTTCCCATTCTTCTTTCCCTTGTTTTTCTTTTTTCCCCCTTCTATTTCTTTTTTGTTTTTCCCTCTTTAGTCGTTCTTCCCATTTTTCTCATTTTTCTCTTTTTTCCATTTTTTTTCTTTTTTCATGTTATTTCCCATTTTTTTCCTTGTTTTTCTTTTTTCCCCTTTCTCTTTTTTCTCTTTTTTCCCTTTTTAGTAGTTTTTCTCGTTTTTCTCATTTCCCCCCTTCTCCTTTTTCTCCTTTTTCTCTTTTATTCCTTTTTCCCGTTTTTTCCCATTCTTGTCTTCCTTGCTTTTCTTTTTTTCCACTTTCTCTTTTTCTTCTTTTTCCCCCTCTTTAGTCGTTTTTCTCATTTTTCTCATTTTTCTTTTTTTCGATTTTAGTAGTTTTTACCGTTTTTTCCCATTCCTGTTTTCCTTGTTTTTTTTCCCCTTTTCTTGTTTTTCTGTTTTATTTTTTCCCATTCTTTTCTTCCTTGTTTTTCTTTTTTCCACTTTCTCTTTTCATTCTTTTGTTTTTTCCCTCTTTAGTCGTTTTTCTCATTTTTCTCATTTTTCTTTTTTTCGATTTTATTTGTTTTTTCCGTTTTTTCCGTTTTTTCCCATTCCTGTTTTCCTTGTTTTTCTTTTTTCCCCTTTTCTCTTTTTTCTCTGTTTTATTTTTCCCCATTCTTTTCTTCCTTGTTTTTCTTTTTTCCACTTTCTCTTTTCCTTCTTTTGTTTTTTCCCTCTTTAGTCGTTTTTCTCATTTTTCTCATTTTCTCTTTTTTCCATTTTATTCGTGTTTCCTGTTTTTTCCCCATTCTTGTTTTTCTTGTTTTTCTCATTTTTCCCCTTCTCATTTTTCTCCTTTTCCTCTTTTTTCCATTTTATTCCTTTTATCCGGTTTTTCCCATTCTTGTCTTCCTTGTTTTTCTATTTTTCCACCTTCTCTTTTTCTTCTTTCTTTCCCCCCCTTTTTAGTCGTTTTTCTCTTTTTTTTCATTTTTACTTCTCATTTTTCTTTTTTTCTGTTTTATTTGTTTTTCCCGTTGTTTCCCATTCTTCTTTCCCTTGTTTTTCTTTTTTCCCCCTTCTCTTTCTCTTTTGTTTTTTCCCTCTTTAGTCGTTCTTCTCCTTTTTCTCCTTTTTCTTTTTTTCCCATTTTTTCCATGTTATTTCCCATTTTTTACCTTGTTTTTCTTTTTCCCCTTTCTCTTTTTTATCTTTTTTCCCTTTTTAGTAGTTTTTCTCATTTTTCTAATTTTCCCATTCTAAATTTTCTAATTTTTCTAATTTTTTTCCACTTTCTTTTTTCTTCTTTTGTTTTTCCCATCTTTAGTCGTTTTTATCATTGTTCCCCTTCTTATTTTTTCTCGTATTTCTTTTTTTCCATTTTATTCATTTTTCCTGTTTTTTCCCATTCTTGTTTTTCTTGTTTTTCTTTTTTCATTTTTCCCATTTTTCTCTTTTTTCCCTATTTTTCCCATTCTTGTTTTCTCCCTTTTTAGTCATTTTTCTCATTTTTCTAATTTTCCCATTCTAATTTTTCTAATTTTTCCCATTTTTTTCTTTTTTCATGTTATTTCCCATTTTTTTCCTTGTTTTTGTTTTTTTCCACTTTCTCTTTTTCTTCTTTTTTCCCCTTTTTAGTAGTTTTTCCCATTCATGTCTTCCTTGTTTTACTATTTTTCCACCTTCTCTTTTTCTTCTTCTTTTGTTTTCTCCCTTTTAAGTCTTTTTTTCCCCTGTCTCTTTTTTCTCCTTTTTCCCCTTTTTAGTTGTTTTTCTCTTTTCTCATTTTCCCCTTTTTTATTCGTTTTTCCCATTTTTTCCCATTCTTGTCTTCCTTGTTTTTCTTTTTTTCCACTTTTTTTCCACTTTCTTTTTTCTTCTTTTGTTTTTCCCCTCTTTAGTCGTTTTTCTCGTTTTTCTCATTTTTCCTATTCTCATTTTTCTCATTTTTCTTTTTTCCCATTTTTTTCTTTTTTCATTTTATTTCCCATTTTTTCCTTGTTTTTCTTTTTTCCCCTTTTCTCTTTTTTCTGTTTTATTTTTTCCCATTCTTTTCTTCCTTGTTTTTCTTTTTTCCACTTTCTCTTTTCCTTCTTTTGTTTTTCCCCCCTTTAGTCGTTTTTCTCATTTTTCTCATTTTTCTCATTTTTTTTCCCATTTTATTCGTGTTTCCTGTTTTTTCCCAATTCTTGTTTTTCTTGTTTTTCTCATTTTTCCCCTTCTCATTTGTCTCCTTTTCCTCTTTTTTCCATTTTATTCCTTTTACCCGGTTTTTCACATTCTTGTCTTCCTTGTTTTTCTTTTTTTCCACTTTTTTTCCACTTTCTTTTTTCTTCTTTTGTTTCTCCCCTCTTTAGTCGTTTTTCTCGTTTTTCTCATTTTTCCCATTCTCATTTTTCTCATTTTTCTTTTTTCCCATTTTTTTCTTTTTTCATGTTATTTCCCATTTTTTCCTTGTTTTTCTTTTTTCCCCTTTTCTCTTTTTTCCCTAATTTTCCCATTCTTGTTTTCTCCCTCTTTAGTCGTTTTTCTCATTTTTCCCATTCTCATTTTTCTCATTTTTCTTTTTCCCATTTTTTTCTTTTTTCATGTTATTTCCCATTTTTTTCCTTGTTTTTCTTTTTTCCCCTTTCTCTTTTTTCTCTTTTTTCCCTTTTTAGTAGTTTTTCTCTTTTTTCTCATTTTCCCCCTTCTCCTTTTTCTCCTTTTTCTCTTTTATTCCTTTTTCCCGTTTCTTCACATTCTTGTCTTCCTTGTTTTTCTTTTTTTCCACTTTCTCTTTTTTCTCTTTTTTCCCCTTTTTAGTAGTTTTTCTCATTTTTCTCATTTCTCTTTTTTCCCTTTTTAGTAGTTTTTCTCATTTTTCTAATTTTCCCATTCTAGTTTTTCTAATTTTTCTAATTTTCTCTTTTCCACCCCTCTTTAGTCGTTTTTCTCATTTTTCTCATTTTTCTTTTTTTCGATTTTATTTGTTTTTACCGTTTTTTCCCATTCCTGTTTTCCTTGTTTTTTTCCCCCTTTTCTCTTTTTTCTCTGTTTTATTTTTTCCTATTCTTTTCTTCCTTGTTTTTCTTTTTTCCACTTTCTCTTTTCCTTCTTTTGTTTTTTCCCTCTTTAGTCGTTTTTCTCATTTTTCTCATTTTTTTTTTGATTTTATTTGTTTTTTCTGTTTTTTCCCATTCCTGTTTTCCTTGTTTTTCTTTTTTCCCCTTTTCTCTTTTTTCTCTGTTTTATTTTTCCCCATTCTTTTCTTCCTTGTTTTTCTTTTTTCCACTTTCTCTTTTCCTTCTTTTGTTTTTTCCCTCTTTAGTCGTTTCTCTCATTTTTCTCATTTTTCTCTTTTTTCCATTTTATTCGTGGTTCCTGTTTTTTCCCCATTCTTGTTTTTCTTGTTTTTCTCATTTTTCCCCTTCTCATTTTTCTCCTTTTCCTCTTTTTTCCATTTTATTCCTTTTATCTGGTTTTTCCCATTCTTGTCTTCCTTGTTTTTCTATTTTTCCACCTTCTCTTTTTCTTCTTTTTTGTTTTCTCCCTTTTAAGTCGTTTTTCTCATTTTTCCTCTTTTTCGTTTTTCTCGTTTTTCTTTTTATTCCATTTTATTCGTTTTTCCAGTTTTTTCCTGTTCTTGTTTTTCTTCTTTCTTTTTTCCAGTTCAATTTTTCTTCCTTTTTTGTTTTTTCTCTTTTTAATCCTATATCTCATTTTTCCCATTTTTCTCTTTTTTCCCTATTTTTCCCATTCTTGTTTTCTCCCTTTTTAGTTGTTTTTCTCATATTTCTCATTTTTCCCATTCTCATTTTTCTCATTTTTCTTTTTTTCCATTTTATTCATGTTTCCTGTTTTTTCCCATTCTTGTTTTTCTTGTTTTTCTTTTATCTCCTTTTTTCTTTCCCCCCCTTTTTAGTCGTTTTTTTCGTTTTTTTCATTTTTACTTCTCATTTTTCTTTTTTTCTGTTATTTGTTTTCCCCGTTTTTCCCATTCTTCTTTCCCTTGTTTTTCTTTTTTCCACTTCTATTTCTTTTTTGTTTTTTCCCTCTTTAGTCGTTCTTCCCATTTTTCTCATTTTCTCTTTTTTCCAATTTATTCGTTTTTCCTGTTTTTCCCCATTCTCGTTTTTCTTGTTTTTCTTGTTTTTCTTTTTCTCCTTTTTTCTTTCCCCCCCTTTTTAGTCGTTTTTCTCGTTTTTTTTCATTTTTACTTCTCATTTTTCTTTTTTCTGTTTTATTTGTTTTTCCCGTTTTTTCCCATTCTTCTTTCCCTTGTTTTTCTTTTTTCCCTATTCTATTTCTTTTTTGTTTTCTCCCTCTTTAGTCGTTTTTCTCATTTTTCTCATTTTTCCCATTCTCATTTTTCTCATTTTTCTTTTTTCCCATTTTTTTCTTTTTTCATGTTATTTCCCATTTTTTTCCTTGTTTTTCTTTTTTCCCCTTTCTCTTTTTTCTCTTTTTTCCCTTTTTAGTAGTTTTTCTCATTTTTTTTCATTTTTCCCCTTTTTTATTCATTTTTCCCATTTTTTCCCACTCTTGTCTTCCTTGTTTTTCTTTTTTTCCACTTTTTTTCCACTTTCTTTTTTCTTCTTTGGTTTTCCCATCATTAGTCGTTTTTATCATTTTTCCCCTTCTTATTTTTCTCGTATTTCTTTTTTCCATTTTATTCATTTTTCCTGTTTTTTCCCATTCTTGTTTTTCTTGTTTTTCTTTTTTCTCCTTTTTTCTTTTCCCCCTTTTTCGTCATTTTTCTCATTTTTCTCATTTTTTTCATTTTTACTTCTCATTTTTCTTTTTTTCTGTTTTATTTGGTTTTCCCGTTGTTTTCCATTCTTCTTTCCCTTGTTTTTCTTTTTCCCCCCTTCTTTTTCTCTTTTGTTTTTTCCCTCTTTAGTCGTTCTTCTCATTTTTCTCATTTTTCTCTTTTTCCCATTTTTTCTTTTTTCATGTTATTTCCCATGTTTTTCCTTGTTTTTCTTTTTTCCCCTTTCTCTTTTTCTCTTTTTTCCCTTTTTAGTAGTTTTTCTCGTTTTTCTCATTTTCCCCCTTCTCCTTTTTCTCATTTTTCTTTTTTTCCCATTTTTTCCATGTTATTTCCCATTTTTCCCCTTTTTCTTTTTTCCCCTTTCTCTTTTTTATCTTTTTTCCCTTTTTAGTAGTTTTTCTCATTTTTTCTCATTTTTACTCATTTTTCCCCTTTTTTATTCGTTTTTCCCATTTTTTCCCATTCTTGTCTTCCATGTTTTTCTTTTTTTCCACTTTTTTTCCACTTTCTTTTTTCTTCTTTTGTTTTTCCCATCTTTAGTCGTTTTTATCATTGTTCCCCTTCTTATTTTTCTCGTATTTCTTTTTTTCCATTTTATTCGTTTTTCCTGTTTTTTCCCATTCTTGTTTTTCTTGTTTTTCTTTTTTCTCCTTTTTTCTTTCCCCCCTTTTTAGTCGTTTTTCTCGTTTTTTTCATTTTTACTTCTCATTTTTCTTTTTTTCTGTTTTATTTGGTTTTCCCGTTGTTTCCCATTCTTCTTTCTCTTGTTTTTCTTTTTTCCCCCTTCTCTTTCTCTTTTGTTTTTTCCCTCTTTAGTCGTTCTTCTCATTTTTCTCATTTTTCTCTTTTTCCCATTTTTTTCTTTTTTCATGTTATTTCCCATTTTTTTCCTTGTTTTTCTTTTTTCCCCTTTCTCTTTTTTCTCTTTTTTCCCTTTTTAGTAGTTTTTCTCGTTTTTCTCATTTTCCCCCTTCTCCTTTTTCTCCTTTTTCTCTTTTATTCCTTTTTCCCGTTTTTTCACATTCTTGTCTTCCTCGTTTTTCTTTTTTTCCACTTTCTCTTTTTCTTTTTCCCCCCTCTTTAGTCGTTTTTCTCATTTTTCTCATTTTTCTTTTTTTCGATTTTATTTGTTTTTACCGTTTTTTCCCATTCCTGTTTTCCTTGTTTTTTCCCCCCTTTTCTCTTTTTTCTGTTTTATTTTTTCCCATTCTTTTCTTCCTTGTTTTTCTTTTTTCCACTTTCTCTTTTCCTTCTTTTGTTTTTTCCCTCTTTAGTCGTTTTTCTCATTTTTCTCATTTTTCTTTTTTTTGATTTTATTTGTTTTTTCTGTTTTTTCCCATTCCTGTTTTCCTTGTTTTTCTTTTTTCCCCTTTCTCTTTTTTCTCTTTTTTCCCTTTTTAGTAGTTTTTCTCATTTTTTATTCATTTTTTCCATTTTATTCGTTTTTCCTGTTTTTTCCCATTCTTGTTTTTCATGTTTTTCTTTTTTCTCCTTCTTTATTTCCCCCCTTTTTAGTCGTTTTTCTTGTTTTTCCCGTTTTTCCCATTCTTCTTTCCCTTGTTTTTCTTTTTTCCCCCTTCTATTTTTTTTGTTTTTCCCTCTTTAGTCGTTCTTCCCATTTTTCTCATTTTTCTCTTTTTTCCATTTTTTTCTTTTTTCATGTTATTTCCCATTTTTTCCCCTTGTTTTTCTTTTTTCCCCTTTCTCTTTTTTCTCTTTTTTCCCCTTTTTAGTAGTTTTTCTCATTTTTCTAATTTTTCTAATTTTTCTAATTTTTCTTTTTTTCCATTTTATTCGTGTTGCCTGTTTTTTCCCCATTCTTGTTTTTCTTGTTTTTCTTGTTTTTGTCATTTTTCCCCTTCTCATTTTTCTCCTTTTCCTCTTTTTTCCATTTTATTCCTTTTACCCAGTTTTTCCCATTCTTGTCTTCCTTGTTTTTCTATTTTTCCACCTTCTCTTTTTCTTCTTCGTTTGTTTTCTCCCTTTTAAGTCGTTTTTCTCATTTTTCCTCTTTTTCATTTTTCTCGTTTTTCTTTTTATTCTATTTTATTCATTTTTCCAGTTTTTTCCCGTTCTTGTTTTTCTTCTTTCTTTTTTCCAGTTCAATTTTTCTCCCTTTTTTGTTTTTTCTCTTTTTAGTCCTATATCTCATTTTTCCCATTTTTCTCTTTTTTCCCTATATTTCCCATTCTTGTTTTCTCCCTTTTTAGTCATTTTTCTCATTTTTCTCTTTATTCCCATTCTCATTTTTCTCATTTTTCTTTTTTCCCCATTTTTTTCTTTTTTCTTTATTTCCCATTTTTTTCCTTGTTTTTCTTTGTTCCCCTTTCTCTTTTTTCTCTTTTTCCCCCTTTTTAGTAGTTTTTCTCATTTTTCTCATTTTTCTTTTTTTCCATTTTATTCGTTTTTCCCATTTTTTCTGGTTCTTGTCTTCCTTATTTTTCTTTTTTCCACTTTCTCTTTTTCTTCTTTTATTTTTTCCCTCTTTAGTCGTTTTTTTATTTTTCTCATTTTTCTTTTTTCCATTTTATTCATTTTTCCTGTTTTTTCCCATTCTTGTTTTTCTTTTCCCCCTTTTCTCTATTTTCCATATTTTTCCCATTCTTCTTTTCTCCCTCTTTAGTCGTTTTTCTCATTTTTCCCATTCTCATTTTTCTTTTTTTCCCATTTTTTTTTCATGTTATTTCCCATTTTTTCCCTTGTTCTTCTTTTCCCCCCTTTCTCTTTTTTCTCTTTTTTCCCCTTTTTAGTAGTTTTTCTCATTTTTCTCATTTTTCCATTTTATTCATCTTTCCCGTTTTTCCCATTCTTCTTTCCCTTGTTTTTCTTTTTTCCCTCTTCTATTTCTTTTTTGTTTTTTCCCTCTTTAGTCGTTCTTCCCATTTTTCTCATTTTTCTCTTTTTTCCATTTTTTTTCTTTTTTCTTGTTATTTCCCATTTTTTCCCCTTGATTTTTCTTTTTTCCCCTTTCTCTTTTTTCTCTTTTTTCCCCTTTTTAGTAGTTTTTCTCATTTTTCTCATTTTTCTCATTTTTCTTTTTTTCCATTTTATTCGTTTTTCCCATTTTTTCTGGTACTTGTCTTCCTTATTTTTCTTTTTTCCACTTTCTCTTTTTCTTTTATTTTTTCCCTCTTTTGTTGTTTTTTCTTTTTTTTCAATTTTTCTTTTTTCCAGTTTATTCATTTTTCCTGTTTTTTCCCATTCTTGTTTCTCTTTTCCCCCCTTTTCTCTTTTTTCCCTATTTTTCCCATTCTTGTTTTCTCCCTCTTTAGTCGTTTTTTTCATTTTTCTCATTTTTCCCATTCTCATTTTTCTCATTTTTCTTTTTTCCCCATTTTTTTCTTTTTTCATGTTATTTCCCATTTTTTCCCTTATTTTTCTTTTTCCCCCTTTCTCCTTTTTCTCTTTTTTCCCCTATTTAGTAGTTTTTCTCATTTTTCTCATTTTTCCATTTTATTCGTTTTTCCTGTTTTTTCCCATACTTCTTTTTCTTTTTTTTCTTTTTTCCTTTTTATTCGTTTTTCCTGTTTATTTCCCATTCTTGTTTTTCTTGTTTTTCTTTGTTCCACTTTCTCTTTTTCTTCTTCTTTTGTTTTTTCCCCCTTTAGTCGTTTTTATCATTTTTTCCCTTCTTATTTTTCTCGTATTTCTTTTTTTCCATTTTATTCGTTTTTCCTGTTTTTTCCCATTCTTGTTTTTCTTGTTTCTTTTTTCTCCTTTTTTATTTCCCCCCTTTTTAGTCGTTTTTCTCATTTTTCTCGTTATTTTCATTTTTACTTCTCATTTTTCTTTTTTTCTGTTATTTGTTTTTCCCGTTTTTCCCATTCTTCTTTCCCTTGTTTTTCTTTTTTCCCCCTTCTATTTCTTTTTTGTTTTTTCCCTCTTTAGTCGCTCTTCCCACTCTTCTCATTTTTCTCTTGTTTCCATTTTTTTTCTTTTTTCATGTTATTTCCCATTTTTTTCCTTGTTTTTCTTTTTTCCCCTTTCTCTTTTTTCTCTTTTTTCCCCTTTTTAGTAGTTTTTCCCATTTTTTCTGGTACTTGTCTTCCTTATTTTTCTTTTTTCCACTTTCTCTTTTTCTTTTATTTTTTCCCTCTTTAGTCGTTTATTCATTTTTCTCATTTTTCTTTTTTCCAGTTTATTCATTTTTCCTGTTTTTTCCCATTCTTGTTTTTCTTTTCCCCCCTTTTCCCTTTTTTCCCTATTTTTCCCATTCTTGTTTTCTCCCTCTTTAGTCATTTTTCTCATTTTTCTCATTTTTCCCATTCTCATTTTTCTCATTTTTCTTTTTTTCCCATTTTTTTCTTTTTTCGTGTTATTTCCCATTTTTTCCCTTATTTTTCTTTTTCCCCCTTTCTCTTTTTTCTCTTTTTCCCCCTTTTTAGTAGTTTTTCTCATTTTTCTCATTTTTCCATTTTATTCGTTTTTCCTGTTTTTTCCCATACTTGTTTTTCTTTTTCTTTGTTCCACTTTCTCTTTTTCTTCTTCTTTTGTTTTTCCCCCCTTTAGTCGTTTTTATCATTTTTTCCCTTCTTTTTTTTCTCGTATTTCTTTTTTTACATTTTATTCGTTTTTCCTGTTTTTTCCCATTCTCGTTTTTCTTGTTTCTTTTTTCTCCTTTTTTATTTCCCCCCTTTTTAGTCGTTTTTCTCATTTTTCTCGTTTTTTTCATTTTTACTTCTCATTTTTCTTTTTTTCTGTTATTTGTTTTTCCCGTTTTTCCCATTCTTCTTTCCCTTGTTTTTCTTTTTTCCCCCTTCTATTTCTTTTTTGTTTTTTCCCTCTTTAGTCGCTCTTCCCACTCTTCTCATTTTTCTCTTTTTCCCATTTTTTTCTTTTTTCATGTTATTTCCCATTTTTTTCCTTGTTTTTCTTTTTTCCCCTTTCTCTTTTTTCTCTTTTTTCCCCTTTTTAGTAGTTTTTCTCATTTTTCTCATTTTTCTTTTTTTCCATTTTATTCGTTTTTCCCATTTTTTCTGGTTCTTGTCTTCCTTATTTTTCTTTTTTCCACTTTCTCTATTTCTTTTTTTTTTTTCCCTCTTTAGTCGTTTTTTCATTTTTCTCATTTTTTTTCCATTTTATTCATTTTTCCTGTTTTTTCCCATTCTTGTTTTTCTTTTCCCCCTTTCATTCCCCTTCTCCTTTTTCTCCTTTTTCTCTTTTATTCCTTTTTCCCGTTTTTTCCCATTCTTGTCTTCCTTGTTTTTATTTTTTTCCACTTTCTCTTTTTCTTCTTTTTCCCCCTCTTTAGTCGTTTTTCTCATTTTTCTCATTTTTCTTTTTTTCGATTTCATTTGTTTTTACCGTTTTTTCCCATTCCTGTTTTCCTTGTTTTTTTCCCCTATTCTCTTTTTTCTGTTTTATTTTTCCCCATTCTTTTCTTCCTTGTTTTTCTTTTTTCCACTTTCTCTTTTCCTTCTTTTGCTTTTTCCCTCTTTAGTCGTTTTTCTCATTTTTCTCATTTTTTCTTTTTTCCATTTTATTCGTGTTTCCTGTTTTTTCCCCATTCTTGTTTTTCTTGTTTTTCTCATTTTTCCCCTTCTCATTTTTCTCCTTTTCCTCTTTTTTCCATTTTATTCCTTTTATCCGGTTTTTCCCATTCTTGTCTTCCTTGTTTTTCTATTTTTCCACCTTCTCTTTTTCTTCTTTCTTTCCCCCCCTTTTTAGTCATTTTTCTCTTTTTTTTCATTTTTACTTCTCATTTTTCTTTTTTTCTGTTTTATTTGGTTTTCCCGTTGTTTCCCATTCTTCTTTCCCTTGTTTTTCTTTTTTCCCCCTTCTCTTTCTCTTTTGTTTTTTCCCTCTTTAGTCGTTCTTCTCATTTTTCTCATTTTTCTCTTTTTCCCATTTTTTTCTTTTTTCATGTTATTTCCCATTTTTTTCCTTGTTCTTCTTTTTCCCCCTTTCTCTTTTTTCTCTTTTTTCCCCTTTTTAGTAGTTTTTCTCATTTTTCTCATTTCTCTTTTTTCCCTTTTTAGTAGTTTTTCTCGTTTTTCTCATTTTCCCCCTTCTCCTTTTTCTCCTTTTTATCTTTTATTCCTTTTTCCCGTTTTTTCCCGTTCTTGTCTTCCTTCTTTTTCTTTTTTTCCCCTTTCTCTTTTTATTCTTTTTTTCCCCTCTTTAGTTGTTTTTCTCATTTTTCTCATTTTTCTCATTTTTCTTTTTTTCGATTTTATTTGTTTTTACCGTTTTTTCCCATTCCTGCTTTCCTTGTTTTTCTTTTTTCCCCTTTTCTCTTTTTTCTCTGTTTTATTTTTTCCCATTCTTTTCTTCCTTGTTTTTCTTTTTTCCACTTTCTCTTTTTCTTCTTCTTTTGTTTTTCCCCCCTTTAGTCGTTTTTATCATTTTTTCCCTTCTTATTTTTCTCATATTTCTTTTTTTCCATTTTATTCGTTTTTCCTGTTTTTTCCCATTCTCGTTTTTCTTGTTTCTTGTTTCTCCTTTTTTATTTTCCCCCCTTTTTAGTCGCTTTTCTCGTTTTTCTCGTTTTTTTCATTTTTACTTCTCATTTTTCTTTTTTTCTGTTATTTGTTTTTCCCGTTTTTCCCATTCTTCTTTCCCTTGTTTTTCTTTTTTCCCCCTTCTCTTTCTCTTTTGTTTTTTCCCTCCTTAGTCGTTCTTCTCATTTTTCTCTTTTTCCCATTTTTTTCTTTTTTCATGTTATTTCCCATTTTTTCCTTGTTTTTCTTTTTTCCCCTTTCTCTTTTTTCTCTTTTTTCCCCTTTTTAGTAGTTTTTCTCATTTTTCTCATTTCTCTTTTTTCCCTTTTAAGTAGTTTTTCCTCATTTTTCTAATTTTCCCATTCTAATTTTTTGAATTTTTCTAATTTTTTCCATTTTATTCGCTTAATTTTTTACTTCCCCCCCTTTTTAGTCGTTTTTCTCGTTTTTCTCGTTTTTTTCATATTTACTTCTCATTTTTCTTTTTTTCTGTTTTATTTGTTTTTCCCGTTTTTTCCCATTCTTCTTTCCCTTGTTTTTCTTTTTTCCCTCTTCTATTTCTTTTTTGTTTTCTCCCTCTTTAGTCGTTTTTCTCGTTTTTCTCATTTTTCCCATTCTCATTTTTCTCATTTTTCTTTTTTCCCATTTTTTTCTTTTTTCATGTTATTTCCCATTTTTTTCCTTGTTTTTCTTTTTTCCCCTTTCTCTTTTTTCTCTTTTTTCCCTTTTTAGTAGTTTTTCTCATTTTTTCTCATTTTTCCCCTTTTTTATTCATTTTTCCCATTTTTTCCCACTCTTGTCTTCCTTGTTTTTCTTTTTTTCCACTTTTTTTCCACTTTCTTTTTTCTTCTTTGGTTTTCCCATCTTTAGTCATTTTTATCATTTTTCCCCTTCTTATTTTTCTCGTATTTCTTTTTTCCATTTTATTCATTTTTCCTGTTTTTTCCCATTCTTGTTTTTCTTGTTTTTCTTTTTTCTCCTTTTTTCTTTTCCCCCTTTTTCGTCATTTTTCTCATTTTTCTCATTTTTTTCATTTTTACTTCTCATTTTTCTTTTTTTCTGTTTTATTTGGTTTTCCCGTTGTTTTCCATTCTTCTTTCCCTTGTTTTTCTTTTTCCCCCCTTCTCTTTCTCTTTTGTTTTTTCCCTCTTTAGTCGTTCTTCTCATTTTTCTCATTTTTCTCTTTTTCCCATTTTTTCTTTTTTCATGTTATTTCCCATGTTTTTCCTTGTTTTTCTTTTTTCCGCTTTCTCTTTTTCTCTTTTTTCCCTTTTTAGTAGTTTTTCTCGTTTTTCTTATTTTCCCCCTTCTCCTTTTTCTCATTTTTCTTTTTTTCCCATTTTTTCCATGTTATTTCCCATTTTTCCCCTTGTTTTTCTTTTTTCCCCTTTCTCTTTTTTATCTTTTTTCCCTTTTTAGTAGTTTTTCTCATTTTTACTCATTTTTCCCCTTTTTTATTCGTTTTTCCCATTTTTTCCCATTCTTGTCTTCCATGTTTTTCTTTTTTTCCACTTTTTTTCCACTTTCTTTTTTCTTCTTTTGTTTTTCCCATCTTTAGTCGATTTTATCATTGTTCCCCTTCTTATTTTTCTCGTATTTCTTTTTTTCCATTTTATTCGTTTTTCCTGTTTTTTCCCATTCTTGTTTTTCTTGTTTTTCTTTTTTCTCCTTTTTTCTTTCCCCCCCTTTTTAGTCGTTTTTCTCGTTTTTTTCATTTTTACTTCTCATTTTTCTTTTTTTCTGTTTTATTAGGTTTTCCCGTTGTTTCCCATTCTTCTTTCTCTTGTTTTTCTTTTTTCCCCCTTCTCTTTCTCTTTTGTTTTTTCCCTCTTTAGTCGTTCTTCTCATTTTTCTCATTTTTCTCATTTTTCTCTTTTTCCCATTTTTTTCTTTTTTCATGATATTTCCCATTTTTCTCCTTGTTTTTCTTTTTTCCCCTTTCTCTTTTTTCTCTTTTTTCCCTTTTTAGTAGTTTTTCTCGTTTTTCTCATTTCCCCCCTTCTCCTTTTTCTCCTTTTTCTCTTTTATTCCTTTTTCCCGTTTTTTCCCATTCTTGTCTTCCTTGCTTTTCTTTTTTTCCACTTTCTCTTTTTCTTCTTTTTCCCCCTCTTTAGTCGTTTTTCTCATTTTTCTCATTTTTCTTTTTTTCGATTTTAGTAGTTTTTACCGTTTTTTCCCATTCCTGTTTTCCTTGTTTTTTTTCCCCTTTTCTTGTTTTTCTGTTTTATTTTTTCCCATTCTTTTCTTCCTTGTTTTTCTTTTTTCCACTTTCTCTTTTCATTCTTTTGTTTTTTCCCTCTTTAGTCGTTTTTCTCATTTTTCTCATTTTTCTTTTTTTCGATTTTATTTGTTTTTTCCGTTTTTTCCGTTTTTTCCCATTCCTGTTTTCCTTGTTTTTCTTTTTTCCCCTTTTCTCTTTTTTCTCTGTTTTATTTTTCCCCATTCTTTTCTTCCTTGTTTTTCTTTTTTCCACTTTCTCTTTTCCTTCTTTTGTTTTTTCCCTCTTTAGTCGTTTTTCTCATTTTTCTCATTTTCTCTTTTTTCCATTTTATTCGTGTTTCCTGTTTTTTCCCCATTCTTGTTTTTCTTGTTTTTCTCATTTTTCCCCTTCTCATTTTTCTCCTTTTCCTCTTTTTTCCATTTTATTCCTTTTATCCGGTTTTTCCCATTCTTGTCTTCCTTGTTTTTCTATTTTTCCACCTTCTCTTTTTCTTCTTTCTTTCCCCCCCTTTTTAGTCGTTTTTCTCTTTTTTTTCATTTTTACTTCTCATTTTTCTTTTTTTCTGTTTTATTTGTTTTTCCCGTTGTTTCCCATTCTTCTTTCCCTTGTTTTTCTTTTTTCCCCCTTCTCTTTCTCTTTTGTTTTTTCCCTCTTTAGTCGTTCTTCTCCTTTTTCTCCTTTTTCTTTTTTTCCCATTTTTTCCATGTTATTTCCCATTTTTTACCTTGTTTTTCTTTTTCCCCTTTCTCTTTTTTATCTTTTTTCCCTTTTTAGTAGTTTTTCTCATTTTTCTAATTTTCCCATTCTAATTTTTCTAATTTTTCTAATTTTTTTCCACTTTCTTTTTTCTTCTTTTGTTTTTCCCATCTTTAGTCGTTTTTATCATTGTTCCCCTTCTTATTTTTTCTCGTATTTCTTTTTTTCCATTTTATTCATTTTTCCTGTTTTTTCCCATTCTTGTTTTTCTTGTTTTTCTTTTTTCATTTTTCCCATTTTTCTCTTTTTTCCCTATTTTTCCCATTCTTGTTTTCTCCCATTTTAGTCATTTTTCTCATTTTTCTAATTTTCCCATTCTAATTTTTCTAATTTTTCCCATTTTTTTCTTTTTTCATGTTATTTCCCATTTTTTTCCTTGTTTTTGTTTTTTTCCACTTTCTCTTTTTCTTCTTTTTTCCCCTTTTTAGTAGTTTTTCCCATTCATGTCTTCCTTGTTTTACTATTTTTCCACCTTCTCTTTTTCTTCTTCTTTTGTTTTCTCCCCTTTAAGTCTTTTTTTCCCCTGTCTCTTTTTTCTCCTTTTTCCCCTTTTTAGTTGTTTTTCTCTTTTCTCATTTTCCCCATTTTTATTCGTTTTTCCCATTTTTTCCCATTCTTGTCTTCCTTGTTTTTCTTTTTTTCCACTTTTTTTCCACTTTCTTTTTTCTTCTTTTGTTTTTCCCCTCTTTAGTCGTTTTTCTCGTTTTTCTCATTTTTCCTATTCTCATTTTTCTCATTTTTCTTTTTTCCCATTTTTTTCTTTTTTCATTTTATTTCCCATTTTTTCCTTGTTTTTCTTTTTTCCCCTTTTCTCTTTTTTCTGTTTTATTTTTTCCCATTCTTTTCTTCCTTGTTTTTCTTTTTTCCACTTTCTCTTTTCCTTCTTTTGTTTTTCCCCCCTTTAGTCGTTTTTCTCATTTTTCTCATTTTTCTCATTTTTTTTCCCATTTTATTCGTGTTTCCTGTTTTTTCCCAATTCTTGTTTTTCTTGTTTTTCTCATTTTTCCCCTTCTCATTTGTCTCCTTTTCCTCTTTTTTCCATTTTATTCCTTTTACCCGGTTTTTCACATTCTTGTCTTCCTTGTTTTTCTTTTTTTCCACTTTTTTTCCACTTTCTTTTTTCTTCTTTTGTTTCTCCCCTCTTTAGTCGTTTTTCTCGTTTTTCTCATTTTTCCCATTCTCATTTTTCTCATTTTTCTTTTTTCCCATTTTTTTCTTTTTTCATGTTATTTCCCATTTTTTCCTTGTTTTTCTTTTTTCCCCTTTTCTCTTTTTTCCCTAATTTTCCCATTCTTGTTTTCTCCCTCTTTAGTCGTTTTTCTCATTTTTCTCATTTTTCCCATTCTCATTTTTCTCATTTTTCTTTTTCCCATTTTTTTCTTTTTTCATGTTATTTCCCATTTTTTTCCTTGTTTTTCTTTTTTCCCCTTTCTCTTTTTTCTCTTTTTTCCCTTTTTAGTAGTTTTTCTCTTTTTTCTCATTTTCCCCCTTCTCATTTTTCTCCTTTTTCTCTTTTATTCCTTTTTCCCGTTTTTTCACATTCTTGTCTTCCTTGTTTTTCTTTTTTTCCACTTTCTCTTTTTTCTCTTTTTTCCCCTTTTTAGTAGTTTTTCTCATTTTTCTCATTTCTCTTTTTTCCCTTTTTAGTAGTTTTTCTCATTTTTCTAATTTTCCCATTCTAATTTTTCTAATTTTTCTAATTTTCTCTTTTCCACCCCTCTTTAGTCGTTTTTCTCATTTTTCTCATTTTTCTTTTTTTCGATTTTATTTGTTTTTACCGTTTTTTCCCATTCCTGTTTTCCTTGTTTTTTCCCCCTTTTCTCTTTTTTCTCTGTTTTATTTTTTCCTATTCTTTTCTTCCTTGTTTTTCTTTTTTCTTTTTTCCACTTTCTCTTTTCCTTCTTTTGTTTTTTCCCTCTTTAGTCGTTTTTCTCATTTTTCTCATTTTTTTTTTGATTTTATTTGTTTTTTCTGTTTTTTCCCATTCCTGTTTTCCTTGTTTTTCTTTTTTCCCTCTTTAGTCGTTTCTCTCATTTTTCTCATTTTTCTCTTTTTTCCATTTTATTCGTGGTTCCTGTTTTTTCCCCATTCTTGTTTTTCTTGTTTTTCTCATTTTTCCCCTTCTCATTTTTCTCCTTTTCCTCTTTTTTCCATTTTATTCCTTTTATCTGGTTTTTCCCATTCATTTTCTATTTTTCCACCTTCTCTTTTTCTTCTTTTTTGTTTTCTCCCTTTTAAGTCGTTTTTCTCATTTTTCCTCTTTTTCGTTTTTCTCGTTTTTCTTTTTATTCCATTTTATTCGTTTTTCCAGTTTTTTCCTGTTCTTGTTTTTCTTCTTTCTTTTTTCCAGTTCAATTTTTCTTCCTTTTTTGTTTTTTCTCTTTTTAATCCTATATCTCATTTTTCCCATTTTTCTCTTTTTTCCCTATTTTTCCCATTCTTGTTTTCTCCCTTTTTAGTTGTTTTTCTCATATTTCTCATTTTTCCCATTCTCATTTTTCTCATTTTTCTTTTTTTCCATTTTATTCATGTTTCCTGTTTTTTCCCATTCTTGTTTTTCTTGTTTTTCTTTTATCTCCTTTTTTCTTTCCCCCCCTTTTTAGTCGTTTTTTTCGTTTTTTTCATTTTTACTTCTCATTTTTCTTTTTTTCTGTTATTTGTTTTCCCCGTTTTTCCCATTCTTCTTTCCCTTGTTTTTCTTTTTTCCACTTCTATTTCTTTTTTGTTTTTTCCCTCTTTAGTCGTTCTTACCATTTTTCTCATTTTCTCTTTTTTCCAATTTATTCGTTTTTCCTGTTTTTCCCCATTCTCGTTTTTCTTGTTTTTCTTGTTTTTCTTTTTCTCCTTTTTTCTTTCCCCCCCTTTTTAGTCGTTTTTCTCGTTTTTTTTCATTTTTACTTCTCATTTTTCTTTTTTCTGTTTTATTTGTTTTTCCCGTTTTTTCCCATTCTTCTTTCCCTTGTTTTTCTTTTTTCCCTATTCTATTTCTTTTTTGTTTTCTCCCTCTTTAGTCGTTTTTCTCATTTTTCTCATTTTTCCCATTCTCATTTTTCTCATTTTTCTTTTTTCCCATTTTTTTCTTTTTTCATGTTATTTCCCATTTTTTTCCTTGTTTTTCTTTTTTCCCCTTTCTCTTTTTTCTCTTTTTTCCCTTTTTAGTAGTTTTTCTCATTTTTTTTCATTTTTCCCCTTTTTTATTCATTTTTCCCATTTTTTCCCACTCTTGTCTTCCTTGTTTTTCTTTTTTTCCACTTTTTTTCCACTTTCTTTTTTCTTCTTTGGTTTTCCCATCATTAGTCGTTTTTATCATTTTTCCCCTTCTTATTTTTCTCGTATTTCTTTTTTCCATTTTATTCATTTTTCCTGTTTTTTCCCATTCTTGTTTTTCTTGTTTTTCTTTTTTCTCCTTTTTTCTTTCCCCCCCTTTTTAGTCGTTTTTTTCGTTTTTTTCATTTTTACTTCTCATTTTTCTTTTTTTCTGTTATTTGTTTTCCCCGTTTTTCCCATTCTTCTTTCCCTTGTTTTTCTTTTTTCCACTTCTATTTCTTTTTTGTTTTTTCCCTCTTTAGTCGTTCTTACCATTTTTCTCATTTTCTCTTTTTTCCAATTTATTCGTTTTTCCTGTTTTTAACCATTCTCGTTTTTCTTGTTTTTCTTGTTTTTCTTTTTCTCCTTTTTTCTTTCCCCCCCTTTTTAGTCGTTTTTCTCGTTTTTTTTCATTTTTACTTCTCGTTTTTCTTTTTTCTGTTTTATTTGTTTTTCCCGTTTTTTCCCATTCTTCTTTCCCTTGTTTTTCTTTTTTCCCTATTCTATTTCTTTTTTGTTTTCTCCCTCTTTAGTCGTTTTTCTCATTTTTCTCATTTTTCCCATTCTCATTTTTCTCATTTTTCTTTTTTCCCATTTTTTTCTTTTTTCATGTTATTTCCCATTTTTTTCCTTGTTTTTCTTTTTTCCCCTTTCTCTTTTTTCTCTTTTTTCCCTTTTTAGTAGTTTTTCTCATTTTTTTTCATTTTTCCCCTTTTTTATTCATTTTTCCCATTTTTTCCCACTCTTGTCTTCCTTGTTTTTCTTTTTTTCCACTTTTTTTCCACTTTCTTTTTTCTTCTTTGGTTTTCCCATCATTAGTCGTTTTTATCATTTTTCCCCTTCTTATTTTTCTCGTATTTCTTTTTTCCATTTTATTCATTTTTCCTGTTTTTTCCCATTCTTGTTTTTCTTGTTTTTCTTTTTTCTCCTTTTTTCTTTTCCCCCTTTTTCGTCATTTTTCTCATTTTTCTCATTTTTTTCATTTTTACTTCTCATTTTTCTTTTTTTCTGTTTTATTTGGTTTTCCCGTTGTTTTCCATTCTTCTTTCCCTTGTTTTTCTTTTTCCCCCCTTCTTTTTCTCTTTTGTTTTTTCCCTCTTTAGTCGTTCTTCTCATTTTTCTCATTTTTCTCTTTTTCCCATTTTTTCTTTTTTCATGTTATTTCCCATGTTTTTCCTTGTTTTTCTTTTTTCCCCTTTCTCTTTTTCTTTTTTCCCTTTTTAGTAGTTTTTCTCGTTTTTCTCATTTTCCCCCTTCTCCTTTTTCTCATTTTTCTTTTTTTCCCATTTTTTCCATGTTATTTCCCATTTTTCCCCTTTTTCTTTTTTCCCCTTTCTCTTTTTTATCTTTTTTCCCTTTTTAGTAGTTTTTCTCATTTTTTCTCATTTTTACTCATTTTTCCCCTTTTTTATTCGTTTTTCCCATTTTTTCCCATTCTTGTCTTCCATGTTTTTCTTTTTTTCCACTTTTTTTCCACTTTCTTTTTTCTTCTTTTGTTTTTCCCATCTTTAGTCGTTTTTATCATTGTTCCCCTTCTTATTTTTCTCGTATTTCTTTTTTTCCATTTTATTCGTTTTTCCTGTTTTTTCCCATTCTTGTTTTTCTTGTTTTTCTTTTTTCTCCTTTTTTCTTTCCCCCCTTTTTAGTCGTTTTTGTCGTTTTTTTCATTTTTACTTCTCATTTTTCTTTTTTTCTGTTTTATTTGGTTTTCCCGTTGTTTCCCATTCTTCTTTCTCTTGTTTTTCTTTTTTCCCCCTTCTCTTTCTCTTTTGTTTTTTCCCTCTTTAGTCGTTCTTCTCATTTTTCTCATTTTTCTCTTTTTCCCATTTTTTTCTTTTTTCATGTTATTTCCCATTTTTTTCCTTGTTTTTCTTTTTTCCCCTTTCTCTTTTTTCTCTTTTTTCCCTTTTTAGTAGTTTTTCTCGTTTTTCTCATTTTCCCCCTTCTCCTTTTTCTCCTTTTTCTCTTTTATTCCTTTTTCCCGTTTTTTCACATTCTTGTCTTCCTCGTTTTTCTTTTTTTCCACTTTCTCTTTTTCTTTTTCCCCCCTCTTTAGTCGTTTTTCTCATTTTTCTCATTTTTCTTTTTTTCGATTTTATTTGTTTTTACCGTTTTTTCCCATTCCTGTTTTCCTTGTTTTTTCCCCCCTTTTCTCTTTTTTCTGTTTTATTTTTTCCCATTCTTTTCTTCGTTGTTTTTCTTTTTTCCACTTTCTCTTTTCCTTCTTTTGTTTTTTCCCTCTTTAGTCGTTTTTCTCATTTTTCTCATTTTTCTTTTTTTTGATTTTATTTGTTTTTTCTGTTTTTTCCCATTCCTGTTTTCCTTGTTTTTCTTTTTTCCCCTTTCTCTTTTTTCTCTTTTTTCCCTTTTTAGTAGTTTTTCTCATTTTTTATTCATTTTTTCCATTTTATTCGTTTTTCCTGTTTTTTCCCATTCTTGTTTTTCATGTTTTTCTTTTTTCTCCTTCTTTATTTCCCCCCTTTTTAGTCGTTTTTCTTGTTTTTCCCGTTTTTCCCATTCTTCTTTCCCTTGTTTTTCTTTTTTCCCCCTTCTATTTTTTTTGTTTTTCCCTCTTTAGTCGTTCTTCCCATTTTTCTCATTTTTCTCTTTTTTCCATTTTTTTCTTTTTTCATGTTATTTCCCATTTTTTCCCCTTGTTTTTCTTTTTTCCCCTTTCTCTTTTTTCTCTTTTTTCCCCTTTTTAGTAGTTTTTCTCATTTTTCTAATTTTTCTAATTTTTCTCATTTTTCTTTTTTTCCATTTTATTCGTGTTGCCTGTTTTTTCCCCATTCTTGTTTTTCTTGTTTTTCTTGTTTTTGTCATTTTTCCCCTTCTCATTTTTCTCCTTTTCCTCTTTTTTCCATTTTATTCCTTTTACCCAGTTTTTCCCATTCTTGTCTTCCTTGTTTTTCTATTTTTCCACCTTCTCTTTTTCTTCTTCGTTTGTTTTCTCCCTTTTAAGTCGTTTTTCTCATTTTTCCTCTTTTTCATTTTTCTCGTTTTTCTTTTTATTCTATTTTATTCATTTTTCCAGTTTTTTCCCGTTCTTGTTTTTCTTCTTTCTTTTTTCCAGTTCAATTTTTCTCCCTTTTTTGTTTTTTCCCTTTTTAGTCCTATTTCTCATTTTTCTCATTTTTCTCATTTTTCCCTATTTTTCCCATTCTTGCTTTCTCCCTTTTTAGTCATTTTTCTCATTTTTCTCATTTTTCCCATTCTCATTTTTCTCATTTTTCTTTTTTTCCCATTTTTTTCTTTTTTCATGTTATTTCCCATTTTTTCCCTTGTTTTTCTTTTTCCCCCTTTCTCTTTTTTCTCTTTTTTCCCCTTTTTAGTAGTTTTTCTCATTTTTTCCATTTTATTCGTCTTTCCCGTTTTTCCCATTCTTCTTTCCCTTGTTTTTCTTTTTCCCCCTTCTATTTCTTTTTTGTTTTTTCCCTCATTAGTCGTTCTTCCCATTTTTCTCATTTTTCTCTTTTTTCCATTTTTTTTCTTTTTTCATGTTATTTCCCATTTTTTCCCCTTGATTTTTCTTTTTTCCCCTTTCTCTTTTTTCTCTTTTTTCCCCTTTTTAGTAGTTTTTCTCATTTTTCTCATTTTTCTCATTTTTCTTTTTTTCCATTTTATTCATTTTTCCCATTTTTTCTGGTACTTGTATTCCTTATTTTTCTTTTTTCCACTTTCTCTTTTTCTTTTATTTTTTCCCTCTTTTGTCGTTTTTTCATTTTTTTCATTTTTCTTTTTTCCAGTTTATTCATTTTTCCTGTTTTTTCCCATTCTTGTTTTTCTTTTCCCCCCTTTTCTCTTTTTTCCCTATTTTTCCCATTCTTGTTTTCTCCCTCTTTAGTCGTTTTTCTCATTTTTCTCATTTTTCCCATTCTCATTTTTCTCATTTTTCTTTTTTCCCCATTTTTTTCTTTTTTCATGTTATTTCCCATTTTTTCCCTTATTTTTCTTTTTCCCCCTTTCTCTTTTTTCTCTTTTTTCCCCGTTTTAGTAGTTTTTCTCATTTTTCTCATTTTTCCATTTTATTCGTTTTTCCTGTTTTTTCCCATACTTCTTTTTCTTCTTTTTCTTTTTTCCTTTTTATTCGTTTTTCCTGTTTATTTCCCATTCTTGTTTTTCTTGTTTTTCTTTGTTCCACTTTCTCTTTTTCTTCTTCTTTTGTTTTTTTCCCCCTTTAGTCGTTTTTATCATTTTTTCCCTTCTTATTTTTCTCGTATTTCTTTTTTTCCATTTTATTCATTTTTCATGTTTTTTCCCATTCTTGTTTTTCTTGTTTCTTGTTTCTCCTTTTTTATTTCCCCCCTTTTTAGTCGTTTTTCTCGTTTTTGTCGTTATTTTCATTTTTACTTCTCATTTTTCTTTTTTTCTGTTATTTGTTTTTCCCGTTTTTCCCATTCTTCTTTCCCTTGTTTTTCTTTTTTCCCCCTTCTATTTCTTTTTTGTTTTTTCCCTCTTTAGTCGCTCTTCCCACTCTTCTCATTTTTCTCTTTTTTCCATTTTTTTTCTTTTTTCATGTTATTTCCCATTTTTTTCCTTGTTTTTCTTTTTTCCCCTTTCTGTTTTTTCTCTTTTTTCCCCGTTTTAGTAGTTTTTCTCATTTTTCTCATTTTTCCATTTTATTCGTCTTTCCTGTTTTTTCCCATACTTCTTTTTCTTGTTTTTCTTTTTTCCTTTTTATTCGTTTTTCCTGTTTATTTCCCATTCTTGTTTTTCTTGTTTTTCTTTGTTCCACTTTCTCTCTTTCTTCTTCTTTTGTTTTTTCCCCCTTTAGTCGTTTTTATCATTTTCCCCTTATTTTTCTCGTATTTCTTTTTTTCCATTTTATTCGTTTTTCCTGTTTTTTCCCATTCTTGTTTTTCATGTTTTTCTTTTTTCTCCTTCTTTATTTCCCCCCTTTTTAGTCGTTTTTCTTGTTTTTCCCGTTTTTCCCATTCTTCTTTCCCTTGTTTTTCTTTTTTCCCCCTTCTATTTTTTTTTGTTTTTCCCTCTTTAGTCGTTCTTCCCATTTTTCTCATTTTTCTCTTTTTTCCATTTTTTTTCTTTTTTCATGTTATTTCCCATTTTTTCCCCTTGTTTTTCTTTTTTCCCCTTTCTCTTTTTTCTCTTTTTTCCCCTTTTTAGTAGTTTTTCTCATTTTTCTCATTTTTCCATTTTATTCGTCTTTCCTGTTTTTTCCCATACTTCTTTTTCTTGTTTTTCTTTGTTCCACTTTCTCTTTTTCTTCTTTTATTTTTTCCCTCTTTAGTCGTTTTTTCATTTTTCTCATTTTTCTTTTTTCCACTTTATTCATTTTTCCTGTTTTTTCCCATTCTTGTTTTTCTTTTCCCCCCTTTTCCCTTTCTTCCCTATTTTTCCCATTCTTGTTTTCTCCCTGTTTAGTCGTTTTTCTCATTTTTCTCATTTTTCCCATTCTCATTTTTCTCATTTTTCTTTTTTCCCATTTTTTTCTTTTTTCTTGTTATTTCCCATTTTTCCCTTGTTTTTCTTTTTTCCCCTTTTCTCTTTTTTCCCTATTTTTCCCATTCTTGTTTTCTCCCTCTTTAGTCGTTTTTCTCATTTTTCTCATTTTTCCCATTCTCATTTTTCTCATTTTTCTTTTTTTCCCATTTTTTTCTTTTTTCATGTTATTTCCCATTTTTCCCCTTATTTTTCTTTTTCCCCCTTTCTCTTTTTTCTCTTTTTTCCCCTTTTTAGTAGTTTTTCTCATTTTTCTCATTTTTCCATTTTATTCGTTTTTCCTGTTTTTCCCCATACTTCTTTTTCTTCTTTTTCTTTTTTCCTTTTTATTCGTTTTTCCTGTTTATTTCCCATTCTTGTTTTTCTTGTTTTTCTTTGTTCCACTTTCTCTTTTTCTTCTTCTTTTGTTTTTTCCCCCTTTAGTCGTTTTTATCATTTTCCCCCTTCTTATTTTTCTCGTATTTCTTTTTTTTCCATTTTATTCGTTTTTCCTGTTTTTTCCTATTCTTGTTTTTCTTGTTTTCCTTTTTTCTCCTTTTTTATTTCCCCCCTTTTTAGTCGTTTTTCTCGTTTTTTTCGTTTTTTTCATTTTTAGTTCTCATTTTTCTTTTTTTCTGTTATTTGTTTTTCCCGTTTTTCCCATTCTTCTTTCCCTTGTTTTTCTTTTTTCCCCCTTCTATTTCTTTTTTGTTTTTTCCCTCTTTAGTCGCTCTTCCCACTCTTCTCATTTTTCTCTTTTTTCCATTTTTTTTCTTTTTTCATGTTATTTCCCATTTTTTTCCTTGTTTTTCTTTTTTCCCCTTTCTCTTTTTTCTCTTTTTTCCCCTTTTTAGTAGTTTTTCTCATTTTTCTCATTTTTCTTTTTTTCCATTTTATTCGTTTTTCCCATTTTTTCTGGTTGTTGTCTTCCTTATTTTTCTTTGTTCCACTTTCTCTTTTTCTTCTTTTATTTTTTCCCTCTTTAGTCGTTTTTTCATTTTTCTCATTTTTCTCATTTTTTTTCCATTTTATTCATTTTTCCTGTTTTTTCCCATTCTTGTTTTTCTTTTCCCCTTTTCTCTTTTTTCCCTATTTTTCCCATTCTTGTTTTCTCCCTCTTTAGTCGTTTTTCTCGTTTTTCTCATTTTTCCCATTCTCATTTTTCTCATTTTTCTTTTTTTCCCATTTTTTTCTTTTTTCATGTTATTTCCCATTTTTTCCCTTGTTTTTCTTTTTCCCCCTTTCTCTTTTTTCTCTTTTTTCCCCTTTTTAGTAGTTTTTCTCATTTTTCTCATTTTTCCATTTTATTCGTCTTTCCTGTTTTTTCCCATACTTCTTTTTCTTGTTTTTCTTTTAATAAGAAAAATGAGAAAAATGAGAATGGGAAAAATGAGAAAAATGAGAAAAATGACTAAAAAGGGAGAAAACAAGAATGGGAAAAATAGGGAAAAAAGAGAAAAATGGGAATTCCCTCTTTAGTCGTTTTTTCATTTTTCTCATTTTTTTCCATTTTATTCATTTTTCCTGTTTTTCCCCATTTTTAGTAGTTTTTCTCATTTTTTCTCATTTTTCCCCTTTTTTATTAGTTTTTCCCATTTTTTCCCATTCTTGTCTTCCTTGTTTTTCTTTTTTTCCACTTTTTTTCCACTTTCTTTTTTCTTCTTTTGTTTTTCCCATCTTTAGTCGTTTTTATCATTTTCCCCCTTCTTATTTTTCTCGTATTTCTTTTTTCCATTTTATTCGTTTTTCCTGTTTTTTCCCATTCTTGTTTTTCTTGTTTTTCTTTTTTCTCCTTTTTTCTTTCCCCCCCTTTTTAGTCGTTTTTCTCGTTTTTTTCATTTTTACTTCTCATTTTTCTTTTTTTCTGTTTTATTTGGTTTTCCCGTTGTTTCCCATTCTTCTTTCCCTTGTTTTTCTTTTTTCCCCCTTCTCTTTCTCTTTTGTTTTTTCCCTCTTTAGTCGTTCTTACCATTTTTCTCATTTTCTCTTTTTTCCAATTTATTCGTTTTTCCTGTTTTTCCCCATTCTCGTTTTTCTTGTTTTTCTTGTTTTTCTTTTTCTCCTTTTTTCTTTCCCCCCCTTTTTAGTCGTTTTTCTCGTTTTTTTTCATTTTTACTTCTCATTTTTCTTTTTTCTGTTTTATTTGTTTTTCCCGTTTTTTCCCATTCTTCTTTCCCTTGTTTTTCTTTTTTCCCTATTCTATTTCTTTTTTGTTTTCTCCCTCTTTAGTCGTTTTTCTCATTTTTCTCATTTTTCCCATTCTCATTTTTCTCATTTTTCTTTTTTCCCATTTTTTTCTTTTTTCATGTTATTTCCCATTTTTTTCCTTGTTTTTCTTTTTTCCCCTTTCTCTTTTTTCTCTTTTTTCCCTTTTTAGTAGTTTTTCTCATTTTTTTTCATTTTTCCCCTTTTTTATTCATTTTTCCCATTTTTTCCCACTCTTGTCTTCCTTGTTTTTCTTTTTTTCCACTTTTTTTCCACTTTCTTTTTTCTTCTTTGGTTTTCCCATCATTAGTCGTTTTTATCATTTTTCCCCTTCTTATTTTTCTCGTATTTCTTTTTTCCATTTTATTCATGTTTCCTGTTTTTTCCCATTCTTGTTTTTCTTGTTTTTCTTTTTTCTCCTTTTTTCTTTCCCCCCCTTTTTAGTCGTTTTTTTCGTTTTTTTCATTTTTACTTCTCATTTTTCTTTTTTTCTGTTATTTGTTTTCCCCGTTTTTCCCATTCTTCTTTCCCTTGTTTTTCTTTTTTCCACTTCTATTTCTTTTTTGTTTTTTCCCTCTTTAGTCGTTCTTACCATTTTTCTCATTTTCTCTTTTTTCCAATTTATTCGTTTTTCCTGTTTTTAACCATTCTCGTTTTTCTTGTTTTTCTTGTTTTTCTTTTTCTCCTTTTTTCTTTCCCCCCCTTTTTAGTCGTTTTTCTCGTTTTTTTTCATTTTTACTTCTCATTTTTCTTTTTTCTGTTTTATTTGTTTTTCCCGTTTTTTCCCATTCTTCTTTCCCTTGTTTTTCTTTTTTCCCTATTCTATTTCTTTTTTGTTTTCTCCCTCTTTAGTCGTTTTTCTCATTTTTCTCATTTTTCCCATTCTCATTTTTCTCATTTTTCTTTTTTCCCATTTTTTTCTTTTTTCATGTTATTTCCCATTTTTTTCCTTGTTTTTCTTTTTTCCCCTTTCTCTTTTTTCTCTTTTTTCCCTTTTTAGTAGTTTTTCTCATTTTTTTTCATTTTTCCCCTTTTTTATTCATTTTTCCCATTTTTTCCCACTCTTGTCTTCCTTGTTTTTCTTTTTTTCCACTTTTTTTCCACTTTCTTTTTTCTTCTTTGGTTTTCCCATCATTAGTCGTTTTTATCATTTTTCCCCTTCTTATTTTTCTCGTATTTCTTTTTTCCATTTTATTCATTTTTCCTGTTTTTTCCCATTCTTGTTTTTCTTGTTTTTCTTTTTTCTCCTTTTTTCTTTTCCCCCTTTTTCGTCATTTTTCTCATTTTTCTCATTTTTTTCATTTTTACTTCTCATTTTTCTTTTTTTCTGTTTTATTTGGTTTTCCCGTTGTTTTCCATTCTTCTTTCCCTTGTTTTTCTTTTTTCCCCCTTCTTTTTCTCTTTTGTTTTTTCCCTCTTTAGTCGTTCTTCTCATTTTTCTCATTTTTCTCTTTTTCCCATTTTTTCTTTTTTCATGTTATTTCCCATGTTTTTCCTTGTTTTTCTTTTTTCCCCTTTCTCTTTTTCTCTTTTTTCCCTTTTTAGTAGTTTTTCTCGTTTTTCTCATATTCCCCCTTCTCCTTTTTCTCATTTTTCTTTTTTTCCCATTTTTTCCATGTTATTTCCCATTTTTCCCCTTTTTCTTTTTTCCCCTTTCTCTTTTTTATCTTTTTTCCCTTTTTAGTAGTTTTTCTCATTTTTTCTCATTTTTACTCATTTTTCCCCTTTTTTATTCGTTTTTCCCATTTTTTCCCATTCTTGTCTTCCATGTTTTTCTTTTTTTCCACTTTTTTTCCACTTTCTTTTTTCTTCTTTTGTTTTTCCCATCTTTAGTCGTTTTTATCATTGTTCCCCTTCTTATTTTTCTCGTATTTCTTTTTTTCCATTTTATTCGTTTTTCCTGTTTTTTCCCATTCTTGTTTTTCTTGTTTTTCTTTTTTCTCCTTTTTTCTTTCCCCCCTTTTTAGTCGTTTTTGTCGTTTTTTTCATTTTTACTTCTCATTTTTCTTTTTTTCTGTTTTATTTGGTTTTCCCGTTGTTTCCCATTCTTCTTTCTCTTGTTTTTCTTTTTTCCCCCTTCTCTTTCTCTTTTGTTTTTTCCCTCTTTAGTCGTTCTTCTCATTTTTCTCATTTTTCTCTTTTTCCCATTTTTTTCTTTTTTCATGTTATTTCCCATTTTTTTCCTTGTTTTTCTTTTTTCCCCTTTCTCTTTTTTCTCTTTTTTCCCTTTTTAGTAGTTTTTCTCGTTTTTCTCATTTTCCCCCTTCTCCTTTTTCTCCTTTTTCTCTTTTATTCCTTTTTCCCGTTTTTTCACATTCTTGTCTTCCTCGTTTTTCTTTTTTTCCACTTTCTCTTTTTCTTTTTCCCCCCTCTTTAGTCGTTTTTCTCATTTTTCTCATTTTTCTTTTTTTCGATTTTATTTGTTTTTACCGTTTTTTCCCATTCCTGTTTTCCTTGTTTTTTCCCCCCTTTTCTCTTTTTTCTGTTTTATTTTTTCCCATTCTTTTCTTCCTTGTTTTTCTTTTTTCCACTTTCTCTTTTCCTTCTTTTGTTTTTTCCCTCTTTAGTCGTTTTTCTCATTTTTCTCATTTTTCTTTTTTTTGATTTTATTTGTTTTTTCTGTTTTTTCCCATTCCTGTTTTCCTTGTTTTTCTTTTTTCCCCTTTCTCTTTTTTCTCTTTTTTCCCTTTTTAGTAGTTTTTCTCATTTTTTATTCATTTTTTCCATTTTATTCGTTTTTCCTGTTTTTTCCCATTCTTGTTTTTCATGTTTTTCTTTTTTCTCCTTCTTTATTTCCCCCCTTTTTAGTCGTTTTTCTTGTTTTTCCCGTTTTTCCCATTCTTCTTTCCCTTGTTTTTCTTTTTTCCCCCTTCTATTTTTTTTGTTTTTCCCTCTTTAGTCGTTCTTCCCATTTTTCTCATTTTTCTCTTTTTTCCATTTTTTTCTTTTTTCATGTTATTTCCCATTTTTTCCCCTTGTTTTTCTTTTTTCCCCTTTCTCTTTTTTCTCTTTTTTCCCCTTTTTAGTAGTTTTTCTCATTTTTCTAATTTTTCTAATTTTTCTCATTTTTCTTTTTTTCCATTTTATTCGTGTTGCCTGTTTTTTCCCCATTCTTGTTTTTCTTGTTTTTCTTGTTTTTGTCATTTTTCCCCTTCTCATTTTTCTCCTTTTCCTCTTTTTTCCATTTTATTCCTTTTACCCAGTTTTTCCCATTCTTGTCTTCCTTGTTTTTCTATTTTTCCACCTTCTCTTTTTCTTCTTCGTTTGTTTTCTCCCTTTTAAGTCGTTTTTCTCATTTTTCCTCTTTTTCATTTTTCTCGTTTTTCTTTTTATTCTATTTTATTCATTTTTCCAGTTTTTTCCCGTTCTTGTTTTTCTTCTTTCTTTTTTCCAGTTCAATTTTTCTCCCTTTTTTGTTTTTTCCCTTTTTAGTCCTATTTCTCATTTTTCTCATTTTTCTCATTTTTCCCTATTTTTCCCATTCTTGTTTTCTCCCTTTTTAGTCATTTTTCTCATTTTTCTCATTTTTCCCATTCTCATTTTTCTCATTTTTCTTTTTTTCCCATTTTTTTCTTTTTTCATGTTATTTCCCATTTTTTCCCTTGTTTTTCTTTTTCCCCCTTTCTCTTTTTTCTCTTTTTTCCCCTTTTTAGTAGTTTTTCTCATTTTTTCCATTTTATTCGTCTTTCCCGTTTTTCCCATTCTTCTTTCCCTTGTTTTTCTTTTTCCCCCTTCTATTTCTTTTTTGTTTTTTCCCTCATTAGTCGTTCTTCCCATTTTTCTCATTTTTCTCTTTTTTCCATTTTTTTTCTTTTTTCATGTTATTTCCCATTTTTTCCCCTTGATTTTTCTTTTTTCCCCTTTCTCTTTTTTCTCTTTTTTCCCCTTTTTAGTAGTTTTTCTCATTTTTCTCATTTTTCTCATTTTTCTTTTTTTCCATTTTATTCGTTTTTCCCATTTTTTCTGGTACTTGTATTCCTTATTTTTCTTTTTTCCACTTTCTCTTTTTCTTTTATTTTTTCCCTCTTTTGTCGTTTTTTCATTTTTTTCATTTTTCTTTTTTCCAGTTTATTCATTTTTCCTGTTTTTTCCCATTCTTGTTTTTCTTTTCCCCCCTTTTCTCTTTTTTCCCTATTTTTCCCATTCTTGTTTTCTCCCTCTTTAGTCGTTTTTCTCATTTTTCTCATTTTTCCCATTCTCATTTTTCTCATTTTTCTTTTTTCCCCATTTTTTTCTTTTTTCATGTTATTTCCCATTTTTTCCCTTATTTTTCTTTTTCCCCCTTTCTCTTTTTTCTCTTTTTTCCCCGTTTTAGTAGTTTTTCTCATTTTTCTCATTTTTCCATTTTATTCGTTTTTCCTGTTTTTTCCCATACTTCTTTTTCTTCTTTTTCTTTTTTCCTTTTTATTCGTTTTTCCTGTTTATTTCCCATTCTTGTTTTTCTTGTTTTTCTTTGTTCCACTTTCTCTTTTTCTTCTTCTTTTGTTTTTTTCCCCCTTTAGTCGTTTTTATCATTTTTTCCCTTCTTATTTTTCTCGTATTTCTTTTTTTCCATTTTATTCATTTTTCATGTTTTTTCCCATTCTTGTTTTTCTTGTTTCTTGTTTCTCCTTTTTTATTTCCCCCCTTTTTAGTCGTTTTTCTTGTTTTTGTCGTTATTTTCATTTTTACTTCTCATTTTTCTTTTTTTCTGTTATTTGTTTTTCCCGTTTTTCCCATTCTTCTTTCCCTTGTTTTTCTTTTTTCCCCCTTCTATTTCTTTTTTGTTTTTTCCCTCTTTAGTCGCTCTTCCCACTCTTCTCATTTTTCTCTTTTTTCCATTTTTTTTCTTTTTTCATGTTATTTCCCATTTTTTTCCTTGTTTTTCTTTTTTCCCCTTTCTGTTTTTTCTCTTTTTTCCCCGTTTTAGTAGTTTTTCTCATTTTTCTCATTTTTCCATTTTATTCGTCTTTCCTGTTTTTTCCCATACTTCTTTTTCTTGTTTTTCTTTTTTCCTTTTTATTCGTTTTTCCTGTTTATTTCCCATTCTTGTTTTTCTTGTTTTTCTTTGTTCCACTTTCTCTCTTTCTTCTTCTTTTGTTTTTTCCCCCTTTAGTCGTTTTTATCATTTTCCCCTTATTTTTCTCGTATTTCTTTTTTTCCATTTTATTCGTTTTTCCTGTTTTTTCCCATTCTTGTTTTTCATGTTTTTCTTTTTTCTCCTTCTTTATTTCCCCCCTTTTTAGTCGTTTTTCTTGTTTTTCCCGTTTTTCCCATTCTTCTTTCCCTTGTTTTTCTTTTTTCCCCCTTCTATTTTTTTTTGTTTTTCCCTCTTTAGTCGTTCTTCCCATTTTTCTCATTTTTCTCTTTTTTCCATTTTTTTTCTTTTTTCATGTTATTTCCCATTTTTTCCCCTTGTTTTTCTTTTTTCCCCTTTCTCTTTTTTCTCTTTTTTCCCCTTTTTAGTAGTTTTTCTCATTTTTCTCATTTTTCCATTTTATTCGTCTTTCCTGTTTTTCCCCATACTTCTTTTTCTTGTTTTTCTTTGTTCCACTTTCTCTTTTTCTTCTTTTATTTTTTCCCTCTTTAGTCGTTTTTTCATTTTTCTCATTTTTCTTTTTTCCACTTTATTCATTTTTCCTGTTTTTTCCCATTCTTGTTTTTCTTTTCCCCCCTTTTCCCTTTCTTCCCTATTTTTCCCATTCTTGTTTTCTCCCTGTTTAGTCGTTTTTCTCATTTTTCTCATTTTTCCCATTCTCATTTTTCTCATTTTTCTTTTTTCCCATTTTTTTCTTTTTTCTTGTTATTTCCCATTTTTCCCTTGTTTTTCTTTTTTCCCCTTTTCTCTTTTTTCCCTATTTTTCCCATTCTTGTTTTCTCCCTCTTTAGTCATTTTTCTCATTTTTCTCATTTTTCCCATTCTCATTTTTCTCATTTTTCTTTTTTTCCCATTTTTTTCTTTTTTCATGTTATTTCCCATTTTTCCCCTTATTTTTCTTTTTCCCCCTTTCTCTTTTTTCTCTTTTTTCCCCTTTTTAGTAGTTTTTCTCATTTTTCTCATTTTTCCATTTTATTCGTTTTTCCTGTTTTTCCCCATACTTCTTTTTCTTCTTTTTCTTTTTTCCTTTTTATTCGTTTTTCCTGTTTATTTCCCATTCTTGTTTTTCTTGTTTTTCTTTGTTCCACTTTCTCTTTTTCTTCTTCTTTTGTTTTTTCCCCCTTTAGTCGTTTTTATCATTTTCCCCCTTCTTATTTTTCTCGTATTTCTTTTTTTTCCATTTTATTCGTTTTTCCTGTTTTTTCCTATTCTTGTTTTTCTTGTTTTCCTTTTTTCTCCTTTTTTATTTCCCCCCTTTTTAGTCGTTTTTCTCGTTTTTTTCGTTTTTTTCATTTTTACTTCTCATTTTTCTTTTTTTCTGTTATTTGTTTTTCCCGTTTTTCCCATTCTTCTTTCCCTTGTTTTTCTTTTTTCCCCCTTCTATTTCTTTTTTGTTTTTTCCCTCTTTAGTCGCTCTTCCCACTCTTCTCATTTTTCTCTTTTTTCCATTTTTTTTCTTTTTTCATGTTATTTCCCATTTTTTTCCTTGTTTTTCTTTTTTCCCCTTTCTCTTTTTTCTCTTTTTTCCCCTTTTTAGTAGTTTTTCTCATTTTTCTCATTTTTCTTTTTTTCCATTTTATTCGTTTTTCCCATTTTTTCTGGTTGTTGTCTTCCTTATTTTTCTTTGTTCCACTTTCTCTTTTTCTTCTTTTATTTTTTCCCTCTTTAGTCGTTTTTTCATTTTTCTCATTTTTCTCATTTTTTTTCCATTTTATTCATTTTTCCTGTTTTTTCCCATTCTTGTTTTTCTTTTCCCCTTTTCTCTTTTTTCCCTATTTTTCCCATTCTTGTTTTCTCCCTCTTTAGTCGTTTTTCTCGTTTTTCTCATTTTTCCCATTCTCATTTTTCTCATTTTTCTTTTTTTCCCATTTTTTTCTTTTTTCATGTTATTTCCCATTTTTTCCCTTGTTTTTCTTTTTCCCCCTTTCTCTTTTTTCTCTTTTTTCCCCTTTTTAGTAGTTTTTCTCATTTTTCTCATTTTTCCATTTTATTCGTCTTTCCTGTTTTTTCCCATACTTCTTTTTCTTGTTTTTCTTTTAATAAGAAAAATGAGAAAAATGAGAATGGGAAAAATGAGAAAAATGAGAAAAATGTCTAAAAAGGGAGAAAACAAGAATGGGAAAAATAGGGAAAAAAGAGAAAAATGGGAATTCCCTCTTTAGTCGTTTTTTCATTTTTCTCATTTTTTTCCATTTTATTCATTTTTCCTGTTTTTCCCCATTTTTAGTAGTTTTTCTCATTTTTTCTCATTTTTCCCCTTTTTTATTAGTTTTTCCCATTTTTTCCCATTCTTGTCTTCCTTGTTTTTCTTTTTTTCCACTTTTTTTCCACTTTCTTTTTTCTTCTTTTGTTTTTCCCATCTTTAGTCGTTTTTATCATTTTCCCCCTTCTTATTTTTCTCGTATTTCTTTTTTCCATTTTATTCGTTTTTCCTGTTTTTTCCCATTCTTGTTTTTCTTGTTTTTCTTTTTTCTCCTTTTTTCTTTCCCCCCCTTTTTAGTCGTTTTTCTCGTTTTTTTCATTTTTACTTCTCATTTTTCTTTTTTTCTGTTTTATTTGGTTTTCCCGTTGTTTCCCATTCTTCTTTCCCTTGTTTTTCTTTTTTCCCCCTTCTCTTTCTCTTTTGTTTTTTCCCTCTTTAGTCATTCTTCTCATTTTTCTCATTTTTCTCTTTTTCCCATGCTTTTTAAAATGAAGCCTTTCCTGAGTACTTTTTCAATATTTCCAATACGTGTTTTTAGCTCAGAGAAAGTGAGTCCTCTCCTAGATCAGTCTTTGAAAGGGGGTAATATTGCTTTAAGTTCTGATGGCAGTAGCAAACATACAGATAATCATGAAGTTGCTACAACAGCAATGACCCTGAGTGAGGAAATGCCAGAAGAAACGCTGATTGACTTATTTGGGGAGTTACCACAATCAGAGCAATCAGATGTTATACAAAGACTGGATGAATTAAGAGAGACATTGAAAACAACACAATCTATGGCAAAGCCATTAATAAATATGGCACTACTAAGTACTCAGGCCTGTGAAAATATATCTGTTCAACAAAATACTACTACTTCAACAGAAAAGAAATGTCTAGAAACACAGGCTGATTGTGAGGAAATGGCATTGCTCAATCCAGTCCCAGATAATTTGCAGAAAGTTAAAGTAGCTTGTGTGTTAAAATCGGATGCTGGTGGTGGAGTAGAACTGAGTCCTAAGGATTCTATTTCCAACCAAATGTTGTCTCAAATGAGTCCCGCATATGCTAGATCTACAGAATTTGAAGGAGAAGTTCAAAATGGGTTAGGGAAAGAACTAAAGGCTGGAACATCCTTACCTGTTAGTGAGGACTTTGTTTGTTTGGATGCTGATTCTACTTTGACTCTTCAACCTGTTAAAGTATTTCATCATAATTGTCTTGCTCCCCAATCTCTGTTGGCGCTTCCCCATCAACAAGACAATGACGAAGGCAGACAACTTGTAAATCAATGTGTCTTCTTCGATACAGAAGGCATTCTAGACAACATCACCCCTGCCGATTGACTAAAAGCCTCATGTACTCTAACCCAAAATTTCAAGTCTCCAATGGGGCCGTCTGCCAACATTAATTGCAAGGTTTTTCTCCACCTACTGACTTGGAACATTGCCGGTTGGAAAAATCGAGTATCTGATGGAGACTTGTTGGAGTTTCTCTCTGGCTTTGATTTTATAGCTCTTCAAGAAACTTGGCTGACCAAAGAGGAAGAAAGGATCCACATTCCAGGATTTAATTCCTGGTCAGTCCCGGCAGTGAAACACAAGACTAAAGGAAGGGCATCGGGAGGATTGTCGATACTTGCCAAGGCTGAGTTGGGTTGGCAAGGCCAGGAACTGGTGTTTGGTTTTGATTCTCCTTTCTATTTGGTGGTTAAATTTTCGTATGAAGCAGTTGTAGTAGTACTAGTGAACATTTATCTGCCACCATATTCATCTCCATACTTTTCTCCCAACATTTGGGTAAATTTAGAAAATCTATTGTTGAAGATAAACCTTAATTAACCCAATGCTATTGTAATTTTAGCGGGAGATTTTAATGCCAGAGTGGGGGCTTCTTTATTTGATTTTGTACGACTGGGTGTTATTCCTGAGGACTACCTTATTAACAACCCACCCTGGCGTTCTAGAGATTCCAAAAGGAACATGGCGGGTTCTCAGTTGGTCTCACTAATTTATAAATGTAACCTTCATATTTTAGGAGGCAAAGAATCTGATTTTATATATCCGTTTACATTTCATACAGGAAACTCTAGTAGTGTCTTAGATTATATTTGTGTTTCTCGAAATAAGTCTGGGTTATTTTCAGATATTCAAGCCCATGTGAGAGAAGACAGCGATCATCAGCCGATTACAGTTTATTTTGCAGCCAGATCAGATATTAGATCATTTATGACATATGATAAGAGGTTACTAGCCAATATTGAAATTAGGCAAAACAGAAGACTTAGGTGGCACAAGGTAGATACAAAGGCATTAACCACCTATCTAAACTCAGAGCAGGTTCAGTCTTGGAGAAATTCTATTTCAACTCCTTTTCAATGCCCAGACAAGATCTTGACACAATATGCTCTTTTGTCTAGCTCGTTGAGGAAATTTTTGATAGATAAAGTTCCTGCTAGAAATCATTTTCAAAACAGTATGAACTGGTTTGATTCTGATTGTCTACATACTAGGAAACATTTAAGGGCAGCAATGCGTATGGCCCAGAGTTATCCTAACATAAAAAATCAATCCAAAATGCTACAAATCAGGCGGGAATATAAGAAACTTATTGTGTCCAAAAAAGCTCTTTATACAGCTAAAATATGGGCAGACTTGGAATTATCAGCAAAAGGAACTAATTCAATATTTTTTTGGAATTCCGTCTCGGGTTTATTGAAGGAACGCAATTTTCAACTTGACATTCCTATACCTGCCTCAGTCTGGGAGGATTTCTATACAAGTTTATTTACTGAGTCAAACCAAAGACCCTTGCAGGAAAGTATAATTGATCCTACTTATTTTGAAAACCTCCCTCTTTGGCCCTCAGTGTCAGTGGCAGAAGTCAAATCTATCATCCATTCCTTGAAACCCAACAAGGCTCCAGGAGAGGACTTTTTACCACCAGAACTCTTTAAAACTCATACTGACTGGTGGGCCCCATTACTTGCAGGTTTGTTTTCTTATATAAACAACACAGGATTCATTCCAGTAGGATGGGAAGTAGCAATTGTTGTCCCTATATTTAAAAAAGGAAATAGGACTGAGCCACAAAATTATAGACCAATCAGTCTTATAGGAATTGCTGCAAAAATGTATGCCAAACACCTCTTGGGCAAAATAGAGGACTGGGTAATTAGGACAAACCTCCTTGTAGAGGAACAAACTGGTTTTAGACCAGATCGCTCCACAATAGATAATTGTTTTACATTACATCATCTTATTTCAAAACAATTGGCAAATGGTAAAAAAGTGTTCGCTGCTTTTATAGATTTTACCGCAGCTTTTGATTCCATAGATAGAAATATTTTATGGAAGAAATTAATTAATTTAAATATGGAGCCCAGACTTTTATTCCTGGTAAAGGCCCTCTATTCAAATACCTATTTAAAAGTAAGAACTGGTGTAAATGGCTCTTTAACCAAAAGTATTCCTACTTATAGAGGTGTCAGGCAGGGTTGTATCTTAGCTCCAATGCTCTTCAATCTTTATATTAATGATATTCCAGGGTTTATGCGTACCGTAGATACTCACATGTTAAAAATTCATGGCATATTTGTGAATGTCCTATTATATGCAGATGACATGATTTTGATGGCACATTCACAAGTTGGCCTGAGAAGACTCCTGAAAAAGTTGAATGTCTATTGTGTTCATAACTCTTTAACTATAAATAAGTCTAAATCTAAAGTGATGGTTTTTGGTAAAAGAAAAAGGATGAAATATAAATGGCAAATAAATGGGGAGCCTATAGAACGAGTGAATTCTTTCACTTACCTAGGAGTGGTTTTTACTGATACTGGAGCCTGGGACAATCATTTCAGAAGGACCGCAGGGAGGGCTGAGGTCTGTGCCAAAAGGCTATCTAAACTGTATAATTATAAATATCCCGGCACTTTGACCCCTAATCTGAAAGTATTTAGAGCAAAAATTGTCCCAATGTTGACTTATGGTACGGAAGTGTGGGGTCTTTCAAATTCTGCTGCACTTGAATATGTTCAAACCCGCTTTTTAAGAAGTATACTGGGAGTTGATAAAAATACGTCAGCACCCGCAATTAGAGCAGAAACAGGTATCCACTCTATACATAGCCAGACAGTATCAAAGGTCTTTTCTTACTGGCAGAAGGTCCATTCAATGGACCATGATAGGCTTCCCAAATTATGCCTACTTGAACAAATAAGTATGGATTTTACCACATCCTGGTTAAAACATCTCACTAAAGTTATTACACAATATGGACTTTCCATTCAACAGGTACTCATAACTGCACCGCAGGCAAAGGATATTTTTAAACAGCGAGCCCTGGATATCAGTGCCCAATTGGACATGGAGACATTGGCAAAAAATGGTTCATTAAAATGGTTAGCTAAGAATAAAACTATTTTTAAATTTGAAAAATACCTGTCGATGAGTCTAACACAAAATCTGAGAAGGGCCTATTCCAGGGCTAGGTTTGAATTGTTGGACTCTATGGTTAAATATGGACGTTTCCATCGTTTGCCATATGATGAGAGGACTTGTGTATGTGGGGACCCAGCCATAGAAGATATTGCCCATGTTTTGTTCGACTGCAAATTATATGATTCACTTAGGATTAAATTCCTGTCTCCTTTGTTGGAAAGAACAGCACACTGGGATTCTAATCACAGATTATCTTATTTTCTTTCGGGCTCAAATACTTTTATTGTGAATAGGACTGCCAAGTTTGTAGACAAGGCAGTTCACCAGAGAGCCCATTATATGGAAAAGATTGGAGTGCCATGTAGGGGTGATGAACTCATTTGAATTCTGATTAGATATACATGTATTGTATTTATTATTATTTCAGGTTATTCAATTATCTTATTTCCTATTTTGGTGTATTTTTTTTTTCATGTTATTTCCCATTTTTTTCCTTGTTTTTCTTTTTTCCCCTTTCTCTTTTTTCTCTTTTTTCCCCTTTTTAGTAGTTTTTCTCATTTTTCTCATTTCTCTTTTTTCCCTTTTTAGTAGTTTTTCTCATTTTTCTAATTTTTCCATTTTATTCGTTTTTCCTGTTTTTTCCCATACTTCTTTTTCTTCTTTTTCTTTTTTCCTTTTTATTCGTTTTTCCTGTTTATTTCCCATTCTTGTTTTTCTTGTTTTTCTTTGTTCCACTTTCTCTTTTTCTTCTTCTTTTGTTTTTTCCCCCTTTAGTCGTTTTTATCATTTTCCCCCTTCTTATTTTTCTCGTATTTCTTTTTTTCCATTTTATTCGTTTTTCCTGTTTTTTCCCATTCTTGTTTTTCTTGTTTTTCTTTTTTCTCCTTTTTTATTTCCCCCCTTTTTAGTCGTTTTTCTCGTTTTTTTCGTTTTTTTCATTTTTACTTCTCATTTTTCTTTTTTTCTGTTATTTGTTTTTCCCGTTTTTCCCATTCTTCTTTCCCTTGTTTTTCTTTTTTCCCCCTTCTATTTCTTTTTTGTTTTTTCCCTCTTTAGTCGCTCTTCCCACTCTTCTCATTTTTCTCTTTTTTCCATTTTTTTAATTTTTTCATGTTATTTCCCATTTTTTTCCTTGTTTTTCTTTTTTCCCCTTTCTCTTTTTTCTCTTTTTTCCCCTTTTTAGTAGTTTTTCTCATTTTTCTCATTTTTCTTTTTTTCCATTTTATTCGTTTTTCCCATTTTTTCTGGTTGTTGTCTTCCTTATTTTTCTTTGTTCCACTTTCTCTTTTTCTTCTTTTATTTTTTCCCTCTTTAGTCGTTTTTTCATTTTTCTCATTTTTCTCATTTTTTTTCCATTTTATTCATTTTTCCTGTTTTTTCCCATTCTTGTTTTTCTTTTCCCCTTTTCTCTTTTTTCCCTATTTTTCCCATTCTTGTTTTCTCCCTCTTTAGTCGTTTTTCTCGTTTTTCTCATTTTTCTCATTTTTCTCATTTCTCTTTTTTCCCTTTTTAGTAGTTTTTCTCATTTTTCTAATTTTCCCATTCTAATTTTTCGAGTTTTTCTAATTATTTCCATTTAATTCGTTTAATTTTTTATTTTCCCCCCTTTTTAGTCATTTTTCTCATTTTTCTCGTTTTTTTCATATTTACTTCTCATTTTTCTTTTTTTCTGTTTTATTTGTTTTTCCCGTTTTTTCCCATTCTTCTTTCCCTTGTTTTTCTTTTTTCCCTCTTCTATTTCTTTTTTGTTTTCTCCCTCTTTAGTCGTTTTTCTAGTTTTTCTCATTTTTCCCATTCTCATTTTTCTCATTTTTCTTGTTTCCCATTTTTTTCTTTTTTCATGTTATTTCCCATTTTTTTCCTTGTTTTTCTTTTTTCCCCTTTCTCCTTTTTCTCTTTTTTCCCTTTTTAGTAGTTTTTCTCATTTTTTATTCATTTTTTCCATTTTATTCGTTTTTCCTGTTTTTTCCCATTCTTGTTTTTCTTGTTTTTCTTTTTTCTCCTTTTTTCTTTTCCCCCCTTTTTAGTCGTTTTTCTCGTTTTTTTCATTTTTACTTCTCATTTTTCTTTTTTTCTGTTTTATTTGTTTTTCCCGTTGTTTCCCATTCTTCTTTCCCTTGTTTTCCTTTTTTCCCCCTTCTTTCTCTTTTCTTTTTTCCCTCTTTTGTCGTTCTTCTCATTTTTCTCATTTTTCTCTTTTTTCCATTTTATTCGTGTTTCCTGTTTTTTCCCCATTCTTGTTTTTCTTGTTTTTCTCATTTTTCCCCTTCTCATTTTTCTCCTTTTCCTCTTTTTTCCAGTTTATTCATTTTTCCTGTTTTTTCCCATTCTTGTTTTTCTTTTCCCCCCTTTTCTCTTTTTTCCCTATTTTTCCCATTCTTGTTTTCTCCCTTTTTAGTCATTTTTCTCATTTTTCTCATTTTTCCCAATCTCATTTTTCTCATTTTTCTTTTTTCCCCATTTTTTTCTTTTTTCATGTTATTTCCCATTTTTTCCCTTATTTTTCTTTTTCCCCCTTTCCCTTTTTTCTCTTTTTCCCCCTTTTTAGTAGTTTTTCTCATTTTTCTCATTTTTCCATTTTATTCGTTTTTCCTGTTTTTTCCCATACTTCTTTTTCTTCTTCTTCTTTTTTCCTTTTTATTCGTTTTTCCTGTTTATTTCCCATTCTTGTTTTTCTTGTTTTTTTTTGTTCCACTTTCTCTTTTTCTTCTTCTTTTGTTTTTTCCCCCTTTAGTCGTTTTTATCTTCTTTTCCTTCTTATTTTTCTCGTATTTCTTTTTTTCCATTTTATTCGTTTTTCCTGTTTTTTCCCATTCTTGTTTTTCTTGTTTTCTTTTTTCTCCTTTTTTATTTCCCCTTTTTAGTCGTTTTTCTCGTTTTTCTCGTTTTTTTCATTTTTACTTCTCATTTTTCTTTTTTTCTGTTATTTGTTTTTCCCGTTTTTCCCATTCTTCTTTCCCTTGTTTTTCTTTTTTCCCCCTTCTATTTCTTTTTTGTTTTTCCCTCTTTAGTCGTTCTTCCCATTTTTCTCATTTTTCTCTTTTTTCCATTTTTTTTCTTTTTTCATGTTATTTCCCATTTTTTTCCTTGTTTTTCTTTTTTCCCCTTTCTGTTTTTTCTCTTTTTTCCCCTTTTTAGTAGTTTTTCTCATTTTTTCATTTTTCTCATTTTTCTTTTTTTCCATTTTATTAGTTTTGCCCATTTTTTCTGGTACTTGTCTTCCTTATTTTTCTTTTTTCCACTTTCTCTTTTTCTTTTATTTTTTCCCTCTTTAGTCGTTTTTTCATTTTTCTCATTTTTCTTTTTTCCAGTTTATTCATTTTTCCTGTTTTTTCCCATTCTTGTTTTTCTTTTCCCTCCTTTTCCCTTTTTTCCCTATTTTTCCCATTCTTGTTTTCTCCCTCTTTAGTCGTTTTTCTCATTTTTCTCATTTTTCCCATTCTCATTTTTCTCATTTTTCTTTTTTTCCCATTTTTTTCTTTTTTCATGTTATTTCCCATTTTTTCCCTTATTTTTCTTTTTTCCCCTTTCTCTTTTTTCTCTTTTTTCCCCTTTTTAGTAGTTTTTCTCATTTTTCTCATTTTTCCATTTTATTCGTTTTTCCTGTTTTTTCCCATACTTCTTTTTCTTCTTTTTCTTTTTTCCTTTTTATTCGTTTTTCCTGTTTATTTCCCATTCTTGTTTTTCTTGTTTTTCTTTGTTCCACTTTCTCTTTTTCTTCTTCTTTTGTTTTTTCCCCCTTTAGTCGTTTTTATCATTTTTTCCTTCTTATTTTTCTCGTATTTCTTTTTTTCCATTTTATTCGTTTTTCCTGTTTTTTCCCATTCTTGTTTTTCTTGTTTTCTTTTTTCTCCTTTTTTATTTCCCCTTTTTAGTCGTTTTTCTCGTTTTTCTCGTTTTTTTCATTTTTACTTCTCATTTTTCTTTTTTTCTGTTATTTGTTTTTCCCGTTTTTCCCATTCTTCTTTCCCTTGTTTTTCTTTTTTTCCCCTTCTATTTCTTTTTTGTTTTTCCCTCTTTAGTCGTTCTTCCCATTTTTCTCATTTTTCTCTTTTTTCCATTTTTTTTCTTTTTTCAAGTTATTTCCCATTTTTTTCCTTGTTTTTCTTTTTTCCCCTTTCTGTTTTTTCTCTTTTTTCCCCTTTTTAGTAGTTTTTCTCATTTTTCTCATTTTTCTCATTTTTCTTTTTTTCCATTTTATTCGTTTTTCCCATTTTTTCTGGTTCTTGTCTTCCTTATTTTTCTTTGTTCCACTTTCTCTTTTTCTTCTTTTATTTTTTCCCTCTTTAGTCGTTTTTTCATTTTTCTCATTTTTTTTCCATTTTATTCATTTTTCCTGTTTTTTCCCATTCTTGTTTTTCTTTTCCCCTTTTCTGTTTTTTCCCTATTTTTCCCATTCTTGTTTTCTCCCTCTTTAGTCGTTTTTCTCATTTTTCTCATTTTTCCCATTCTCATTTTTCCCATTTTTCTTTTTTTCCCATTTTTTTCTTTTTTCATTTTATTTCCAATTTTTTCCCTTTTTTTCTTTTTCCCCCTTTCTCTTTTTTATCTTTTTTCCCCTTTTTAGTAGTTTTTCTCATTTTTCTCATTTTTCCATTTTATTTGTCTTTCCTGTTTTTTCCCATACTTCTTTTTCTTGTTTTTCTTTTAATAAGAAAATAATAAGAAAAATGAAATAAGAAAAATGTATGCCAAACACCTCTTGGGCAAAATAGAGAACTGGGTAATTAGGACAAACCTCCTTGTAGAGGAAAAAACTGGTTTTAGACCAGATCGCTCCACAATAGATAATTGTTTTACATTACATCATCTTATTTCAAAACAATTGGCAAATGGTAAAAAAGTGTTCGCTGCTTTTATAGATTTTACCGCAGCTTTTGATTCCATAGATAGAAATATTTTATGGAAGAAATTAATTAATTTAAATATGGAGCCCAGACTTTTATTCCTGGTAAAGGCCCTCTATTCAAATACCTATTTAAAAGTAAGAACTGGTGTAAATGGCTCTTTAACCAAAAGTATTCCTACTTATAGAGGTGTCAGGCAGGGTTGTATCTTAGCTCCAATGCTCTTCAATCTTTATATTAATGATATTCCAGGGTTTATGTGTACCGTAGATACTCACATGTTAAAAATTCATGGCATATTTGTGAATGTCCTATTATATGCAGATGACATGATTTTGATGGCACATTCACAAGTTGGCCTGAGAAGACTCCTGAAAAAGTTGAATGTCTATTGTGTTCATAACTCTTTAACTATAAATAAGTCTAAATCTAAAGTGATGGTTTTTGGTAAAAGAAAAAGGATGAAATATAAATGGCAAATAAATGGGGAGCCTATAGAACGAGTGAATTCTTTCACTTACCTAGGAGTGGTTTTTACTGATACTGGAGCCTGGGACAATCATTTCAGAAGGACCGCAGGGAGGGCTGAGGTCTGTGCCAAAAGGCTATCTAAACTGTATAATTATAAATATCCCGGCACTTTGACCCCTATTCTGAAAGTATTTAGAGCAAAAATTGTCCCAATGTTGACTTATGGTGCGGAAGTGTGGGGTCTTACAAATTCTGCTGCACTTGAATATGTTCAAACCCGCTTTTTAAGAAGTATACTGGGAGTTGATAAAAATACGTCAGCACCCGCAATTAGAGCAGAAACAGGTATCCACTCTATACATAGCCAGACAGTATCAAAGGTCTTTTCTTACTGGCAGAAGGTCCATTCAATGGACCATGATAGGCTTCCCAAATTATGCCTACTTGAACAAATAAGTATGGATTTTACCACATCCTGGTTAAAACATCTCACTAAAGTTATTACACAATATGGACTTTCCATTCAACAGGTACTCATAACTGCACCGCAGGCAAAGGATATTTTTAAACAGCGAGCCCTGGATATCAGTGCCCAATTGGACATGGAGACATTGGCAAAAAATGGTTCATTAAAATGGTTAGCTAAGAATAAAACTATTTTTAAATTTGAAAAATACCTGTCGATGAGTCTAACACAAAATCTGAGAAGGGCCTATTCCAGGGCTAGGTTTGAATTGTTGGACTCTATGGTTAAATATGGACGTTTCCATCGTTTGCCATATGATGAGAGGACTTGTGTATGTGGGGACCCAGCCATAGAAGATATTGCCCATGTTTTGTTCGACTGCAAATTATATGATTCACTTAGGATTAAATTCCTGTCTCCTTTGTTGGAAAGAACAGCACACTGGGATTCTAATCACAGATTATCTTATTTTCTTTCGGGCCCAAATACTTTTATTGTGAATAGGACTGCCAAGTTTGTAGACAAGGCAGTTCACCAGAGAGCCCATTATATGGAAAAGATTGGAGTGCCATGTAGGGGTGATGAACTCATTTGAATTCTGATTAGATATACATGTATTGTATTTATTATTATTTCAGGTTATTCAATTATCTTATTTCCTATTTTGGTGTATTTTTTTTTTCATGTTATTTCCCATTTTTTTCCTTGTTTTTCTTTTTTCCCCTTTCTCTTTTTTCTCTTTTTTCCCCTTTTTAGTAGTTTTTCTCATTTTTCTCATTTCTCTTTTTTCACTTTTTAGTAGTTTTTCTCATTTTTCTAATTTTCCCATTCTAATTTTTTGAATTTTTCTAATTATTTCCATTTAATTCGTTTAATTTTTTATTTTCCCCCCTTTTTAGTCGTTTTTCTCGTTTTTCTCGTTTTTTCATATTTACTTCTCATTTTTCTTTTTTTCTGTTTTATTTGTTTTTCCCGTTTTTTCCAATTCTTCTTTCCCTTGTTTTTCTTTTTTCCCTCTTCTATTTCTTTTTTGTTTTCTCCCTCTTTAGTCGTTTTTCTCGTTTTTCTCATTTTTCCCATTCTCATTTTTCTCATTTTTTTTCCCCATTTTTTTCTTTTTTCATGTTATTTCCCATTTTTTCCTTGTTTTTCTTTTTTCCCCTTTCTCTTTTTTCTTTTTTCCCCTTTTTAGTAGTTTTTCTCATTTTTCTCATTTCTCTTTTTTCCCTTTTTAGTAGTTTTTCTCGTTTTTCTCATTTTCCCCCTTCTCCTTTTTCTCCTTTTTCTCTTTTATTCCTTTTTCCAGTTTTTTCCCGTTCTTGTTTTTCTTCTTTCTTTTTTCCAGTTCAATTTTTCTCCCTTTTTTGTTTTTTCCCTTTTTAGTCCTATTTCTCATTTTTCTCATTTTTCTCTTTTTTCCCTATTTTTCCCATTCTTGTTTTCTCCCTTTTTAGTCATTTTTCTCATTTTTCTCATTTTTCCCATTCTTTCTCATTTTTCTTTTTTCCCCATTTTTTTCTTTTTTCATTTTATTTCCCATTTTTTTCCTTGTTTTTCTTTTTTCCCTTTTCTCTTTTTTCTCCTTATTCCCCTTTTTAGTTGTTTTTCTCTTTTCTCATTTTTCCCCTTTTTTATTCGTTTTTCCCATTTTTTCCCATTCTTGTCTTCCTTGTTTTTCTTTTTTTCCACTTTTTTTCCACTTTCATTTTTCTTTTGTTTTTCCCCTCTTTATTCGTTTTTCTCATTTTTCTCATTTTTCCCATTCTCATTTTTCTCATTTTTCTTTTTTTCCATTTCATTCATGTTTCCTGTTTTTTCCCATTCTTGTTTTTCTTGTTTTTCTTTTATCTCCCTTTTTCTTTCCCCCCCTTTTTAGTCGTTTTTCTCGTTTTTTTCATTTTTACTTCTCATTTTTCTTTTTTCTGTTTTATTTGTTTTTCCCGTTGTTTCCCATTCTTCTTCCCCTTGTTTTTCTTTTTTCCCCCTTCTCTTTCTCTTTTGTTTTTTCCATCTTTAGTCGTTTTTCTCGTTTTTCTCATTTTTTTTTTTTCTATTTTATTTGTTTTTACCGTTTTTCCCCATTCCTGTTTTCCTTGTTTTTCTTTTTTCCCCTTTTATCTTTTTTCTCTGTTTTATTTTTTCCCATTCTCTTCTTCCTTGTTTTTCTTTTTTCCACTTTCTCTTTTCCTTCTTTTGTTTTTTCCCTCTTTAGTCGTTTTTCTCATTTTTCTCATTTTTCTCTTTTTTCCATTTTATTCCTGTTTCCTGTTTTTTCCCCATTCTTGTTTTTCTTGTTTTTCTCATTTTCCCCCTTCTCATTTTTCTCATTTTCCTCTTTTTTCCATTTTATTCCTTTTACCCGGTTTTTCCCATTCTTGTCTTCCTTGTTTTTCTTTTTTTCCACTTTTTTCCCACTTTCTTTTTTCTTCTTTTGTTTTTCCCCTCTTTAGTCGTTTTTCTCGTTTTTCTCATTTTTCCCATTCTCATTTTTCTCATTTTTCTTTTTTCCCATTTTTTTCTTTTTTCATGTTATTTCCCATTTTTTTCCTTGTTTTTCTTTTTTCCCTTTTCTCTTTTTCCTCCTTATTCCCCTTTTTAGTTGTTTTTCTCTTTTCTCATTTTTCCCCTTTTTTATTCGTTTTTCCCATTTTTTCCCATTCTTGTCTTCCTTGTTTTTCTTTTTTTCCACTTTCTTTTTTCTTCTTTTGTTTTTCCCCTCTTTAGTCGTTTTTCTCATTTTTCTCATTTTTCCCATTCTCATTTTTCTCATTTTTCTTTTTTTCCATTTCATTCATGTTTCCTGTTTTTTCCCATTCTTGTTTTTCTTGTTTTTCTTTTATCTCCTTTTTTCTTTCCCCCCCTTTTTAGTCGTTTTTCTCGTTTTTTTCATTTTTACTTCTCATTTTTCTTTTTTCTGTTTTATTTGTTTTTCCCGTTGTTTCCCATTCTTCTTCCCCTTGTTTTTCTTTTTTCCCCCTTCTCTTTCTCTTTTGTTTTTTCCCTCTTTAGTCGTTCTTCTCCTTTTTCTCCTTTTTCTTTTTTTCCCATTTTTTCCATGTTATTTCCCATTTTTTCCCTTGTTTTTCTTTTTTCCCCTTTCTCTTTTTTATCTTTTTTCCCTTTTTAGTAGTTTTTCTCATTTTTCTAATTTTCCCATTCTAATTTTTCTAATTTTTCTAATTTTTTTCCACTTTCTTTTTTCTTCTTTTGTTTTTCCCATCTTTAGTCGTTTTTATCATTGTTCCCCTTCTTATTTTTTCTCATATTTCTTTTTTTCCATTTTATTCATTTTTCCTGTTTTTTCCCATTCTTGTTTTTCTTGTTTTTCTTTTATCTCCTTTTTTCTTTCCCCCCCCTTTTTAGTCGTTTTTCTCGTTTTTTTCATTTTTACTTCTCATTTTTCTTTTTTTCTGTTTTATTTGTTTTTCCCGTTTTTTCCAAATTCTTCTTTCCCTTGTTTTTCTTTTTTCCCTATTCTATTTCTTTTTTGTTTTCTCCCTCTTTAGTCATTTTTCTCGTTTTTCTCATTTTTCCCATTCTCATTTTTCTCATTTTTCTTTTTTCCCATTTTTTTCTTTTTTCATGTTATTTCCCATTTTTTTCCTTGTTTTTCTTTTTTCCCCTTTCTCTTTTTTCTCTTTTTTCCCTTTTTAGTAGTTTTTCTCATTTTTTTTCATTTTTCCCCTTTTTGATTCGTTTTTCCCATTTTTTCCCATTCTTGTCTTCCTTGTTTTTCTTTTTTTCCACTTTTTTTCCACTTTCTTTTTTCTTCTTTTGTTTTTCCCATCTTTAGTCGTTTTTATCATTTTCCCCCTTCTTATTTTTCTCGTATTTCTTTTTTCCATTTTATTCGTTTTTCCTGTTTTTTCCCATTCTTGTTTTTCTTGTTTTTCTTTTTTCTCCTTTTTTCTTTTCCCTCTTTTTCGTCGTTTTTCTCATTTTTTTCATTTTTACTTCTCATTTTTCTTTTTTTCTGTTTTATTTGGTTTTCCCGTTGTTTTCCATTCTTCTTTCCCTTGTTTTTCTTTTTTCCCCCTTCTCTTTCTCTTTTGTTTTTTCCCTCTTTAGTCGTTCTTCTCATTTTTCTCATTTTTCTCTTTTTCCCATTTTTTTCTTTTTTCATGTTATTTCCCATTTTTTTCCTTGTTTTTCTTTTTTCCCCTTTCTCTTTTTTCTCTTTTTTCCCTTTTTAGTTGTTTTTCTCGTTTTTCTCATTTTCCCCCTTCTCCTTTTTCTCCTTTTTCTCTTTTATTCCTTTTTCCCGTTTTTTCACATTCTTGTCTTCTTTGTTTTTCTTTTTTTCCACTTTCTCTTTTTCTTTTCCCCCCCTCTTTAGTCGTTTTTCTCATTTTTCTCATTTTTCTTTTTTTCGATTTTATTTGTTTTTACCGTTTTTTCCCATTCCTGTTTTCCTTGTTTTTTCCCCCCTTTTCTCTTTTTTCTGTTTTATTTTTTCCCATTCTTTTCTTCCTTGTTTTTCTTTTTTCCACTTTCTCTTTTCCTTCTTTTGTTTTTTCCCTCTTTAGTCGTTTTTCTCATTTTTCTCATTTTTCTTTTTTTCGATTTTATTTGTTTTTTCTGTTCTTTCCCATTCCTGTTTTCCTTGTTTTTCTTTTTTCCCCTTTTCTCTTTTTTCTCTGTTTTATTTTTCCCCATTCTTTTCTTCCTTGTTTTTCTTTTTTCCACTTTCTCTTTTCCTTCTTTTGTTTTTTCCCTCTTTAGTCGTTTTTCTCATTTTTCTCATTTTTCTCTTTTTTCCATTTTATTCGTGGTTCCTGTTTTTTCCCCATTCTTGTTTTTCTTGTTTTTCTCATTTTTCCCCTTCTCATTTTTCTCCTTTTCCTCTTTTTTCCATTTTATTCCTTTTATCCGGTTTTTCCCATTCTTGTCTTCCTTGTCTTTCTATTTTTCCACCTTCTCTTTTTCTTCTTTTTTGTTTTCTCCCTTTTAAGTCGTTTTTCTCATTTTTCCTCTTTTTCGTTTTTCTTGTTTTTCTTTTTATTCTATTTTATTCGTTTTTCCAGTTTTTTCCTGTTCTTGTTTTTCTTCTTTCTTTTTTCCAGTTCAATTTTTCTTCCTTTTTTGTTTTTTTCTCTTTTTAGTCCTATATCTCATTTTTCCCATTTTTCTCTTTTTTCCCTATTTTTCCCATTCTTGTTTTCTCCCTTTTTAGTCATTTTTCTCATTTTTCTCATTTTTCCCATTCTCATTTATCTCATTTTTCTTTTTTCCCCATTTTTTTCTTTTTTCATTTTATTTCTCATTTTTTTCCTTGTTTTTCTTTTTTCCCCTTTCTCTTTTTTCTCTTTTTTCCCTTTTTAGTAGTTTTTCTCATTTTTCTCATTTTTACCCTTCTCATTTTTCTTTTTTCCCATTTTATTCATTTTTCCCATTTTCTCCCATTCTTGTTTTTCTTGTTTTTCTTTGTTCCACTTTCTCTTTTTCTCCTTGTTTTGTTTTTTCCCTCTTTAGTCGTTTTTATCATTTTTCCCCTTCTTATTTTTCTCGTATTTCTTTTTTTCCATTTTATTCGTTTTTCCTGTTTTTTCCCATTCTTGTTTTTCTTGTTTTTCTTTTTTCTCCTTTTTTATTTCCCCCCTTTTTAGTCGTTTTTCTCGTTTTTCTTTTTTTCCATTTTGTTCGTTTTTCCCATTTTTTCTGGTTCTTGTCTTCCTTATTTTTCTTTTTTCCACTTTCTCTTTTTCTTCTTTTATTTTTCCCCTCTTTAGTCATTTTTTCATTTTTCTCATTTCTCTTTTTTCCATTTTATTCGTTTTTCCTGTTTTTTCCATTCTTGTTTTTCTTGTTTTTCTTTTTTCCCCTTTTCTCTTTTTTCCCTATTTTTCCCATTCTTGTTTTCTCCCTCTTTAGTCGTTTTTCTCATTTTTCTCATTTTTCCCATTCTCATTTTTCTCATTTTTCTTTTTTTCCCATTTTTTCTTTTTTCATGTTATTTCCCATTTTTTTCCTTGTTTTTCTTTTTCCCCTTCTCTTTTTTCTCTTTTTTCCCCTTTTTAGTAGTTTTTCTCATTTTTCTCATTTTTCCTTTTATTCGTTTTTCCTGTTTATTTCCCATTCTTCTTTTTCTTGTTTTTCGTTGTTCCACTTTCTCTTTTTCTTCTTCTTTTGTTTTTTCCCTCTTTAGTCATTTTTATCATTTTTCCCCTTCTTATTTTTCTCGTATTTCTTTTTTTCCATTTTATTCGTTTTCCCTGTTTTTTCCCATTCTTGTTTTTCTTGTTTTTCTTTTTTCCTTTTTCTTTTTTTCCCTTTTTAGTCTTTTTTCTCATTTTTCTCATTTTTCTTTTTTTCAATGTTATTCTTTTTTCATGTTATTTCCCATTCTTTTTTCCTTGATTTTCTTTATTCCCCTCTGTTTCTTCTCTTTTTTCCCTTTTTAGTAGTTTTTCTCATTTTTCTCATTTTTCCCCTTCTCCTTTTTCTCCTTTTTCTCCTTTTTCTCTTTTATTCCTTTTTCCCGTTTTTCCCGTTCTTCTCTTCCTTGTTTTTCTTTTTTTCCACTTTCTCTTTTCCTTCTTTGTTTTTTCCTCTTTAGTCGTTTTTCTTATTTTTCTCTTTTTTCCATTTTATTCGTGTTTCCTTTTTCCCCCTCATTCTTGTTTTTCTTGTTTTTCTTGTTTCCTTTTTTACCCTTTTCTCTTTTTTCTCTTGTTTCCCCCTTTTTAGTCGTTTTTCTCATTTTTCTTTTTTTTCTTTTATTCGTTTTTCCTGTTTTTTCCCATACTTCTTTTTCTTGTTTCTTGTTTCCTTTTTCCCCGTTTCTCTTTTTCTCTTGTTTCCCCCTTTTTAGTCATTTTTCTCATTTTTCTCATTTTTCCCCTTCTTATTTTTCTCGTTTTTTCCCTTCTATTTTTCTTTTTTTCCTCTTCCTCTTCCTCTTCCTCTTTTTCTTCCTTTTTATTTTTTTCTCTTTTTAGTCCTTTTTCTCGTTTTTCCACTTTCTCATTTTTTCGTTATTCTTTTTTTCCATTTTATTTGATTTTCCTGCTTTTTCTCATTCTTGTTTTTCTTGTTTTTCTTGTTTTTCTTTTTTCTCCGTTTCTCTTTTTCTTCTTCTTTTCCCTTTTTTCCCTTTTTAGTATTTTTTTCGTTTTTATCGTTTTTCCCCTTTTTATTTTTCTCGTTTTCCTTTTTTCCATTTTATTCGTTTTTTCCTTTTTCCCCGTTCTTGTTTTTTCTTGTTTTCCCCTTTTTAGTGGTTTTTCTCATTTTTCTCATTTTTCCATTTTATTCGTTTTTCCTGTTTTTTCCCATACTTCTTTTTCTTGTTTTTCTTTTTTCCTTTTTCCCCCCGTTTCTCTTTTTTCTCTTTTTCCCCCTTTTTAGTCGTTTCTCTCATTTTTCTCACATTTACACTTATTTTTGTCGTTTTTTTCCATTCTCGTTTTTCTTTTTTTCCTCTTCCACTTCCTCTTTTTCTTCTTTTTTTGTTTTTCCCGTTTAGTCCTTTTTCTCGTTTTTCCACTTTCTCATTTTTCTCGTTATTCTTTTTTTCCATTGTATTTGATATTCCTGCTTTTTCTCGCTCTTGTTTTTCTTGTTTTTCTTTTTTCCCCGTTTCTCTTTTTCTTCTTCTTTTCCCTTTTTAGTAGTTTTTTCGTTTTTATCATTTTCCCCTTTTTATTTTTCTCATTTTTCTTTTCCCCCCCCATTTTATTCGTTTTTCCCTTTTCCCCCCGTTCTTGTTTTTCTTGTTTTTCTTGTTTTCACTTTCTTCACCCTTTCTCTTTTTTCTCTTTTGTTTTGTTTTTTTCCCTTTTTAGTCATTTTTCTCATTTTTCCCCTTCTCATTCTCCCCTTCTCATTTTTCTCTTTTTTACATTTTATTCGTTTTTCCTCCTTTTTTCTCCTTCCTGTTTTTCTTGTTTTTCTTTTTTCCCTTTTCTCTTTTTCTTCCTATTTTGTTTTTTCCATTTTTAGTCGTTTTTCTCATTTTTGTCCTTTTTCCCTTTCTTATTTTTTCTCGTTTTTTTCGTTGTTGTTTTTCTCTTTTTCCTTTCTCTTTTTCTTTTTTTTTTTTTTGCTTTTTCCCTTTTTAGTCCTCTTTCTCATTTTTCCACTTTCTCATTTTTCTCATTATTTTTTTCCATTTTATTTGATTTTCCTGCTTTTTTCTCGTTCTTGTTTTTCTTGTTTTTCTTTCTTCCCCATTTCTCCTTTTCTTCTTCTTTTTATCGTTTTTCCCCTTCTTATTTTTCTCGTTTTTTCCGTTCTCGTTTTTCTTTTTTCCTCTTCCTCTTCCTCTTCCCCTTTTTCTTCTTTTTTTATTTTTTCCCTTCTTAGTCCTTTTTCTCGTTTTTCCACTTTCTCATTCTTTTTTCCTCTTCCTCTTCCTCTTCCTCTTTTTCTTCTTTTTTATTTTTTCCCTTCTTAGTCCTTTTTCTCGTTTTTCCACTTTCTCATTTTTTTCATTTTTCTCATTTTTCTATTTTATTCGTTTTTCCTGTTTTTTCCCATACTTCTTTTTCTTCTTTTTCATTTTTCCCCATTTCTTTTTCTTCTTCTTTTCCCTTTTTAGTAGTTTTTTCGTTTTTATCATTTTTCCCCCTTTTTATTTTTCTCATTTTTCTTTTTTTCCATTTTATTCGTTTTTCCCTTTCCCCCCCCCCCCCGTTCTTGTTTTTCTTGTTTTTCTTTTTTCCCTTTTCCCCCTTTCTCTTTTTTCTCGTTACCCCCTTTTTAGTCGTTTTTCTCATTTTTCTCATTTTTCCCCATTTTATTCGTTTTTCCCGTTTTTCCCCGTTCTTCTTTTTCTTCTTTTTCTTTTTCACTTTTTTCCCCCTTTCTCTTTTTTCTTGTTTGTTTTGTTTTTTCCCCTTTTTATTCGTTTTTATTCATTTTTACTTCTCATTTTTCTTTTTTTTCTGATATTTGTTTTTCCCGTTTTTTCCCATTCTTCTATTGGGTGATGGTGAACTAATTGGGGTTTCAGGCTTGAAGTAATCCAAACAACGTGTTGTAAGGCTAACAATATCTTTATTGATAGCATAAGGCAATAATGGATGTATAGTGCATTATTGCAAAAAGGTAAAATCAAAGCATAAGCAGAGTTCCATCACCAGAAGTGAGGAAAGAAAAACATCATGGTCTGTGCAAAGACCAGGCATGGTTACACTTCAGATACAAGTACATGTAGATAGCAGTCTACATAAAGAACAAAGGCATATATGAAGAACATAGGTGAGAACATAAGTATGAATGAATACCCATGGTTCATAGCTCACATCTGATTGGTTCAAAAATGGGCATCTCTTTCAGCATAGCATTTTGGTAGCAATTGTACTTACTATAAAGCGTCACACAATGGCAGTGTTGTGTATTGGCCTTCCCTCGAGCTACAATTCTCCTGGGAACAATACTGATAAGAGTTGTTTGTTATGGCTATAAGGGCACCTGTTCGTAGACTGTTTTGAGAACCAAACTTTCAATGCAGGGTCACTTGTAATTTTCCACTTTCCGGCCATATTTTGGTGGAGAAAATGCCATGCGTTTAATTCTGCATAGAATACTTTAACCAAATAACTTTAACATCTTCTTTCCCTTGTTTTCCTTTTTTCCCCCTTCTATTTATTTTTTGTTTTTTCCCTCTTTAGTCGTTCTTCCCATTTTTCTCATTTTTCTCATTTTTCTCATTTTTCCATTTTTCCTTTTTTCATGTTATTTCCCATTTTTTCCCCTTGTTTTTCTTTTTTCCCCTTTCTCTTTTTCCCCCTTTTTTGTAGTTTTTCTCATTTTTCTCATTTTTTTTCATTTTATTCGTTTATCCCATTTTTTCTGGTTCTTGTCTTCCTTATTTTTCTTTTTTCCACTTTCTCTTTTTCTTCTTTTATTTTTTCCCTCTTTAGTCATTTTTTCATTTTTCATTTTTCTCATTTCTTTTTTCCATTTTATTCATTTTTCCTGTTTTTTCCCATTCTTGTTTTTCTTGTTTTTCTTTTCCCCCCTTTTCTCTTTTTTCCCTATTTTTCCCATTCTTGTTTTCTCCCTCTTTAGTCGTTTTTCTCATTTTTCTCATTTTTCCCATTCTCATTTTTCTCATTTTTCTTTTTTTCCCATTTTTTTGTTTTTTCATGTTATTTCCCATTTTTTCCTTGTTTTTTTTTTCCCCTTTTCTCTTTTTTCCCTATTTTTCCCATTCTTCTTTCCCTTGTTTTTCTTTTATTCCCCTTCTTTTTCTTTTTTTCTTTTTCCCTCTTTAGTCGTTCTTCCCATTTTTCTCATTTTCTCTTTTTTCCACTTTTTCTTTTTTCATGTTATTTCCCATTTTTTCCTTGTTTTTCTTTTTTCCCCTTTTCTCTTTTTTCCCTATTTTTCCCATTCTTGTTTTCTCCCTCTTTAGTCGTTTTTCTCATTTTTCTCATTTTTCCCATTCTCATTTTTCTCATTTTTCTTTTTTCCCCATTTTTTCCCTTGTTTTTCTTTTTCCCCCTTTCTCTTTTTTCTCTTTTTTCCCCTTTTTAGTAGTTTTTCTCATTTTTCTCATTTTTCATTTTATTCGTTTTTCCTGTTTTTCCCATACTTCTTTTTCTTGTTTTTCTTTTTTCCTTTTATTCATTTTTCCTGTTTATTTCCCATTCTTGTTTTTCTTGTTTTTCGTTGTTCCACTTTCTCTTTTTCTTCTTCTTTTGTTTTTTCCCTCTTTAGTCATTTTTATCATTTTTCCCCTTCTTATTTTTCTCGTATTTCTTTTTTTCCATTTTATTCGTTTTCCCTGTTTTTTCCCATTCTTGTTTTTCTTATTTTTCTCTTTTTTCCATTTTATTTGTGTTTCCTTTTTTCCCCTCATTCTTGTTTTTCTTGTTTTTCTTGTTTCCTTTTTTACCCTTTTCTCTTTTTTCTCTTGTTTCCCCCTTTTTAGTCGTTTTTCTCATTTTTCTTTTTTTTCTTTTATTCGTTTTTCCTGTTTTTTCCCATACTTCTTTTTCTTCTTTTTCATTTTTCCCTGTTTCTCTTTTTCTTCTTCTTTTCCCTTTTTAGTAGTTTTTTCGTTTTTATCATTTTTCCCCCTTTTTATTTTTCTCATTTTTCTTTTTTTTTCTGGGAACAATACTGATAAGAGTTGTTTGTTATGGCTATAAGGGCACCTGTTCGTAGACTGTTTTGAGAACCAAACTTTCAATGCAGGGTCACTTGTAATTTTCCACTTTCCGGCCATATTTTGGTGGAGAAAATGCCATGCGTTTAATTCTGCATAGAATACTTTAACCAAATAACTTTAACACCCCTTCCGCATGGATTTTTGAAACGCTGTGGGGGAAAACTCATTTCACAGGCACACAGAGACACAAATGATTTTATTTCAGACACATTTGCTCTAGTCCCAATCTGGTTACCATGGTTGCATGCTTTGTAAGAGAAAGTGCTTTCATGAAAATGTCTGCAACATTCAGCTCAGATGGACAATACTCTAATTGGATAAATTTTTCTTGAATTGCATGTCTTACATTTTTGTATTTGACATGGATGTATTTGGTGCGATTTTTGACATTTTCAGAAGCAGCTAGAGACAGGCAGGCTTGGGAATCTTCATACACTGTCACTGGTGAGATTATATCTACAGATAAATCTACAAACAATTGTTTTAACCAATACATTTCATTGATTGCCTCACTGAGGGCCGCAAATTTGGCTTCACATGTGGAAACGGCAATTGCGTTTTGTTTTCTTGCTCTCCAGGCAATGGGTGTATTTGCAAACAAACAAACAAAGCCACTCACAGACTTTCTGTCTCCCTCTCCTGCAAAAGAGCTGTCAGCATAAATCACAGGCATTTCAGCCTTAGTGGCTGATATTTTAAGGCAAAAATCAGCTGTGCCTTTAAGGTAGCGTAGGACTCTCTTTAACCCTTTCCAATCTCGCATGGATGGTTTGGCAACCTTACGACTAAGCACTCCAACTGCGTAAGCTAAGTCAGGGCATGTCCATTGTGTTAAGTGTAGCAAACTTCCTACAGCTGAGTGATACAATGCAGGTTGAGAACAAGGTTCCTCACATGCATCACCCTTTAGGAAATGAAGAGTCATTGGTGTTTTGGTTGGTTTTGCATTTGACATTTCAAGTTGACTCAACAATTGGTCAATTTTTCTCTTCTGACTCAGATAGAACTCACCACTCTGAGCTCTAGTGACTTCAACACCTAGATAGTATTTCAGCTCACCTAGGTCTTTCAATTGAAAGTACTGTCTCAATTGTGTTGCAAACTCTTGTACAAGGTGCAAAGAACCAGTTGCTAGGCAAAAATCGTCAACATACGTTAGCAACACTGTGTAATCACTTCCAGAACCTCTTACATACACACAAGGATCAGCAACAGACTTCTTAAACTTTAACTCTAGCAAAGCCTTATCTAAACATTGATGCCAGCAACGTCCAGCTTGTTTCAATCCGTACAGCGCCTTGCGCAGTCTGTACACCTTCTGAGAATTGTCACAAGCATAGCCAGGAGCCTGCTTCATGTACACTGTTTCAGGGAGCTCTGCATTCAAATATGCTGTGTCAACATCAAAATGATGGACAACAAGTCCACGCTGTGCAGCCAGAGAAAGTACCATACGTAAAGACTCTGGTCTAGCTGTGGGTGCATATGTGAGATCATAGTTCAAAAACCTCTCCTGTGCAAATCCCTGAGCAACAAGCCTGGCTTTGTACTGCACTGTATTATCAGGAAGAAGCTTCTTTCTGAAAACCCATCTGGAACCAACAGCTTTCTGGGATGGGGGCAAATCAGTGACTTCAAACACCTTTTGACTCACTAATGCCTCAAACTCCTTATCCATCACTGTGTTCCACTTCTCCTGCTCTTCAATAGGCAGAAGCAACATTTCTTGGAAAGACTGAGGTTCACAGGTAATCTGACACACTCTCACCTGCTGAATCACAAATCTGTCAGGCTTCACACCCTTTGTGGAGCGTGCAGACCTACGAGGAATTACCACTGCCTCTTCCTCATCACTGTCCTCTGCCTTTTCACTACCTGATTCCCCCTTCAGATCCTGAACCTGCTCAGGTGAAATTTCCTCTTCCTTCACCTGAGGGGATCCTCTCACCACACTAGGAGACTGGGAACCAGAAGGCAGCTGAACTGGTTGTTGTCCAGCCACAGGAGCATGGACAGTTGGCTGTACACTAGATTGCAACAATACCTCTGAACTAGCATTCAACCTATCCCAACCAGTAGGGTGCTGAAAATTAGCACTTCTGGAGACTACCACACGACAATAGCCTGCAGAAAAACGGTAACCCTTAGATCTAGATGAATAACCAACAAACCTTAAGTGTTGTGCTTTTGGCTGGTTCTTCCTTCGCTGAGACTTAGGAATATGCACATATGCAAATGTTCCAAAAACACGCAGATGCTTCAGCGAAGGGCGCTTGCCAAACAAAAGGAAGTAAGGAACTTCATTCACAGCTGAATTCCACACCGTTAGTCAGATACACTGCAGTCATGGTAGCCTCACCCCAAAAACGGGCTGGCATCTGGGCATCTAACATCAGGCTATTTCTAATAGTATTAACAACACCAATCTTCCTTTCAGCTATTCCATTCTCAGCAGGAACACCAACATTGGCAAGTCTATGGGAGATTCCTTTTCTACGAAGCCAATTCTGAAACTCATGGCCTAGAAATTCTCCTCCACAATCCGATTGAAATTGACCTACTTGATAGCCATAGTTTCTCTCCACCATTGCAACAAACTCCTTAAAGCGAGCAAAAGCCTCCGCTTTAGGTTTGAGCAAATAACAAAACGTATAGCAAGTGTGGTCATCCACCAAAAGGAACATGAAACGCGCCCCCCCTTCACTAGGAGCATTGGGGCCGGCTAAGTCTCCATGAACCAACTGAAAAGGCCTAGTTGACACCCGGTCACTTTTTCTAGCAACAGGAGCAGCCTTAATTTTCGATTGTTTGCACACAGTACAATCAAGAAAGTCATCACACTTTTTGGATCCTAACTCAGGATACACCTTGGCCAGTTGGGACAAACTTCCCCACCCGGGATGTCCCAGAACTCTGTGATAATAGTGAATGCATTTGTTATGTGGGGGAACATTGGAAATACAATTTCCTGACACAATCCCCTGCTTAGGAAGCATTTCATACAACTGATTCACTAACCTAAGTATTTTTTCCCATAATTCTTTTTCTTGTTTTTCTTTTTTCCTATTATTCGTTTTTCCTGTTTATTTCCCATTCTGGTTTTTCTTGTTTTTCTTTGTTCCACTTTCTCTTTTTCTTCTTTTATTTTTTCCCACTTTAGTCATTTTTTCATTTTTCTCATTTCTCTTTTTTCCATTTTATTTGTTTTTCCTGTTTCTTCCCATTCTTGTTTTTCTTGTTTTTCTTGTTTCCCATTTTTTCTTTTTTCTCTTTTTCCTTTTCCTCCCTTTTTAGTAGTTTTTCTCGTTTTTCTTCTTTTTCTCATTTTTTCCCTTCTCATTTTTCTCATTTTTCTTTTTTTCCATTGTATTTGTTTTTCCCATTTTTTCCCATTCTTGTTTTTCTTGTTTCCCCTTTTTTCCTTCTTTCTCTTTTTTCTTTTTCCCCCTTCTTAGTCGTTTTTCTCATTTTTCTCATTTTTACCCTTCTCATTTTTCTTTTTTTTCCATTTTATTCATTTTTCCCATTTTCTCCCATTCTTGTTTTTCTTGTTTTTCTTTGTTCCACTTTCTCTTTTTCTTCTTCTTTTGTTTTTTCCCTCTTTAGTCGTTTTTATCATTTTTCCCCTTCTTATTTTTCTCGTATTTCTTTTTTTCCATTTTATTCGTTTTTCCTGTTTTTTCCCATTCTTGTTTTTCTCATTTTTCTTTTTTCCCCATTTTTTTCTTTTTTCATGTTATTTCCCATTTTTTCCTTGTTTTTCTTTTTTCCCCTTTTCTCTTTTTTCCCTATTTTTCCCATTCTTCTTTCCCTTGTTTTTCTTTTTTCCCCCTTCTATTTCTTTTTTGTTTTTTCCCTCTTTAGTCGTTCTTCCCATTTTTCTCATTTTTCTCTTTTTTCTTTTTTCATGTTATTTCCCATTTTTCCCTTGTTTTTCTTTTTTCCCCTTTTCTCTTTTTTCCCTATTTTTCCCATTCTTGTTTTCTCCCTCTTTAGTCGTTTTTCTCATTTTTCTCATTTTTCCCATTCTCATTTTTCTCATTTTTCTTTTTTTCCCATTTTTTTCTTTTTTCATGTTATTTCCCATTTTTTCCCTTGTTTTTCTTTTTCCCCCTTTCTCTTTTTTCTCTTTTTTCCCCTTTTTAGTAGTTTTTCTCATTTTTCTCATTTTTCCATTTTATTCGTTTTTCCTGTTTTTTCCCATACTTCTTTTTCTTGTTTTTCTTTTTTCCTTTTATTCGTTTTTCCTGTTTATTTCCCATTCTGGTTTTTCTTGTTTTTCTCTTTTTCTTCTTTTATTTTTTCCCTCTTTAGTCATTTTTTCATTTTTCTCATTTCTGTTTTTTCCATTTTATTTGTTTTTCCTGTTTTTTCCCATTCTTGTTTTTCTTGTTTTTCTTGTTTCCCATTTTTCATTCTTTCTCTTTCTCTTTTCCCCCTTTTTTTAGTAGTTTTTCTCGTTTTTCTTGTTTTTCTCATTTTTTCCCTTCTCATTTTTCTCATTTTTCTTTTTTTCCATTGTATTTGTTTTTCCCCTTTTTTCCCATTCTTGTTTTTCTTGTTTCCCCTTTTTTCCTTCTTTCTCTTTTTTCTTTTTCCCCCTTCTTAGTCGTTTTTCTCCTTTTTCTCATTTTTACCCTTCCCATTTTTCTTTTTTTTCCCATTTTATTCGTTTTTCCCATTTTCTCCCATTCTTGTTTTTCTTGTTTTTCTTGTTTTCCACTTTCTCTTTTTCTTCTTTTGTTTTTTCCCTCTTTAGTCCTTTTTATCATTTTTCTCATTTTGTTCGTTTTTCCTATTTTCCCCTTCTCATTCTTCCCATTTTTCCTCTTTTTTCCATTTTATTCCTTTTTCCCATTTTTGTCTTCCTTGTTTTTCTTTTTTCCACTTTCCATTTTTCTTCTTCTTTTGTTTTTTCTCTTTTTAGTCGTTTTTCTCGCTTTTCCTCTTTCTCATTTTTCTTGTTATTCTTTTTATTCCATTTTATTCGTTTTTCAGGTTTTTTCCCATTCTTGTTTTTCTTGTTTTTCTTTTTTTCCATTCTTCTCATTTTTCTTTTTTCCCCCTTCTATTTCTTTTTTGTTTTTTCCCTATTTAGTCGTTCTTCCCATTTTTCTCATTTTCTCTTTTTTCCATTTTTTTCTTTTTTCATGTTATTTCCCATTTTTTCCTTGTTTTTCTTTTTTCCCCTTTTCTCTTTTTTCCCTATTTTTCCCATTCTTGTTTTCTCCCTCTTTAGTCGTTTTTCTCATTTTTCTCATTTTTCCCATTCTCATTTTTCTCATTTTTCTTTTTTTCCCATTTTTTTCTTTTTTCATGTTATTTCCCATATTTTTCCTTGTTTTTCTTTTCCCCCTTTCTCTTTTTTCTCATTTTCCCCCTTTTTAGTAGTTTTTCTCATTTTTCTCATTTTTCCATTTTATTCGTTTTTCCTGTTTTTTCCCATACTTCTTTTTCTTATTTTTCTTTTTTCCTTTTTATTCGTTTTTCCTGTTTATTTTCCATTCTTGTTTTTCTTGTTTTTCTTTTTTCTCCTTTTTTATTTTCCCCCCTTTTTAGTCGTTTTTCTCGTTTTTTTATTTTTACTTCTCATTTTTCTTTTTTTCTGTTATTTGTTTTTCCCATTTTTCCCATTCTTCTTTCCCTTGTTTTTCTTTTTCCCCCTTCTATTTCTTTTTTGTTTTTTCCTTCTTTACTCGTTATTCCCATTTTTCTCATTATTCTTTTTTTTCCATTTTTTTCTTTTTTCATGTTATTTCCCATTTGTTTCCTTGTTTTTCTTTTTTCCCCTTTCTCTTTTTCCTCTTTTTTCCCCTTTTTAGTAGTTTTTCTCATTTTTCTCATTTTTCTCATTTTTCTTTTTTTCCATTTTTTTTTCTTTTTTCCCATTTTTTCTGGTTCTTGTCTTCCTTATTTTTCTTTTTTCCACTTTCTCCTTTTGTTCTTTTATTTTTTCCCTCTTTAGTCGTTTTTTCATTTTTCTCATTTTTCTTTTTTCCAGTTTATTCATTTTTCCTGTTTTTTCCCATTCTTGTTTTTCTTTTTCCCCCTTTTCTCTTTTTTCCCTATTTTTCCCATTCTTGTTTTCTCCCTCTTTAGTCGTTTTTCTCATTTTTCTCATTTTTCCCATTCTCATTTTTCTCATTTTCCTTTTTTCCCCAGTTTTTTCTTTTTTCATGTTATTTCCCATTTTTCCCTTGTTTTTCTTTTTTCCCCTTTCTCTTTTTTCTCTTTTTCCCATTTTTAGTAGTTTTTCTCATTTTTTCATTTTTCCATTTTATTCGTTTTTCCTGTTTTTTCCCATACTTCTTTTTCTTGTTTTTCTTTTTTTCTTTTTATTGGTTTTTCCTGTTTATTTCCCATTCTTGTTTTTATTGTTTTTCTTTGTTCCACTTTCTCTTTTTCTTCTTCTTTTGTTTTTTCCTTCTTTGGTCGTTTTTATCATTTTCCCCTTCTTATTTTTCTCGTATTTCTTTTTTTCCATTTTATTCGTTTTTCCTGTTTTTTCCCATTCTTGTTTTTTTTGTTTTTGTTTTTCTCCTTTTTTATTTCCCCCCCTTTTAGTCGTTTTTCTTGTTTTTCTCATTTTTTTCCATTTTTACTTCTCATTTTTCTTTTTTTCTGTTACTTGTTTTTCCCGTTTTTCCCATTCTTCTTTCCCTTGTTTTTCTTTTCCCCCCCTTCTATATCTTTTTTGTTTTTTCCCTCTTTAGTCTTCTTCCCATTTTTCTCATTTTCTCTTTTTTCCATTTTTTTCTTTTTTCATGTTATTTCCCATTTTTTCCTTGTTTTTCTTTTTTCCCCTTTTCTCTTTTTTCCCTAATTTTCCCATTCTTGTTTCCTCCCTCTTTAGTCGTTTTTCTCATTTTTCTCATTTTTCCCATTCTCATTTTTCTCATTTTTCTTTTTTCCCCATTTTTTTCTTTTTTCATGTTATTTCCCATTTTTCCCCTTGTTTTTCTTTTTCCCCCTTTCTCTTTTTTCTCTTTTTTCCCCTTTTTAGTAGTTTTTCTCATTTTTCTCATTTTTCCATTTTATTCGTCTTTCCTGTTTTTTTCCATACTTCTTTTTCTTGTTTTTCTTTGTTCCACTTTCTCTTTTTCTTCTGCTTTTGTTTTTTCCTTCTTTGGTCGTTTTTATCATTTTTCCCCTTCTTATTTTTCTCGTATTTCTTTTTTTCCATTTTATTCGTTTTTCCTGTTTTTTCCCATTCTTGTTTTTCTTGTTTTTCTTGTTTTTCTTTTTCTCCTTTTTTATTTCCCCCCCTTTTAGTCGTTTTTCTTGTTTTTCTCATTTTTTCTCATTTTTTTTCATTTTTAATTCTCATTTTTCTTTTTTTCTATTATTTGTTTTTCCCGTTTTTCCCATTCTTCTTTCCCTTGTTTTTCTTTTTTCCCCCTTCTATTTCTTTTTTGTTTTTTCCCTCTATAGCCGTTCTTCCCATTTTTCTCATTTTCTCTTTTTTCCATTTTTTTCTTTTTTCATGTTATTTCCCATTTTTTCCTTGTTTTTCTTTTTTCCCCTTTTCTCTTTTTTCCCTATTTTTCCCATTCTTGTTTTCTCCCTCTTTAGTCATTTTTCTCGTTTTTCTCATTTTTCCCATTCTCATTTTTCTCATTTTTCTTTTTTTCCCATTTTTTTCTTTTTTCATGTTATTTCCCATTTTTTCCTTGTTTTTCTTTTTCCTCTTCTCTTTTTTCCCTTTTTCCCCCTTTTTAGTAGTTTTTCTCATTTTTCTCATTTTTCCATTTTATTCGTTTTTCCTGTTTTTTCCCATACTTCTTTTTCTTCTTTTTATTTTTTCCTTTTTATTCGTTTTTCCTGTTTATTTCCCATTCTAGTTTTTCTTGTTTTTCTTTTTCCACTTTCTCTTTTTCTTCTTCTTTTGTTTTTCCCTCTTTAGTCGTTTTTATCATTTTCCCCTTCTTATTTCTCTCGTATTTCTTTTTTTCCATTTTATTCGTTTTTCCTGTTTTTTCCCATTCTTGTTTTTCTTGTTTTTCTTTTTCTCCTTTTGTATTTCCCCCCTTTTTAGTCGTTTTTCTTGTTTTTCCCATTTTTCCCATTCTTCTTTCCCTTGTTTTTCTTTTTTCCCCCTTCTATTTTTTTTGTTTTTCCCTCTTTAGTCGTTCTTCCCATTTTTCTCATTTTTCTCTTTTTTCCATTTTTTTCTTTTTTCATGTTATTTCCCATTTTTTCCCCTTGTTTTTCTTTTTTCCCCTTTCTCTTTTTTCTATTTTTTCCCCTTTTTTCTCATTTTTCCATTTTATTCGTTTTTCCTGTTTTTTCCCATACTTCTTTTTCTTATTTTTCTTTTTTCCTTTTTATTCGTTTTTCCTGTTTATTTCCCATTCTTATTTTTCTTGTTTTTCTTTTTTCTCCTTTTTTATTTCCCCCCCTTTTTAGTCGTTTTTCTCGTTTTTTTATTTTTACTTCTCATTTTTCTTTTTTTCTGCTATTTGTTTTTCCCATTTTTCCCATTCTTCTTTCCCTTGTTTTTCTTTTTTCCCCCTTCTATTTCTTTTTTGTTTTTTCCTTCTTTACTCGTTCTTCCCATTTTTCTCATTAATCTTTTTTTCCCATTTTTTTCTTTTTTCATGTTATTTCCCATTTTTTCCCTTGTTTTTCTTTTTCCCCCTTTCTCTTTTTTCTCTTTTTTCCCCTTTTTAGTAGTTTTTCTCATTTTTCTCATTTTTCCATTTTATTCGTCTTTCCTGTTTTTTCCCATACTTCTTTTTCTTGTTTTTCTTTGTTCCACTTTCTCTTTTTCTTCTGCTTTTGTTTTTTCCTTCTTTGGTCGTTTTTATCATTGTTCCCCTTCTTATTTTTCTCGTATTTCTTTTTTTCCATTTTATTCATTTTTCCTGTTTTTTCCCATTCTTGTTTTTCTTGTTTTTCTTTTTCTCCTTTTTTATTTCCCCCCCTTTTAGTCGTTTTTCTTGTTTTTCTCATTTTTTTTCATTTTTACTTCTCATTTTTCTTTTTTTCTGTTACTTGTTTTTCCCATTTTCCCATTCTTGTTTTTCTTGTTTTTCTTGTATTCCACTTTCTCTTTTTCTTCTTTTGTTTTTTCCCACTTTAGTCCTTTTTATCATTTTTCTCATTTTGTTCGTTTTTCCTATTTTCCCCTTCTCATTCTTCCCATTTTTCCTCTTTTTTCCATTTTATTCCTTTTTCCCATTTTTGTCTTCCTTGTTTTTCTTTTTTCCACTTTCCATTTTTCTCGTTTTCTCTTTTTTCCATTTTTTTCTTTTTTCATGTTATTTCCCATTTTTTCCTTGTTTTTCTTTTTTCCCCTTTTCTCTTTTTTCCCTAATTTTCCCATTCTTGTTTTCTCCCTCTTTAGTCATTTTTCTCGTTTTTCTCATTTTTCCCATTCTCATTTTTCTTTCTTTCCCATTTTTTTCTTTTTTCATGTTATTTCCCATTATTTCCCTTGTTTTTCTTTTTCCCCCTTTCTCTTTTTTCTATTTTTTCCCCTTTTTTCTCATTTTTCCATTTTATTCGTTTTTCCTGTTTTTTCCCATACTTCTTTTTCTTATTTTTCTTTTTTCCTTTTTATTCGTTTTTCCTGTTTATTTCCCATTCTTGTTTTTCTTGTTTTTCTTTATTCTCCTATTTTATTTTCCCCCCTTTTTAGTCGTTTTTCTCATTTTTTATTTTTACTTCTCATTTTTTTTTCTTGTTATTTGTTTTTCCCATTTTTCCCATTCTTCTTTCCCTTGTTTTTCTTTTTTCCCCCTTCTATTTCTTTTTTCTTTTTTCCTTCTTTACTCGTTCTTCCCATTTTTCTCATTATTTTTTTTCCATTTTTTTCTTTTTTCATGTTATTTCCCATTTTTTTCCTTGTTTTTCTTTTTTCCCCTTTCTCTTTTTCCTATTTTTTCCCCTTTTTAGTAGTTTTTCTCATTTTTCTCATTTTTCTTTTTTTCCATTTTATTCGTTTTTCCCATTTTTTCTGGTTCTTGTCTTCCTTATTTTTCTTTTTTCCACTTTCTCTTTTTGTTCTTTTATTTTTTCCCTCTTTAGTCGTTTTTTCATTTTTCTCATTTTTCTTTTTTCCAGTTTATTCATTATTCCTGTTTTTTCCCATTCTTGTTTGTCTTTTTTCCCCTTTTCTCTTTTTTCCCTATTTTTCCCATTCTTTTTTTCTCTCTCTTTAGTCGTTTTTCTCATTTTTCTCATTTTTCCCATTCTCATTTTTCTCATTTTCCTTTTTTCCCCAGTTTTTTCTTTTTTCATGTTATTTCCCATTTTTTCCATTGTTTTTCTTTTTTCCCCTTTCTCTTTTTTCTCTTTTTCCCATTTTTAGTAGTTTTTCTCATTTTTTCATTTTTCCATTTTATTCGTTTTTCCTGTTTTTTCCCATACTTCTTTTTCTTCTTTTTATTTTTCCTTTTTATTGGTTTTTCCTGTTTATTTCCCATTCTTGTTTTTATTGTTTTTCTTTGTTCCACTTTCTCTTTTTCTTCTTCATTTGTTTTTTCCTTCTTTGGTAGTTTTTATCATTTTTCCCCTTCTTATTTTTCTCGTATTTCTTTTTTTCCATTTTATTCGTTTTTCCTGTTTTTTCCCATTCTTGTTTTTTTTGTTTTTGTTTTTCTCCTTTTTTATTTCCCCCCCTTTTAGTCGTTTTTCTTGTTTTTCTCATTTTTTTTCATTTTTACTTCTCATTTTTCTTTTTTTTTGTTATTTGTTTTTCCCGTTTTTCCCTTTCTCTTTCCCTTCTTTTTCTTTTTTCCCCCTTCTATTTCTTTTTTGTTTTTTCCCTCTTTAGTCGTTCTTCCCATTTTTCTCATTTTCACTTTTTTCCATTTTTTCTTTTTTCATGTTATTTCCCATTTTTTCCTTGTTTTTCTTTTTTCCCCATTTCTCTTTTTTCCCTAATTTTCCTATTCTTGTTTTCTCCCTCTTTAGTCGTTTTTCTCATTTTTCCCATTCTCATTTTTCTCATTTTTCTCATTTTTCTTTTTTCCCCATTTTTTTCTTTTTTCATGTTATTTCCCATTTTTTTCCTTGTTTTTCTTTTTCCCCCTTTCTCTTTTTTCTCTTTTTCCCCCTTTTTAGTAGTTTTTCTCATTTTTCTCATTTTTCCATTTTATTCGTTTTTCCTGTTTTTTCCCATACTTATTTTTCTTCTTTTTCTTTTTTCATTTTTATTCGTTTTTCCTTTTTATTTCCCATTCTTGTTTTTCTTTTTTTTCTTTTTCCACTTTTTCTTTTTCTTCTTCTTTTGTTTTTTCCCTCTTTAGTCGTTTTTCTCATTTTTCTCATTTTTCCCATTCTCATTTTTCTCATTTTTCTTTTTTTCCCATTTTTTTCTTTTTTCATGTTATTTCCCATTTTTTCCCTTGTTTTTCTTTTTCCCCTTCTCTTTTTTCTCTTTTTTCCCCTTTTTAGTAGTTTTTCTCATTTTTCTCATTTTTCCATTTTATTCGTCTTTCCTGTTTTTTCCCATACTTCTTTTTCTTGTTTTTCTTTCTTCCATTTTCTCTTTTTCTTCTGCTTTTCTTTTTTCCTTCTTTGGTCGTTTTTATCATTTTTCCCCTTCTTATTTTTCTCGTATTTCTTTTTTTCCATTTTATTCGTTTTTCCTGTTTTTTCCCATTCTTGTTTTTCTTGTTTTTCTTTTTTCCTTTTTTATTTCCCCCCCTTTTATTCGTTTGTCTTGTTTTTCTCATTTTTCTCATTTTTTTCATTTTTACTTCTCATTTTTCTTTTTTTCTGTTATTTGTTTTTCCCGTTTTTCCCATTCTTCTTTCCCTTGTTTTTCTTTTTTCCCCCTTCTATTTCTTTTTTGTTTTTTCCCTCTTTAGTCGTTCTTCCCATTTTTCTCATTTTCTCTTTTTTCCATTTTTTTCTTTTTTCTTGTTATTTCCCATTTTTCCCTTGTTTTTCTTTTTTCCCCTTTTCTCTTTTTTCCCTATTTTTCCCATTCTTGTTTTCTCCCTCTTTAGTCGTTTTTCTAATTTTTCTCATTTTTCCCATTCTCATTTTTCTCATTTTTCTTTTTTTCCCATTTTTTTCTTTTTTCATGTTATTTCCCATTTTTTTCCTTGTTTTTCTTTTTCCCCCTTTCTCTTTTTTCTCTTTTTCCCCCTTTTTAGTAGTTTTTCTCATTTTTCTCATTTTTCCGTTTTATTCGTTTTTCCTGTTTTTTCCCATACTTCTTTTTCTTCTTTTTCTTTTTTCCTTTTTATTCGTTTTTCCTTTTTATTTCCCATTCTTGTTCTTCTTGTTTTTCTTTTTCCGCTTTCTCTTTCTCTTTTTCTTCTTCTTTTGTTTTTTTCCCTCTTTAGTCGTTTTTATCATTTTCCCCTTCTTATTTTTCTCGTATTTATTTTTTTCCATTATATTCGTTTTTCTTGTTTTTCTTTTTCTCCTTTTTTATTTCCCCCCTTTTTAGTCGTTTTTCTTGTTTTTCTTGTTTTTTTCATTTTTACTTCTCATTTTTCTTTTTTTCTGTTATTTGTTTTTCCCGTTTTTCCCATTCTTCTTTCCCTTGTTTTTCTTTTTTCCACTTCTATTTCTTTTTTGTTTTTTCCCTCTTTAGACATTCTTCCCATTTTTCTTATTTTCTCTTTTTTCCCTTGTTTTTCTTTTTCCCCCTTTCTCTTTTTTCTCTTTTTTCCCCTTTTTAGTAGTTTTTCTCATTTTTCTCATTTTTCCATTTTATTCGTCTTTCCTGTTTTTTCCCATACTTCTTTTTCTTGTTTTTCTTTGTTCCACTTTCTCTTTTTCTTCTGCTTTTGTTTTTTCCTTCTTTGGTCGTTTTTATCATTTTTCCCCTTCTTATTTTTCTCGTATTTCTTTTTTTCCATTTTATTCATTTTTCCTGTTTTTGCCCATTCTTGTTTTTCTTGTTTTTCTTTTTCTCCTTTTTTATTTCCCCCCCTTTTAGTCGTTTTTCTTGTTTTTCTCATTTTTTTTCATTTTTACTGCTCATTTTTCTTTTTTTCTGTTATTTGTTTTTCCCGTTTTTCCCATTCTTCTTTCCCTTGTTTTTCTTTTTTCCACTTCTATTTCTTTTTTGTTTTTTCCCTCTTTAGTCGTTCTTCCCATTTTTCTCATTTTCTCTTTTTTCCATTTTATTCGTTTTTCCTGTTTTTTCCCATTCTTGTTTTTCTTGTTTTTCTTTTTCTCCTTTTTTATTTCCCCCCTTTTTAGTCGTTCTTCTCGTTTTTCTCATTTTTTTCCTTTTTACTTCTCAATTTTCTTTTTTTCTGTTATTTGTTTTTCCCGTTTTTCCCATTCTTCTTTCCCTTGTTTTTCTTTTTTCCCCCTTCTATTTCTTTTTTGTTTTTTCCCTCTTTAGTCGTTCTTCCCATTTTTCTCATTTTCTCTTTTTTCCATTTTTTTCTTTTTTCATGTTATTTCCCATTTTTTCCTTGTTTTTCTTTTTTCCCCTTTTCTCTTTTTTCCCTATTTTTCCCATTCTTGTTTTCTCCCTCTTTAGTCGTTTTTCTCATTTTTCTCATTTTTCCCATTCTCATTTTTCTCATTTTTCTTTTTTTCCCTTTTTTTTCTTTTTTCATCTTATTTCCCATTTTTTCCCTTGTTTTTCTTTCCCCCCCCTTTCTCTTTTTTCTCTTTTTTCCCCTTTTTAGTAGTTTTTCTCATTTTTCTCATTTTTCCATTTTATTCGTCTTTCCTGTTTTTTCCCATACTTCTTTTTCTTCTTTTTATTTTTTCCTTTTTATTCGTTTTTCCTGTTTATTTCCCATTCTTGTTTTTCTTGTTTTTCTTTTTCCACTTTCTCTTTTTCTTCTTCTTTTGTTTTTCCCTCTTTAGTCGTTTTTATCATTTTCCCCTTCTTATTTTTCTCGTATTTCTTTTTTTCCATTTTATTCGTTTTTCCTGTTTTTTCCCATTCTTGTTTTTCTTGTTTTTCTTTTTCTCCTTTTGTATTTCCCCCCTTTTTAGTCGTTTTTCTCATTTTTCTCGTTTTTTTCATTTTTACTTCTCATTTTTCTTTTTTTCTGTTATTTGTTTTTCCCGTTTTTCCCATTCTTCTTTCCCTTGTTTTTCTTTTTTCCCCCTTTTATTTCTTTTTTGTTTTTTCCCTCTTTAGTTGTTCTTCCCATTTTTCTCATTTTCTCTTTTTTCCACTTTTTCTTTTTTCATGTTATTTCCCATTTTTTCCTTGTTTTTCTTTTTTCCCCTTTTCTCTTTTTTCCCTATTTTTCCCATTCTTGTTTTCTCCCTCTTTAGTCGTTTTTCTCATTTTTCTCATTTTTCCCATTCTCATTTTTCTCATTTTTCTTTTTTTCCCATTTTTTTCTTTTTTCATGTTATTTCCCATTTTTTCCCTTGTTTTTCTTTTTCCCCCTTTCTCTTTTTTCTCTTTTTTCCCCTTTTTAGTAGTTTTTCTCATTTTTCTCATTTTTCCATTTTATTCGTCTTTCCTGTTTTTTCCCATACTTCTTTTTCTTGTTTTTCTTTGTTCCACTTTCTCTTTTTCTTCTGCTTTTGTTTTTTCCTTCTTTGGTCGTTTTTATCATTTTTCCCCTTCTTATTTTTCTCGTATTTCTTTTTTTCCATTTTATTCGTTTTTGTTTTTTCCCTCTTTAGTCGTTCTTCCCATTTTTCTCATTTTCTCTTTTTTCCATTTTTTTCTTTTTTCATGTTATTTCCCATTTTTTTCCTTGTTTTTCTTTTTCCCCTTCTCTTTTTTTCTCTTTTTCCCCCTTTTTAGTAGTTTTTCTCATTTTTCTCATTTTTCCATTTTGTTCGTTTTTCCTGTTTTTTCTCATACTTCTTTTTCTTCTTTTTCTTTTTTCCTTTTTATTCCTTTTTCCTGTTTTCCTTATTTTTTTTCATTTTTTTTCATTTTCTTCTTTCTTTCTGTTATTTGTTTTTCCCGTTTTTCCCATTCTTCTCTCCCTTGTTTTTCTTTTTCCCCCTTCTATTTCTTTTTTGTTTTTTTCCCTCTTTAGTCGTTCTTCCCATTTTTCTTATTTTCTCTTTTTTCCATTTTATTCGTTTTTCCTGTTTTTTCCCATTCTTGTTTTTCTTGTTTTTCTTTTTTCCCCCTTCTATTTCTTTTTTGTTTTTTCCTTCTTTACTCGTTCTTCCCATTTTTCTCATTATTCTTTTTTTCCCATTTTTTTCTTTTTTCATGTTATTTCCCATTTTTTCCCTTGTTTTTCTTTTTCCCCCTTTCTCTTTTTTCTCTTTTTTCCCCTTTTTAGTAGTTTTTCTCATTTTTCTCATTTTTCCATTTTATTCGTCTTTCCTGTTTTTTCCCATACTTCTTTTTCTTGTTTTTCTTTGTTCCACTTTCTCTTTTTCTTCTGCTTTTGTTTTTTCCTTCTTTGGTCGTTTTTATCATTTTTCCTCTTCTTATTTTTCTCGTATTTCTTTTTTTCCATTTTATTCGTTTTTCCTGTTTTTTCCCATTCTTGTTTTTCTTGTTTTTCTTTTTCTCCTTTTTTATTTCCCCCCTTTTAGTCGTTTTTCTTGTTTTTCTCATTTTTTTTCATTTTTACTTCTCATTTTTCTTTTTTTCTGTTATTTGTTTTTCCCGTTTTTCCCATTCTTCTTTCCCTTGTTTTTCTTTTTTCCCCCTTCTATTTCTTTTTTGTTTATTCCCTCTTTAGTCGTTCTTCCCATTTTTCTCGTTTTCTCTTTTTTCCATTTTTTTCTTTTTTCATGTTATTTCCCATTTTTTTCCTTGTTTTTCTTTTTTCCCCTTTTCTCTTTTTTCCCTAATTTTCCCATTCTTGTTTTCTCCCTCTTTAGTCGTTTTTTTCATTTTTCTCATTTTTCCCATTCTCATTTTTCTCATTTTTCTTTTTTTCCCATTTTTTTCTTTTTTCATGTTATTTCCCATTTTTTCCTTGTTTTTCTTTTTCCTCTTCTCTTTTTTCCCTTTTTCCCCCTTTTTAGTAGTTTTTCTCATTTTTCTCATTTTTCCATTTTATTCGTTTTTCCTGTTTTTTCCCATACTTCTTTTTCTTCTTTTTATTTTTTCCTTTTTATTCGTTTTTCCTGTTTATTTCCCATTCTTGTTTTTCTTGTTTTTCTTTTTCCACTTTCTCTTTTTCTTCTTCTTTTGTTTTTCCCTCTTTAGTCGTTTTTATCATTTTCCCCTTCTTATTTCTCTCGTATTTCTTTTTTTCCATTTTATTCGTTTTTCCTGTTTTTTCCCATTCTTGTTTTTCTTGTTTTTCTTTTTCTTCTTTTGTATTTCCCCCCTTTTTAGTCGTTTTTCTCGTTTTTCTCATTTTTTTCATTTTTACTTCTCGTTTTTCTTCTTTTCTGTTATTTGTTTTTCTCGTTTTTTCCTGTTTTTTTCATTTTTACTTCTCATTTTTCTTTTTTTCTGTTATTTGTTTTTCCCGTTTTTCCCATTCTTCTTTCCCTTGTTTTTCTTTTTTCCCCCTTCTATTTCTTTTTTGTTTTTTCCCTCTTTAGTCGTTCTTCCCATTTTTCTCATTTTCTCTTTTTTCCATTTTTTTCTTTTTTCATGTTATTTCCCATTTTTTCCTTGTTTTTCTTTTTTCCCCTTTTCTCTTTTTTCCCTATTTTTCCCATTCTTGTTTTCTCCCTCTTTAGTCGTTTTTCTCATTTTTCTCATTTTTCCCATTCTCATTTTTCTCATTTTTCTTTTTTTCCCTTTTTTTTCTTTTTTCATGTTATTTCCCATTTTTTCCCTTGTTTTTCTTTCCCCCCCCTTTCTCTTTTTTCTCTTTTTTCCCCTTTTTAGTAGTTTTTCTCATTTTTCTCATTTTTCCATTTTATTCGTCTTCCTGTTTTTTCCCATACTTCTTTTTCTTGTTTTTCTTTGTTCCACTTTCTCTTTTTCTTCTGCTTTTGTTTTTTCCTTCTTTGGTCGTTTTTATCATTTTTCCCCTTCTTATTTTTCTCGTATTTCTTTTTTTCCATTTTATTCGTTTTTCCTGTTTTTTCCCATTCTTGTTTTTCTTGTTTTTCTTTTTCTCCTTTTTTATTTCCCCCCCTTTTAGTCGTTTTTCTTGTTTTCCTTATTTTTTTTTATTTTTTTTCATTTTTTTCTTTTTTTCTGTTATTTGTTTTTCCCGTTTTTCCCATTCTTCTTTCCCTTGTTTTTCTTTTTCCCCCTTCTATTTCTTTTTTGTTTTTTCCCTCTTTAGTCGTTCTTCCCATTTTTCTCATTTTCTCTTTTTTCCATTTTTTTCTTTTTTCTAGTTATTTCCCATTTTTTTCCTTGTTTTTCTTTTTTCCACTTTTCTCTTTTTTCTCTAATTTTCCCATTCTTGTTTTCTCAATCTTTACTCGTTTTTTTCATTTTTCTCATTTTTCCCATTCTCATTTTTCTCATTTTTCTTTTTTTCCCATTTTTTTCTTTTTTCATGTTATTTCCCATTTTTTTCCTTGTTTTTCTTTTTCCCCCTTTCTCTTTTTTCTCTTTTTCTCCCTCTTTAGTCGTTTTTCTCATTTTTCTCATTTTTCCATTTTATTCTATTTTCCTGTTTTTTTCCCATACTTCTTTTTCTTCTTTTTCCTTTTTCCTTTTTATTCGTTTTTCCTGTTTATTTCCCATTCTTGTTTTTCTTGTTTTTCTTTTTCCCCCTTCTATTTCTTTTTTGTTTTTCCCCGCTTTAGTCGTTCTTCCCATTTTTCTCATTTTCTCTTTTTTCCATTTTTTTCTTTTTTCATGTTATTTCCCATTTTTTTCCTTGTTTTTCTTTTTTCCACTTTTCTCTTTTTTCTTTAATTTTCCCATTCTTGTTTTCTCAATCTTTAGTCGTTTTTTTCATTTTTCTCATTTTTCCCATTCTCATTTTTCTCATTTTTCTTTTTTTCCCATTTTTTTCTTTTTTCATGTTATTTCCCATTTTTTTTCCTTGTTTTTCTTTTTCCCCCTTTCTCTTTTTTCTCTTTTTTCCCCTTTTTAGTAGTTTTTCTCATTTTTCTCATTTTTCCATTTTATTCGTCTTTCCTGTTTTTTCCCATACTTCTTTTTCTTTGTTCCACTTTCTCTTTTGATACAAAAGATACTTTTTTGATACAAAAAAAATCCCTTTTGTATTTCCCCCCTTTTTAGTTGTTTTTCTCGTTTTTCTCATTTTTTTCATTTTTACTTCTCATTTTTCTTTTTTTCTGTTATTTGTTTTTCCCGTTTTTCCCATTCTTCTTTCCCTTGTTTTTCTTTTTCCCCCCTTCTATTTCTTTTTTGTTTTTTCCCTCTTTAGTCGTTCTTCCCATTTTTCTCATTTTCTCTTTTTTCCATTTTTTTCTTTTTTCATGTTATTTCCCATTTTTTCCTTGTTTTTGTTTTTTCCCCTTTTCTCTTTTTTCCTTATTTTTCCCATTCTTGTTTTCTCCCTCTTTAGTCGTTTTTCTCATTTTTCTCATTTTTCCCATTCTCATTTTTCTCATTTTTCTTTTTTTCCCATTTTTTTCTTTTTTCATGTTATCTCCCATTATTTCCCTTGTTTTTCTTTTTCCCCCTTTCTCTTTTTTCTCTTTTTTCCCCTTTTTAGTAGTTTTTCTCATTTTTCTCATTTTTTCATTTTATTCGTTTTTCCTGTTTTTTCCCATACTTCTTTTTCTTCTTTTACTTTTTTCCTTTTTATTCGTTTTTCCTGTTTATTTCCCATTCTTGTTTTTCTTGTTTTTCTTTTTCCACTTTCTCTTTTTCTTCTTCTTTTGTTTTTCCCTCTTTAGTCGTTTTTATCATTTTCCCCTTCTTATTTCTCTCGTATTTCTTTTTTTCCATTTTATTCGTTTTTCTTGTTTTTTCCCATTCTTGTTTTTCTTGTTTTTCTTTTTCTCCTTTTGTATTTCCCCCGCTTTTAGTCGTTTTTCTTGTTTTTCTCATTTTTTTCATTTTTACTTCTCATTTTTCTTTTTTTCTGTTATTTGTTTTTCTCATTTTTTCCTGTTTTTTTCATTTTTACTTCTCATTTTTCTTTTTTTCTGTTATTTGTTTTTCCCGTTTTTCCCATTCTTCTTTCCCTTGTTTTTCTTTTTCCCCCCTTCTATTTCTTTTTTGTTTTTTCACTCTTTAGTCGTTCTTCCCATTTTTCTTTTTTCATGTTATTTCCCATTTTTTTCCTTGTTTTTCTTTTTCCCCCTTTCTCTTTTTTTTCTTTTTCCCCCTTTTTAGTAGTTTTTCTCATTCTTCTCATTTTTCCATTTTATTCGTTTTTCCTGTTTTTTCCCATACTTCTTTTTCTTCTTTTTCTTTTTTCCTTTTTATTCGTTTTTCCTGTTTATTTCACATTCTTGTTTTTCTTGTTTTTCTTTTTCCACTTTCTCTTTTTCTTCTTCTTTTGTTTTTCCCTCTTTAGTCGTTTTTATCATTTTCCCCTTCTTATTTCTCTCGTATTTCTTTTTTCCATTTTATTCGTTTTTCCTGATTTTTCCCATTCTTGTTTTTCTTGTTTTTCTTTTTCTCCTTTTGTATTACCCCCGCTTTTAGTCGTTTTTCTTGTTTTTCTCATTTTTTTCATTTTTACTTCTCATTTTTCTTTTTTTCTGTTATTTGTTTTTCTCATTTTTTCCTGTTTTTTTCATTTTTACTTCTCATTTTTCTTTTTTTCTGTTATTTGTTTTTCCCGTTTTTCCCATTCTTCTTTCCCTTGTTTTTCTTTTTCCCCCTTTCTCTTTTTTCTTTTTTTCCCCTTTTTAGTAGTTTTTCTCATTTTTCTCATTTTTCCATTTTATTCGTCTTTCCTGTTTTTTCCCATACTTCTTTTTCTTGTTTTTCTTTGTTCCACTTTCTCTTTTTCTTCTGCTTTTGTTTTTTCCTTCTTTGGTCGTTTTTATCATTTTTCCCCTTCTTATTTTTCTCGTATTTCTTTTTTTCCATTTTATTTGTTTTTCCCGTTTTTCCCATTCTTCTTTCCCTTGTTTTTCTTTTTTCCCCCTTCTATTTCTTTTTTGTTTTTCCCCTCTTTAGTCGTTCTTCCCATTTTTCTCATTTTCTCTTTTTTCCATTTTTTTCTTTTTTCATGTTATTTCCCATTTTTTCCTTGTTTTTCTTTTTTCCCCTTTCTCTTTTTTCTCTTTTTTCCCCTTTTTAGTAGTATTTCTCATTTTTCTCATTTTTCCATTTTATTTGTCTTTCCTGTTTTTTCCCATACTTCTTTTTCTTGTTTTTCTTTGTTCCACTTTCTCTTTTTCTTCTGCTTTTGTTTTTTCCTTCTTTGGTCCTTTTTCTCGTTTTTCTCATTTTTTTCATTTTTACTTCTCATTTTTCTTTTTTTCTGTTATTTGTTTTTCTCATTTTTTCCTGTTTTTTTCATTTTTACTTCTCATTTTTCTTTTTTTCTGTTATTTGTTTTTCCCGTTTTTCCCATTCTTCTTTCCCTTGTTTTTCTTTTTCCCCCCTTCTATTTCTTTTTTGTTTTTTCCCTCTTTAGTCGTTCTTCCCATTTTTCTCATTTTCTCTTTTTTCCATTTTTTTCTTTTTTCATGTTATTTCCCATTTTTTCCTTGTTTTTCTTTTTTCCCCTTTTCTCTTTTTTCCCTATTTTTCCCATTCTTGTTTTCTCCCTCTTTAGTCGTTTTTCTCATTTTTCTCATTTTTCTCATTTTTCCCATTCTCATTTTTCTCATTTTTCTTTTTTTCCCATTTTTTTCTTTTTTCATGTTATTTCCCATTTTTTCCCTTGTTTTTCTTTTTCCCCCTTTCTCTTTTTTCTCTTTTTCCCCTTTTTAGTAGTTTTTCTCATTTTTCTCATTTTTCCATTTTATTCGTCTTTCCTGTTTTTTCCCATACTTCTTTTTCTTGTTTTTCTTTGTTCCACTTTCTCTTTTTCTTCTGCTTTTGTTTTTTCCTTCTTTGGTCGTTTTTCTTGTTTTTCTCATTTTTTTCATTTTTACTTCTCATTTTTCTTTTTTTCTGTTATTTGTTTTTCTCATTTTTTCCTGTTTTTTTCATTTTTACTTCTCATTTTTCTTTTTTTCTGTTATTTGTTTTTCCCGTTTTTCCCATTCTTCTTTCCCTTGTTTTTCTTTTTCCCCCCTTCTATTTCTTTTTTGTTTTTTCCCTCTTTAGTCGTTCTTCCCATTTTTCTCATTTTCTCTTTTTTCCATTTTTTTCTTTTTTCATGTTATTTCCCATTTTTTCCTTGTTTTTCTTTTTTCCCCTTTTCTCTTTTTTCCCTATTTTTCCCATTCTTGTTTTCTCCCTCTTTAGTCGTTTTTCTCATTTTTCTCATTTTTCCCATTCTCATTTTTCTCATTTTTCTTTTTTCCCCATTTTTTTCTTTTTTCATGTTATTCCCCATTTTTTCCGTTGTTTTTCTTTTTCCCCCATTCTCTTTTTTCTCTTTTTTCCCCTTTTTAGTAGTTATTCTCATTTTTCTCATTTTTCCATTTTATTCATTTTTCCTGTTTTTTCTCATACTTCTTTTTCTTCTTTTTCTTTTTTCCATTTTATTTGTTTTTCCTGTTTTTTCCCATTCTTGTTTTTCTTGTTTTTCTTTTTCTCCTTTTGTATTTCCCCCCTTTTTAGTCGTTCTTCTCGTTTTTCTCGTTTTTTTCATTTTTACTTCTCATTTTTCTTTTTTTCTGTTATTTGTTTTTCCCGTTTTTCCCATTCTTCTTTCCCTTGTTTTTCTTTTTTCCACTTCTATTTCTTTTTTGTTTTTTCCCTCTTTAGTCGTTCTTCCCATTTTTCTCATTTTCTCTTTTTTCCATTTTATTCGTCTTTCCTGTTTTTTCCCATACTTCTTTTTCTTCTTTTTATTTTTTCCTTTTTATTCGTTTTTCCTGTTTATTTCCCATTCTTGTTTTTCTTGTTTTTCTTTTTCCACTTTCTCTTTTTCTTCTTCTTTTGTTTTTCCCTCTTTAGTCGTTTTTATCATTTTCCCCTTCTTATTTTTCTCGTATTTCTTTTTTTCCATTTTATTCGTTTTTCCTGTTTTTTCCCATTCTTGTTTTTCTTGTTTTTCTTTTTCTCCTTTTGTATTTCCCCCCTTTTTAGTCGTTTTTCTCATTTTTCTCGTTTTTTTCATTTTTACTTCTCATTTTTCTTTTTTTCTGTTATTTGTTTTTCCCGTTTTTCCCATTCTTCTTTCCCTTGTTTTTCTTTTTTCCCCCTTTTATTTCTTTTTTGTTTTTTCCCTCTTTAGTTGTTCTTCCCATTTTTCTCATTTTCTCTTTTTTCCACTTTTTCTTTTTTCATGTTATTTCCCATTTTTTCCTTGTTTTTCTTTTTTCCCCTTTTCTCTTTTTTCCCTATTTTTCCCATTCTTGTTTTCTCCCTCTTTAGTCGTTTTTCTCATTTTTCTCATTTTTCCCATTCTCATTTTTCTCATTTTTCTTTTTTTCCCATTTTTTTCTTTTTTCATGTTATTTCCCATTTTTTCCCTTGTTTTTCTTTTTCCCCCTTTCTCTTTTTTCTCTTTTTTCCCCTTTTTAGTAGTTTTTCTCATTTTTCTCATTTTTCCATTTTATTCGTCTTTCCTGTTTTTTCCCATACTTCTTTTTCTTGTTTTTCTTTGTTCCACTTTCTCTTTTTCTTCTGCTTTTGTTTTTTCCTTCTTTGGTCGTTTTTATCATTTTTCCCCTTCTTATTTTTCTCGTATTTCTTTTTTTCCATTTTATTCGTTTTTGTTTTTTCCCTCTTTAGTCGTTCTTCCCATTTTTCTCATTTTCTCTTTTTTCCATTTTTTTCTTTTTTCATGTTATTTCCCATTTTTTTCCTTGTTTTTCTTTTTCCCCTTCTCTTTTTTTCTCTTTTTCCCCCTTTTTAGTAGTTTTTCTCATTTTTCTCATTTTTCCATTTTGTTCGTTTTTCCTGTTTTTTCTCATACTTCTTTTTCTTCTTTTTCTTTTTTCCTTTTTATTCCTTTTTCCTGTTTTCCTTATTTTTTTTCATTTTTTTTCATTTTCTTCTTTCTTTCTGTTATTTGTTTTTCCCGTTTTTCCCATTCTTCTCTCCCTTGTTTTTCTTTTTCCCCCTTCTATTTCTTTTTTGTTTTTTTCCCTCTTTAGTCGTTCTTCCCATTTTTCTTATTTTCTCTTTTTTCCATTTTATTCGTTTTTCCTGTTTTTTCCCATTCTTGTTTTTCTTGTTTTTCTTTTTTCCCCCTTCTATTTCTTTTTTGTTTTTTCCTTCTTTACTCGTTCTTCCCATTTTTCTCATTATTCTTTTTTTCCCATTTTTTTCTTTTTTCATGTTATTTCCCATTTTTTCCCTTGTTTTTCTTTTTCCCCCTTTCTCTTTTTTCTCTTTTTTCCCCTTTTTAGTAGTTTTTCTCATTTTTCTCATTTTTCCATTTTATTCGTCTTTCCTGTTTTTTCCCATACTTCTTTTTCTTGTTTTTCTTTGTTCCACTTTCTCTTTTTCTTCTGCTTTTGTTTTTTCCTTCTTTGGTCGTTTTTATCATTTTTCCTCTTCTTATTTTTCTCGTATTTCTTTTTTTCCATTTTATTCGTTTTTCCTGTTTTTTCCCATTCTTGTTTTTCTTGTTTTTCTTTTTCTCCTTTTTTATTTCCCCCCTTTTAGTCGTTTTTCTTGTTTTTCTCATTTTTTTTCATTTTTACTTCTCATTTTTCTTTTTTTCTGTTATTTGTTTTTCCCGTTTTTCCCATTCTTCTTTCCCTTGTTTTTCTTTTTTCCCCCTTCTATTTCTTTTTTGTTTATTCCCTCTTTAGTCGTTCTTCCCATTTTTCTCGTTTTCTCTTTTTTCCATTTTTTTCTTTTTTCATGTTATTTCCCATTTTTTTCCTTGTTTTTCTTTTTTCCCCTTTTCTCTTTTTTCCCTAATTTTCCCATTCTTGTTTTCTCCCTCTTTAGTCGTTTTTTTCATTTTTCTCATTTTTCCCATTCTCATTTTTCTCATTTTTCTTTTTTTCCCATTTTTTTCTTTTTTCATGTTATTTCCCATTTTTTCCTTGTTTTTCTTTTTCCTCTTCTCTTTTTTCCCTTTTTCCCCCTTTTTAGTAGTTTTTCTCATTTTTCTCATTTTTCCATTTTATTCGTTTTTCCTGTTTTTTCCCATACTTCTTTTTCTTCTTTTTATTTTTTCCTTTTTATTCGTTTTTCCTGTTTATTTCCCATTCTTGTTTTTCTTGTTTTTCTTTTTCCACTTTCTCTTTTTCTTCTTCTTTTGTTTTTCCCTCTTTAGTCGTTTTTATCATTTTCCCCTTCTTATTTCTCTCGTATTTCTTTTTTTCCATTTTATTCGTTTTTCCTGTTTTTTCCCATTCTTGTTTTTCTTGTTTTTCTTTTTCTTCTTTTGTATTTCCCCCCTTTTTAGTCGTTTTTCTCGTTTTTCTCATTTTTTTCATTTTTACTTCTCGTTTTTCTTCTTTTCTGTTATTTGTTTTTCTCGTTTTTTCCTGTTTTTTTCATTTTTACTTCTCATTTTTCTTTTTTTCTGTTATTTGTTTTTCCCGTTTTTCCCATTCTTCTTTCCCTTGTTTTTCTTTTTTCCCCCTTCTATTTCTTTTTTGTTTTTTCCCTCTTTAGTCGTTCTTCCCATTTTTCTCATTTTCTCTTTTTTCCATTTTTTTCTTTTTTCATGTTATTTCCCATTTTTTCCTTGTTTTTCTTTTTTCCCCTTTTCTCTTTTTTCCCTATTTTTCCCATTCTTGTTTTCTCCCTCTTTAGTCGTTTTTCTCATTTTTCTCATTTTTCCCATTCTCATTTTTCTCATTTTTCTTTTTTTCCCTTTTTTTTCTTTTTTCATGTTATTTCCCATTTTTTCCCTTGTTTTTCTTTCCCCCCCCTTTCTCTTTTTTCTCTTTTTTCCCCTTTTTAGTAGTTTTTCTCATTTTTCTCATTTTTCCATTTTATTCGTCTTCCTGTTTTTTCCCATACTTCTTTTTCTTGTTTTTCTTTGTTCCACTTTCTCTTTTTCTTCTGCTTTTGTTTTTTCCTTCTTTGGTCGTTTTTATCATTTTTCCCCTTCTTATTTTTCTCGTATTTCTTTTTTTCCATTTTATTCGTTTTTCCTGTTTTTTCCCATTCTTGTTTTTCTTGTTTTTCTTTTTCTCCTTTTTTATTTCCCCCCCTTTTAGTCGTTTTTCTTGTTTTCCTTATTTTTTTTTATTTTTTTTCATTTTTTTCTTTTTTTCTGTTATTTGTTTTTCCCGTTTTTCCCATTCTTCTTTCCCTTGTTTTTCTTTTTCCCCCTTCTATTTCTTTTTTGTTTTTTCCCTCTTTAGTCGTTCTTCCCATTTTTCTCATTTTCTCTTTTTTCCATTTTTTTCTTTTTTCTAGTTATTTCCCATTTTTTTCCTTGTTTTTCTTTTTTCCACTTTTCTCTTTTTTCTCTAATTTTCCCATTCTTGTTTTCTCAATCTTTACTCGTTTTTTTCATTTTTCTCATTTTTCCCATTCTCATTTTTCTCATTTTTCTTTTTTTCCCATTTTTTTCTTTTTTCATGTTATTTCCCATTTTTTTCCTTGTTTTTCTTTTTCCCCCTTTCTCTTTTTTCTCTTTTTCTCCCTCTTTAGTCGTTTTTCTCATTTTTCTCATTTTTCCATTTTATTCTATTTTCCTGTTTTTTTCCCATACTTCTTTTTCTTCTTTTTCCTTTTTCCTTTTTATTCGTTTTTCCTGTTTATTTCCCATTCTTGTTTTTCTTGTTTTTCTTTTTCCCCCTTCTATTTCTTTTTTGTTTTTCCCCGCTTTAGTCGTTCTTCCCATTTTTCTCATTTTCTCTTTTTTCCATTTTTTTCTTTTTTCATGTTATTTCCCATTTTTTTCCTTGTTTTTCTTTTTTCCACTTTTCTCTTTTTTCTTTAATTTTCCCATTCTTGTTTTCTCAATCTTTAGTCGTTTTTTTCATTTTTCTCATTTTTCCCATTCTCATTTTTCTCATTTTTCTTTTTTTCCCATTTTTTTCTTTTTTCATGTTATTTCCCATTTTTTTTCCTTGTTTTTCTTTTTCCCCCTTTCTCTTTTTTCTCTTTTTTCCCCTTTTTAGTAGTTTTTCTCATTTTTCTCATTTTTCCATTTTATTCGTCTTTCCTGTTTTTTCCCATACTTCTTTTTCTTTGTTCCACTTTCTCTTTTGATACAAAAGATACTTTTTTGATACAAAAAAAATCCCTTTTGTATTTCCCCCCTTTTTAGTTGTTTTTCTCGTTTTTCTCATTTTTTTCATTTTTACTTCTCATTTTTCTTTTTTTCTGTTATTTGTTTTTCCCGTTTTTCCCATTCTTCTTTCCCTTGTTTTTCTTTTTCCCCCCTTCTATTTCTTTTTTGTTTTTTCCCTCTTTAGTCGTTCTTCCCATTTTTCTCATTTTCTCTTTTTTCCATTTTTTTCTTTTTTCATGTTATTTCCCATTTTTTCCTTGTTTTTGTTTTTTCCCCTTTTCTCTTTTTTCCTTATTTTTCCCATTCTTGTTTTCTCCCTCTTTAGTCGTTTTTCTCATTTTTCTCATTTTTCCCATTCTCATTTTTCTCATTTTTCTTTTTTTCCCATTTTTTTCTTTTTTCATGTTATCTCCCATTATTTCCCTTGTTTTTCTTTTTCCCCCTTTCTCTTTTTTCTCTTTTTTCCCCTTTTTAGTAGTTTTTCTCATTTTTCTCATTTTTTCATTTTATTCGTTTTTCCTGTTTTTTCCCATACTTCTTTTTCTTCTTTTACTTTTTTCCTTTTTATTCGTTTTTCCTGTTTATTTCCCATTCTTGTTTTTCTTGTTTTTCTTTTTCCACTTTCTCTTTTTCTTCTTCTTTTGTTTTTCCCTCTTTAGTCGTTTTTATCATTTTCCCCTTCTTATTTCTCTCGTATTTCTTTTTTTCCATTTTATTCGTTTTTCTTGTTTTTTCCCATTCTTGTTTTTCTTGTTTTTCTTTTTCTCCTTTTGTATTTCCCCCGCTTTTAGTCGTTTTTCTTGTTTTTCTCATTTTTTTCATTTTTACTTCTCATTTTTCTTTTTTTCTGTTATTTGTTTTTCTCATTTTTTCCTGTTTTTTTCATTTTTACTTCTCATTTTTCTTTTTTTCTGTTATTTGTTTTTCCCGTTTTTCCCATTCTTCTTTCCCTTGTTTTTCTTTTTCCCCCCTTCTATTTCTTTTTTGTTTTTTCACTCTTTAGTCGTTCTTCCCATTTTTCTTTTTTCATGTTATTTCCCATTTTTTTCCTTGTTTTTCTTTTTCCCCCTTTCTCTTTTTTTTCTTTTTCCCCCTTTTTAGTAGTTTTTCTCATTCTTCTCATTTTTCCATTTTATTCGTTTTTCCTGTTTTTTCCCATACTTCTTTTTCTTCTTTTTCTTTTTTCCTTTTTATTCGTTTTTCCTGTTTATTTCACATTCTTGTTTTTCTTGTTTTTCTTTTTCCACTTTCTCTTTTTCTTCTTCTTTTGTTTTTCCCTCTTTAGTCGTTTTTATCATTTTCCCCTTCTTATTTCTCTCGTATTTCTTTTTTCCATTTTATTCGTTTTTCCTGATTTTTCCCATTCTTGTTTTTCTTGTTTTTCTTTTTCTCCTTTTGTATTACCCCCGCTTTTAGTCGTTTTTCTTGTTTTTCTCATTTTTTTCATTTTTACTTCTCATTTTTCTTTTTTTCTGTTATTTGTTTTTCTCATTTTTTCCTGTTTTTTTCATTTTTACTTCTCATTTTTCTTTTTTTCTGTTATTTGTTTTTCCCGTTTTTCCCATTCTTCTTTCCCTTGTTTTTCTTTTTCCCCCTTTCTCTTTTTTCTTTTTTTCCCCTTTTTAGTAGTTTTTCTCATTTTTCTCATTTTTCCATTTTATTCGTCTTTCCTGTTTTTTCCCATACTTCTTTTTCTTGTTTTTCTTTGTTCCACTTTCTCTTTTTCTTCTGCTTTTGTTTTTTCCTTCTTTGGTCGTTTTTATCATTTTTCCCCTTCTTATTTTTCTCGTATTTCTTTTTTTCCATTTTATTTGTTTTTCCCGTTTTTCCCATTCTTCTTTCCCTTGTTTTTCTTTTTTCCCCCTTCTATTTCTTTTTTGTTTTTCCCCTCTTTAGTCGTTCTTCCCATTTTTCTCATTTTCTCTTTTTTCCATTTTTTTCTTTTTTCATGTTATTTCCCATTTTTTCCTTGTTTTTCTTTTTTCCCCTTTCTCTTTTTTCTCTTTTTTCCCCTTTTTAGTAGTATTTCTCATTTTTCTCATTTTTCCATTTTATTTGTCTTTCCTGTTTTTTCCCATACTTCTTTTTCTTGTTTTTCTTTGTTCCACTTTCTCTTTTTCTTCTGCTTTTGTTTTTTCCTTCTTTGGTCCTTTTTCTCGTTTTTCTCATTTTTTTCATTTTTACTTCTCATTTTTCTTTTTTTCTGTTATTTGTTTTTCTCATTTTTTCCTGTTTTTTTCATTTTTACTTCTCATTTTTCTTTTTTTCTGTTATTTGTTTTTCCCGTTTTTCCCATTCTTCTTTCCCTTGTTTTTCTTTTTCCCCCCTTCTATTTCTTTTTTGTTTTTTCCCTCTTTAGTCGTTCTTCCCATTTTTCTCATTTTCTCTTTTTTCCATTTTTTTCTTTTTTCATGTTATTTCCCATTTTTTCCTTGTTTTTCTTTTTTCCCCTTTTCTCTTTTTTCCCTATTTTTCCCATTCTTGTTTTCTCCCTCTTTAGTCGTTTTTCTCATTTTTCTCATTTTTCTCATTTTTCCCATTCTCATTTTTCTCATTTCTTTTTTTCCCATTTTTTTCTTTTTTCATGTTATTTCCCATTTTTTCCCTTGTTTTTCTTTTTCCCCCTTTCTCTTTTTTCTCTTTTTCCCCTTTTTAGTAGTTTTTCTCATTTTTCTCATTTTTCCATTTTATTCGTCTTTCCTGTTTTTTCCCATACTTCTTTTTCTTGTTTTTCTTTGTTCCACTTTCTCTTTTTCTTCTGCTTTTGTTTTTTCCTTCTTTGGTCGTTTTTCTTGTTTTTCTCATTTTTTTCATTTTTACTTCTCATTTTTCTTTTTTTCTGTTATTTGTTTTTCTCATTTTTTCCTGTTTTTTTCATTTTTACTTCTCATTTTTCTTTTTTTCTGTTATTTGTTTTTCCCGTTTTTCCCATTCTTCTTTCCCTTGTTTTTCTTTTTCCCCCCTTCTATTTCTTTTTTTTTTTTCCCTCTTTAGTCGTTCTTCCCATTTTTCTCATTTTCTCTTTTTTCCATTTTTTTCTTTTTTCATGTTATTTCCCATTTTTTCCTTGTTTTTCTTTTTTCCCCTTTTCTCTTTTTTCCCTATTTTTCCCATTCTTGTTTTCTCCCTCTTTAGTCGTTTTTCTCATTTTTCTCATTTTTCCCATTCTCATTTTTCTCATTTTTCTTTTTTCCCCATTTTTTTCTTTTTTCATGTTATTCCCCATTTTTTCCGTTGTTTTTCTTTTTCCCCCATTCTCTTTTTTCTCTTTTTTCCCCTTTTTAGTAGTTATTCTCATTTTTCTCATTTTTCCATTTTATTCATTTTTCCTGTTTTTTCTCATACTTCTTTTTCTTCTTTTTCTTTTTTCCATTTTATTTGTTTTTCCTGTTTTTTCCCATTCTTGTTTTTCTTGTTTTTCTTTTTCTCCTTTTGTATTTCCCCCCTTTTTAGTCGTTCTTCTCGTTTTTCTCGTTTTTTTCATTTTTACTTCTCATTTTTCTTTTTTTCTGTTATTTGTTTTTCCCGTTTTTCCCATTCTTCTTTCCCTTGTTTTTCTTTTTTCCACTTCTATTTCTTTTTTGTTTTTTCCCTCTTTAGTCGTTCTTCCCATTTTTCTCATTTTCTCTTTTTTCCATTTTATTCGTTTTTCCTGTTTTTTCCCATTCTTGTTTTTCTTGTTTTTCTTTTTCTCCTTTTGTATTTCCCCCCTTTTTAGTTGTTTTTCTCGTTTTTCTCATTTTTTTCATTTTTACTTCTCATTTTTCTTTTTTTCTGTTATTTGTTTTTCCCGTTTTTCCCATTCTTCTTTCCCTTGTTTTTCTCTTTTCCCCCTTCTATTTCTTTTTTGTTTTTCCCTCTTTAGTCGTTCTTCCCATTTTTCTCATTTTCTCTTTTTTCCATTTTTTTCTTTTTTCATGTTATTTCCCATTTTTTCCTTGTTTTTCTTTTTTCCCCTTTTCTCTTTTTTCCCTATTTTTCCCATTCTTGTTTTCTCCCTCTTTAGTCGTTTTTCTCATTTCTCTCATTTTTCCCATTCTCATTTTTCTCATTTTTCTTTTTTTCCCATTTTTTTTTTCATGTTATTTCCCATTTTTTCCCTTGTTTTTCTTTTTCCCCCTTTCTCTTTTTTCTCTTTTTTCCCCTTTTTAGTAGTTTTTCTCATTTTTCTCATTTTTCCATTTTATTCGTCTTTCCTGTTTTTTCCCATACTTCTTTTTCTTGTTTTTCTTTGTTCCACTTTCTCTTTTTCTTCTGCTTTTGTTTTTTCCTTCTTTGGTCGTTTTTCTCGTTTTTCTCATTTTTTTCATTTTTACTTCTCATTTTTCTTTTTTTCTGTTATTTGTTTTTCTCATTTTTTCCTGTTTTTTTCATTTTTACTTCTCATTTTTCTTTTTTTCTGTTATTTGTTTTTCCCGTTTTTCCCATTCTTCTTTCCCTTGTTTTTCTTTTTCCCCCCTTCTATTTCTTTTTTGTTTTTTCCCTCTTTAGTCGTTCTTCCCATTTTTCTCATTTTCTCTTTTTTCCATTTTTTTCTTTTTTCATGTTATTTCCCATTTTTTCCTTGTTTTTCTTTTTTCCCCTTTTCTCTTTTTTCCCTATTTTTCCCATTCTTGTTTTCTCCCTCTTTAGTCGTTTTTCTCATTTTTCTCATTTTTCTCATTTTTCCCATTCTCATTTTTCTCATTTTTCTTTTTTTCCCATTTTTTTCTTTTTTCATGTTGTTTCCCATTTTTTCCCTTGTTTTTCTTTTTCCCCCTTTCTCTTTTTTCTCTTTTTTCCCCTTTTTAGTAGTTTTTCTCATTTTTCTCATTTTTCCATTTTATTCGTTTTTCCTGTTTTTTCTCATACTTCTTTTTCTTCTTTTTCTTTTTTCCATTTTATTTGTTTTTCCTGTTTTTTCCCATTCTTGTTTTACTTGTTTTTCTTTTTCTCCTTTTGTATTTCCCCCCTTTTTAGTCGTTCTTCTCATTTTTCTCGTTTTTTTCATTTTTACTTCTCATTTTTCTTTTTTTCTGTTACTTGTTTTTCCCGTTTTTCCCATTCTTCTTTCCCTTGTTTTTCTTTTTTCCACTTCTATTTATTTTTTGTTTTTTCCCTCTTTAGTCGTTCTTCCCATTTTTCTCATATTCTCTTTTTTCCATTTTATTCGTTTTTCCTGTTTTTTCCCATTCTTGTTTTTCTTGTTTTTCTTTTTCTCCTTTTGTATTTCCCCCCTTTTTAGTTGTTTTTCTCGTTTTTCTCATTTTTTTCATTTTTACTTCTCATTTTTCTTTTTTTCTGTTATTTGTTTTTCCCGTTTTTCCCATTCTTCTTTCCCTTGTTTTCCTTTTTTCCCCCTTCTATTTCTTTTTTGTTTTTCCCTCTTTAGTCGTTCTTCCCATTTTTCTCATTTTCTCTTTTTTCCATTTTTTTCTTTTTTCATGTTATTTCCCATTTTTTCCTTGTTTTTCTTTTTTCCCCTTTTCTCTTTTTTCCCTATTTTTCCCATTCTTGTTTTCTCCCTCTTTAGTCGTTTTTCTCATTTTTCTCATTTTTCCCATTCTCATTTTTCTCATTTTTCTTTTTTTCCCATTTTTTTTTTCATGTTATTTCCCATTTTTTCCCTTGTTTTTCTTTTTCCCCCTTTCTCTTTTTTCTCTTTTTTCCCCTTTTTAGTAGTTTTTCTCATTTTTCTCATTTTTCCATTTTATTCGTCTTTCCTGTTTTTTCCCATACTTCTTTTTCTTGTTTTTCTTTGTTCCACTTTCTCTTTTTCTACTGCTTTTGTTTTTTCCTTCTTTGGTCCTTTTTATCACTTTTCCCCTTCTTATTTTTCTCGTATTTCTTTTTTTCCATTTTATTCGTTTTTCCTGTTTTTTCCCATTCTTGTTTTTCTTGTTTTTCTTTTTTCCTTTTTTATTTCCCCCCCTTTTATTCGTTTTTCTTGTTTTTCTCATTTTTTTTCATTTTTACTTCTCAATTTTCTTTTTTTCTGTTATTTGTTTTTCTCGTTTTTTCCTGATTTTTTCATTTTTACTTCTCATTTTTCTTTTTTTCTGTTATTTGTTTTTCCCGTTTTTCCCATTCTTCTTTCCCTTGTTTTTCTTTTTTCCCCCTTCTATTTCTTTTTTGTTTTTTCCCTATTTAGTCGTTCTTCCCATTTTTCTCATTTTCTCTTTTTTCCATTTTTTTCTTTTTTCATGTTATTTCCCATTTTTTCCTTGTTTTTCTTTTTTCCCCTTTTCTCTTTTTTCCCTATTTTTCCCATTCTTGTTTTCTCCCTCTTTAGTCGTTTTTCTCATTTTTCTCATTTTTCCCATTCACATTTTTCTCATTTTTCTTTTTTTCCCATTTTTTTCTTTTTTCATGTTATTTCCCATTTTTCCCTTGTTTTTCTTTTTCCCCCTTTCTCTTTTTTCTCTTTTTTCCCCTTTTTAGTAGTTTTTCTCATTTTTCTCATTTTTCCATTTTATTCGTCTTTCCTGTTTTTTCCCATACTTCTTTTTCTTGTTTTTCTTTGTTCCACTTTCTCTTTTTCTTCTGCTTTTGTATTTTCCTTCTTTGGTCGTTTTTATCATTTTTCCCCTTCTTATTTTTCTCGTATTTCTTTTTTTCCCATTTTTTTCTTTTTTCATGTTATTTCCCATTTTTTCCCTTGTTTTTCTTTTTCCCCCTTTCTCTTTTTTCTCTTTTTTCCCCTTTTTAGTAGTTTTTCTCATTTTTCTCATTTTTCCATTTTATTCGTTTTTCCTGTTTTTTCTCATACTTCTTTTTCTTCTTTTTCTTTTTTCCATTTTATTTGTTTTTCTTTTTTTTTCCCATTCTTGTTTTTCTTGTTTTTCTTTTTCTCCTTTTGTATTTGCCCCTTTTTAGTCGTTCTTCTCGTTTTTCTCGTTTTTTTCATTTTTACTTCTCATTTTTCTTTTTTTCTGTTATTTGTTTTTCCCGTTTTTCCCATTCTTCTTTCCCTTGTTTTTCTTTTTCCCCCTTCTATTTCTTTTTTGTTTTTTCCCTCTTTAGTCATTCTTCCCATTTTTCTCATTTTCTCTTTTTTCCATTTTTTTCTTTTTTCATGTTATTTCCCATTTTTTCCTTGTTTTTCTTTTTTCCCCTTTTCTCTTTTTTCCCTATTTTTCCCATTCTTGTTTTCTCCCTCTTTAGTCGTTTTTCTCATTTTTCTCATTTTTCCCATTCTCATTTTTCTCATTTTTCTTTTTTCCCCATTTTTTTCTTTTTTCATGTTATTTCCCATTTTTTTCCTTGTTTTTCTTTTTCCCCCTTTCTCTTTTTTCTCTTTTTCCCCCTTTTTAGTAGTTTTTCTCATTTTTCTCATTTTTCCATTTTATTCGTTTTTCCTCTTTTTTCTCATACTTCTTTTTCTTCTTTTTCTTTTTTCCTTTTATTCGTTTTTCCTGTTTATTTCCCATTCTGGTTTTTCTTGTTTTTCTTTGTTCCACTTTCTTTTTTTCTTCTTTTATTTTTTCCCTCTTTAGTCATTTTTTCATTTTTCTCATTTCTCTTTTTTCCATTTTATTTGTTTTTCCTGTTTTTTCCCATTCTTGTTTTTCTTGTTTTTCTTGTTTCCCATTTTTCCTTTTGTCTCTTTTTCCTTTTCCTCCCTTTTTAGTAGTTTTTCTCATTTTTCTTGTTTTTCTCATTTTTTCCCTTCTCATTTTTCTCATTTTTCTTTTTTTCCATTGTATTTGTTTTTCCCATTTTTTCCCATTCTTGTTTTTCTTGTTTCCCCTTTTTTCCTTCTTTCTCTTTTTCCTTTTTCCTTCTTCTTAGTCGTTTTTCTCATTTTTCTCATTTTTACCCTTCTCATTTTTCTTTTTTTTCCATTTTATTCGTTTTTCCCATTTTCTCCCATTCTTGTTTTTCTTGTTTTTCTTTGTTCCACTTTCTCTTTTTCTTCTTCTTTTGTTTTTTCCCTCTTTAGTCATTTTTATCATTTTTCCCCTTCGTATTTTTCTCGTATTTCTTTTTATCCATTTTATTCGTTTTTCCTGTTTTTTCCCATTCTTGTTTTTCTTGTTTTTCTTTTTCTCCTTTTTTATTTCCCCCCCCTTTTAGTCGTTTTTCTTGTTTTTCTCATTTTTTTTCATTTTTTTTCATTTTTTTCTTTTTTTCTGTTATTTGTTTTTCCCGTTTTTCCCATTCTTCTTTCCCTTGTTTTTCTTTTTCCCCCTTCTATTTCTTTTTTGTTTTTTCCCTCTTTATTCGTTCTTCCCATTTTTCTCATTTTTCTCATTTTTCCATTTTTTTCTTTTTTCATGTTATTTCCCATTTTTTCCTTGTTTTTCTTTTTTCCCCTTTTCTCTTTTTTCCCTATTTTTCCCATTCTTGTTTTCTCCCTTTTTAGTCGTTTTTCTCATTTTTCTCATTTTTCCCATTCTCATTTTTCTCATTTTTCTTTTTTTCCCATTTATTTCTTTTTTCATGTTATTTCCCATTTTTTCCCTTGTTTTTCTTTTTCCCCCTTTCTCTTTTTTCTCTTTTTCCCCCTTTTTAGTAGTTTTTCTCATTTTTCTCAATTTTACATTTTATTCGTTTTTCCTCTTTTTTCTCATACTTCTTTTTCTTCTTTTTCTTTTTTCCTTTTATTCGTTTTTCCTGTTTATTTCCCATTCTGGTTTTTCTTGTTTTTCTTTGTTCCACTTTCTTTTTTTCTTCTTTTATTTTTTCCCTCTTTAGTCATTTTTTCATTTTTCTCATTTCTCTTTTTTCCATTTTATTTGTTTTTCCTGTTTTTTCCCATTCTTGTTTTTCTTGTTTTTCTTGTTTCCCATTTTTCCTTTTGTCTCTTTTTCCTTTTCCTCCCTTTTTAGTAGTTTTTCTCGTTTTTCTTGTTTTTCTCATTTTTTCCCTTCTCATTTTTCTCATTTTTCTTTTTTTCCATTGTATTTGTTTTTCCCATTTTTTCCCATTCTTGTTTTTCTTGTTTCCCCTTTTTTCCTTCTTTCTCTTTTTCCTTTTTCCTTCTTCTTAGTCGTTTTTCTCATTTTTCTCATTTTTACCCTTCTCATTTTTCTTTTTTTTCCATTTTATTCGTTTTTCCCATTTTCTCCCATTCTTGTTTTTCTTGTTTTTCTTTGTTCCACTTTCTCTTTTTCTTCTTCTTTTGTTTTTTCCCTCTTTAGTCGTTTTTATCATTTTTCCCCTTCGTATTTTTCTCGTATTTCTTTTTTTCCATTTTATTCGTTTTTCCCATTTTTTCCCATTCTTCTTTCCCTTGTTTTTCTTTTTTCCCCCTTCTATTTCTTTTTTGTTTTTCCCCTCTTTAGTCGTTCTTCCCATTTTTCTCATTTTTCTCATTTTTCCATTTTTTTCTTTTTTCATGTTATTTCCCTTTTTTTCCCCTTGTTTTTCTTTTTTCCCTTTTCTCTTCTTCCTCTTTTTTCCCCTTTTTAGTAGCTTTTCTCATTTTTCTCATTTTTCTTTTTTCCATTTTATTCGTTTTTCCTGTTTTTTCCCATTCTTGTTTTTCTTTTCCCACCTTTTCTCTTTTTTCCCTGTTTTTCCCATTCTTGTTTTCTCCCTCTTTAGTCATTTTTCTCATTTTTCTCATTTTTCATACTTCCTTTTCTTAGTCGTTCTTCCCATTTTTCTCATTTTTCTCATTTTTCTTTTTTTCCATTTTATTCGTTTTTCCCATTTTTTCTGGTTCTTGTCTTCCTTATTTTTCTTTTTTCAACTTTCTCTTTTTCTTCTTTTATTTTTTCCCTCTTTAGTCGTTTTTTCATTTTTCTCATTTTTCTTTTTTCCAGTTTATTCATTTTTCCTGTTTTTTCCCATTCTTGTTTTTCTTTTCCCCCATTTTCTCATTTTTCCCTATTTTTCCCATTCTAGTTTTCTCCCTCTTTAGTCGTTTTTCTCATTTTTCTCATTTTTCTCATTTTTCCCATTTTCATTTTTCTCATTTTTCTTTTTTTCCCAGTTTTTTCTTTTTTCATGTTATTTCCCATTTTTTCCCTTGTTTTTCTTTTTCCCCCTTTCTCTTTTTTCTTTTTCCCCCTTTTTAGTAGTTTTTCTCATTTTTCTCATTTTTCCATTTTATTCGTTTTTCCTGTTTTTTCCCATACTTCTTTTTCTTCTTTTTCTTTTTTCCTTTTTATTCGTTTTTCCTGTTTATTTCCCATTCTTGTTTTTCTTGTTTTTCTTTGTTCCACTTTCTCTTTTTCTTCTTCTTTTGTTTTTTCCCTCTTTAGTCGTTTTTATCATTTTTACCCTTCGTATTTTTCTCGTATTTCTTTTTTTCCATTTTATTCGTTTTTCCCGTTTTTTCCCATTCTTCTTTCCCTTGTTTTTCTTTTTTCCCCCTTCTATTTCTTTTTTGTTTTTCCCCTCTTTAGTCGTTCTTCCCATTTTTCTCATTTTTCTCATTTTTCCATTTTTTTCTTTTTTCATGTTATTTCCCATTTTTTCCTTGTTTTTTTCCCCTTTTCTCTTTTTTCCCTATTTTTCCCATTCTTGTTTTCTCCTTTTTTAGTCGTTTTTCTCATTTTTCTCATTTTTCCCATTCTCATTTTTCTTTTTTCTTTTTTTCCCATTTATTTCTTTTTTCATGTTATTTCCCATTTTTTTCCTTTTTTTTCTTTTTCCCCCTTTCTCTTTTTTCTCTTTTTCCCCCTTTTTAGTAGATTTTCTCATTTTTCACATTTTTCCATTTTATTTGTTTTTCCTCTTTTTTCTCATACTTCTTTTTCTTCTTTTTCTTTTTTCCTTTTATTCGTTTTTCCTGTTTATTTCCCATTCTGGTTTTTCTTGTTTTTCTTTCTTCCACTTTCTTTTTTTCTTCTTTTATGTTTTCCCTCTTTAGTCATTTTTTCATTTTTCTCATTTCTCTTTTTTCCATTTTATTTGTTTTTCCTGTTTTTTCCCATTCTTGTTTTTCTTGTTTTTCTTGTTTCCCATTTTTCCTTTTTTCTCTTTTTCCTTTTCCTCCCTTTTTAGTAGTTTTTCTCGTTTTTCTTGTTTTTCTCATTTTTTCCCTTCTCATTTTTCTCATTTTTCTTTTTTTCCATTGTATTTGTTTTTCCCATTTTTTCCCATTCTTGTTTTTCTTGTTTCCCCTTTTTTCCTTCTTTCTCTTTTTCCTTTTTCCTTCTTCTTAGTCGTTTTTCTCATTTTTCTCATTTTTACCCTTCTCATTTTTCTTTTTTTTCCATTTTATTCGTTTTTCCCATTTTCTCCCATTCTTGTTTTTCTTGTTTTTCTTTGTTCCACTTTCTCTTTCTCTTTCTCTTTTGTTTTTTCCCTCTTTAGTCGTTTTTATCATTTTTCCCCTTCGTATTTTTCTCGTATTTTTTTTCCATTTTATTCGTTTTTCCCGTTTTTTCCCATTCTTCTTTCCCTTGGTTTTCTTTTTTCCCCCTTCTATTTCTTTTTTGTTTTTCCACTCTTTAGTCGTTCTTCCCATTTTTCTCATTTTTCTCATTTTTCCATTTTTTTCTTTTTTCATGTTATTTCCCTTTTTCTTTCCTTGTTTTTCTTTTTTCCCTTTTCCCTTCTTCCTCTTTTTTCCCCTTTTTAGTAGCTTTTCTCATTTTTCTCATTTTTCTTTTTTTCCATTTTATTCGTTTTTCCCATTTTTTCTGGTTCTTGTGTTCCTTATTTTTCTTTTTTCCACTTTCTCTTTTTCTTCTTTTATTTTTTCCCTCTTTAGTCGTTTTTTCATTTTTCTTTTTTCCATTTTATTCATTTTTCCTGTTTTTTCCCATTCTTGTTTTTCTTTTCCCACCTTTTCTCTTTTTTCCCTGTTTTTCCCATTCTTGTTTTCTCCCTCTTTAGTCATTTTTCTCATTTTTCTCATTTTTCATACTTCCTTTTCTTAGTCGTTTTTCCCATTTTTCTCATTTTTCTTTTTTTCCATTTTATTCGTTTTTCCTATTTTTGTGGTTCTTGTGTTCCTTATTTTTCTTTTTTCCACTTTCTCTTTTTCTTTTATTTTTTCCCTCTTTAGTCGTTTTTTCATTTTTCTCATTTTTCTTTTTTCCAGTTTATTCATTTTTCCTGTTTTTTCCCATTCTTGTTTTTCTTTTCCCCCATTTTCTCATTTTTCCCTATTTTTCCCATTCTTGTTTTCTCCCCCTTTAGTCGTTTTTCTCATTTTTCTCATTTTTCTCATTTTTCTCATTTTTCCCATTTTCATTTTTCTCATTTTTCTTTTTTTCCCAGTTTTTTCTTTTTTCATGTTATTTCCCATTTTTTCCCTTGTTTTTCTTTTTCCCCCTTTCTCTTTTTTCTCTTTTTTCCCCTTTTTAGTAGTTTTTCTCATTTTTCTCATTTTTCCATTTTATTCGTCTTTCCTATTTTTTCCCATACTTCTTTTTCTTCTTTTTCTTTTTTCCTTTTTATTAGTTTTTCCTGTTCATTTCCCATTCTGGTTTTTCTTGTTTTTCTTTGTTCCACTTTCTCTTGTTCTTCTTTTATTTTTCCCCTCTTTAGTTATTTTTTCATTTTTCTCATTTCTCTTTTTTCAATTTTATTTGTTTTTCCTGTTTTTTCCCATTCTTGTTTTTCTTGTTTCCCATTTTTCCTTCTTTCTCTTTTTCCTTTTCCCCCCATTTTAGTAGTTTTTCTCGTTTTTCTTGTTTTTCTCATTTTTTCCCTTCTCATTTTTCTCATTTTTCTTTTTTTCCATTGTATTTGTTTTTCCCATTTTTTTCCATTCTTGTTTTTCTTGTTTCCCCTTTTTTCCTTCTTTCTCTTTTTTCTTTTCCCCCCTTTTTAGTCGTTTTTCTCATTTTTCTCATTTTTACCCTTCTCATTTTTCTTTTTTTTCCATTTTATTCGTTTTTCCCATTTTCACCCATTCTTGTTTCTCTTGTTTTTCTTTGTTCCACTTTCTCTTTTTCTTCTTCTTTTGTTCTTCCCCTCTTTAGTCATTTTTATCATTTTTCCCCTTCGTATTTTTCTCGTATTTCTTTTTTTCCATTTTATTCGTTTTTCCTGTTTTTTCCCATTCTTGTTTTTCTTGTTTTTCTTTTTTCTCCTTTTGCATTTCCCCCGTTTAGTCGTTTTTCTCGTTTTTTTCATTTTTACTTCTCATTTTTCTTTTTCTCTGTTATTTGTTTTTCCCGTTTTTTCCCATTCTTCTTTCCCTTGTTTTTCTTCTTTCCCCCTATTTCTTTTTTGTTTTCTCCCTCTTTAGTTGTTTTTCTCGTTTTTCTCATTTTTCCCATTCTCATTTTTCTCATTTTTCTCTTTTTCCCATTTTTTTCTTTTTTCATGTTATTTCCCATTTTTTCCCTTGTTTTTCTTTTTTCCCCTTTCTCTTTTTTCTCTTTTTTCCCCTTTTTAGTAGTTTTTCTCATTTTTCTCATTTCTCTTTTTTCCCTTTTTAGTAGTTTTTCTCATTTTTCTAATTTTCCCATACTAATTTTTCTAATTTTTCTAATTTTTTCCATTTTATTCATTTAATTTTTTATTTTCCCCCCCTTTTAGTCATTTTTCTCGTTTTTCTCATTTTTTTCATATTTACTTCTCATTTTTCTTTTTTTCTGTTTTATTGTTTTTCCCTTTTTTTCCCATTCTTCTTTCCCTTGTTTTTCTTTTTTCCCTCTTCTATTTCTTTTTCGTTTTCTCCCTCTTTAGTCGTTTTTCTCATTTTTCTCATTTTTCCCATTCTCATTTTTCTCATTTTTCTTTTTTTCCCATTTTTTTCTTTTTTCATTTTATTTCCCATTTTTTCCCTTGTTTTTCTTTTTCCCACTTTCTCTTTTTTCTCTTTTTTCCCTTTTTAGTAGTTTTTCTCATATTTTTTCATTTCTCCCCTTTTTTATTCTTTCTTTTTTCTTCTTTTGTTTTTCCCATCTTTAGTCGTTTTTATCATTTTTCCCTTTCTTATTTTTCTCGTATTTCTTTTTTTCCATTTTATTCGTTTTTCCTGTTTTTTCCCATTCTTGTTTTTCTTATTTTTCTTTTTTCTCCCTTTTTATTTCCTTCTTTTTTAGTCGTTTTTCTCATTTTTTTCATTCTTCCTTCCCATTTTTCTTTTTTTCTGTTATTTGTTTTTCCCATTTTTTCCCATTCTTCATTCCCTTGTTTTTCTTTTTCCCCCCTTCTATTTCTTTTTTGTTTTTTCCCTCCTTAGTCGTTCTTCTCATTTTTCTCATTTTTCTCATTTTTCCATTTTTTTCTTTGTTCATGTAATTTCCCACTTTTTTCCCTTGTTTTTCTTTTTTCCCCTTTCTCTTCTTCCTCTTTTTTCCCCTTTTTAGTAGATTTTCTCATTTTTCTCATTTTTCTTTTTTTCCATTTTATTCGTTTTTCCCATTTTTTCTGGTTCTTGTGTTCCTTATTTTTCTTTTTTCCACTTTCTCTTTTTCTTCTTTTATTTTTTCCCTCTTTAGTCGTTTTTTCATTTTTCTTTTTTCCGTTTTATTCATTTTTCCTGTTTTTTCCCATTCTTGTTTTTCTTTTCCCCCTTCTCTCTTTTTTCCCTGTTTTTCCCATTCTTGTTTTCTCCCTCTTTAGTCATTTTTCTCATTTTTCTCATTTTTCATACTTCCTTTTCTTAGTCGTTTTTCCCATTTTTCCCCTTTTTGCCATTTTTTTTTCCTTTTTTCATGTTTTTTCCCATTTTTTTCCCGTTTTTCTTTTTTCCCCTTTCTCTTTTTTCTCTTTTTTCCCATTTTTAGTAGTTTTTCTCATTTTTCTCATTTTTCTTTTTTTCCATTTTATTCGTTTTTCCCATTTTTTCTGGTTCTTGTCTTCCTTATTTTTCTTTTATCAACTTTCTCTTTTTCTTCTTTTATTTTTTCCCTCTTTAGTCGTTTTTTCATTTTTCTCATTTTTCTTTTTTCCAGTTTATTCATTTTTCCTGTTTTTCCCCATTCTTGTTTTTCTTTTCCCCCATTTTCTCATTTTTCCCTATTTTTCCCATTCTTGTTTTCTCCCTCTTTAGTCGTTTTTCTCCTTTTTCTCCTTTTTCTCATTTTTCCCATTTTCATTTTTCTCATTTTTCTTTTTTTCCCAGTTTTTTCTTTTTTCATGTTATTTCCCATTTTTCCCTTGTTTTTCTTTTTCCCCCTTTCTCTTTTTTCTCTTTTTTCCCCTTTTTAGTAGTTTTTCTCATTTTTCTCATTTTTCCATTTTATTCGTCTTTCCTATTTTTTCCCATACTTCTTTTTCTTCTTTTTCTTTTTTCCTTTTTATTAGTTTTTCCTGTTCATTTCCCATTCTGGTTTTTCTTGTTTTTCTTTGTTCCACTTTCTCTTGTTCTTCTTTTATTTTTCCCCTCTTTAGTAATTTTTTCATTTTTCTCATTTCTCTTTTTTCAATTTTATTTGTTTTTCCTGTTTTTTCCCATTCTTGTTTTTCTTGTTTCCCATTTTTCCTTCTTTCTCTTTTTCCTTTTCCCCCCATTTTAGTAGTTTTTCTCGTTTTTCTTGTTTTTCTCATTTTTTCCCTTCTCATTTCTGTCATTTTTCTTTTTTTCCATTGTATTTGTTTTTCCCATTTTTTTCCATTCTTGTTTTTCTTGTTTCCCCTTTTTTCCTTCTTTCTCTTTTTTCTTTTTCCCCCTTTTTAGTCGTTTTTCTCATTTTTCTCATTTTTACCCTTCTCATTTTTCTTTTTTTTCCATTTTATTCGTTTTTCCCATTTTCACCCATTCTTGTTTCTCTTGTTTTTCTTTTTTCCACTTTCTCTTTTTCTTCTTTTATTTTTTCCCTCTTTAGTCGTTTTTTCATTTTTCTTTTTTCCATTTTATTCATTTTTCCTGTTTTTTCCCATTCTTGTTTTTCTTTTCCCACCTTTTCTCTTTTTTCCCTGTTTTTCCCATTCTTGTTTTCTCCCTCTTTAGTCATTTTTCTCATTTTTCTCATTTTTCATACTTCCTTTTCTTAGTCGTTTTTCCCATTTTTCTCATTTTTCTTTTTTTCCATTTTATTCGTTTTTCCTATTTTTGTGGTTCTTGTGTTCCTTATTTTTCTTTTTTCCACTTTCTCTTTTTCTTTTATTTTTTCCCTCTTTAGTCGTTTTTTCATTTTTCTCATTTTTCTTTTTTCCAGTTTATTCATTTTTCCTGTTTTTTCCCATTCTTGTTTTTCTTTTCCCCCATTTTCTCATTTTTCCCTATTTTTCCCATTCTTGTTTTCTCCCCCTTTAGTCGTTTTTCTCATTTTTCTCATTTTTCTCATTTTTCTCATTTTTCCCATTTTCATTTTTCTCATTTTTCTTTTTTTCCCAGTTTTTTCTTTTTTCATGTTATTTCCCATTTTTTCCCTTGTTTTTCTTTTTCCCCCTTTCTCTTTTTTCTCTTTTTTCCCCTTTTTAGTAGTTTTTCTCATTTTTCTCATTTTTCCATTTTATTCGTCTTTCCTATTTTTTCCCATACTTCTTTTTCTTCTTTTTCTTTTTTCCTTTTTATTAGTTTTTCCTGTTCATTTCCCATTCTGGTTTTTCTTGTTTTTCTTTGTTCCACTTTCTCTTGTTCTTCTTTTATTTTTCCCCTCTTTAGTTATTTTTTCATTTTTCTCATTTCTCTTTTTTCAATTTTATTTGTTTTTCCTGTTTTTTCCCATTCTTGTTTTTCTTGTTTCCCATTTTTCCTTCTTTCTCTTTTTCCTTTTCCCCCCATTTTAGTAGTTTTTCTCGTTTTTCTTGTTTTTCTCATTTTTTCCCTTCTCATTTTTCTCATTTTTCTTTTTTTCCATTGTATTTGTTTTTCCCATTTTTTTCCATTCTTGTTTTTCTTGTTTCCCCTTTTTTCCTTCTTTCTCTTTTTTCTTTTCCCCCCTTTTTAGTCGTTTTTCTCATTTTTCTCATTTTTACCCTTCTCATTTTTCTTTTTTTTCCATTTTATTCGTTTTTCCCATTTTCACCCATTCTTGTTTCTCTTGTTTTTCTTTGTTCCACTTTCTCTTTTTCTTCTTCTTTTGTTCTTCCCCTCTTTAGTCGTTTTTATCATTTTTCCCCTTCGTATTTTTCTCGTATTTCTTTTTTTCCATTTTATTCGTTTTTCCTGTTTTTTCCCATTCTTGTTTTTCTTGTTTTTCTTTTTTCTCCTTTTGCATTTCCCCCCTGTTTAGTCGTTTTTCTCGTTTTTTTCATTTTTACTTCTCATTTTTCTTTTTCTCTGTTATTTGTTTTTCCCGTTTTTTCCCATTCTTCTTTCCCTTGTTTTTCTTCTTTCCCCCTATTTCTTTTTTGTTTTCTCCCTCTTTAGTTGTTTTTCTCGTTTTTCTCATTTTTCCCATTCTCATTTTTCTCATTTTTCTCTTTTTCCCATTTTTTTCTTTTTTCATGTTATTTCCCATTTTTTCCCTTGTTTTTCTTTTTTCCCCTTTCTCTTTTTTCTCTTTTTTCCCCTTTTTAGTAGTTTTTCTCATTTTTCTCATTTCTCTTTTTTCCCTTTTTAGTAGTTTTTCTCATTTTTCTAATTTTCCCATACTAATTTTTCTAATTTTTCTAATTTTTTCCATTTTATTCATTTAATTTTTTATTTTCCCCCCCTTTTAGTCATTTTTCTCGTTTTTCTCATTTTTTTCATATTTACTTCTCATTTTTCTTTTTTTCTGTTTTATTGTTTTTCCCTTTTTTTCCCATTCTTCTTTCCCTTGTTTTTCTTTTTTCCCTCTTCTATTTCTTTTTCGTTTTCTCCCTCTTTAGTCGTTTTTCTCATTTTTCTCATTTTTCCCATTCTCATTTTTCTCATTTTTCTTTTTTTCCCATTTTTTTCTTTTTTCATTTTATTTCCCATTTTTTCCCTTGTTTTTCTTTTTCCCACTTTCTCTTTTTTCTCTTTTTTCCCTTTTTAGTAGTTTTTCTCATATTTTTTCATTTCTCCCCTTTTTTATTCTTTCTTTTTTCTTCTTTTGTTTTTCCCATCTTTAGTCGTTTTTATCATTTTTCCCTTTCTTATTTTTCTCGTATTTCTTTTTTTCCATTTTATTCGTTTTTCCTGTTTTTTCCCATTCTTGTTTTTCTTATTTTTCTTTTTTCTCCCTTTTTATTTCCTTCTTTTTTAGTCGTTTTTCTCATTTTTTTCATTCTTCCTTCCCATTTTTCTTTTTTTCTGTTATTTGTTTTTCCCATTTTTTCCCATTCTTCATTCCCTTGTTTTTCTTTTTCCCCCCTTCTATTTCTTTTTTGTTTTTTCCCTCCTTAGTCGTTCTTCTCATTTTTCTCATTTTTCTCATTTTTCCATTTTTTTCTTTGTTCATGTAATTTCCCACTTTTTTCCCTTGTTTTTCTTTTTTCCCCTTTCTCTTCTTCCTCTTTTTTCCCCTTTTTAGTAGATTTTCTCATTTTTCTCATTTTTCTTTTTTTCCATTTTATTCGTTTTTCCCATTTTTTCTGGTTCTTGTGTTCCTTATTTTTCTTTTTTCCACTTTCTCTTTTTCTTCTTTTATTTTTTCCCTCTTTAGTCGTTTTTTCATTTTTCTTTTTTCCGTTTTATTCATTTTTCCTGTTTTTTCCCATTCTTGTTTTTCTTTTCCCCCTTCTCTCTTTTTTCCCTGTTTTTCCCATTCTTGTTTTCTCCCTCTTTAGTCATTTTTCTCATTTTTCTCATTTTTCATACTTCCTTTTCTTAGTCGTTTTTCCCATTTTTCCCCTTTTTGCCATTTTTTTTTCCTTTTTTCATGTTTTTTCCCATTTTTTTCCCGTTTTTCTTTTTTCCCCTTTCTCTTTTTTCTCTTTTTTCCCATTTTTAGTAGTTTTTCTCATTTTTCTCATTTTTCTTTTTTTCCATTTTATTCGTTTTTCCCATTTTTTCTGGTTCTTGTCTTCCTTATTTTTCTTTTATCAACTTTCTCTTTTTCTTCTTTTATTTTTTCCCTCTTTAGTCGTTTTTTCATTTTTCTCATTTTTCTTTTTTCCAGTTTATTCATTTTTCCTGTTTTTCCCCATTCTTGTTTTTCTTTTCCCCCATTTTCTCATTTTTCCCTATTTTTCCCATTCTTGTTTTCTCCCTCTTTAGTCGTTTTTCTCCTTTTTCTCCTTTTTCTCATTTTTCCCATTTTCATTTTTCTCATTTTTCTTTTTTTCCCAGTTTTTTCTTTTTTCATGTTATTTCCCATTTTTCCCTTGTTTTTCTTTTTCCCCCTTTCTCTTTTTTCTCTTTTTTCCCCTTTTTAGTAGTTTTTCTCATTTTTCTCATTTTTCCATTTTATTCGTCTTTCCTATTTTTTCCCATACTTCTTTTTCTTCTTTTTCTTTTTTCCTTTTTATTAGTTTTTCCTGTTCATTTCCCATTCTGGTTTTTCTTGTTTTTCTTTGTTCCACTTTCTCTTGTTCTTCTTTTATTTTTCCCCTCTTTAGTAATTTTTTCATTTTTCTCATTTCTCTTTTTTCAATTTTATTTGTTTTTCCTGTTTTTTCCCATTCTTGTTTTTCTTGTTTCCCATTTTTCCTTCTTTCTCTTTTTCCTTTTCCCCCCATTTTAGTAGTTTTTCTCGTTTTTCTTGTTTTTCTCATTTTTTCCCTTCTCATTTTTCTCATTTTTCTTTTTTTCCATTGTATTTGTTTTTCCCATTTTTTTCCATTCTTGTTTTTCTTGTTTCCCCTTTTTTCCTTCTTTCTCTTTTTTCTTTTTCCCCCTTTTTAGTCGTTTTTCTCATTTTTCTCATTTTTACCCTTCTCATTTTTCTTTTTTTTCCATTTTATTTGTTTTTCCCATTTTCACCCATTCTTGTTTCTCTTGTTTTTCTTTGTTCCACTTTCTCTTTTTCTTCTTCTTTTGTTCTTCCCCTCTTTAGTCGTTTTTATCATTTTTCCCCTTCGTATTTTTCTCGTATTTCTTTTTTTCCATTTTATTCGTTTTTCCTGTTTTTTCCCATTCTTGTTTTTCTTGTTTTTCTTTTTTCTCCTTTTGCATTTCCCCCCTGTTTAGTCGTTTTTCTCGTTTCTTTCATTTTTACTTCTCATTTTTCTTTTTCTCTGTTATTTGTTTTTCCCGTTTTTTCCCATTCTTCTTTCCCTTGTTTTTCTTCTTTCCCCCTTCTATTTCTTTTTTGTTTTCTCCCTCTTTAGTTGTTTTTCTCGTTTTTCTCATTTTTCCCATTCTCATTTTTCTCATTTTTCTCATTTTTCTCTTTTTCCCATTTTTTTCTTTTTTCATGTTATTTCCCATTTTTTCCCTTGTTTTTCTTTTTTCCCCTTTCTCTTTTTTCTCTTTTTTCCCCTTTTTAGTAGTTTTTCTCATTTTTCTCATTTCTCTTTTTTCCCTTTTTAGTAGTTTTTCTCATTTTTCTAATTTTCCCATACTAATTTTTCTAATTTTTCTAATTTTTTCCATTTTATTCATTTAATTTTTTATTTTCCCCCCCTTTTAGTCATTTTTCTCGTTTTTCTCATTTTTTTCATATTTACTTCTCATTTTTCTTTTTTTCTTTTTTATTGTTTTTCCCTTTTTTTCCCATTCTTCTTTCCCTTGTTTTTCTTTTTTCCCTCTTCTATTTCTTTTTCGTTTTCTCCCTCTTTAGTCGTTTTTCTCATTTTTCTCATTTTTCCCATTCTCATTTTTCTCATTTTTCTTTTTTTCCCATTTTTTTCTTTTTTCATTTTATTTCCCATTTTTTCCCTTGTTTTTCTTTTTCCCACTTTCTCTTTTTTCTCTTTTTTCCCTTTTTAGTAGTTTTTCTCATATTTTTTCATTTCTCCCCTTTTTTATTCTTTCTTTTTTCTTCTTTTGTTTTTCCCATCTTTAGTCGTTTTTATCATTTTTCCCTTTCTTATTTTTCTCGTATTTCCTTTTTTCCATTTTATTCGTTTTTCCTGTTTTTTCCCATTCTTGTTTTTCTTATTTTTCTTTTTTCTCCCTTTTTATTTCCTTCTTTTTTAGTCGTTTTTCTCATTTTTTTCATTCTTCCTTCCCATTTTTCTTTTTTTCTGTTATTTGTTTTTCCCATTTTTTCCCATTCTTCATTCCCTTGTTTTTCTTTTTCCCCCCTTCTATTTCTTTTTTGTTTTTTCCCTCCTTAGTCGTTCTTCTCATTTTTCTCATTTTTCTCATTTTTCCATTTTTTTCTTTGTTCATGTAATTTCCCACTTTTTTCCCTTGTTTTTCTTTTTTCCCCTTTCTCTTCTTCCTCTTTTTTCCCCTTTTTAGTAGATTTTCTCATTTTTCTCATTTTTCTTTTTTTCCATTTTATTCGTTTTTCCCATTTTTTTCTGGTTCTTGTGTTCCTTATTTTTCTTTTTTCCACTTTCTCTTTTTCTTCTTTTATTTTTTCCCTCTTTAGTCGTTTTTTCATTTTTCTTTTTTCCGTTTTATTCATTTTTCCTGTTTTTTCCCATTCTTGTTTTTCTTTTCCCCCTTCTCTCTTTTTTCCCTGTTTTTCCCATTCTTGTTTTCTCCCTCTTTAGTCATTTTTCTCATTTTTCTCATTTTTCATACTTCCTTTTCTTAGTCGTTTTTCCCATTTTTCCCCTTTTTGCCATTTTTTTTTCCTTTTTTCATGTTTTTTCCCATTTTTTTCCCGTTTTTCTTTTTTCCCCTTTCTCTTTTTTCTCTTTTTTCCCATTTTTAGTAGTTTTTCTCATTTTTCTCATTTTTCTTTTTTTCCATTTTATTCGTTTTTCCCATTTTTTCTGGTTCTTGTCTTCCTTATTTTTCTTTTTTCAACTTTCTCTTTTTCTTCTTTTATTTTTTTCCTCTTTAGTCGTTTTTTCATTTTTCTCATTTTTCTTTTTTCCAGTTTATTCATTTTTCCTGTTTTTTCCCATTCTTGTTTTTCTTTTCCCCCATTTTCTCATTTTTCCCTATTTTTCCCATTCTTGTTTTCTCCCTCTTTAGTCGTTTTTCTCCTTTTTCTCCTTTTTCTCATTTTTCCCATTTTCATTTTTCTCATTTTTCTTTTTTTCCCAGTTTTTTCTTTTTTCATGTTATTTCCCATTTTTTCCCTTGTTTTTCTTTTTCCCCCTTTCTCTTTTTTCTCTTTTTTCCCCTTTTTAGTAGTTTTTCTCATTTTTCTCATTTTTCCATTTTATTCGTCTTTCCTATTTTTTCCCATACTTCTTTTTCTTCTTTTTCTTTTTTCCTTTTTATTAGTTTTTCCTGTTCATTTCCCATTCTGGTTTTTCTTGTTTTTCTTTGTTCCACTTTCTCTTGTTCTTCTTTTATTTTTCCCCTCTTTAGTTATTTTTTCATTTTTCTCATTTCTCTTTTTTCAATTTTATTTGTTTTTCCTGTTTTTTCCCATTCTTGTTTTTCTTGTTTCCCATTTTTCCTTCTTTCTCTTTTTCCTTTTCCCCCCATTTTAGTAGTTTTTCTCGTTTTTCTTGTTTTTCTCATTTTTTCCCTTCTCATTTTTCTCATTTTTCTTTTTTTCCATTGTATTTGTTTTTCCCATTTTTTTCCATTCTTGTTTTTCTTGTTTCCCCTTTTTTCCTTCTTTCTCTTTTTTCTTTTCCCCCCTTTTTAGTCGTTTTTCTCATTTTTCTCATTTTTACCCTTCTCATTTTTCTTTTTTTTCCATTTTATTCGTTTTTCCCATTTTCACCCATTCTTGTTTCTCTTGTTTTTCTTTGTTCCACTTTCTCTTTTTCTTCTTCTTTTGTTCTTCCCCTCTTTAGTCGTTTTTATCATTTTTCCCCTTCGTATTTTTCTCGTATTTCTTTTTTTCCATTTTATTCGTTTTTCCTGTTTTTTCCCATTCTTGTTTTTCTTGTTTTTCTTTTTTCTCCTTTTGCATTTCCCCCCTGTTTAGTCGTTTTTCTCGTTTTTTTCATTTTTACTTCTCATTTTTCTTTTTCTCTGTTATTTGTTTTTCCCGTTTTTTCCCATTCTTCTTTCCCTTGTTTTTCTTCTTTCCCCCTATTTCTTTTTTGTTTTCTCCCTCTTTAGTTGTTTTTCTCATTTTTCTCATTTTTCCCATTCTCATTTTTCTCATTTTTCTCTTTTTCCCATTTTTTTCTTTTTTTATGTTATTTCCCATTTTTTCCCTTGTTTTTCTTTTTTCCCCTTTCTCTTTTTTCTCTTTTTTCCCCTTTTTAGTAGTTTTTCTCATTTTTCTCATTTTTCTTTTTTTCCCATTTTTTTCTTTTTTCATTTTATTTCCCATTTTTTCCCTTGTTTTTCTTTTTCCCACTTTCTCTTTTTTCTCTTTTTTCCCTTTTTAGTAGTTTTTCTCATATTTTTTCATTTCTCCCCTTTTTTATTCTTTCTTTTTTCTTCTTTTGTTTTTCCCATCTTTAGTCGTTTTTATCATTTTTCCCTTTCTTATTTTTCTCGTATTTCTTTTTTTCCATTTTATTCGTTTTTCCTGTTTTTTCCCATTCTTGTTTTTCTTATTTTTCTTTTTTCTCCCTTTTTATTTCCTTCTTTTTTAGTCGTTTTTCTCATTTTTTTCATTCTTCCTTCCCATTTTTCTTTTTTTCTGTTATTTGTTTTTCCCATTTTTTCCCATTCTTCATTCCCTTGTTTTTCTTTTTTCCCCCTTCTATTTCTTTTTTGTTTTTTCCCTCCTTAGTCGTTCTTCTCATTTTTCTCATTTTTCTCATTTTTCCATTTTTTTCTTTGTTCATGTAATTTCCCACTTTTTTCCCTTGTTTTTCTTTTTTCCCCTTTCTCTTCTTCCTCTTTTTTCCCCTTTTTAGTAAATTTTCTCATTTTTCTCATTTTTCTTTTTTTCCATTTTATTCGTTTTTCCCATTTTTTCTGGTTCTTGTCTTCCTTATTTTTCTTTTTTCCACTTTCTCTTTTTCTTCTTTTATTTTTTCCCTCTTTAGTCGTTTTTTCATTTTTCTTTTTTCCGTTTTATTCATTTTTCCTGTTTTTTCCCATTCTTGTTTTTCTTTTTCCCCCTTTCTCTTTTTCCTTTTTTTCCCCTTTTTAGTAGTTTTTCTAATTTTTCTCATTTTTCCATTTTATTCGTTTTTCCTGTTTTTTCCCATACTTCTTTTTCTTGTTCTTCTTTTTTCCTTTTTATTCGTTTTTCCTGTTTATTTCCCATTCTTGTTTTCCTTGTTTTTCTTTGTTCCACTTTCTCTTTTTCTTCTTCTTTTGTTTTTTCCCCCTTTAGTTGTTTTTATCATTTTTCCCCTAATTATTTTTCTTGTATTTCTTTTTTTCATTTTATTCGTTTTTCCTGTTTTTTCCCATTCTTGTTTTTCTTGCTTTTCTTTTTTATCCTTTTTTATTTCCCCCCTTTTTAGTCGTTTTTCTCATTTTTCTCGTTATTTTCATTTTTACTTCTCATTTTTCTTTTTTTCTGTTATTTGTTTTTCCCGTTTTTCCCATTCTTCTTTCCCTTGTTTTTCTTTTTTCCCCCTTCTATTTCTTTTTTGTTTTTTCCCTCTTTAGTCGCTCTTCCCACTCTTCTCATTTTTCTCTTGTTTCCATTTTTTTCTTTTTTCATGTTATTTCCCATTATTTACCTTGTTTTTCTTTTTCCCCCTTTCTCTTTTTTCTCTTTTTCCCCCTTTTTAGTAGTTTTTCTCATTTTTCTCATTTTTCCATTTTATTCGTTTTTCCTGTTTTTTCCCATACTTCTTTTTCTTCTTTTTATTTTTTCCTTTTTATTCATTTTTCCTGTTTATTTCCCATTCTTATTTTTCTTGTTTTTCTTTTTCCACTTTCTCTTTTTCTTCTTCTTTTGTTTTTCCCTCTTTAGTCATTTTTATCATTTTCCCCTTCTTATTTCTCTCGTATTTCTTTTTTTCCAATTTATTCGTTTTTCCTGTTTTTTCCCATTCTTGTTTTTCTTGTTTTTCTTTTTCCCCCTTTTCTCTTTTTTCCCCTTTTCCCATTCTCATTTTTCTCATTTTTCTTTCTTTCCCATTTTTTTCTTTTTTCATGTTATTTCCCATTTTTTCCCTTGTTTTTCTTTTTCCCCCTTTCTCTTTTTCCTTTTTTTCCCCTTTTTAGTAGTTTTTCTAATTTTTCTCATTTTTCCATTTTATTCGTTTTTCCTGTTTTTTCCCATACTTCTTTTTCTTGTTCTTCTTTTTTCCTTTTTATTCGTTTTTCCTGTTTTTTTCCCATTCTTGTTTTCCTTGTTTTTCTTTGTTCCACTTTCTCTTTTTCTTCTTCTTTTGTTTTTTCCCCCTTTAGTCGTTTTTATCATTTTTCCCCTTCTTATTTTTCTCGTATTTCTTTTTTTCCATTTTATTCGTTTTTCCTGTTTTTTCCCATTCTTGTTTTTCTTGTTTTTCTTTTTCTCCTTTTGTATTTCCCCCCTTTTTAGTCATTTTTCTCATTTTTCTCGTTTTTTTCATTTTTACTTCTCATTTTTCTTTTTTTCTGTGATTTGTTTTTCCCGTTTTTCCCATTCTTCTTTCCCTTGTTTTTCTTTTCCCCCCTTCTATTTCTTTTTTGTTTTTTCCCTCTTTAGTCGTTCTTCCCATTTTTCTCATTTTCTCTTTTTTCCATTTTTTTCTTTTTTCATGTTATTTCCCATTTTTTTCCTTATTTTTCTTTTTTCCCCTTTTCTCTTTTTTCCCTATTTTTCCCATTCTTGTTTTCTCCCTCTTTAGACGTTTTTCTCATTTTTCTCATTTTTCCCATTCTCATTTTTCTCATTTTTCTCTTTTTCCCATTTTTTTCTTTTTTCATGTTATTTCCCATTTTTTTCCTCTTTTTTTTCTTTTATTTTTTCCCTCTTTTGTCGTGTTTTCATTTTTCTCATTTTTTTTCCAGTTTATTCATTTTTCCTGTTTTTTCCCATTCTTCTTTTTCTTTTCCCCCATTTTCTCTTTTTTCCCTATATTTCTCATTCTTTTTTCATTTTTCCCATTCTCATTTTTCTCATTTTTCTTTTTTCCCCATTTTTTTCTTTTTTCATGTTATTTCCCATTTTTTTCCTTGTTTTTCTTTTTCCCCCGTTCTCTTTTTTCTCTTTTTCCCCTTTTTAGTAGTTTTTCTCATTTTTCTCATTTTTCCATTTTATTCGTCTTTCCTGTTTTTTCCCATACTTCTTTTTCTTGTTTTTCTTTGTTCCACTTTCTCTTTTTCTTCTGCTTTTGTTTTTTCCTTCTTTGGTCATTTTTATCATTTTTCCCCTTCTTATTTTTCTCGTATTTCTTTTTTTCCATTTTATTCGTTTTTCCTGTTTTTTCCCATTATTGTTTTTCTTGTTTTTCTCTTTTCCTTTTTTATTTCCCCCCTTTTATTCGTTTTTCTTGTTTTTCTCATTTTTCTCATTTTTCTTTTTTTCCCATTTTTTTCTTTTTTCATTTTATTTCCCATTTTTTCCCTTGTTTTTCTTTTTCCCACTTTCTCTTTTTTCTCTTTTTTCCCTTTTTAGTAGTTTTTCTCATATTTTTTCATTTCTCCCCTTTTTTATTCTTTCTTTTTTCTTCTTTTGTTTTTCCCATCTTTAGTCGTTTTTATCATTTTTCCCTTTCTTATTTTTCTCGTATTTCTTTTTTTCCATTTTATTCGTTTTTCCTGTTTTTTCCCATTCTTGTTTTTCTTATTTTTCTTTTTTCTCCCTTTTTATTTCCTTCTTTTTTAGTCGTTTTTCTCATTTTTTTCATTCTTCCTTCCCATTTTTCTTTTTTTCTGTTATTTGTTTTTCCCATTTTTTCCCATTCTTCATTCCCTTGTTTTTCTTTTTTCCCCCTTCTATTTCTTTTTTGTTTTTTCCCTCCTTAGTCGTTCTTCTCATTTTTCTCATTTTTCTCATTTTTCCATTTTTTTCTTTGTTCATGTAATTTCCCACTTTTTTCCCTTGTTTTTCTTTTTTCCCCTTTCTCTTCTTCCTCTTTTTTCCCCTTTTTAGTAGATTTTCTCATTTTTCTCATTTTTCTTTTTTTCCATTTTATTCGTTTTTCCCATTTTTTCTGGTTCTTGTCTTCCTTATTTTTCTTTTTTCCACTTTCTCTTTTTCTTCTTTTATTTTTTCCCTCTTTAGTCGTTTTTTCATTTTTCTTTTTTCCGTTTTATTCATTTTTCCTGTTTTTTCCCATTCTTGTTTTTCTTTTTCCCCCTTTCTCTTTTTCCTTTTTTTCCCCTTTTTAGTAGTTTTTCTAATTTTTCTAATTTTTCCATTTTATTCGTTTTTCCTGTTTTTTCCCATACTTCTTTTTCTTGTTCTTCTTTTTTCCTTTTTATTCGTTTTTCCTGTTTATTTCCCATTCTTGTTTTCCTTGTTTTTCTTTGTTCCACTTTCTCTTTTTCTTCTTCTTTTGTTTTTTCCCCCTTTAGTTGTTTTTATCATTTTTCCCCTAATTATTTTTCTTGTATTTCTTTTTTTCATTTTATTCGTTTTTCCTGTTTTTTCCCATTCTTGTTTTTCTTGCTTTTCTTTTTTATCCTTTTTTATTTCCCCCCTTTTTAGTCGTTTTTCTCATTTTTCTCGTTATTTTCATTTTTACTTCTCATTTTTCTTTTTTTCTGTTATTTGTTTTTCCCGTTTTTCCCATTCTTCTTTCCCTTGTTTTTCTTTTTTCCCCCTTCTATTTCTTTTTTGTTTTTTCCCTCTTTAGTCGCTCTTCCCACTCTTCTCATTTTTCTCTTGTTTCCATTTTTTTCTTTTTTCATGTTATTTCCCATTATTTACCTTGTTTTTCTTTTTCCCCCTTTCTCTTTTTTCTCTTTTTCCCCCTTTTTAGTAGTTTTTCTCATTTTTCTCATTTTTCCATTTTATTCGTTTTTCCTGTTTTTTCCCATACTTCTTTTTCTTCTTTTTATTTTTTCCTTTTTATTCATTTTTCCTGTTTATTTCCCATTCTTATTTTTCTTGTTTTTCTTTTTCCACTTTTTCTTTTTCTTCTTCTTTTGTTTTTCCCTCTTTAGTCGTTTTTATCATTTTCCCCTTCTTATTTCTCTCGTATTTCTTTTTTTCCAATTTATTCGTTTTTCCTGTTTTTTCCCATTCTTGTTTTTCTTGTTTTTCTTTTTCCCCCTTTTCTCTTTTTTCCCCTTTTCCCATTCTAATTTTTCTCATTTTTCTTTCTTTCCCATTTTTTTCTTTTTTCATGTTATTTCCCATTTTTTCCCTTGTTTTTCTTTTTCCCCCTTTCTCTTTTTCCTTTTTTTCCCCTTTTTAGTAGTTTTTCTAATTTTTCTCATTTTTCCATTTTATTCGTTTTTCCTGTTTTTTCCCATACTTCTTTTTCTTGTTCTTCTTTTTTCCTTTTTATTCGTTTTTCCTGTTTTTTTCCCATTCTTGTTTTCCTTGTTTTTCTTTGTTCCACTTTCTCTTTTTCTTCTTCTTTTGTTTTTTCCCCCTTTAGTCGTTTTTATCATTTTTCCCCTTCTTATTTTTCTCGTATTTCTTTTTTTCCATTTTATTCGTTTTTCCTGTTTTTTCCCATTCTTGTTTTTCTTGTTTTTCTTTTTCTCCTTTTGTATTTCCCCCCTTTTTAGTCATTTTTCTCATTTTTCTCGTTTTTTTCATTTTTACTTCTCATTTTTCTTTTTTTCTGTGATTTGTTTTTCCCGTTTTTCCCATTCTTCTTTCCCTTGTTTTTCTTTTCCCCCCTTCTATTTCTTTTTTGTTTTTTCCCTCTTTAGTCGTTCTTCCCATTTTTCTCATTTTCTCTTTTTTCCATTTTTTTCTTTTTTCATGTTATTTCCCATTTTTTTCCTTATTTTTCTTTTTTCCCCTTTTCTCTTTTTTCCCTATTTTTCCCATTCTTGTTTTCTCCCTCTTTAGTCGTTTTTCTCATTTTTCTCATTTTTCCCATTCTCATTTTTCTCATTTTTCTCTTTTTCCCATTTTTTTCTTTTTTCATGTTATTTCCCATTTTTTTCCTCTTTTTTTTCTTTTATTTTTTCCCTCTTTTGTCGTGTTTTCATTTTTCTCATTTTTTTTTCCAGTTTATTCATTTTTCCTGTTTTTTCCCATTCTTCTTTTTCTTTTCCCCCATTTTCTCTTTTTTCCCTATATTTCTCATTCTTTTTTCATTTTTCCCATTCTCATTTTTCTCATTTTTCTTTTTTCCCCATTTTTTTCTTTTTTCATGTTATTTCCCATTTTTTTCCTTGTTTTTCTTTTTCCCCCGTTCTCTTTTTTCTCTTTTTCCCCTTTTTAGTAGTTTTTCTCATTTTTCTCATTTTTCCATTTTATTCGTCTTTCCTGTTTTTTCCCATACTTCTTTTTCTTGTTTTTCTTTGTTCCACTTTCTCTTTTTCTTCTGCTTTTGTTTTTTCCTTCTTTGGTCATTTTTATCATTTTTCCCCTTCTTATTTTTCTCGTATTTCTTTTTTTCCATTTTATTCGTTTTTCCTGTTTTTTCCCATTATTGTTTTTCTTGTTTTTCTCTTTTCCTTTTTTATTTCCCCCCTTTTATTCGTTTTTCTTGTTTTTCTCATTTTTTTCATTTTTACTTCTCATTTTTCTTTTTTTCTGTTATTTGTTTTTCCCGTTTTTCCCATTCTTCTTTCCCTTGTTTTTCTTTTTTCCCCCTTCTATTTCTTTTTTGTTTTTTCCCTCTTTAGTCGTTCTTCCCATTTTTCTCATTTTCTCTTTTTTCCATTTTTTTCTTTTTTCATGTTATTTCCCATTTTTTTCCTTGTTTTTCTTTTTTCCCCTTTTCTCTTTTTTCCCTAATTTTCCCATTCTTGTTTTCTCCCTCTTTAGTCGTTTTTCTCATTTTTCTCATTTTTCCCATTCTCATTTTTCTCATTTTTCTTTTTTCCCCATTTTTTTCTTTTTTCATGTTATTTCCCATTTTTTTCCTTGTTTTTCTTTTTCCCCCTTTCTCTTTTTTCTCTTTTTCCCCCTTTTTAGTAGTTTTTCTTATTTTTCTCATTTTTCCATTTTATTCGTTTTTCCTGTTTTTTCCCATACTTCTTTTTCTTCTTTTTATTTTTTCCTTTTTATTCATTTTTCCTGTTTATTTCCCATTCTTGTTTTTCTTGTTTTTCTTTTTCCACTTTCTCTTTTTCTTCTTCTTTTGTTTTTCCCTCTTTAGTCGTTTTTATCATTTTCCCCTTCTTATTTCTCTCGTATTTCTTTTTTTCCATTTTATTCGTTTTTCCTGTTTTTTCCATTCTTGTTTTTCTTGTTTTTCTTTTTCTCCTTTTGTATTTCCCCCCTTTTTAGTCGTTTTTCTCGTTTTTCTCATTTTTTTCATTTTTACTTCTCATTTTTCTTTTTTTTCTGTTATTTGTTTTTCTCGTTTTTTCCTGTTTTTTTCATTTTTACTTCTCATTTTTCTTTTTTTCTGTTATTTGTTTTTCCCTTTTTTCCCATTCTTCTTTCCCTTGTTTTTCTTTTTTCCCCCTTCTATTTCTTTTTTGTTTTTTCCCTCTTTAGTCGTTCTTCCCATTTTTCTCATTTTCTCTTTTTTCCATTTTTTTCTTTTTTCATGTTATTTCCCATTTTTTCCTTGTGTTTCTTTTTTCCCCTTTTCTCTTTTTTCCCTATTTTTCACATTCTTGTTTTCTCCCTCTTTAGTCGTTTTTCTCATTTTTCTCATTTTTCCCATTCTCATTTTTCTCATTTTTCTTTTTTTCCCTTTTTTTCTTTTTTCATGTTATTTCCCATTTTTTCCCTTGTTTTTCTTTTTCCCCCTTTCTCTTTTTTCTCTTTTTCCCCTTTTTAGTAGTTTTTCTCAATTTTCTCATTTTTTCCATTTTATTCGTCTTTCCTGTTTTTTCCCATTCTTGTTTTTCTTGTTTTTCTTTGTTCCACTTTCTCTTTTTCTTCTGCTTTTGTTTTTTCCTTCTTTGGTCGTTTTTATCATTTTTCCCCTTCTTATTTTTTTCGTATTTCTTTTTTTCCATTTTATTCGTTTTTCCTGTTTTTTCCCATTCTTGTTTTTCTTGTTTTTCTTTGTTCCACTTTCTCTTTTTCTTCTGCTTTTGTTTTTTCCTTCTTTGGTCGTTTTTATCATTTTTCCCCTTCTTATTTTTCTCGTATTTCTTTTTTTCCATTTTATTCGTTTTTCCTGTTTTTTCCCATACTTGTTTTTCTTGTTTTTCTTTTTCTCCTTTTGCATTTCCCCCCTGTTTAGTCGTTTTTCTCGTTTTTCTCGTTTTTTTCATTTTTACTTCTCATTTTTCTTTTTTTCTGTTATTTGTTTTCCCCGTTTTTCCCATTCTTCTTTCCCTTGTTTTTCTTTTTTCCCCTTCTATTTCTTTTTTGTTTTTTCCCTCTTTAGTCGTTCTTCCCATTTTTCCCATTTTTCTCATTTTTCCATTTTTCTCTTTTTTCATGTTATTTCCCATTTTTTCCCTTGTTTTTCTTTTTTCCCCTTTCTCTTTTTTCTCTTTTCTCCTCTTTTTAGTAGTTTTTCTCATTTTTCTCATTTTTCTTTTTTCCAGTTTATTCATTTTTCCTGTTTTTTCCCATTCTTGTTTTTCTTTTCCCCCCTTTTCTCTTTTTTCCATATTTTTCCCATTCTTGTTTTCTCCCTGTTTAGTCGTTTTTCTCATTTTTCTCATTTTTCCCATTCTCATTTTTCTCATTTTTCTTTTTTTCCCATTTTTTTCTTTTTTCATGTTATTTCCCATTTTTTCCCTTGTTTTTCTTTTTCCCCCTTTCTCTTTTTTCTCTTTTTTCCCCTTTTTAGTAGTTTTTCTCATTTTTCTCATTTTTCCATTTTATTCGTTTTTCCTGTTTTTTCTCATACTTCTTTTTCTTCTTTTTCTTTTTTCCATTTTATTCGTTTTTCCTGTTTTTTTCCCATTCTTGTTTTTCTTGTTTTTCTTTTTCTCCTTTTGTATTTCCCCCCTTTTTAGTCGTTCTTCTCGTTCTTCTCGTTTTTTTCATTTTTACTTCTCATTTTTCATTTTTTCTGTTATTTGTTTTTCCCGTTTTTCCCATTCTTTCCCTTGTTTTTCTTTTTTCCACTTCTATTTCTTTTTTGTTTTTTCCCTCTTTAGTCGTTCTTCCCATTTTTCTCATTTTCTCTTTTTTCCATTTTATTCGTTTTTCCTGTTTTTTCCCATTCTTGTTTTTCTTGTTTTTCTTTTTCTCCGTTTGTATTAACCCCCTTTTTAGTCGTTTTTCTCGTTTTTTTCATTTTTACTTCTCATTTTTCTTTTTTTCTGTTATTTGTTTTTCCCGTTTTTCCCATTCTTCTTTCCCTTGTTTTTCTTTTTTCCCCTTCTATTTCTTTTTTGTTTTTTCCCTCTTTAGTCGTTCTTCCCATTTTTCTCAATTTTCTCTTTTTTCCATTTTTTTCTCTTTTCATGTTATTTCCCATTTTTTCCTTGTTTTTCTTTTTTCCCCTTTTCTCTTTTTTCCATATTTTTCCCATTCTTGTTTTCTCCCTGTTTAGTCGTTTTTCTCATTTTTCTCATTTTTCCCATTCTCATTTTTCTCATTTTTCTTTTTTTCCCATTTTTTTCTTTTTTCATGTTGTTTCCCATTTTTTCCCTTGTTTTTCTTTTTCCCCCTTTCTCTTTTTTCTTTTTCCCCCTTTTTAGTAGTTTTTCTCATTTTTCTCATTTTTCCATTTTATTCGTTTTTCCTGTTTTTTCCCATACTTCTTTTTCTTCTTTTTATTTTTTCCTTTTTATTCATTTTTCCTGTTTATTTCCCATTCTTATTTTTCTTGTTTTTCTTTTTCCACTTTCTCTTTTTCTTCTTCTTTTGTTTTTCCCTCTTTAGTCGTTTTTATCATTTTCCCCTTCTTATTTCTCTCGTATTTCTTTTTTTCCATTTTATTCGTTTTTCCTGTTTTTTCCATTCTTGTTTTTCTTGTTTTTCTTTTTCTCCTTTTGTATTTCCCCCCTTTTTAGTCGTTTTTCTCGTTTTTCTCATTTTTTTCATTTTTACTTCTCATTTTTCTTTTTTTTCTGTTATTTGTTTTTCTCGTTTTTTCCTGTTTTTTTCATTTTTACTTCTCATTTTTCTTTTTTTCTGTTATTTGTTTTTCCCTTTTTTCCCATTCTTCTTTCCCTTGTTTTTCTTTTTTCCCCCTTCTATTTCTTTTTTGTTTTTTCCCTCTTTAGTCGTTCTTCCCATTTTTCTCATTTTCTCTTTTTTCCATTTTTTTCTTTTTTCATGTTATTTCCCATTTTTTCCTTGTTTTTCTTTTTTCCCCTTTTCTCTTTTTTCCCTATTTTTCACATTCTTGTTTTCTCCCTCTTTAGTCGTTTTTCTCATTTTTCTCATTTTTCCCATTCTCATTTTTCTCATTTTTCTTTTTTTCCCTTTTTTTCTTTTTTCATGTTATTTCCCATTTTTTCCCTTGTTTTTCTTTTTCCCCCTTTCTCTTTTTTCTCTTTTTCCCCTTTTTAGTAGTTTTTCTCAATTTTCTCATTTTTCCATTTTATTCGTCTTTCCTGTTTTTTCCCATACTTCTTTTTCTTGTTTTTCTTTGTTCCACTTTCTCTTTTTCTTCTGCTTTTGTTTTTTCCTTCTTTGGTCGTTTTTATCATTTTTCCCCTTCTTATTTTTTTCGTATTTCTTTTTTTCCATTTTATTCGTTTTTCCTGTTTTTTCCCATTCTTGTTTTTCTTGTTTTTCTTTGTTCCACTTTCTCTTTTTCTTCTGCTTTTGTTTTTTCCTTCTTTGGTCGTTTTTATCATTTTTCCCCTTCTTATTTTTCTCGTATTTCTTTTTTTCCATTTTATTCGTTTTTCCTGTTTTTTCCCATACTTGTTTTTCTTGTTTTTCTTTTTCTCCTTTTGCATTTCCCCCCTGTTTAGTCGTTTTTCTCGTTTTTCTCGTTTTTTTCATTTTTACTTCTCATTTTTCTTTTTTTCTGTTATTTGTTTTCCCCGTTTTTCCCATTCTTCTTTCCCTTGTTTTTCTTTTTTCCCCTTCTATTTCTTTTTTGTTTTTTCCCTCTTTAGTCGTTCTTCCCATTTTTCCCATTTTTCTCATTTTTCCATTTTTCTCTTTTTTCATGTTATTTCCCATTTTTTCCCTTGTTTTTCTTTTTTCCCCTTTCTCTTTTTTCTCTTTTCTCCTCTTTTTAGTAGTTTTTCTCATTTTTCTCATTTTTCTTTTTTTCCATTTTATTCGGTTTTCCTGTTTTTTCCCATACTTCTTTTTCTTGTTTTTCTTTTTTCCTTTTTATTCGTTTTTCCTGTTTATTTCCCATTCTTGTTTTTCTTGTTTTTCTTTGTTCCACTTTCTCTTTTTGTTCTTTGATTTTTTCCCTCTTTAGTCGTTTTTTCATTTTTCTCATTTTTCTTTTTTCCAGTTTATTCATTTTTCCTGTTTTTTCCCATTCTTGTTTTTCTTTTCCCCCCTTTTCTCTTTTTTCCATATTTTTCCCATTCTTGTTTTCTCCCTGTTTAGTCGTTTTTCTCATTTTTCTCATTTTTCCCATTCTCATTTTTCTCATTTTTCTTTTTTTCCCATTTTTTTCTTTTTTCATGTTATTTCCCATTTTTTCCCTTGTTTTTCTTTTTCCCCCTTTCTCTTTTTTCTCTTTTTTCCCCTTTTTAGTAGTTTTTCTCATTTTTCTCATTTTTCCATTTTATTCGTTTTTCCTGTTTTTTCTCATACTTCTTTTTCTTCTTTTTCTTTTTTCCATTTTATTCGTTTTTCCTGTTTTTTCCCATTCTTGTTTTTCTTGTTTTTCTTTTTCTCCTTTTGTATTTCCCCCCTTTTTAGTCGTTCTTCTCGTTCTTCTCGTTTTTTTCATTTTTACTTCTCATTTTTCATTTTTTCTGTTATTTGTTTTTCCCGTTTTTCCCATTCTTTCCCTTGTTTTTCTTTTTTCCACTTCTATTTCTTTTTTGTTTTTTCCCTCTTTAGTCGTTCTTCCCATTTTTCTCATTTTCTCTTTTTTCCATTTTATTCGTTTTTCCTGTTTTTTCCCATTCTTGTTTTTCTTGTTTTTCTTTTTCTCCGTTTGTATTAACCCCCTTTTTAGTCGTTTTTCTCGTTTTTTTCATTTTTACTTCTCATTTTTCTTTTTTTCTGTTATTTGTTTTTCCCGTTTTTCCCATTCTTCTTTCCCTTGTTTTTCTTTTTTCCCCTTCTATTTCTTTTTTGTTTTTTCCCTCTTTAGTCGTTCTTCCCATTTTTCTCAATTTTCTCTTTTTTCCATTTTTTTCTCTTTTCATGTTATTTCCCATTTTTTCCTTGTTTTTCTTTTTTCCCCTTTTCTCTTTTTTCCATATTTTTCCCATTCTTGTTTTCTCCCTGTTTAGTCGTTTTTCTCATTTTTCTCATTTTTCCCATTCTCATTTTTCTCATTTTTCTTTTTTTCCCATTTTTTTCTTTTTTCATGTTATTTCCCATTTTTTCCCTTGTTTTTCTTTTTCCCCCTTTCTCTTTTTTCTTTTTCCCCCTTTTTAGTAGTTTTTCTCATTTTTCTCATTTTTCCATTTTATTCGTTTTTCCTGTTTTTTCCCATACTTCTTTTTCTTCTTTTTATTTTTTCCTTTTTATTCATTTTTCCTGTTTATTTCCCATTCTTATTTTTCTTGTTTTTCTTTTTCCACTTTCTCTTTTTCTTCTTCTTTTGTTTTTCCCTCTTTAGTCGTTTTTATCATTTTCCCCTTCTTATTTCTCTCGTATTTCTTTTTTTCCAATTTATTCGTTTTTCCTGTTTTTTCCCATTCTTGTTTTTCTTGTTTTTCTTTTTCTCCTTTTGTATTTCCCCCCTTTTTAGTTGTTTTTCTCGTTTTTCTCATATTTTTCATTTTTACTTCTCATTTTTCTTTTTTTTTCTGTTATTTGTTTTTCTCGTTTTTTCCTGTTTTTTTCATTTTTACTTCTCATTTTTCTTTTTTTCTGTTATTTGTTTTTCCCTTTTTTCCCATTCTTCTTTCCCTTGTTTTTCTTTTTTCCCCCTTCTATTTCTTTTTTGTTTTTTCCCTCTTTAGTCGTTCTTCCCATTTTTCTCATTTTCTCTTTTTTCCATTTTTTTCTTTTTTCATGTTATTTCCCATTTTTTCCTTGTTTTTCTTTTTTCCCCTTTTCTCTTTTTTCCCTATTTTTCCCATTCTTGTTTTCTCCCTCTTTAGTCGTTTTTCTCATTTTTCTCATTTTTCCCATTCTCATTTTTCTCATTTTTCTTTTTTTCCCTTTTTTTTCTTTTTTCATGTTATTTCCCATTTTTTCCCTTGTTTTTCTTTTCCCCCCTTTCTCTTTTTTCTCTTTTTCCCCTTTTTAGTAGTTTTTCTCAATTTTCTCAATTTTACATTTTATTCGTTTTTCCTCTTTTTTCTCATACTTCTTTTTCTTCTTTTTCTTTTTTCCTTTTATTCGTTTTTCCTGTTTATTTCCCATTCTGGTTTTTCTTGTTTTTCTTTGTTCCACTTTCTTTTTTTCTTCTTTTATTTTTTCCCTCTTTAGTCATTTTTTCATTTTTCTCATTTCTCTTTTTTCCATTTTATTTGTTTTTCCTGTTTTTTCCCATTCTTGTTTTTCTTGTTTTTCTTGTTTCCCATTTTTCCTTTTTTCTCTTTTTCCTTTTCCTCCCTTTTTAGTAGTTTTTCTCGTTTTTCTTGTTTTTCTCATTTTTTCCCTTCTCATTTTTCTCATTTTTCTTTTTTTCCATTGTATTTGTTTTTCCCATTTTTTCCCATTCTTGTTTTTCTTGTTTCCCCTTTTTTCCTTCTTTCTCTTTTTCCTTTTTCCTTCTTCTTAGTCGTTTTTCTCATTTTTCTCATTTTTACCCTTCTCATTTTTCTTTTTTTTCCATTTTATTCGTTTTTCCCATTTTCTCCCATTCTTGTTTTTCTTGTTTTTCTTTGTTCCACTTTCTCTTTTTCTTCTTCTTTTGTTTTTTCCCTCTTTAGTCGTTTTTATCATTTTTCCCCTTCGTATTTTTCTCGTATTTCTTTTTTTCCATTTTATTCGTTTTTCCCATTTTTTCCCATTCTTCTTTCCCTTGTTTTTCTTTTTTCCCCCTTCTATTTCTTTTTTGTTTTTCCCCTCTTTAGTCGTTCTTCCCATTTTTCTCATTTTTCTCATTTTTCCATTTTTTTCTTTTTTCATGTTATTTCCCTTTTTTTCCCCTTGTTTTTCTTTTTTCCCTTTTCTCTTCTTCCTCTTTTTTCCCCTTTTTAGTAGCTTTTCTCATTTTTCTCATTTTTCTTTTTTCCATTTTATTCGTTTTTCCTGTTTTTTCCCATTCTTGTTTTTCTTTTCCCACCTTTTCTCTTTTTTCCCTGTTTTTCCCATTCTTGTTTTCTCCCTCTTTAGTCATTTTTCTCATTTTTCTCATTTTTCATACTTCCTTTTCTTAGTCGTTCTTCCCATTTTTCTCATTTTTCCATTTTTTTTCTTTTTTCATGTTTTTTCCCATTTTTTTCCCGTTTTTCTTTTTTCCCCTTTCTCTTTTTTCTCTTTTTTCCCATTTTTAGTATTTTTTCTCATTTTTCTCATTTTTCTTTTTTTCCATTTTATTCGTTTTTCCCATTTTTTCTGGTTCTTGTCTTCCTTATTTTTCTTTTTTCAACTTTCTCTTTTTCTTCTTTTATTTTTTCCCTCTTTAGTCGTTTTTTCATTTTTCTCATTTTTCTTTTTTCCAGTTTATTCATTTTTCCTGTTTTTTCCCATTCTTGTTTTTCTTTTCCCCCATTTTCTCATTTTTCCCTATTTTTCCCATTCTAGTTTTCTCCCTCTTTAGTCGTTTTTCTCATTTTTCTCATTTTTCTCATTTTTCCCATTTTCATTTTTCTCATTTTTCTTTTTTTCCCAGTTTTTTCTTTTTTCATGTTATTTCCCATTTTTTCCCTTGTTTTTCTTTTTCCCCCTTTCTCTTTTTTCTTTTTCCCCCTTTTTAGTAGTTTTTCTCATTTTTCTCATTTTTCCATTTTATTCGTTTTTCCTGTTTTTTCCCATACTTCTTTTTCTTCTTTTTCTTTTTTCCTTTTTATTCGTTTTTCCTGTTTATTTCCCATTCTTGTTTTTCTTGTTTTTCTTTGTTCCACTTTCTCTTTTTCTTCTTCTTTTGTTTTTTCCCTCTTTAGTCGTTTTTATCATTTTTACCCTTCGTATTTTTCTCGTATTTCTTTTTTTCCATTTTATTCGTTTTTCCCGTTTATTCCCATTCTTCTTTCCCTTGTTTTTCTTTTTTCCCCCTTCTATTTCTTTTTTGTTTTTCCCCTCTTTAGTCGTTCTTCCCATTTTTCTCATTTTTCTCATTTTTCCATTTTTTTCTTTTTTCATGTTATTTCCCATTTTTTCCTTGTTTTTTTCCCCTTTTCTCTTTTTTCCCTATTTTTCCCATTCTTGTTTTCTCCTTTTTTAGTCGTTTTTCTCATTTTTCTCATTTTTCCCATTCTCATTTTTCTTTTTTCTTTTTTTCCCATTTATTTCTTTTTTCATGTTATTTCCCATTTTTTTCCTTTTTTTTCTTTTTCCCCCTTTCTCTTTTTTCTCTTTTTCCCCCTTTTTAGTAGATTTTCTCATTTTTCACATTTTTCCATTTTATTTGTTTTTCCTCTTTTTTCTCATACTTCTTTTTCTTCTTTTTCTTTTTTCCTTTTATTCGTTTTTCCTGTTTATTTCCCATTCTGGTTTTTCTTGTTTTTCTTTCTTCCACTTTCTTTTTTTCTTCTTTTATGTTTTCCCTCTTTAGTCATTTTTTCATTTTTCTCATTTCTCTTTTTTCCATTTTATTTGTTTTTCCTGTTTTTTCCCATTCTTGTTTTTCTTGTTTTTCTTGTTTCCCATTTTTCCTTTTTTCTCTTTTTCCTTTTCCTCCCTTTTTAGTAGTTTTTCTCGTTTTTCTTGTTTTTCTCATTTTTTCCCTTCTCATTTTTCTCATTTTTCTTTTTTTCCATTGTATTTGTTTTTCCCATTTTTTCCCATTCTTGTTTTTCTTGTTTCCCCTTTTTTCCTTCTTTCTCTTTTTCCTTTTTCCTTCTTCTTAGTCGTTTTTCTCATTTTTCTCATTTTTACCCTTCTCATTTTTCTTTTTTTTCCATTTTATTCGTTTTTCCCATTTTCTCCCATTCTTGTTTTTCTTGTTTTTCTTTGTTCCACTTTCTCTTTCTCTTTCTCTTTTGTTTTTTCCCTCTTTAGTCGTTTTTATCATTTTTCCCCTTCGTATTTTTCTCGTATTTTTTTTCCATTTTATTCGTTTTTCCCGTTTTTTCCCATTCTTCTTTCCCTTGGTTTTCTTTTTTCCCCCTTCTATTTCTTTTTTGTTTTTCCCCTCTTTAGTCGTTCTTCCCATTTTTCTCATTTTTCTCATTTTTCCATTTTTTTCTTTTTTCATGTTATTTCCCTTTTTCTTTCCTTGTTTTTCTTTTTTCCCTTTTCCCTTCTTCCTCTTTTTTCCCCTTTTTAGTAGCTTTTCTCATTTTTCTCATTTTTCTTTTTTTCCATTTTATTCGTTTTTCCCATTTTTTCTGGTTCTTGTGTTCCTTATTTTTCTTTTTTCCACTTTCTCTTTTTCTTCTTTTATTTTTTCCCTCTTTAGTCGTTTTTTCATTTTTCTTTTTTCCATTTTATTCATTTTTCCTGTTTTTTCCCATTCTTGTTTTTCTTTTCCCACCTTTTCTCTTTTTTCCCTGTTTTTCCCATTCTTGTTTTCTCCCTCTTTAGTCATTTTTCTCATTTTTCTCATTTTTCATACTTCCTTTTCTTAGTCGTTTTTCCCATTTTTCTCATTTTTCTTTTTTTCCATTTTATTCGTTTTTCCTATTTTTGTGGTTCTTGTGTTCCTTATTTTTCTTTTTTCCACTTTCTCTTTTTCTTTTATTTTTTCCCTCTTTAGTCGTTTTTTCATTTTTCTCATTTTTCTTTTTTCCAGTTTATTCATTTTTCCTGTTTTTTCCCATTCTTGTTTTTCTTTTCCCCCATTTTCTCATTTTTCCCTATTTTTCCCATTCTTGTTTTCTCCCCCTTTAGTCGTTTTTCTCATTTTTCTCATTTTTCTCATTTTTCTCATTTTTCCCATTTTCATTTTTCTCATTTTTCTTTTTTTCCCAGTTTTTTCTTTTTTCATGTTATTTCCCATTTTTTCCCTTGTTTTTCTTTTTCCCCCTTTCTCTTTTTTCTCTTTTTTCCCCTTTTTAGTAGTTTTTCTCATTTTTCTCATTTTTCCATTTTATTCGTCTTTCCTATTTTTTCCCATACTTCTTTTTCTTCTTTTTCTTTTTTCCTTTTTATTAGTTTTTCCTGTTCATTTCCCATTCTGGTTTTTCTTGTTTTTCTTTGTTCCACTTTCTCTTGTTCTTCTTTTATTTTTCCCCTCTTTAGTAATTTTTTCATTTTTCTCATTTCTCTTTTTTCAATTTTATTTGTTTTTCCTGTTTTTTCCCATTCTTGTTTTTCTTGTTTCCCATTTTTCCTTCTTTCTCTTTTTCCTTTTCCCCCCATTTTAGTAGTTTTTCTCGTTTTTCTTGTTTTTCTCATTTTTTCCCTTCTCATTTTTCTCATTTTTCTTTTTTTCCATTGTATTTGTTTTTCCCATTTTTTTCCATTCTTGTTTTTCTTGTTTCCCCTTTTTTCCTTCTTTCTCTTTTTTCTTTTCCCCCCTTTTTAGTCGTTTTTCTCATTTTTCTCATTTTTACCCTTCTCATTTTTCTTTTTTTTCCATTTTATTCGTTTTTCCCATTTTCACCCATTCTTGTTTCTCTTGTTTTTCTTTGTTCCACTTTCTCTTTTTCTTCTTCTTTTGTTCTTCCCCTCTTTAGTCGTTTTTATCATTTTTCCCCTTCGTATTTTTCTCGTATTTCTTTTTTTCCATTTTATTCGTTTTTCCTGTTTTTTCCCATTCTTGTTTTTCTTGTTTTTCTTTTTTCTCCTTTTGCATTTCCCCCCTGTTTAGTCGTTTTTCTCGTTTTTTTCATTTTTACTTCTCATTTTTCTTTTTCTCTGTTATTTGTTTTTCCCGTTTTTTCCCATTCTTCTTTCCCTTGTTTTTCTTCTTTCCCCCTATTTCTTTTTTGTTTTCTCCCTCTTTAGTTGTTTTTCTCGTTTTTCTCATTTTTCCCATTCTCATTTTTCTCATTTTTCTCTTTTTCCCATTTTTTTCTTTTTTCATGTTATTTCCCATTTTTTCCCTTGTTTTTCTTTTTTCCCCTTTCTCTTTTTTCTCTTTTTTCCCCTTTTTAGTAGTTTTTCTCATTTTTCTCATTTCTCTTTTTTCCCTTTTTAGTAGTTTTTCTCATTTTTCTAATTTTCCCATACTAATTTTTCTAATTTTTCTAATTTTTTCCATTTTATTCATTTAATTTTTTATTTTCCCCCCCTTTTAGTCATTTTTCTCGTTTTTCTCATTTTTTTCATATTTACTTCTCATTTTTCTTTTTTTCTGTTTTATTGTTTTTCCCTTTTTTTCCCATTCTTCTTTCCCTTGTTTTTCTTTTTTCCCTCTTCTATTTCTTTTTCGTTTTCTCCCTCTTTAGTCGTTTTTCTCATTTTTCTCATTTTTCCCATTCTCATTTTTCTCATTTTTCTTTTTTTCCCATTTTTTTCTTTTTTCATTTTATTTCCCATTTTTTCCCTTGTTTTTCTTTTTCCCACTTTCTCTTTTTTCTCTTTTTTCCCTTTTTAGTAGTTTTTCTCATATTTTTTCATTTCTCCCCTTTTTTATTCTTTCTTTTTTCTTCTTTTGTTTTTCCCATCTTTAGTCGTTTTTATCATTTTTCCCTTTCTTATTTTTCTCGTATTTCTTTTTTTCCATTTTATTCGTTTTTCCTGTTTTTTCCCATTCTTGTTTTTCTTATTTTTCTTTTTTCTCCCTTTTTATTTCCTTCTTTTTTAGTCGTTTTTCTCATTTTTTTCATTCTTCCTTCCCATTTTTCTTTTTTTCTGTTATTTGTTTTTCCCATTTTTTCCCATTCTTCATTCCCTTGTTTTTCTTTTTCCCCCCTTCTATTTCTTTTTTGTTTTTTCCCTCCTTAGTCGTTCTTCTCATTTTTCTCATTTTTCTCATTTTTCCATTTTTTTCTTTGTTCATGTAATTTCCCACTTTTTTCCCTTGTTTTTCTTTTTTCCCCTTTCTCTTCTTCCTCTTTTTTCCCCTTTTTAGTAGATTTTCTCATTTTTCTCATTTTTCTTTTTTTCCATTTTATTCGTTTTTCCCATTTTTTCTGGTTCTTGTGTTCCTTATTTTTCTTTTTTCCACTTTCTCTTTTTCTTCTTTTATTTTTTCCCTCTTTAGTCGTTTTTTCATTTTTCTTTTTTCCGTTTTATTCATTTTTCCTGTTTTTTCCCATTCTTGTTTTTCTTTTCCCCCTTCTCTCTTTTTTCCCTGTTTTTCCCATTCTTGTTTTCTCCCTCTTTAGTCATTTTTCTCATTTTTCTCATTTTTCATACTTCCTTTTCTTAGTCGTTTTTCCCATTTTTCCCCTTTTTGCCATTTTTTTTCCTTTTTTCATGTTTTTTCCCATTTTTTTCCCGTTTTTCTTTTTTCCCCTTTCTCTTTTTTCTCTTTTTTCCCATTTTTAGTAGTTTTTCTCATTTTTCTCATTTTTCTTTTTTTCCATTTTATTCGTTTTTCCCATTTTTTCTGGTTCTTGTCTTCCTTATTTTTCTTTTATCAACTTTCTCTTTTTCTTCTTTTATTTTTTCCCTCTTTAGTCGTTTTTTCATTTTTCTCATTTTTCTTTTTTCCAGTTTATTCATTTTTCCTGTTTTTCCCCATTCTTGTTTTTCTTTTCCCCCATTTTCTCATTTTTCCCTATTTTTCCCATTCTTGTTTTCTCCCTCTTTAGTCGTTTTTCTCCTTTTTCTCATTTTTCTCATTTTTCCCATTTTCATTTTTCTCATTTTTCTTTTTTTCCCAGTTTTTTCTTTTTTCATGTTATTTCCCATTTTTCCCTTGTTTTTCTTTTTCCCCCTTTCTCTTTTTTCTCTTTTTTCCCCTTTTTAGTAGTTTTTCTCATTTTTCTCATTTTTCCATTTTATTCGTCTTTCCTATTTTTTCCCATACTTCTTTTTCTTCTTTTTCTTTTTTCCTTTTTATTAGTTTTTCCTGTTCATTTCCCATTCTGGTTTTTCTTGTTTTTCTTTGTTCCACTTTCTCTTGTTCTTCTTTTATTTTTCCCCTCTTTAGTAATTTTTTCATTTTTCTCATTTCTCTTTTTTCAATTTTATTTGTTTTTCCTGTTTTTTTCCCATTCTTGTTTTTCTTGTTTCCCATTTTTCCTTCTTTCTCTTTTTCCTTTTCCCCCCATTTTAGTAGTTTTTCTCGTTTTTCTTGTTTTTCTCATTTTTTCCCTTCTCATTTTTCTCATTTTTCTTTTTTTCCATTGTATTTGTTTTTCCCATTTTTTTCCATTCTTGTTTTTCTTGTTTCCCCTTTTTTCCTTCTTTCTCTTTTTTCTTTTTCCCCCTTTTTAGTCGTTTTTCTCATTTTTCTCATTTTTACCCTTCTCATTTTTCTTTTTTTTCCATTTTATTCGTTTTTCCCATTTTCACCCATTCTTGTTTCTCTTGTTTTTCTTTTTTCCACTTTCTCTTTTTCTTCTTTTATTTTTTCCCTCTTTAGTCGTTTTTTCATTTTTCTTTTTTCCATTTTATTCATTTTTCCTGTTTTTTCCCATTCTTGTTTTTCTTTTCCCACCTTTTCTCTTTTTTCCCTGTTTTTCCCATTCTTGTTTTCTCCCTCTTTAGTCATTTTTCTCATTTTTCTCATTTTTCATACTTCCTTTTCTTAGTCGTTTTTCCCATTTTTCTCATTTTTCTTTTTTTCCATTTTATTCGTTTTTCCTATTTTTGTGGTTCTTGTGTTCCTTATTTTTCTTTTTTCTACTTTCTCTTTTTCTTTTATTTTTTCCCTCTTTAGTCGTTTTTTCATTTTTCTCATTTTTCTTTTTTCCAGTTTATTCATTTTTCCTGTTTTTTCCCATTCTTGTTTTTCTTTTCCCCCATTTTCTCATTTTTCCCTATTTTTCCCATTCTTGTTTTCTCCCCCTTTAGTCGTTTTTCTCATTTTTCTCATTTTTCTCATTTTTCTCATTTTTCCCATTCTCATTTTTCTCATTTTTCTTTTTTTCCCATTTTTTTCTTTTTTCATTTTATTTCCCATTTTTTCCCTTGTTTTTCTTTTTCCCACTTTCTCTTTTTTCTCTTTTTTCCCTTTTTAGTAGTTTTTCTCATATTTTTTCATTTCTCCCCTTTTTTATTCTTTCTTTTTTCTTCTTTTGTTTTTCCCATCTTTAGTCGTTTTTATCATTTTTCCCTTTCTTATTTTTCTCGTATTTCTTTTTTTCCATTTTATTCGTTTTTCCTGTTTTTTCCCATTCTTGTTTTTCTTATTTTTCTTTTTTCTCCCTTTTTATTTCCTTCTTTTTTAGTCGTTTTTCTCATTTTTTTCATTCTTCCTTCCCATTTTTCTTTTTTTCTGTTATTTGTTTTTCCCATTTTTTCCCATTCTTCATTCCCTTGTTTTTCTTTTTCCCCCCTTCTATTTCTTTTTTGTTTTTTCCCTCCTTAGTCGTTCTTCTCATTTTTCTCATTTTTCTCATTTTTCCATTTTTTTCTTTGTTCATGTAATTTCCCACTTTTTTCCCTTGTTTTTCTTTTTTCCCCTTTCTCTTCTTCCTCTTTTTTCCCCTTTTTAGTAGATTTTCTCATTTTTCTCATTTTTCTTTTTTTCCATTTTATTCGTTTTTCCCATTTTTTCTGGTTCTTGTGTTCCTTATTTTTCTTTTTTCCACTTTCTCTTTTTCTTCTTTTATTTTTTCCCTCTTTAGTCGTTTTTTCATTTTTCTTTTTTCCGTTTTATTCATTTTTCCTGTTTTTTCCCATTCTTGTTTTTCTTTTCCCCCTTCTCTCTTTTTTCCCTGTTTTTCCCATTCTTGTTTTCTCCCTCTTTAGTCATTTTTCTCATTTTTCTCATTTTTCATACTTCCTTTTCTTAGTCGTTTTTCCCATTTTTCCCCTTTTTGCCATTTTTTTTCCTTTTTTCATGTTTTTTCCCATTTTTTTCCCGTTTTTCTTTTTTCCCCTTTCTCTTTTTTCTCTTTTTTCCCATTTTTAGTAGTTTTTCTCATTTTTCTCATTTTTCTTTTTTTCCATTTTATTCGTTTTTCCCATTTTTTCTGGTTCTTGTCTTCCTTATTTTTCTTTTATCAACTTTCTCTTTTTCTTCTTTTATTTTTTCCCTCTTTAGTCGTTTTTTCATTTTTCTCATTTTTCTTTTTTCCAGTTTATTCATTTTTCCTGTTTTTCCCCATTCTTGTTTTTCTTTTCCCCCATTTTCTCATTTTTCCCTATTTTTCCCATTCTTGTTTTCTCCCTCTTTAGTCGTTTTTCTCCTTTTTCTCCTTTTTCTCATTTTTCCCATTTTCATTTTTCTCATTTTTCTTTTTTTCCCAGTTTTTTCTTTTTTCATGTTATTTCCCATTTTTCCCTTGTTTTTCTTTTTCCCCCTTTCTCTTTTTTCTCTTTTTTCCCCTTTTTAGTAGTTTTTCTCATTTTTCTCATTTTTCCATTTTATTCGTCTTTCCTATTTTTTCCCATACTTCTTTTTCTTCTTTTTCTTTTTTCCTTTTTATTAGTTTTTCCTGTTCATTTCCCATTCTGGTTTTTCTTGTTTTTCTTTGTTCCACTTTCTCTTGTTCTTCTTTTATTTTTCCCCTCTTTAGTAATTTTTTCATTTTTCTCATTTCTCTTTTTTCAATTTTATTTGTTTTTCCTGTTTTTTCCCATTCTTGTTTTTCTTGTTTCCCATTTTTCCTTCTTTCTCTTTTTCCTTTTCCCCCCATTTTAGTAGTTTTTCTCGTTTTTCTTGTTTTTCTCATTTTTTCCCTTCTCATTTTTCTCATTTTTCTTTTTTTCCATTGTATTTGTTTTTCCCATTTTTTTCCATTCTTGTTTTTCTTGTTTCCCCTTTTTTCCTTCTTTCTCTTTTTTCTTTTTCCCCCTTTTTAGTCGTTTTTCTCATTTTTCTCATTTTTACCCTTCTCATTTTTCTTTTTTTTCCATTTTATTCGTTTTTCCCATTTTCACCCATTCTTGTTTCTCTTGTTTTTCTTTGTTCCACTTTCTCTTTTTCTTCTTCTTTTGTTCTTCCCCTCTTTAGTCGTTTTTATCATTTTTCCCCTTCGTATTTTTCTCGTATTTCTTTTTTTCCATTTTATTCGTTTTTCCTGTTTTTTCCCATTCTTGTTTTTCTTGTTTTTCTTTTTTCTCCTTTTGCATTTCCCCCCTGTTTAGTCGTTTTTCTCGTTTCTTTCATTTTTACTTCTCATTTTTCTTTTTCTCTGTTATTTGTTTTTCCCGTTTTTTCCCATTCTTCTTTCCCTTGTTTTTCTTCTTTCCCCCTTCTATTTCTTTTTTGTTTTCTCCCTCTTTAGTTGTTTTTCTCGTTTTTCTCATTTTTCCCATTCTCATTTTTCTCATTTTTCTCATTTTTCTCTTTTTCCCATTTTTTTCTTTTTTCATGTTATTTCCCATTTTTTCCCTTGTTTTTCTTTTTTCCCCTTTCTCTTTTTTCTCTTTTTTCCCCTTTTTAGTAGTTTTTCTCATTTTTCTCATTTCTCTTTTTTCCCTTTTTAGTAGTTTTTCTCATTTTTCTAATTTTCCCATACTAATTTTTCTAATTTTTCTAATTTTTTCCATTTTATTCATTTAATTTTTTATTTTCCCCCCCTTTTAGTCATTTTTCTCGTTTTTCTCATTTTTTTCATATTTACTTCTCATTTTTCTTTTTTTCTTTTTTATTGTTTTTCCCTTTTTTTCCCATTCTTCTTTCCCTTGTTTTTCTTTTTTCCCTCTTCTATTTCTTTTTCGTTTTCTCCCTCTTTAGTCGTTTTTCTCATTTTTCTCATTTTTCCCATTCTCATTTTTCTCATTTTTCTTTTTTTCCCATTTTTTTCTTTTTTCATTTTATTTCCCATTTTTTCCCTTGTTTTTCTTTTTCCCACTTTCTCTTTTTTCTCTTTTTTCCCTTTTTAGTAGTTTTTCTCATATTTTTTCATTTCTCCCCTTTTTTATTCTTTCTTTTTTCTTCTTTTGTTTTTCCCATCTTTAGTCGTTTTTATCATTTTTCCCTTTCTTATTTTTCTCGTATTTCTTTTTTTCCATTTTATTCGTTTTTCCTGTTTTTTCCCATTCTTGTTTTTCTTATTTTTCTTTTTTCTCCCTTTTTATTTCCTTCTTTTTTAGTCGTTTTTCTCATTTTTTTCATTCTTCCTTCCCATTTTTCTTTTTTTCTGTTATTTGTTTTTCCCATTTTTTCCCATTCTTCATTCCCTTGTTTTTCTTTTTCCCCCCTTCTATTTCTTTTTTGTTTTTTCCCTCCTTAGTCGTTCTTCTCATTTTTCTCATTTTTCTCATTTTTCCATTTTTTTCTTTGTTCATGTAATTTCCCACTTTTTTCCCTTGTTTTTCTTTTTTCCCCTTTCTCTTCTTCCTCTTTTTTCCCCTTTTTAGTAGATTTTCTCATTTTTCTCATTTTTCTTTTTTTCCATTTTATTCGTTTTTCCCATTTTTTCTGGTTCTTGTGTTCCTTATTTTTCTTTTTTCCACTTTCTCTTTTTCTTCTTTTATTTTTTCCCTCTTTAGTCGTTTTTTCATTTTTCTTTTTTCCGTTTTATTCATTTTTCCTGTTTTTTCCCATTCTTGTTTTTCTTTTCCCCCTTCTCTCTTTTTTCCCTGTTTTTCCCATTCTTGTTTTCTCCCTCTTTAGTCATTTTTCTCATTTTTCTCATTTTTCATACTTCCTTTTCTTAGTCGTTTTTCCCATTTTTCCCCTTTTTGCCATTTTTTTTTCCTTTTTTCATGTTTTTTCCCATTTTTTTCCCGTTTTTCTTTTTTCCCCTTTCTCTTTTTTCTCTTTTTTCCCATTTTTAGTAGTTTTTCTCATTTTTCTCATTTTTCTTTTTTTCCATTTTATTCGTTTTTCCCATTTTCACCCATTCTTGTTTCTCTTGTTTTTCTTTGTTCCACTTTCTCTTTTTCTTCTTCTTTTGTTCTTCCCCTCTTTAGTCGTTTTTATCATTTTTCCCCTTCGTATTTTTCTCGTATTTCTTTTTTTCCATTTTATTCGTTTTTCCTGTTTTTTCCCATTCTTGTTTTTCTTGTTTTTCTTTTTTCTCCTTTTGCATTTCCCCCCTGTTTAGTCGTTTTTCTCGTTTTTTTCATTTTTACTTCTCATTTTTCTTTTTCTCTGTTATTTGTTTTTCCCGTTTTTTCCCATTCTTCTTTCCCTTGTTTTTCTTCTTTCCCCCTATTTCTTTTTTGTTTTCTCCCTCTTTAGTTGTTTTTCTCATTTTTCTCATTTTTCCCATTCTCATTTTTCTCTTTTTCCCATTTTTTTCTTTTTTTATGTTATTTCCCATTTTTTCCCTTGTTTTTCTTTTTTCCCCTTTCTCTTTTTTCTCTTTTTTCCCCTTTTTAGTAGTTTTTCTCATTTTTCTCATTTTTCTTTTTTTCCCATTTTTTTCTTTTTTCATTTTATTTCCCATTTTTTCCCTTGTTTTTCTTTTTCCCACTTTCTCTTTTTTCTCTTTTTTCCCTTTTTAGTAGTTTTTCTCATATTTTTTCATTTCTCCCCTTTTTTATTCTTTCTTTTTTCTTCTTTTGTTTTTCCCATCTTTAGTCGTTTTTATCATTTTTCCCTTTCTTATTTTTCTCGTATTTCTTTTTTTCCATTTTATTCGTTTTTCCTGTTTTTTCCCATTCTTGTTTTTCTTATTTTTCTTTTTTCTCCCTTTTTATTTCCTTCTTTTTTAGTCGTTTTTCTCATTTTTTTCATTCTTCCTTCCCATTTTTCTTTTTTTCTGTTATTTGTTTTTCCCATTTTTTCCCATTCTTCATTCCCTTGTTTTTCTTTTTTCCCCCTTCTATTTCTTTTTTGTTTTTTCCCTCCTTAGTCGTTCTTCTCATTTTTCTCATTTTTCTCATTTTTCCATTTTTTTCTTTGTTCATGTAATTTCCCACTTTTTTCCCTTGTTTTTCTTTTTTCCCCTTTCTCTTCTTCCTCTTTTTTCCCCTTTTTAGTAGATTTTCTCATTTTTCTCATTTTTCTTTTTTTCCATTTTATTCGTTTTTCCCATTTTTTCTGGTTCTTGTCTTCCTTATTTTTCTTTTTTCCACTTTCTCTTTTTCTTCTTTTATTTTTTCCCTCTTTAGTCGTTTTTTCATTTTTCTTTTTTCCGTTTTATTCATTTTTCCTGTTTTTTCCCATTCTTGTTTTTCTTTTTCCCCCTTTCTCTTTTTCCTTTTTTTCCCCTTTTTAGTAGTTTTTCTAATTTTTCTCATTTTTCCATTTTATTCGTTTTTCCTGTTTTTTCCCATACTTCTTTTTCTTGTTCTTCTTTTTTCCTTTTTATTCGTTTTTCCTGTTTATTTCCCATTCTTGTTTTCCTTGTTTTTCTTTGTTCCACTTTCTCTTTTTCTTCTTCTTTTGTTTTTTCCCCCTTTAGTTGTTTTTATCATTTTTCCCCTAATTATTTTTCTTGTATTTCTTTTTTTCATTTTATTCGTTTTTCCTGTTTTTTCCCATTCTTGTTTTTCTTGCTTTTCTTTTTTATCCTTTTTTATTTCCCCCCTTTTTAGTCGTTTTTCTCATTTTTCTCGTTATTTTCATTTTTACTTCTCATTTTTCTTTTTTTCTGTTATTTGTTTTTCCCGTTTTTCCCATTCTTCTTTCCCTTGTTTTTCTTTTTTCCCCCTTCTATTTCTTTTTTGTTTTTTCCCTCTTTAGTCGCTCTTCCCACTCTTCTCATTTTTCTCTTGTTTCCATTTTTTTCTTTTTTCATGTTATTTCCCATTATTTACCTTGTTTTTCTTTTTCCCCCTTTCTCTTTTTTCTCTTTTTCCCCCTTTTTAGTAGTTTTTCTCATTTTTCTCATTTTTCCATTTTATTCGTTTTTCCTGTTTTTTCCCATACTTCTTTTTCTTCTTTTTATTTTTTCCTTTTTATTCATTTTTCCTGTTTATTTCCCATTCTTATTTTTCTTGTTTTTCTTTTTCCACTTTCTCTTTTTCTTCTTCTTTTGTTTTTCCCTCTTTAGTCGTTTTTATCATTTTCCCCTTCTTATTTCTCTCGTATTTCTTTTTTTCCAATTTATTCGTTTTTCCTGTTTTTTCCCATTCTTGTTTTTCTTGTTTTTCTTTTTCCCCCTTTTCTCTTTTTTCCCCTTTTCCCATTCTCATTTTTCTCATTTTTCTTTCTTTCCCATTTTTTTCTTTTTTCATGTTATTTCCCATTTTTTCCCTTGTTTTTCTTTTTCCCCCTTTCTCTTTTTCCTTTTTTTCCCCTTTTTAGTAGTTTTTCTAATTTTTCTCATTTTTCCATTTTATTCGTTTTTCCTGTTTTTTCCCATACTTCTTTTTCTTGTTCTTCTTTTTTCCTTTTTATTCGTTTTTCCTGTTTTTTTCCCATTCTTGTTTTCCTTGTTTTTCTTTGTTCCACTTTCTCTTTTTCTTCTTCTTTTGTTTTTTCCCCCTTTAGTCGTTTTTATCATTTTTCCCCTTCTTATTTTTCTCGTATTTCTTTTTTTCCATTTTATTCGTTTTTCCTGTTTTTTCCCATTCTTGTTTTTCTTGTTTTTCTTTTTCTCCTTTTGTATTTCCCCCCTTTTTAGTCATTTTTCTCATTTTTCTCGTTTTTTTCATTTTTACTTCTCATTTTTCTTTTTTTCTGTGATTTGTTTTTCCCGTTTTTCCCATTCTTCTTTCCCTTGTTTTTCTTTTCCCCCCTTCTATTTCTTTTTTGTTTTTTCCCTCTTTAGTCGTTCTTCCCATTTTTCTCATTTTCTCTTTTTTCCATTTTTTTCTTTTTTCATGTTATTTCCCATTTTTTTCCTTATTTTTCTTTTTTCCCCTTTTCTCTTTTTTCCCTATTTTTCCCATTCTTGTTTTCTCCCTCTTTAGTCGTTTTTCTCATTTTTCTCATTTTTCCCATTCTCATTTTTCTCATTTTTCTCTTTTTCCCATTTTTTTCTTTTTTCATGTTATTTCCCATTTTTTTCCTCTTTTTTTTCTTTTATTTTTTCCCTCTTTTGTCGTGTTTTCATTTTTCTCATTTTTTTTTCCAGTTTATTCATTTTTCCTGTTTTTTCCCATTCTTCTTTTTCTTTTCCCCCATTTTCTCTTTTTTCCCTATATTTCTCATTCTTTTTTCATTTTTCCCATTCTCATTTTTCTCATTTTTCTTTTTTCCCCATTTTTTTCTTTTTTCATGTTATTTCCCATTTTTTTCCTTGTTTTTCTTTTTCCCCCGTTCTCTTTTTTCTCTTTTTCCCCTTTTTAGTAGTTTTTCTCATTTTTCTCATTTTTCCATTTTATTCGTCTTTCCTGTTTTTTCCCATACTTCTTTTTCTTGTTTTTCTTTGTTCCACTTTCTCTTTTTCTTCTGCTTTTGTTTTTTCCTTCTTTGGTCATTTTTATCATTTTTCCCCTTCTTATTTTTCTCGTATTTCTTTTTTTCCATTTTATTCGTTTTTCCTGTTTTTTCCCATTATTGTTTTTCTTGTTTTTCTCTTTTCCTTTTTTATTTCCCCCCTTTTATTCGTTTTTCTTGTTTTTCTCATTTTTCTCATTTTTCTTTTTTTCCCATTTTTTTCTTTTTTCATTTTATTTCCCATTTTTTCCCTTGTTTTTCTTTTTCCCACTTTCTCTTTTTTCTCTTTTTTCCCTTTTTAGTAGTTTTTCTCATATTTTTTCATTTCTCCCCTTTTTTATTCTTTCTTTTTTCTTCTTTTGTTTTTCCCATCTTTAGTCGTTTTTATCATTTTTCCCTTTCTTATTTTTCTCGTATTTCTTTTTTTCCATTTTATTCGTTTTTCCTGTTTTTTCCCATTCTTGTTTTTCTTATTTTTCTTTTTTCTCCCTTTTTATTTCCTTCTTTTTTAGTCGTTTTTCTCATTTTTTTCATTCTTCCTTCCCATTTTTCTTTTTTTCTGTTATTTGTTTTTCCCATTTTTTCCCATTCTTCATTCCCTTGTTTTTCTTTTTTCCCCCTTCTATTTCTTTTTTGTTTTTTCCCTCCTTAGTCGTTCTTCTCATTTTTCTCATTTTTCTCATTTTTCCATTTTTTTCTTTGTTCATGTAATTTCCCACTTTTTTCCCTTGTTTTTCTTTTTTCCCCTTTCTCTTCTTCCTCTTTTTTCCCCTTTTTAGTAGATTTTCTCATTTTTCTCATTTTTCTTTTTTTCCATTTTATTCGTTTTTCCCATTTTTTCTGGTTCTTGTCTTCCTTATTTTTCTTTTTTCCACTTTCTCTTTTTCTTCTTTTATTTTTTCCCTCTTTAGTCGTTTTTTCATTTTTCTTTTTTCCGTTTTATTCATTTTTCCTGTTTTTTCCCATTCTTGTTTTTCTTTTTCCCCCTTTCTCTTTTTCCTTTTTTTCCCCTTTTTAGTAGTTTTTCTAATTTTTCTCATTTTTCCATTTTATTCGTTTTTCCTGTTTTTTCCCATACTTCTTTTTCTTGTTCTTCTTTTTTCCTTTTTATTCGTTTTTCCTGTTTATTTCCCATTCTTGTTTTCCTTGTTTTTCTTTGTTCCACTTTCTCTTTTTCTTCTTCTTTTGTTTTTTCCCCCTTTAGTTGTTTTTATCATTTTTCCCCTAATTATTTTTCTTGTATTTATTTTTTTCATTTTATTCGTTTTTCCTGTTTTTTCCCATTCTTGTTTTTCTTGCTTTTCTTTTTTATCCTTTTTTATTTCCCCCCTTTTTAGTCGTTTTTCTCATTTTTCTCGTTATTTTCATTTTTACTTCTCATTTTTCTTTTTTTCTGTTATTTGTTTTTCCCGTTTTTCCCATTCTTCTTTCCCTTGTTTTTCTTTTTTCCCCCTTCTATTTCTTTTTTGTTTTTTCCCTCTTTAGTCGCTCTTCCCACTCTTCTCATTTTTCTCTTGTTTCCATTTTTTTCTTTTTTCATGTTATTTCCCATTATTTACCTTGTTTTTCTTTTTCCCCCTTTCTCTTTTTTCTCTTTTTCCCCCTTTTTAGTAGTTTTTCTCATTTTTCTCATTTTTCCATTTTATTCGTTTTTCCTGTTTTTTCCCATACTTCTTTTTCTTCTTTTTATTTTTTCCTTTTTATTCATTTTTCCTGTTTATTTCCCATTCTTATTTTTCTTGTTTTTCTTTTTCCACTTTCTCTTTTTCTTCTTCTTTTGTTTTTCCCTCTTTAGTCGTTTTTATCATTTTCCCCTTCTTATTTCTCTCGTATTTCTTTTTTTCCAATTTATTCGTTTTTCCTGTTTTTTCCCATTCTTGTTTTTCTTGTTTTTCTTTTTCCCCCTTTTCTCTTTTTTCCCCTTTTCCCATTCTCATTTTTCTCATTTTTCTTTCTTTCCCATTTTTTTCTTTTTTCATGTTATTTCCCATTTTTTCCCTTGTTTTTCTTTTTCCCCCTTTCTCTTTTTCCTTTTTTTCCCCTTTTTAGTAGTTTTTCTAATTTTTCTCATTTTTCCATTTTATTCGTTTTTCCTGTTTTTTCCCATACTTCTTTTTCTTGTTCTTCTTTTTTCCTTTTTATTCGTTTTTCCTGTTTTTTTCCCATTCTTGTTTTCCTTGTTTTTCTTTGTTCCACTTTCTCTTTTTCTTCTTCTTTTGTTTTTTCCCCTTTAGTCGTTTTTATCATTTTTCCCCTTCTTATTTTTCTCGTATTTCTTTTTTTCCATTTTATTCGTTTTTCCTGTTTTTTCCCATTCTTGTTTTTCTTGTTTTTCTTTTTCTCCTTTTGTATTTCCCCCCTTTTTAGTCATTTTTCTCATTTTTCTCGTTTTTTTCATTTTTACTTCTCATTTTTCTTTTTTTCTGTGATTTGTTTTTCCCGTTTTTCCCATTCTTCTTTCCCTTGTTTTTCTTTTCCCCCCTTCTATTTCTTTTTTGTTTTTTCCCTCTTTAGTCGTTCTTCCCATTTTTCTCATTTTCTCTTTTTTCCATTTTTTTCTTTTTTCATGTTATTTCCCATTTTTTTCCTTATTTTTCTTTTTTCCCCTTTTCTCTTTTTTCCCTATTTTTCCCATTCTTGTTTTCTCCCTCTTTAGTCGTTTTTCTCATTTTTCTCATTTTTCCCATTCTCATTTTTCTCATTTTTCTCTTTTTCCCATTTTTTTCTTTTTTCATGTTATTTCCCATTTTTTTCCTCTTTTTTTTCTTTTATTTTTTCCCTCTTTTGTCGTGTTTTCATTTTTCTCATTTTTTTTTCCAGTTTATTCATTTTTCCTGTTTTTTCCCATTCTTCTTTTTCTTTTCCCCCATTTTCTCTTTTTTCCCTATATTTCTCATTCTTTTTTCATTTTTCCCATTCTCATTTTTCTCATTTTTCTTTTTTCCCCATTTTTTTCTTTTTTCATGTTATTTCCCATTTTTTTCCTTGTTTTTCTTTTTCCCCCGTTCTCTTTTTTCTCTTTTTCCCCTTTTTAGTAGTTTTTCTCATTTTTCTCATTTTTCCATTTTATTCGTCTTTCCTGTTTTTTCCCATACTTCTTTTTCTTGTTTTTCTTTGTTCCACTTTCTCTTTTTCTTCTGCTTTTGTTTTTTCCTTCTTTGGTCATTTTTATCATTTTTCCCCTTCTTATTTTTCTCGTATTTCTTTTTTTCCATTTTATTCGTTTTTCCTGTTTTTTCCCATTATTGTTTTTCTTGTTTTTCTCTTTTCCTTTTTTATTTCCCCCCTTTTATTCGTTTTTCTTGTTTTTCTCATTTTTTTCATTTTTACTTCTCATTTTTCTTTTTTTCTGTTATTTGTTTTTCCCGTTTTTCCCATTCTTCTTTCCCTTGTTTTTCTTTTTTCCCCCTTCTATTTCTTTTTTGTTTTTTCCCTCTTTAGTCGTTCTTCCCATTTTTCTCATTTTCTCTTTTTTCCATTTTTTTCTTTTTTCATGTTATTTCCCATTTTTTTCCTTGTTTTTCTTTTTTCCCCTTTTCTCTTTTTTCCCTAATTTTCCCATTCTTGTTTTCTCCCTCTTTAGTCGTTTTTCTCATTTTTCTCATTTTTCCCATTCTCATTTTTCTCATTTTTCTTTTTTCCCCATTTTTTTCTTTTTTCATGTTATTTCCCATTTTTTTCCTTGTTTTTCTTTTTCCCCCTTTCTCTTTTTTCTCTTTTTCCCCCTTTTTAGTAGTTTTTCTTATTTTTCTCATTTTTCCATTTTATTCGTTTTTCCTGTTTTTTCCCATACTTCTTTTTCTTCTTTTTATTTTTTCCTTTTTATTCATTTTTCCTGTTTATTTCCCATTCTTGTTTTTCTTGTTTTTCTTTTTCCACTTTCTCTTTTTCTTCTTCTTTTGTTTTTCCCTCTTTAGTCGTTTTTATCATTTTCCCCTTCTTATTTCTCTCGTATTTCTTTTTTTCCATTTTATTCGTTTTTCCTGTTTTTTCCATTCTTGTTTTTCTTGTTTTTCTTTTTCTCCTTTTGTATTTCCCCCCTTTTTAGTCGTTTTTCTCGTTTTTCTCATTTTTTTCATTTTTACTTCTCATTTTTCTTTTTTTTCTGTTATTTGTTTTTCTCGTTTTTTCCTGTTTTTTTCATTTTTACTTCTCATTTTTCTTTTTTTCTGTTATTTGTTTTTCCCTTTTTTCCCATTCTTCTTTCCCTTGTTTTTCTTTTTTCCCCCTTCTATTTCTTTTTTGTTTTTTCCCTCTTTAGTCGTTCTTCCCATTTTTCTCATTTTCTCTTTTTTCCATTTTTTTCTTTTTTCATGTTATTTCCCATTTTTTCCTTGTTTTTCTTTTTTCCCCTTTTCTCTTTTTTCCCTATTTTTCACATTCTTGTTTTCTCCCTCTTTAGTCGTTTTTCTCATTTTTCTCATTTTTCCCATTCTCATTTTTCTCATTTTTCTTTTTTTCCCTTTTTTTCTTTTTTCATGTTATTTCCCATTTTTTCCCTTGTTTTTCTTTTTCCCCCTTTCTCTTTTTTCTCTTTTTCCCCTTTTTAGTAGTTTTTCTCAATTTTCTCATTTTTCCATTTTATTCGTCTTTCCTGTTTTTTCCCATACTTCTTTTTCTTGTTTTTCTTTGTTCCACTTTCTCTTTTTCTTCTGCTTTTGTTTTTTCCTTCTTTGGTCGTTTTTATCATTTTTCCCCTTCTTATTTTTTTCGTATTTCTTTTTTTCCATTTTATTCGTTTTTCCTGTTTTTTCCCATTCTTGTTTTTCTTGTTTTTCTTTGTTCCACTTTCTCTTTTTCTTCTGCTTTTGTTTTTTCCTTCTTTGGTCGTTTTTATCATTTTTCCCCTTCTTATTTTTCTCGTATTTCTTTTTTTCCATTTTATTCGTTTTTCCTGTTTTTTCCCATACTTGTTTTTCTTGTTTTTCTTTTTCTCCTTTTGCATTTCCCCCCTGTTTAGTCGTTTTTCTCGTTTTTCTCGTTTTTTTCATTTTTACTTCTCATTTTTCTTTTTTTCTGTTATTTGTTTTCCCCGTTTTTCCCATTCTTCTTTCCCTTGTTTTTCTTTTTTCCCCTTCTATTTCTTTTTTGTTTTTTCCCTCTTTAGTCGTTCTTCCCATTTTTCCCATTTTTCTCATTTTTCCATTTTTCTCTTTTTTCATGTTATTTCCCATTTTTTCCCTTGTTTTTCTTTTTTCCCATTTCTCTTTTTTCTCTTTTCTCCTCTTTTTAGTAGTTTTTCTCATTTTTCTCATTTTTCTTTTTTTCCATTTTATTCGGTTTTCCTGTTTTTTCCCATACTTCTTTTTCTTGTTTTTCTTTTTTCCTTTTTATTCGTTTTTCCTGTTTATTTCCCATTCTTGTTTTTCTTGTTTTTCTTTGTTCCACTTTCTCTTTTTGTTCTTTGATTTTTTCCCTCTTTAGTCGTTTTTTCATTTTTCTCATTTTTCTTTTTTCCAGTTTATTCATTTTTCCTGTTTTTTCCCATTCTTGTTTTTCTTTTCCCCCCTTTTCTCTTTTTTCCATATTTTTCCCATTCTTGTTTTCTCCCTGTTTAGTCGCTTTTCTCATTTTTCTCATTTTTCCCATTCTCATTTTTCTCATTTTTCTTTTTTTCCCATTTTTTTCTTTTTTCATGTTATTTCCCATTTTTTCCCTTGTTTTTCTTTTTCCCCCTTTCTCTTTTTTCTCTTTTTTCCCCTTTTTAGTAGTTTTTCTCATTTTTCTCATTTTTCCATTTTATTCGTTTTTCCTGTTTTTTCTCATACTTCTTTTTCTTCTTTTTCTTTTTTCCATTTTATTCGTTTTTCCTGTTTTTTCCCATTCTTGTTTTTCTTGTTTTTCTTTTTCTCCTTTTGTATTTCTCCCCTTTTTAGTCGTTCTTCTCGTTCTTCTCGTTTTTTTCATTTTTACTTCTCATTTTTCATTTTTTCTGTTATTTGTTTTTCCCGTTTTTCCCATTCTTTCCCTTGTTTTTCTTTTTTCCACTTCTATTTCTTTTTTGTTTTTTCCCTCTTTAGTCGTTCTTCCCATTTTTCTCATTTTCTCTTTTTTCCATTTTATTCGTTTTTCCTGTTTTTTCCCATTCTTGTTTTTCTTGTTTTTCTTTTTCTCCGTTTGTATTAACCCCCTTTTTAGTCGTTTTTCTCGTTTTTTTCATTTTTACTTCTCATTTTTCTTTTTTTCTGTTATTTGTTTTTCCCGTTTTTCCCATTCTTCTTTCCCTTGTTTTTCTTTTTTCCCCTTCTATTTCTTTTTTGTTTTTTCCCTCTTTAGTCGTTCTTCCCATTTTTCTCAATTTTCTCTTTTTTCCATTTTTTTCTCTTTTCATGTTATTTCCCATTTTTTCCTTGTTTTTCTTTTTTCCCCTTTTCTCTTTTTTCCATATTTTTCCCATTCTTGTTTTCTCCCTGTTTAGTCGTTTTTCTCATTTTTCTCATTTTTCCCATTCTCATTTTTCTCATTTTTCTTTTTTTCCCATTTTTTTCTTTTTTCATGTTGTTTCCCATTTTTTCCCTTGTTTTTCTTTTTCCCCCTTTCTCTTTTTTCTTTTTCCCCCTTTTTAGTAGTTTTTCTCATTTTTCTCATTTTTCCATTTTATTCGTTTTTCCTGTTTTTTCCCATACTTCTTTTTCTTGTTTTTCTTTTTCCACTTTCTCTTTTTCTTCTTCTTTTGTTTTTCCCTCTTTAGTCGTTTTTATCATTTTCCCCTTCTTATTTCTCTCGTATTTCTTTTTTTCCATTTTATTCGTTTTTCCTGTTTTTTCCATTCTTGTTTTTCTTGTTTTTCTTTTTCTCCTTTTGTATTTCCCCCCTTTTTAGTCGTTTTTCTCGTTTTTCTCATTTTTTTCATTTTTACTTCTCATTTTTCTTTTTTTTCTGTTATTTGTTTTTCTCGTTTTTTCCTGTTTTTTTCATTTTTACTTCTCATTTTTCTTTTTTTCTGTTATTTGTTTTTCCCTTTTTTCCCATTCTTCTTTCCCTTGTTTTTCTTTTTTCCCCCTTCTATTTCTTTTTTGTTTTTTCCCTCTTTAGTCGTTCTTCCCATTTTTCTCATTTTCTCTTTTTTCCATTTTTTTCTTTTTTCATGTTATTTCCCATTTTTTCCTTGTTTTTCTTTTTTCCCCTTTTCTCTTTTTTCCCTATTTTTCACATTCTTGTTTTCTCCCTCTTTAGTTGTTTTTCTCATTTTTCTCATTTTTCCCATTCTCATTTTTCTCATTTTTCTTTTTTTCCCTTTTTTTCTTTTTTCATGTTATTTCCCATTTTTTCCCTTGTTTTTCTTTTTCCCCCTTTCTCTTTTTTCTCTTTTTCCCCTTTTTAGTAGTTTTTCTCAATTTTCTCATTTTTCCATTTTATTCGTCTTTCCTGTTTTTTCCCATACTTCTTTTTCTTGTTTTTCTTTGTTCCACTTTCTCTTTTTCTTCTGCTTTTGTTTTTTCCTTCTTTGGTCGTTTTTATCATTTTTCCCCTTCTTATTTTTTTCGTATTTCTTTTTTTCCATTTTATTCGTTTTTCCTGTTTTTTCCCATTCTTGTTTTTCTTGTTTTTCTTTGTTCCACTTTCTCTTTTTCTTCTGCTTTTGTTTTTTCCTTCTTTGGTCGTTTTTATCATTTTTCCCCTTCTTATTTTTCTCGTATTTCTTTTTTTCCATTTTATTCGTTTTTCCTGTTTTTTCCCATACTTGTTTTTCTTGTTTTTCTTTTTCTCCTTTTGCATTTCCCCCCTGTTTAGTCGTTTTTCTCGTTTTTCTCGTTTTTTTCATTTTTACTTCTCATTTTTCTTTTTTTCTGTTATTTGTTTTCCCCGTTTTTCCCATTCTTCTTTCCCTTGTTTTTCTTTTTTCCCCTTCTATTTCTTTTTTGTTTTTTCCCTCTTTAGTCGTTCTTCCCATTTTTCCCATTTTTCTCATTTTTCCATTTTTCTCTTTTTTCATGTTATTTCCCATTTTTTCCCTTGTTTTTCTTTTTTCCCCTTTCTCTTTTTTCTCTTTTCTCCTCTTTTTAGTAGTTTTTCTCATTTTTCTCATTTTTCTTTTTTTCCATTTTATTCGGTTTTCCTGTTTTTTCCCATACTTCTTTTTCTTGTTTTTCTTTTTTCCTTTTTATTCGTTTTTCCTGTTTATTTCCCATTCTTGTTTTTCTTGTTTTTCTTTGTTCCACTTTCTCTTTTTGTTCTTTGATTTTTTCCCTCTTTAGTCGTTTTTTCATTTTTCTCATTTTTCTTTTTTCCAGTTTATTCATTTTTCCTGTTTTTTCCCATTCTTGTTTTTCTTTTCCCCCCTTTTCTCTTTTTTCCATATTTTTCCCATTCTTGTTTTCTCCCTGTTTAGTCGTTTTTCTCATTTTTCTCATTTTTCCCATTCTCATTTTTCTCATTTTTCTTTTTTTCCCATTTTTTTCTTTTTTCATGTTATTTCCCATTTTTTCCCTTGTTTTTCTTTTTCCCCCTTTCTCTTTTTTCTCTTTTTTCCCCTTTTTAGTAGTTTTTCTCATTTTTCTCATTTTTCCATTTTATTCGTTTTTCCTGTTTTTTCTCATACTTCTTTTTCTTCTTTTTCTTTTTTCCATTTTATTCGTTTTTCCTGTTTTTTCCCATTCTTGTTTTTCTTGTTTTTCTTTTTCTCCTTTTGTATTTCCCCCCTTTTTAGTCGTTCTTCTCGTTCTTCTCGTTTTTTTCATTTTTACTTCTCATTTTTCATTTTTTCTGTTATTTGTTTTTCCCGTTTTTCCCATTCTTTCCCTTGTTTTTCTTTTTTCCACTTCTATTTCTTTTTTGTTTTTTCCCTCTTTAGTCGTTCTTCCCATTTTTCTCATTTTCTCTTTTTTCCATTTTATTCGTTTTTCCTGTTTTTTCCCATTCTTGTTTTTCTTGTTTTTCTTTTTCTCCGTTTGTATTAACCCCCTTTTTAGTCGTTTTTCTCGTTTTTTTCATTTTTACTTCTCATTTTTCTTTTTTTCTGTTATTTGTTTTTCCCGTTTTTCCCATTCTTCTTTCCCTTGTTTTTCTTTTTTCCCCTTCTATTTCTTTTTTGTTTTTTCCCTCTTTAGTCGTTCTTCCCATTTTTCTCAATTTTCTCTTTTTTCCATTTTTTTCTCTTTTCATGTTATTTCCCATTTTTTCCTTGTTTTTCTTTTTTCCCCTTTTCTCTTTTTTCCATATTTTTCCCATTCTTGTTTTCTCCCTGTTTAGTCGTTTTTCTCATTTTTCTCATTTTTCCCATTCTCATTTTTCTCATTTTTCTTTTTTTCCCATTTTTTTCTTTTTTCATGTTATTTCCCATTTTTTCCCTTGTTTTTCTTTTTCCCCCTTTCTCTTTTTTCTTTTTCCCCCTTTTTAGTAGTTTTTCTCATTTTTCTCATTTTTCCATTTTATTCGTTTTTCCTGTTTTTTCCCATACTTCTTTTTCTTCTTTTTATTTTTTCCTTTTTATTCATTTTTCCTGTTTATTTCCCATTCTTATTTTTCTTGTTTTTCTTTTTCCACTTTCTCTTTTTCTTCTTCTTTTGTTTTTCCCTCTTTAGTCGTTTTTATCATTTTCCCCTTCTTATTTCTCTCGTATTTCTTTTTTTCCAATTTATTCGTTTTTCCTGTTTTTTCCCATTCTTGTTTTTCTTGTTTTTCTTTTTCTCCTTTTGTATTTCCCCCCTTTTTAGTTGTTTTTCTCGTTTTTCTCATATTTTTCATTTTTACTTCTCATTTTTCTTTTTTTTTCTGTTATTTGTTTTTCTCGTTTTTTCCTGTTTTTTTCATTTTTACTTCTCATTTTTCTTTTTTTCTGTTATTTGTTTTTCCCTTTTTTCCCATTCTTCTTTCCCTTGTTTTTCTTTTTTCCCCCTTCTATTTCTTTTTTGTTTTTTCCCTCTTTAGTCGTTCTTCCCATTTTTCTCATTTTCTCTTTTTTCCATTTTTTTCTTTTTTCATGTTATTTCCCATTTTTTCCTTGTTTTTCTTTTTTCCCCTTTTCTCTTTTTTCCCTATTTTTCCCATTCTTGTTTTCTCCCTCTTTAGTCGTTTTTCTCATTTTTCTCATTTTTCCCATTCTCATTCTTCTCATTTTTCTTTTTTTCCCTTTTTTTTCTTTTTTCATGTTATTTCCCATTTTTTCCCTTGTTTTTCTTTTCCCCCCTTTCTCTTTTTTCTCTTTTTCCCCTTTTTAGTAGTTTTTCTCAATTTTCTCATTTTTCCATTTTATTCGTCTTTCCTGTTTTTTCCCATACTTCTTTTTCTTGTTTTTCTTTGTTCCACTTTCTCTTTTTCTTCTGCTTTTGTTTTTTCCTTCTTTGGTCGTTTTTATCATTTTTCCCCTTCTTATTTTTCTCATTTCTCTTTTTTCCATTTTATTTGTTTTTCCTGTTTTTTCCCATTCTTGTTTTTCTTGTTTCTCTTGTTTCCCATTTTTCCTTGTTTCTCTTTTTCCTTTTCCTCTATTTTTAGTAGTTTTTCTCGTTTTTCTTGTTTTTCTCATTTTTTCCCTTCTCATTTTTCTCATTTTTCTTTTTTTCCATTGTATTTGTTTTTCCCATTTTTTCCCATTCTTGTTTTTCTTGTTTCCCCTTTTTTCCTTCTTTCTCTTTTTCCTTTTTCCTTCTTCTTAGTCGTTTTTCTCATTTTTCTCATTTTTACCCTTCTCATTTTTCTTTTTTTTCCATTTTATTCATTTTTCCCATTTTCTCCCATTCTTGTTTTTCTTGTTTTTCTTTGTTCCACTTTCTCTTTTTCTTCTTCTTTTGTTTTTTCCCTCTTAGTCGTTTTTATCATTTTTCCCCTTCGTATTTTTCTCGTATTTCTTTTTTTCCATTTTATTCGTTTTTCCCGTTTTTTCCCATTCTTCTTTCCCTTGTTTTTCTTTTTTCCCCCTTCTATTTCTTTTTTGTTTTTCCCCTCTTTAGTCGTTCTTCCCATTTTTCTCATTTTTCTCATTTTTCCATTTTTTTCTTTTTTCATGTTATTTCCCTTTTTTTCCCTTGTTTTTCTTTTTTCCCTTTTCTCTTCTTCCTCTTTTTTCCCCTTTTTAGTAGTTTTTCTCATTTTTCTCATTTTTCTTTTTTTCCATTTTATTCGTTTTTCCCATTTTTTCTGGTTCTTGTGTTCCTTATTTTTCTTTTTTCCACTTTCTCTTTTTCTTCTTTTATTTTTTCCCTCTTTAGTCATTTTTTCATTTTTCTTTTTTCCATTTTATTCATTTTTCCTGTTTTTTCCCATTCTTGTTTTTCTTTTCCCACCTTTTCTCTTTTTTCCCTGTTTTTCCCATTCTTGTTTTCTCCCTCTTTAGTCATTTTTCTCATTTTCCTCATTTTTCATACTTCCTTTTCTTAGTCGTTCTTCCCATTTTTCTCATTTTTCCATTTTTTTTCTTTTTTCATGTTTTTTCCCATTTTTTTCCCGTTTTTCTTTTTTCCCCTTTCTCTTTTTTCTCTTTTTTCCCATTTTTAGTAGTTTTTCTCATTTTTCTTTTTTTCCATTTTATTCGTTTTTCCCATTTTTTCTGGTTCTTGTCTTCCTTATTTTTCTTTTTTCAACTTTCTATTTTTCTTCTTTTATTTTTTCCCTCTTTACTCGTTTTTTCATTTTTCTCATTTTTCTTTTTTCCAGTTTATTCATTTTTCCTGTTTTTTCCCATTCTTGTTTTTCTTTTCCCCCATTTTCTCATTTTTCCCTATTTTTCCCATTCTTGTTTTCTCCCTCTTTAGTCGTTTTTCTCATTTTTCTCATTTTTCTTTTTTTTCCATTTTATTCATTTTTCCCATTTTCTCCCATTCTTGTTTTTCTTGTTTTTCTTTGTTCCACTTTCTCTTTTTCTTCTTTTATTTTTTCCCTCTTTAGTCGTTTTTATCATATTTCCCCTTCTTATTTTTCTCGTATTTCTTTTTTTCCATTTTATTCGTTTTTCCTGTTTTTTCCCATTCTTGTTTTTCTTGTTTTTCTTTTTTCTCCTTTTTTATTTTCCCCCCTTTTTAGTCGTTTTTCTCGTTTCTTTCATTTTTACTTCTCATTTTTCTTTTTTTCTGTTATTTGTTTTTCCCGTTTTTTCCCATTCTTCTTTCCCTTTTTTTTCTTCTTTCCCCCTTCTATTTCTTTTTTGGTTTTTCCTTCTTTAGTCGTTCTTCTCATTTTGCTCATTTTGCTCATTTTTCCATTTTTTCTTTTTTCATGTTATTTCCCATTTTTTTCCTTGTTTTTCTTTTTTCCCCCTTTCTCTTTTTTCTCTTTTTTCCCCTTTTTAGTAGTTTTTCTCATTTTTCTTTTTTTCCATTTTATTCGTTTTTCCCATTTTTTCTGGTTCTTGTCTTCCTTATTTTTCTTTTTTCCACTTTCTCTTTTTCTTCTTTTATTTTTTCCCTCTTTAGTCGTTTTTTCATTTTTTTCATTTTTCTTTTTTCCATTTTATTCATTTTTCCTGTTTTTTCCCATTCTTGTTTTTCTTTTCCCCCCTTCTCTCTTTTTTCCCTATTTTTCCCATTCTTGTTTTCTCCCTCTTTAGTCGTTTTTCTCATTTTTCTCATTTTTCCCATTCTCATTTTTCTCATTTTTCTTTTTTTCCCATTTGTTTCTTTTTTCATGTTATTTCCCATTTTTTCCTTGTTTTTCTTTTTTCCCCTTTTCTCTTTTTTCCCTATTTTTCCCATTCTTCTTTCCCTTGTTTTTCTTTTTTCCCCCTTCTATTTCTTTTTTGTTTTTTCCCTCTTTAGTCGTTCTTCCCATTTTTCTCATTTTTCTCTTTTTTCCATTTTTTCTTTTTTCATGTTATTTCCCATTTTTTCCTTGTTTTTCTTTTTTCCCCTTTTCTCTTTTTTCCCTATTTTTCCCATTCTTGTTTTCTCCCTCTTTAGTCGTTTTTCTCATTTTTCTCATTTTTCCCATTCTCATTTTTCTCATTTTTCTTTTTTCCCCATTTTTTTCTTTTTTCATGTTATTTACCATTTTTTTCCTTGCTTTTCTTTTTCCCCCTTTCTCTTTTTTCTCTTTTTTCCCCTTTTTAGTAGTTTTTCTCATTTTTCTCATTTTTCCATTTTATTCGTTTTTCCTGTTTTTTCCCATACTTCTTTTTCTTGTTTTTCTTGTTTTTCTTTTTTTCTTTTTTTCTTTTTTCCTGTTTATTTCCCATTCTGGTTTTTCTTGTTTTTCTTTGTTCCACTTTCTCTTTTTCTTCTTTTATTTTTTCCCTCTTTAGTCATTTTTTCATTTTTCTCATTTCTCTTTTTTCCATTTTATTTGTTTTTCCTGTTTTTTCCCATTCTTGTTTTTCTTGTTTTTCTTTTTCTCCTTTTGTATTTCCCCCCTTTTTAGTCGTTTTTCTCGTTTTTTCATTTTTACTTCTCATTTTTCTTTTTCTCTGTTATTTGTTTTTCCCGTTTTTTCCCATTCTTCTTTCCCTTGTTTTTCTTCTTTCCCCCTTCTATTCCTTTTTTGTTTTTTCCTTCTTTAGTCGTTCTTCTCATTTTGCTCATTTTGCTCATTTTTCCATTTTTTCTTTTTTCATGTTATTTCCCATTTTTTTCCTTCTTTTTCTTTTTCCCCCCTTTATCTTTTTTCTCTTTTTTCCCCTTTTTAGTAGTTTTTCTCATTTTTCTTTTTTTCCATTTTATTCGTTTTTCCCATTTTTTCTGGTTCTTGTCTTCCTTATTTTTCTTTTTTCCACTTTCTCTTTTTCTTCTTTTATTTTTTCCCTCTTTAGTCGTTTTTTCATTTTTCTCATTTTTCTTTTTTCCATTTTATTCATTTTTCCTGTTTTTTCCCATTCTTGTTTTTCTTTTTCCCCTTCTCTCTTTTTCCCCTATTTTTCCCATTCTTGTTTTCTCCTTCTTTAGTCGTTTTTCTCATTTTTCTCATTTTTCCCATTCTCATTTTTCTCATTTTTCTTTTTTTCCCATTTTTTTCTTTTTTCATGTTATTTCCCATTTTTTCCTTGTTTTTCTTTTTTCCCCTTTTCTCTTTTTTCCCTATTTTTCCCATTCTTCTTTCCCTTGTTTTTCTTTTTTCCCCCTTCTATTTCTTTTTTGTTTTTTCCCTCTTTAGTCGTTCTTCCCATTTTTCTCATTTTTCCCATTCTCATTTTTCTCATTTTTCTTTTTTCCCCATTTTTTTCTTTTTTCATGTTATTTCCCATTTTTTTCCTTGCTTTTCTTTTTTCCCCTTTCTCTTTTTTCTCTTTTTTCCCCTTTTTAGTAGTTTTTCTCATTTTTCTCATTTTTCCATTTTATTCGTTTTTCCTGTTTTTTCCCGTACTTCTTTTTCTTGTTTTTCTTGTTTTTCTTTTTTTCTTTTTTTCTTTTTTCCTGTTTATTTCCCATTCTGGTTTTTCTTGTTTTTCTTTGTTCCACTTTCTCTTTTTCTTCTTTTATTTTTTCCCTCTTTAGTCATTTTTTCATTTTTCTCATTTCTCTTTTTTCCATTTTATTTGTTTTTCCTGTTTTTTCCCATTCTTGTTTTTCTTGTTTTTCTTGTTTCCCATTTTTCCTTTTTTCTCTTTTTCCTTTTCCTCCCTTTTTAGTAGTTTTTCTCGTTTTTCTCGTTTTTCTCATTTTTCCCATTCTCATTTTTCTCATTTTTCTTTTTTCCCCATTTTTTTCTTTTTTCATGTTATTTCCCATTTTTTCCTTGTTTTTCTTTTCCCCCCTTTTCTCTTTTTTCCCTATTTTTCCCATTCATGTTTTCTCCCTGTTTAGTCGTTTTTCTCATTTTTCTCATTTTCCCAATCTCATTTTTCTCATTTTTCTCATTTTTCTTTTTTTCCTATTTTTTTCTTTTTTCATGTTATTTCCCATTATTTACCTTGTTTTTCTTTTTCCCCCTTTCTCTTTTTTCTATTTTTTCCCCTTTTTAATAGTTTTTCTCATTTTTCTCATTTTTCCATTTTATTCGTTTTTCCTGTTTTTTCCCATACTTCTTTTTCTTGTTTTTCTTTTTTCCTTTTTATTCGTTTTTCCTGTTTATTTCCCATTCTGGTTTTCTTGTTTTTCTTTGTTCCACTTTCTCTTTTTCTTCTTCTTTTGTTTTTCCCTCTTTAGTCGTTTTTCTCGTTTTTCTCATTTTTACTACTCATTTTTCCTTTTTTCTGTTATTTGTTTTTCCTGTTTTTCCCATTCTTCTTTCCCTTGTTTTTCTTTTTCCCCCCTTCTATTTCTATTTTGTTTTTTCCCTCTTTATTCGTTCTTCCCATTTTTCTCATTTTCTCTTTTTTCCATTTTTTTCTTTTTTCATGTTATTTCCCATTTTTTCCTTGTTTTTCTTTTTTCCCCTTTTCTCTTTTTTCTCTTTTTCCTCCTTTTTAGTAGTTTTTCTCATTTTTCTCATTTTTCCATTTTATTCGTTTTTCCTGTTTTTTCCCATACTTCTTTTTCTTGTTTTTCTTTTTTCCTTTTATTCGTTTTTCCTGTTTATTTCCCATTCTGGTTTTTCTTGTTTTTCTTTGTTCCACTTTCTCTTTTTCTTCTTTTATTTTTTCCCTCTTTAGTCATTTTTTCATTTTTCTCATTTCTCTTTTTTCCATTTTATTTGTTTTTCCTGTTTTTTCCCATTCTTGTTTTTCTTGTTTCCCATTTTTCCTTCTTTCTCTTTTTCCTTTTCCCCCCTTTTTAGTAGTTTTTCTTGTTCTTCTTGTTTTTCTCATTTTTTCCCTTCTCATTTTTCTCGTTTTTCTTTTTTTCCATTGTATTTGTTTTTCCCGTTTTTTCCCATTCTTGTTTTTCTTGTTTTTCTTGTTTCCCCTTTTTTCCTTCTTTCCCTTTTTTCTTTTTCCCACTTTTTAGTCATTTTTCTCATTTTTCTCATTTTTACCCTTCTCATTTTTCTTTTTTCCTTTTTATTCGTTTTTCCTGTTTATTTCCCATTCTTATTTTTATTGTTTTTCTTTGTTCCACTTTCTCTTTTTCTTCTTCTTTTGTTTTTCCCCTCTTTAGTCATTTTTATCATTTTTCCCCTTCTTATTTTTCTCGTATTTCTTTTTTTCCATTTTATTCGTTTTTCCTGTTTTTTCCCATTCTTGTTTTTGTTGTTTTTCTTTTTCTCCTTTTTTATTTCCCCCCCTTTTAGTCGTTTTTCTTGTTTTTCTTATTTTTTTTCATTTTTACTTCTCATTTTTCTTTTTTTCTGTTACTTGTTTTTCCTGTTTTTCCCATTCTTCTTTCCCTTGTTTTTCTTTTTTTCCCCTTCTATTTCTTTTTTGTTTTTTCCCTCTTTAGTCGTTCTTCCCATTTTTCTCATTTTCTCTTTTTCCATTTTTTTCTGTTTTCATGTTATTTCCCATTTTTTCATTGTTTTTCTTTTTTCCCCTTTTCTCTTTTTTCCCTATTTTTCCCATTCTTGTTTTCTCCCTCTTTAGTCGTTTTTCTCATTTTTCTCATTTTTCCCATTCTCATTTTTCTCATTTTTCTTTTTTTCCCATTTTTTTCTTTTTTCATGTTATTTCCCATTTTTTTCCTTGTTTTTCTTTTTCCCCCTTTCTCTTTTTTCTCTTTTTCCCCCTTTTTAGTAGTTTTTCTCATTTTTCTCATTTTTCCATTTTATTCGTTTTTCCTCTTTTTTCCCATACTTCTTTTTCTTCTTTTTCTTTTTTCCTTTTTATTCGTTTTTCCTGTTTATTTCCCATTCTTGTTTTTCTTGTTATTCTTTTTCCACTTTCTCTTTTTCTTCTTCTTTTGTTTTTCCCCTCTTTAGTCGTTTTTATCATTTTCCCCTTCTTATTTTTCTCGTATTTCTTTTTTTCCATTTTATTCGTTTTTCCTGTTTTTTCCCATTCTTGTTTTTCTTGTTTTTCTTATTATCCTTTTGTATTTCCCCCCTTTTTAGTCGTTTTTCTCGTTTTTCTCGTTTTTTTCATTTTTACTTCTCATTTTTCTTTTTTTCTGTTATTTGTTTTTCCCATTTTTCCCATTCTTCTTTCCCTTGTTTTTCTTTTTTCCCCCTTCTATTTCTTTTTTGTTTTTTCCCTATTTAATCGTTCTTCCCATTTTTCTCATTTTCTCTTTTTTCCTTTTTTTTCTTTTTTCATGTTATTTCCCATTTTTTCCTTGTTTTCCTTTTTCCCCCTTTTCTCTTTTTTCCCTATTTTTCCCATTCTTGTTTTCTCCCTCTTTAGTCGTTTTTCTCATTTTTCTCATTTTTCCCATTCTCATTTTTCTCATTTTTCTTTTTTTCCCATTTTTTTCTTTTTTCATGTTATTTCCCATATTTTTCCTTGTTTTTCTTTTCCCCCTTTCTCTTAGTTCTCATTTTCCCCCTTTTTAGTAGTTTTTCTCATTTTTCTCATTTTTCCATTTTATTCGTTTTTCCTGTTTTTTCCCATACTTCTTTTTCTTATTTTTCTTTTTTCCTTTTTATTCGTTTTTCCTGTTTATTTCCCATTCTTGTTTTTCTTGTTTTTCTTTTTTCTCCTTTTTTATTTCCCCCCCTTTTAGTCGTTTTTCTTGTTTTTCTTATTTTTTTTCATTTTTACTTCTCATTTTTCTTTTTTTCTGTTACTTGTTTTTCCCGTTTTTCCCATTCTTCTTTCCCTTGTTTTTCTTTTTCCCCCCTTCTATTTCTTTTTTGTTTTTTCCCTCTTTAGTCGTTCTTCCCATTTTTCTCATTTTCTTTTTTTCTCTTTTTTCCATTTTTTTCTTTTTTCATGTTATTTCCCATTTTTTCCTTGTTTTTCTTTTCCCCCCTTTTCTCTTTTTTCCCCTAATTTTCCCATTCTTGTTTCCTCCCTCTTTAGTCGTTTTTCTCATTTTTCTCATTTTCCCCATTCTCATTATTCTCATTTTTCTTTTTTTCCCATTTTTTTCTTTTTTCATGTTATTTCCCATTTTTTCCTTGTTTTTCTTTTTCCCCCTTTCTCTTTTTTCTCTTTTCCCCCCTTTTTAGTAGTTTTTCTCATTTTTCTCATTTTTCCATTTTATTTGTTTTTCCTCTTTTTTCCCATACTTCTTTTTCTTCTTTTTCTTTTTTCCTTTTTATTCGTTTTTCCTGTTTATTTCCCATTGTTGTTTTTCTTGTTTTTCTTTTTCCACTTTCTCTTTTTCTTCTTCTTTTGTTTTTCCCCTCTTTAGTCATTTTTATCATTTTCCTCTTCTTATTTTTCTCGTATTTCTTTTTTTCCATTTTATTCGTTTTTCCTGTTTTTTCCCATTCTTGTTTTTCTTATTTTTCTTATTATCCTTTTGTATTTCCCCCCTTTTTAGTCGTTTTTCTCGTTTTTTTCATTTTTACTTCTCATTTTTCTTTTTTTCTGTTATTTGTTTTTCCCATTTTTCCCATTCTTCTTTCCCTTGTTTTTCTTTTTTCCCCCTTCTATTTCTTTTTTGTTTTTTCCCTATTTAGTCGTTCTTCCCATTTTTCTCATTTTCTCTTTTTTCCATTTTTTTCTTTTTTCATGTTATTTCCCATTTTTTCCTTGTTTTTCTTTTTTCCCCTTTTCTCTTTTTTCCCTATTTTTCCCATTCTTGTTTTCTCCCTCTTTAGTCGTTTTTCTCATTTTTCTCATTTTTCCCATTCTCATTTTTCTCATTTTTCTTTTTTTCCCATTTTTTTCTTTTTTCATGTTATTTCCCATTTTTTCCCTTGTTTTACTTTTTCCCCCTTTCTCTTTTTTCTCTTTTTTCCCCTTTTTAGTAGTTTTTCTCATTTTTCTCATTTTTCCATTTTATTCGTTTTTCCTGTTTTTTCCCATTCTTGTTTTTCTTGTTTTTCTTTTTCTCCTTTTTTATTTCCCCCCCTTTTAGTCGTTTTTCTTGTTTTTCTCATTTTTTTTCATTTTTACTTCTCATTTTTCTTTTTTTCTGTTATTTGTTTTTCCCGTTTTTCCCGTTCTTCTTTCCCTTGTTTTTCTTTTTCCCCCTTCTATTTCTTTTTTGTTTTTTCCCTCTATAGTCGTTCTTCCCATTTTTCTCATTTTCTCTTTTTTCCATTTTTTTCTTTTTTCATGTTATTTCCCATTTTTTCCATGTTTTTCTTTTCCCCCCTTTTCTCTTTTTTCCCATTCATGTTTTCTCCCTGTTTAGTCGTTTTTCTCATTTTTCTCATTTTTCCCATTCTCATTTTTCTCATTTTTCTTTTTTTCCCATTTTTTTCTTTTTTCATGTTATTTCCCATATTTTTCCTTGTTTTTCTTTTCCCCCTTTCTCTTAGTTCTCATTTTCCCCCTTTTTAGTAGTTTTTCTCATTTTTCTCATTTTTCCATTTTATTCGTTTTTCCTGTTTTTTCCCATACTTCTTTTTCTTATTTTTCTTTTTTCCTTTTTATTCGTTTTTCCTGTTTATTTCCCATTCTTGTTTTTCTTGTTTTTCTTTTTTCTCCTTTTTTATTTCCCCCCCTTTTAGTCGTTTTTCTTGTTTTTCTTATTTTTTTTTCATTTTTACTTCTCATTTTTCTTTTTTTCTGTTATTTGTTTTTCCCGTTTTTCCCATTCTTCTTTCCCTTGTTTTTCTTTTTCCCCCTTCTATTTCTTTTTTGTTTTTTCCCTCTATAGTCGTTCTTCCCATTTTTCTCATTTTCTCTTTTTTCCATTTTTTCCTTTTTTCATGTTATTTCCCATTTTTTCCTTTTTTTTCTTTTTTCCCCTTTTCCCTTTTTTCCCCTAATTTTCCCATTCTTGTTTCCTCCCTCTTTTGTCGTTTTTCTCATTTTTCTCATTTTTCCCATTCTCATTTTTCTCATTTTTCTTTTTTTTCCATTTTTTTCTTTTTTCATGTTATTTCCCATTTTTTCCCTTCTTTTTCTTTTCCCCCTTTCTCTTTTTTCTCATTTTCCCCCTTTTTAGTAGTTTTTCTCATTTTTCTCATTTTTCCATTTTATTCGTTTTTCCTGTTTTTTCCCATACTTCTTTTTCTTATTTTTCTTTTTTCCTTTTTATTCGTTTTTCCTGTTTATTTCCCATTCTTGTTTTTCTTGTTTTTCTTTTTTCTCCTTTTTTATTTTCCCCCCTTTTTAGTCGTTTTTCTCGTTTTTTTATTTTTACTTCTCATTTTTCTTTTTTTCTGTTATTTGTTTTTCCCATTTTTCCCATTCTTCTTTCCCTTGTTTTTCTTTTTCCCCCTTCTATTTCTTTTTTGTTTTTTCCTTCTTTATTCGTTCTTCCCATTTTTCTCATTATTCTTTTTTTCCATTTTTTTCTTTTTTCATGTTATTTCCCATTTGTTTCCTTGTTTTTCTTTTTTCCCCTTTCTCTTTTTCCTCTTTTTTCCCCTTTTTAGTAGTTTTTCTCATTTTTCTCAATTTTCTTTTTTTCCATTTTTTTCCGTTTTTCCCATTTTTTCTGGTTCTTGTCTTCCTTATTTTTCTTTTTTCCACTTTCACCTTTTGTTCTTTTATTTTTTCCCTCTTTAGTCGTTTTTTCATTTTTCTCGTTTTTCTTTTTTCCAGTTTATTCATTATTCCTGTTTTTTCCCATTCTTGTTTTTCTTTTTCCCCCTTTTCTCTTTTTTCCCTATTTTTCCCATTCTTGTTTTCTCCCTCTTTAGTCGTTTTTCTCATTTTTCTCATTTTTCCCATTCTCATTTTTCTCATTTTCCTTTTTTCCCCAGTTTTTTCTTTTTTCATGTTATTTCCCATTTTTCCCTTGTTTTTCTTTTTTCCCCTTTCTCTTTTTTCTCTTTTTCCCATTTTTAGTAGTTTTTCTCATTTTTTCATTTTTCCATTTTATTCCTTTTTCCTGTTTTTTCCCATACTTCTTTTTCTTGTTTTTCTTTTTTTCTTTTTATTGGTTTTTCCTGTTTATTTCCCATTCTTGTTTTTATTGTTTTTCTTTGTTCCACTTTCTCTTTTTCTTCTTCTTTTGTTTTTTCCTTCTTTGGTCGTTTTTATCATTTTTCCCCTTCTAATTTTTCTCGTATTTCTTTTTTTCCATTTTATTCGTTTTTCCTGTTTTTTCCCATTCTTGTTTTTCTTGTTTTTCTTTTTTCCTTTTTTATTTCCCCCTCTTTTAGTCGTTTTTCTTGTTTTTCTCATTCTTTTCCATTTTTACTTCTCATTTTTCTTTTTTTCTGTTATTTGTTTTTCCCGTTTTTCCCATTCTTCTTTCCCTTGTTTTTCTTTTTTCCCCCTTCTATTTCTTTTTTGTTTTTTCCCTCTTTAGTCGTTCTTCCCATTTTTCTCATTTTCTCTTTTTTCCATTTTTTTCTTTTTTCATGTTATTTCCCATTTTTTTCCTTGTTTTTCTTTTTTCCCCTTTTCTCTTTTTTCCCTAATTTTCCCATTCTTGTTTCCTCCCTCTTTAGTCGTTTTTCTCATTTTTCTCATTTTTCCCATTCTCATTTTTCTCATTTTTCTTTTTTCCCCATTTTTTTCTTTTTTCATGTTATTTCCCATTTTTTCCCTTGTTTTTCTTTTTCCCCCTTTCTCTTTTTTCTCTTTTTTCCCCTTTTTAGTTGTTTTTCTCATTTTTCTCATTTTTCCATTTTATTCGTCTTTCCTGTTTTTTCCCATACTTCTTTTTCTTGTTTTTCTTTTTCTCCTTTTTTATTTCCCCCCCTTTTAGTCGTTTTTCTTGTTTTTCTCATTTTTTTTCATTTTTACTTCTCATTTTTCTTTTTTTCTGTTATTTGTTTTTCCCGTTTTTCCCATTCTTCTTTCCCTTGTTTTTCTTTTTCCCCCTTCTATTTCTTTTTTGTTTTTTCCCTCTATATTCGTTCTTCCCATTTTTCTCATTTTCTCTTTTTTCCATTTTTTTCTTTTTTCATGTTATTTCCCATTTTTTCCTTGTTTTTCTTTTCCCCCCTTTTCTCTTTTTTCCCTATTTTTCCCATTCATGTTTTTTCCCTGTTTAGTCGTTTTTCTCATTTTTCTCATTTTTCCCAATCTCATTTTTCCCAATCTCATTTTTCTTTTTTTCCCATTTTTTTCTTTTTTCATGTTATTTCCCATTGTTTACCTTGTTTTTCTTTTTCCCCCTTTCTCTTTTTTCTATTTTTCCCCCTTTTTAATAGTTTTTCTCATTTTTCTCATTTTTCCATTTTATTCGTTTTTCCTGTTTTTTCCCATACTTCTTTTTCTTGTTTTTCTTTTTTCCTTTTATTCGTTTTTCCTGTTTATTTCCCATTCTGGTTTTTCTTGTTTTTCTTTGTTCCACTTTCTCTTTTTCTTCTTTTATTTTTTCCCTCTTTAGTCATTTTTTCATTTTTCTCATTTCTCTTTTTTCCATTTTATTTGTTTTTCCTGTTTTTTCCCATTCTTGTTTTTCTTGTTTCCCATTTTTCCTTCTTTCTTTTTTTCCTTTCCCCCCCATTTTAGTAGTTTTTCTCATTTTTCTTGTTTTTCTCATTTTTTCCCTTCTCATTTTTCTCGTTTTTCTTTTTTTCCATTGTATTTGTTTTTCCCATTTTTTCCCATTCTTGTTTTTCTTGTTTTTCTTGTTTCCCCTTTTTTCCTTCTTTCTCTTTTTTCTTTTTCCCCCTTTTTAGTCATTTTTCTCATTTTTCTCATTTTTACCCTTCTCATTTTTCTTTTTTCCTTTTTATTCGTTTTTCCTGTTTATTTCCCATTCTTATTTTTATTGTTTTTCTTTGTTCCACTTTCTCTTTTTCTTCTTCTTTTGTTTTTTCCCTCTTTAGTCGTTTTCATCATTTTTCACCTTCTTATTTTTCTCGTATTTCTTTTTTTCCATTTTATTCGTTTTTCCTGTTTTTTCCCATTCTTGTTTTTGTTGTTTTTCTTTTTCTCCTTTTTTATTTCCCCCCCTTTTAGTCGTTTTTCTTGTTTTTCTTATTTTTTTTCATTTTTACTTCTCATTTTTCTTTTTTTCTGTTACTTGTTTTTCCCGTTTTTCCCATTCTTCTTTCCCTTGTTTTTCTTTTTTCCCCCTTCTATTTCTTTTTTGTTTTTTCCCTCTTTAGTCGTTCTTCCCATTTTTCTCATTTTCTCTTTTTTCCATTTTATTCGTTTTTCCTGTTTTTTCCCATTCTTGTTTTTCTTGTTTTTCTTTTTCTCCTTTTGTATTTCCCCCTTTTTAGTCGTTTTTCTCGTTTTTCTCGTTTTACTCATTTTTTTCATTTTTACTTTTCATTTTTCTTTTTTTCTGTTATTTGTTCTTCCCATTTTTCTCATTTTCTCTTTTTTCCATTTTTTTCTTTTTTCATGTTTTTTCCCATTTTTTCCTTGTTTTTCTTTTTTCCCCTTTTCTCTTTTTTCCCTATTTTTCCCATTCTTGTTTTCTCCCTCTTTAGTCGTTTTTCTCATTTTTCCCATTCTCATTTTTCTCATTTTTCTTTTTTCCCCATTTTTTTCTTTTTTCATGTTATTTCCCATTTTTTCCCTTGTTTTACTTTTTCCCCCTTTCTCTTTTTTCTCTTTTTTCCCCTTCTATTTCTTTTTTGTTTTTTCCCTCTTTAGTCGTTCTTCCCATTTTTCTCATTTTCTCTTTTTTCCACTTTTTCCCGTTTTTCCCGTTCTTCTTTCCCTTGTTTTTCTTTTTCCCCCTTCTATTTCTTTTTTGTTTTTTCCCTCTATAGTCGTTCTTCCCATTTTTCTCATTTTCTCTTTTTTCCATTTTTTTCTTTTTTCATGTTATTTCCCATTTTTTCCATGTTTTTCTTTTCCCCCCTTTTCTCTTTTTTCCCATTCATGTTTTCTCCCTGTTTAGTCGTTTTTCTCATTTTTCTCATTTTTCCCATTCTCATTTTTCTCATTTTTCTTTTTTTCCCATTTTTTTCTTTTTTCATGTTATTTCCCATATTTTTCCTTGTTTTTCTTTTCCCCCTTTCTCTTAGTTCTCATTTTCCCCCTTTTTAGTAGTTTTTCTCATTTTTCTCATTTTTCCATTTTATTCGTTTTTCCTGTTTTTTCCCATACTTCTTTTTCTTATTTTTCTTTTTTCCTTTTTATTCGTTTTTCCTGTTTATTTCCCATTCTTGTTTTTCTTGTTTTTCTTTTTTCTCCTTTTTTATTTCCCCCCCTTTTAGTCGTTTTTCTTGTTTTTCTTATTTTTTTTTCATTTTTACTTCTCATTTTTCTTTTTTTCTGTTATTTGTTTTTCCCGTTTTTCCCATTCTTCTTTCCCTTGTTTTTCTTTTTCCCCCTTCTATTTCTTTTTTGTTTTTTCCCTCTATAGTCGTTCTTCCCATTTTTCTCATTTTCTCTTTTTTCCATTTTTTTCTTTTTTCATGTTATTTCCCATTTTTTCCTTGTTTTTCTTTTTTCCCCTTTTCCCTTTTTTCCCCTAATTTTCCCATTCTTGTTTCCTCCCTCTTTTGTCGTTTTTCTCATTTTTCTCATTTTTCCCATTCTCATTTTTCTCATTTTTCTTTTTTTTCCATTTTTTTCTTTTTTCATGTTATTTCCCATTTTTTCCCTTCTTTTTCTTTTCCCCCTTTCTCTTTTTTCTCATTTTCCCCCTTTTTAGTAGTTTTTCTCATTTTTCTCATTTTTCCATTTTATTCGTTTTTCCTGTTTTTTCCCATACTTCTTTTTCTTATTTTTCTTTTTTCCTTTTTATTCGTTTTTCCTGTTTATTTCCCATTCTTGTTTTTCTTGTTTTTCTTTTTTCTCCTTTTTTATTTTCCCACCTTTTTAGTCGTTTTTCTCGTTTTTTTATTTTTACTTCTCATTTTTCTTTTTTTCTGTTATTTGTTTTTCCCATTTTTCCCATTCTTCTTTCCCTTGTTTTTCTTTTTCCCCCTTCTATTTCTTTTTTGTTTTTTCCTTCTTTATTCGTTCTTCCCATTTTTCTCATTATTCTTTTTTTCCATTTTTTTCTTTTTTCATGTTATTTCCCATTTGTTTCCTTGTTTTTCTTTTTTCCCCTTTCTCTTTTTCCTCTTTTTTCCCCTTTTTAGTAGTTTTTCTCATTTTTCTCAATTTTCTTTTTTTCCATTTTTTTCCGTTTTTCCCATTTTTTCTGGTTCTTGTCTTCCTTATTTTTCTTTTTTCCACTTTCACCTTTTGTTCTTTTATTTTTTCCCTCTTTAGTCGTTTTTTCATTTTTCTCGTTTTTCTTTTTTCCAGTTTATTCATTATTCCTGTTTTTTCCCATTCTTGTTTTTCTTTTTCCCCCTTTTCTCTTTTTTCCCTATTTTTCCCATTCTTGTTTTCTCCCTCTTTAGTCGTTTTTCTCATTTTTCTCATTTTTCCCATTCTCATTTTTCTCATTTTCCTTTTTTCCCCAGTTTTTTCTTTTTTCATGTTATTTCCCATTTTTCCCTTGTTTTTCTTTTTTCCCCTTTCTCTTTTTTCTCTTTTTCCCATTTTTAGTAGTTTTTCTCATTTTTTCATTTTTCCATTTTATTCCTTTTTCCTGTTTTTTCCCATACTTCTTTTTCTTGTTTTTCTTTTTTTCTTTTTATTGGTTTTTCCTGTTTATTTCCCATTCTTGTTTTTATTGTTTTTCTTTGTTCCACTTTCTCTTTTTCTTCTTCTTTTGTTTTTTCCTTCTTTGGTCGTTTTTATCATTTTTCCCCTTCTAATTTTTCTCGTATTTCTTTTTTTCCATTTTATTCGTTTTTCCTGTTTTTTCCCATTCTTGTTTTTCTTGTTTTTCTTTTTTCCTTTTTTATTTCCCCCTCTTTTAGTCGTTTTTCTTGTTTTTCTCATTCTTTTCCATTTTTACTTCTCATTTTTCTTTTTTTCTGTTATTTGTTTTTCCCGTTTTTCCCATTCTTCTTTCCCTTGTTTTTCTTTTTTCCCCCTTCTATTTCTTTTTTGTTTTTTCCCTCTTTAGTCGTTCTTCCCATTTTTCTCATTTTCTCTTTTTTCCATTTTTTTCTTTTTTCATGTTATTTCCCATTTTTTTCCTTGTTTTTCTTTTTTCCCCTTTTCTCTTTTTTCCCTAATTTTCCCATTCTTGTTTACTCCCTCTTTAGTCGTTTTTCTCATTTTTCTCATTTTTCCCATTCTCATTTTTCTCATTTTTCTTTTTTCCCCATTTTTTTCTTTTTTCATGTTATTTCCCATTTTTTCCCTTGTTTTTCTTTTTCCCCCATTCTCTTTTTTCTCTTTTTTCCCCTTTTTAGTTGTTTTTCTCATTTTTCTCATTTTTCCATTTTATTCGTCTTTCCTGTTTTTTCCCATACTTCTTTTTCTTGTTTTTCTTTTTCTCCTTTTTTATTTCCCCCCCTTTTAGTCGTTTTTCTTGTTTTTCTCATTTTTTTTCATTTTTACTTCTCATTTTTCTTTTTTTCTGTTATTTGTTTTTCCCGTTTTTCCCATTCTTCTTTCCCTTGTTTTTCTTTTTCCCCCTTCTATTTCTTTTTTGTTTTTTCCCTCTATATTCGTTCTTCCCATTTTTCTCATTTTCTCTTTTTTCCATTTTTTTCTTTTTTCATGTTATTTCCCATTTTTTCCTTGTTTTTCTTTTCCCCCCTTTTCTCTTTTTTCCCTATTTTTCCCATTCATGTTTTTTCCCTGTTTAGTCGTTTTTCTCATTTTTCTCATTTTTCCCAATCTCATTTTTCTCATTTTTCTCATTTTTCTTTTTTTCCCATTTTTTTCTTTTTTCATGTTATTTCCCATTGTTTACCTTGTTTTTCTTTTTCCCCCTTTCTCTTTTTTCTATTTTTCCCCCTTTTTAATAGTTTTTCTCATTTTTCTCATTTTTCCATTTTATTCGTTTTTCCTGTTTTTTCCCATACTTCTTTTTCTTGTTTTTCTTTTTTCCTTTTATTCGTTTTTCCTGTTTATTTCCCATTCTGGTTTTTCTTGTTTTTCTTTGTTCCACTTTCTCTTTTTCTTCTTTTATTTTTTCCCTCTTTAGTCATTTTTTCATTTTTCTCATTTCTCTTTTTTCCATTTTATTTGTTTTTCCTGTTTTTTCCCATTCTTGTTTTTCTTGTTTCCCATTTTTCCTTCTTTCTTTTTTTCCTTTCCCCCCCATTTTAGTAGTTTTTCTCATTTTTCTTGTTTTTCTCATTTTTTCCCTTCTCATTTTTCTCGTTTTTCTTTTTTTCCATTGTATTTGTTTTTCCCATTTTTTCCCATTCTTGTTTTTCTTGTTTTTCTTGTTTCCCCTTTTTTCCTTCTTTCTCTTTTTTCTTTTTCCCCCTTTTTAGTCATTTTTCTCATTTTTCTCATTTTTACCCTTCTCATTTTTCTTTTTTCCTTTTTATTCATTTTTCCTGTTTATTTCCCATTCTTATTTTTATTGTTTTTCTTTGTTCCACTTTCTCTTTTTCTTCTTCTTTTGTTTTTTCCCTCTTTAGTCGTTTTCATCATTTTTCACCTTCTTATTTTTCTCGTATTTCTTTTTTTCCATTTTATTCGTTTTTCCTGTTTTTTCCCATTCTTGTTTTTGTTGTTTTTCTTTTTCTCCTTTTTTATTTCCCCCCCTTTTAGTCGTTTTTCTTGTTTTTCTTATTTTTTTTCATTTTTACTTCTCATTTTTCTTTTTTTCTGTTACTTGTTTTTCCCGTTTTTCCCATTCTTCTTTCCCTTGTTTTTCTTTTTTCCCCCTTCTATTTCTTTTTTGTTTTTTCCCTCTTTAGTCGTTCTTCCCATTTTTCTCATTTTCTCTTTTTTCCATTTTATTCGTTTTTCCCATTCTTGTTTTTCTTGTTTTTCTTTTTCTCCTTTTGTATTTCCCCCTTTTTAGTCGTTTTTCTCGTTTTTCTCGTTTTACTCATTTTTTTCATTTTTACTTTTCATTTTTCTTTTTTTCTGTTATTTGTTCTTCCCATTTTTCTCATTTTCTCTTTTTTCCATTTTTTTCTTTTTTCATGTTTTTTCCCATTTTTTCCTTGTTTTTCTTTTTTCCCCTTTTCTCTTTTTTCCCTATTTTTCCCATTCTTGTTTTCTCCCTCTTTAGTCGTTTTTCTCATTTTTCCCATTCTCATTTTTCTCATTTTTCTTTTTTCCCCATTTTTTTCTTTTTTCATGTTATTTCCCATTTTTTCCCTTGTTTTACTTTTTCCCCCTTTCTCTTTTTTCTCTTTTTTCCCCTTCTATTTCTTTTTTGTTTTTTCCCTCTTTAGTCGTTCTTCCCATTTTTCTCATTTTCTCTTTTTTCCACTTTTTCTTTTTTCATGTTATTTCCCATTTTTTCCTTGTTTTTCTTTTTTCCCCTTTTCTCTTTTTTCCCTATTTTTCCCATTCTTGTTTTCTCCCTCTTTAGTCGTTTTTCTCATTTTTCTCATTTTTCCCATTCTCATTTTTCTCATTTATCTTTTTTCCCCATTTTTTTCTTTTTTCATGTTATTTCCCATTTTTTCCCTTGTTTTTCTTTTTCCCCCTTTCTCTTTTTTCTCTTTTTTCCCCTTTTTAGTAGTTTTTCTCATTTTTCTCATTTTTCCATTTTATTCGTTTTTCCTGTTTTTTCCCATACTTCTTTTTCTTGTTTTTCTTTTTTCCTTTTATTCGTTTTTCCTGTTTATTTCCCATTCTGGTTTTACTTTGTTCCACTTTCTCTTTTTCTTCTTTTATTTTTTCCCTCTTTAGTCATTTTTTCATTTTTCTCATTTCTGTTTTTTCCATTTTATTTGTTTTTCCTGTTTTTTCACATTCTTGTTTTTCTTGTTTTTCTTGTTTCCCATTTTTCATTCTTTCTCTTTTTCCTTTCCCCCCTTTTTTAGTAGTTTTTCTCGTTTTTCTTGTTTTTCTCATTTTTTCCCTTCTCATTTTTCTCATTTTTCTTTTTTTCCATTGTATTTGTTTTTCCCATTTTTTCCCATTCTTGTTTTTCTTGTTTCCCCTTTTTTCCTTCTTTCTCTTTTTTCTTTTTCCCCCTTCTTAGTCGTTTTTCTCATTTTTCTCATTTTTACCCTTCTCATTTTTCTTTTTTTTTCCATTGTATTTGTTTTTCCCATTTTTTCCCATTCTTGTTTTTCTTGTTTTTCTTGTTTCCCCTTTTTTCCTTCTTTCTCTTTTTTCTTTTTCCCCCTTTTTAGTCATTTTTCTCATTTTTCTCATTTTTACCCTTCTCATTTTTCTTTTTTCCTTTTTATTCGTTTTTCCTGTTTATTTCCCATTCTTATTTTTATTGTTTTTCTTTGTTCCACTTTCTCTTTTTCTTCTTCTTTTGTTTTTTCCCTCTTTAGTCGTTTTCATCATTTTTCACCTTCTCATTTTTCTCGTATTTCTTTTTTTCCATTTTATTCGTTTTTCCTGTTTTTTCCCATTCTTGTTTTTGTTGTTTTTCTTTTTCTCCTTTTTTATTTCCCCCCCTTTTAGTCGTTTTTCTTGTTTTTCTTATTTTTTTTCATTTTTACTTCTCATTTTTCTTTTTTTCTGTTACTTGTTTTTCCCGTTTTTCCCATTCTTCTTTCCCTTGTTTTTCTTTTTTCCCCCTTCTATTTCTTTTTTGTTTTTTCCCTCTTTAGTCGTTCTTCCCATTTTTCTCATTTTCTCTTTTTTCCATTTTATTCGTTTTTCCTGTTTTTTCCCATTCTTGTTTTTCTTGTTTTTCTTTTTCTCCTTTTGTATTTCCCCCTTTTTAGTCGTTTTTCTCGTTTTTCTCGTTTTACTCATTTTTTTCATTTTTACTTTTCATTTTTCTTTTTTTCTGTTATTTGTTCTTCCCATTTTTCTCATTTTCTCTTTTTTCCATTTTTTTCTTTTTTCATGTTTTTTCCCATTTTTTCCTTGTTTTTCTTTTTTCCCCTTTTCTCTTTTTTCCCTATTTTTCCCATTCTTGTTTTCTCCCTCTTTAGTCGTTTTTCTCATTTTTCTCATTTTTCCCAATCTCATTTTTCTCATTTTTCTCATTTTTCTTTTTTTCCCATTTTTTTCTTTTTTCATGTTATTTCCCATTGTTTACCTTGTTTTTCTTTTTCCCCCTTTCTCTTTTTTCTATTTTTCCCCCTTTTTAATAGTTTTTCTCATTTTTCTCATTTTTCCATTTTATTCGTTTTTCCTGTTTTTTCCCATACTTCTTTTTCTTGTTTTTCTTTTTTCCTTTTATTCGTTTTTCCTGTTTATTTCCCATTCTGGTTTTTCTTGTTTTTCTTTGTTCCACTTTCTCTTTTTCTTCTTTTATTTTTTCCCTCTTTAGTCATTTTTTCATTTTTCTCATTTCTCTTTTTTCCATTTTATTTGTTTTTCCTGTTTTTTTCCCATTCTTGTTTTTCTTGTTTCCCATTTTTCCTTCTTTCTTTTTTTCCTTTCCCCCCCATTTTAGTAGTTTTTCTCATTTTTCTTGTTTTTCTCATTTTTTCCCTTCTCATTTTTCTCGTTTTTCTTTTTTTCCATTGTATTTGTTTTTCCCATTTTTTCCCATTCTTGTTTTTCTTGTTTTTCTTGTTTCCCCTTTTTTCCATCTTTCTCTTTTTTCTTTTTCCCCCTTTTTAGTCATTTTTCTCATTTTTCTCATTTTTACCCTTCTCATTTTTCTTTTTTCCTTTTTATTCATTTTTCCTGTTTATTTCCCATTCTTATTTTTATTGTTTTTCTTTGTTCCACTTTCTCTTTTTCTTCTTCTTTTGTTTTTTCCCTCTTTAGTCGTTTTCATCATTTTTCACCTTCTTATTTTTCTCGTATTTCTTTTTTTCCATTTTATTCGTTTTTCCTGTTTTTTCCCATTCTTGTTTTTGTTGTTTTTCTTTTTCTCCTTTTTTATTTCCCCCCCTTTTAGTCGTTTTTCTTGTTTTTCTTATTTTTTTTCATTTTTACTTCTCATTTTTCTTTTTTTCTGTTACTTGTTTTTCCCGTTTTTCCCATTCTTCTTTCCCTTGTTTTTCTTTTTTCCCCCTTCTATTTCTTTTTTGTTTTTTCCCTCTTTAGTCGTTCTTCCCATTTTTCTCATTTTCTCTTTTTTCCATTTTATTCGTTTTTCCCATTCTTGTTTTTCTTGTTTTTCTTTTTCTCCTTTTGTATTTCCCCCTTTTTAGTCGTTTTTCTCGTTTTTCTCGTTTTACTCATTTTTTTCATTTTTACTTTTCATTTTTCTTTTTTTCTGTTATTTGTTCTTCCCATTTTTCTCATTTTCTCTTTTTTCCATTTTTTTCTTTTTTCATGTTTTTTCCCATTTTTTCCTTGTTTTTCTTTTTTCCCCTTTTCTCTTTTTTCCCTATTTTTCCCATTCTTGTTTTCTCCCTCTTTAGTCGTTTTTCTCATTTTTCCCATTCTCATTTTTCTCATTTTTCTTTTTTCCCCATTTTTTTCTTTTTTCATGTTATTTCCCATTTTTTCCCTTGTTTTACTTTTTCCCCCTTTCTCTTTTTTCTCTTTTTTCCCCTTCTATTTCTTTTTTGTTTTTTCCCTCTTTAGTCGTTCTTCCCATTTTTCTCATTTTCTCTTTTTTCCACTTTTTCTTTTTTCATGTTATTTCCCATTTTTTCCTTGTTTTTCTTTTTTCCCCTTTTCTCTTTTTTCCCTATTTTTCCCATTCTTGTTTTCTCCCTCTTTAGTCGTTTTTCTCATTTTTCTCATTTTTCCCATTCTCATTTTTCTCATTTATCTTTTTTCCCCATTTTTTTCTTTTTTCATGTTATTTCCCATTTTTTCCCTTGTTTTTCTTTTTCCCCCTTTCTCTTTTTTCTCTTTTTTCCCCTTTTTAGTAGTTTTTCTCATTTTTCTCATTTTTCCATTTTATTCGTTTTTCCTGTTTTTTCCCATACTTCTTTTTCTTGTTTTTCTTTTTTCCTTTTATTCGTTTTTCCTGTTTATTTCCCATTCTGGTTTTACTTTGTTCCACTTTCTCTTTTTCTTCTTTTATTTTTTCCCTCTTTAGTCATTTTTTCATTTTTCTCATTTCTGTTTTTTCCATTTTATTTGTTTTTCCTGTTTTTTCACATTCTTGTTTTTCTTGTTTTTCTTGTTTCCCATTTTTCATTCTTTCTCTTTTTCCTTTCCCCCCTTTTTTAGTAGTTTTTCTCGTTTTTCTTGTTTTTCTCATTTTTTCCCTTCTCATTTTTCTCATTTTTCTTTTTTTCCATTGTATTTGTTTTTCCCATTTTTTCCCATTCTTGTTTTTCTTGTTTCCCCTTTTTTCCTTCTTTCTCTTTTTTCTTTTTCCCCCTTCTTAGTCGTTTTTCTCATTTTTCTCATTTTTACCCTTCTCATTTTTCTTTTTTTTTCCATTGTATTTGTTTTTCCCATTTTTTCCCATTCTTGTTTTTCTTGTTTTTCTTGTTTCCCCTTTTTTCCTTCTTTCTCTTTTTTCTTTTTCCCCCTTTTTAGTCATTTTTCTCATTTTTCTCATTTTTACCCTTCTCATTTTTCTTTTTTCCTTTTTATTCGTTTTTCCTGTTTATTTCCCATTCTTATTTTTATTGTTTTTCTTTGTTCCACTTTCTCTTTTTCTTCTTCTTTTGTTTTTTCCCTCTTTAGTCGTTTTCATCATTTTTCACCTTCTCATTTTTCTCGTATTTCTTTTTTTCCATTTTATTCGTTTTTCCTGTTTTTTCCCATTCTTGTTTTTGTTGTTTTTCTTTTTCTCCTTTTTTATTTCCCCCCCTTTTAGTCGTTTTTCTTGTTTTTCTTATTTTTTTTCATTTTTACTTCTCATTTTTCTTTTTTTCTGTTACTTGTTTTTCCCGTTTTTCCCATTCTTCTTTCCCTTGTTTTTCTTTTTTCCCCCTTCTATTTCTTTTTTGTTTTTTCCCTCTTTAGTCGTTCTTCCCATTTTTCTCATTTTCTCTTTTTTCCATTTTATTCGTTTTTCCTGTTTTTTCCCATTCTTGTTTTTCTTGTTTTTCTTTTTCTCCTTTTGTATTTCCCCCTTTTTAGTCGTTTTTCTCGTTTTTCTCGTTTTACTCATTTTTTTCATTTTTACTTTTCATTTTTCTTTTTTTCTGTTATTTGTTCTTCCCATTTTTCTCATTTTCTCTTTTTTCCATTTTTTTCTTTTTTCATGTTTTTTCCCATTTTTTCCTTGTTTTTCTTTTTTCCCCTTTTCTCTTTTTTCCCTATTTTTCCCATTCTTGTTTTCTCCCTCTTTAGTCGTTTTTCTCATTTTTCCCATTCTCATTTTTCTCATTTTTCTTTTTTCCCCATTTTTTTCTTTTTTCATGTTATTTCCCATTTTTTCCCTTGTTTTACTTTTTCCCCCTTTCTCTTTTTTCTCTTTTTTCCCCTTCTATTTCTTTTTTGTTTTTTCCCTCTTTAGTCGTTCTTCCCATTTTTCTCATTTTCTCTTTTTTCCACTTTTTCTTTTTTCATGTTATTTCCCATTTTTTCCTTGTTTTTCTTTTTTCCCCTTTTCTCTTTTTTCCCTATTTTTCCCATTCTTGTTTTCTCCCTCTTTAGTCGTTTTTCTCATTTTTCTCATTTTTCCCATTCTCATTTTTCTCATTTATCTTTTTTCCCCATTTTTTTCTTTTTTCATGTTATTTCCCATTTTTTCCCTTGTTTTTCTTTTTCCCCCTTTCTCTTTTTTCTCTTTTTTCCCCTTTTTAGTAGTTTTTCTCATTTTTCTCATTTTTCCATTTTATTCGTTTTTCCTGTTTTTTCCCATACTTCTTTTTCTTGTTTTTCTTTTTTCCTTTTATTCGTTTTTCCTGTTTATTTCCCATTCTGGTTTTACTTTGTTCCACTTTCTCTTTTTCTTCTTTTATTTTTTCCCTCTTTAGTCATTTTTTCATTTTTCTCATTTCTGTTTTTTCCATTTTATTTGTTTTTCCTGTTTTTTCACATTCTTGTTTTTCTTGTTTTTCTTGTTTCCCATTTTTCATTCTTTCTCTTTTTCCTTTCCCCCCTTTTTTAGTAGTTTTTCTCGTTTTTCTTGTTTTTCTCATTTTTTCCCTTCTCATTTTTCTCATTTTTCTTTTTTTCCATTGTATTTGTTTTTCCCATTTTTTCCCATTCTTGTTTTTCTTGTTTCCCCTTTTTTCCTTCTTTCTCTTTTTTCTTTTTCCCCCTTCTTAGTCGTTTTTCTCATTTTTCTCATTTTTACCCTTCTCATTTTTCTTTTTTTTTCCATTTTATTCGTTTTTCCCATTTTCTCCCATTCTTGTTTTTCTTGTTTTTCTTGTTTTCCACTTTCTCTTTTTCTTCTTTTGTTTTTTCCCTCTTTAGTCCTTTTTATCATTTTTCTCATTTTGTTCGTTTTTCCTATTTTCCCCTTCTCATTTTTCTCATTTTTCCTCTTTTTTCCATTTTATTCCTTTTTCCCATTTTTGTCTTCCTTGTTTTTCTTTTTTCCACTTTCCATTTTTCTTCTTCTTTTGTTTTTTCTCTTTTTAGTCGTTTTTCTCGCTTTTCCTCTTTCTCATTTTTCTTGTTATTCTTTTTATTCCATTTTATTCGTTTTTTCTGGTTTTTTCCCATTCTTGTTTTTCTTGTTTTTCTTTTTTTCCATTTTATTCGTTTTTCCTGTTTTTTCCCATTCTTGTTTTTCTTGTTTTTCTTTTCCCCCCTTTTCCCCCTCTTTGTCTTTTTTCTCCTTTTTCCCCTTTTTAGTCGTTTTTCTCGTTTTTCTCATTTTTACCCTTCTCATTTTTCTTTTTTTCCATTTTATTCGTTTTCCCCATTTTCTCCCATTCTTGTTTTTCTTGTTTTTCTTTGTTCCACTTTCTCTTTTTCTTCTTCTTTTGTTGTTTCCCTCTTTAGTCGTTTTTATCATTTTCCCCCTTCTTATTTTTCTGTAAGGCGCTCCTTCTGATCGCTATAATCTCTCTGCGCTGAAGTAACTCCCAGGCACCAGAGTTCTTAGAAGCCAAAGTGTTTATTATAGAATACAGGAGTTAGCTCTAGCATGAACAAAGACTGGAATGCAGGTAACAGGAACAACAAGCACATTTAAACCTTTCCCTCCCCCATTGTCCTTTGCTGCTGACACGTGGGGTCAGTCTGTCCCGTTGTCCAGGCAACGTTCGGCAAGATGTGTATTCCCGATCATTGGTTGAGTGCGAGCCAGTCTTCTGATGATCTCTTTGTCTGCTTGCCTTTTTGGCAGAGATCGGGTGATCTCTGACATGCTCCCGCCCCAAGACTCACCCCCCCCCCGTTATATACAAACCAGACTATTTCCATTCAATGGGGTTTGTCTGGGAACTCTTTATGGAACTTCTTGACCAATTTAGGGGCGCGTGTGTGTTTGGCGTTGACCCACTCTCTGTCACCAATCGGGAGATGGGTCCATTTGACTAGGTATTGCAGCTGCCCCCTGTGCCATCTCGAATCCAAGATCCTGACTATTTCAAAATGTGGTTCTCCCTCCACCAGTGTTGGTGTGGGTGCTTCTGGTTCCGGGTGCCACTGATGTGAAGCATAGTATTGTTTCAGCAAACTAATGTGAAAAACGGGGTGTATCTTTCTCAGAGCCTTTGGCAGTTCCAGTTTGGCCGTTACTGGGTTAATTACTGCAAGGATCTTAAATGGGCCTATGAACTTGGCCGCTAGTTTTCGTGACTGTTGCGTGGACCGTAAGTTTTTGGTGGATAAGTACACTTTGTCCCCAACTCTCAATTCCCATTCTTTCTCCTGTTTGCGGTCTGCATGTTTTTTGTAAGTAGCCTTGGCTTCTTCTAGCGTCTTTACCATTATTGGCCAGTTGCTGGTGATTCTTTCGACCCATTCATCTGCTCTCAGAGGTTGCTCTAAGTCAGTGCTCTGGGTCATTGCCAATTCAGGTATCGTTACAAAGTCCTGCCCTGTAGCCGCTTTGAATGGTGAAAGCCCTGTGCTTTGATGGAGCGCGTTGTTGCACGCGACTTCTGTGAACGGCAAGAGTTCTGCCCAATCAGTTTGTTGGTAATTTATGTAGCATCTCAGGTACTGCTCCAGTGTGGCGTTAAGGCGTTCACTTGCTCCGTCTGTGCACGGATGGAATGCACTACTAAGCCCCTGTTCTGATTCAATTAACTTCAAAAATGTCCTCCAAAATTTGCATGTGAAAGTGCTGCCGCGATCGCTGATTATGCGTTCCGGCGTTCCGTGGGCCCTATAGATGTGTTGAATGAATAGTCTCGCTAGCTTCTGGGCGTTCGGTATGCCCTTGCATGCAATGAAGTGTGCCTGTTTGGAAAAGAGGTCTGTGACCACCCAGATGGCCGTGTATTTGTTGCTCACTGGTAAGTCCACTATAAAGTCCATGGCAATTTGCTTCCATGGCTGTGTTGGACTAGCTACCTCCTGTAATTTTCCTGTGGGTTTGCCCATTTTCCTTTTTGCTGTGGCACACGTGGGGCATGTTCGCACATAAGCTTTCACGTCCGCACGCAACGATGGCCACCAAAACTTTCCCCTGACTAAGTGTAGTGTTTTTAGGAAGCCGAAGTGGCCTGCTGTTTTGTGGTCGTAGTGCATACTCAAAACCCTTTGTCTTAAGGATTCGGGAACATATGCTTTCTTGTCTTTCCAGCCCATGCCGTCTCGCTCCTCTAGCGTGTGTTTGTGCTCCACCCACCAAGTGTCAGTAACCGTTGCCGCTCTCAGGTCTCCTGCAAATGAATCACAGTCAGTCCTGTGCTTCGCGCTGCTGCGGGTGATAGCCAAATTCCCCTCTCCCCTGACCACTGGTGCCAGTTGTGTCTGCTCCTCCCCTGGTTAGGATGGGATTAGAGACTCAAAGATCTCCTCCATCTTGCCTTCATGCTGCGGCAGGCGCGAAAGCGTGTCCGCCAGGAGGTTTTTTCCCCCAGGGAAATATTTCAACGTGAAGTTGAACCTACTCAGGAACTCTGCCCATCTGAGATGCTTAGGGTTCAATTTTCTCGGGGATTTGAGGGCTTCCAAATTTTTATGATCCGTCCACACCTGAAACGGCTCAGCTGTCCCTTCCAAGAGGTGTCGCCACGTGCTTAACGCGTGTTTTACTGCGAATGCCTCTTTTTCCCAAACATGCCATCTTTTCTCCGTTTCATTAAATTTCCGAGAAATATAGGCACATGGTCTCAATTTCTCCCTGTCATCTGCTTGTAGCAAGATAGCCCCAACTGCATTGAGTGACGCGTCCGTGTGAATTACGAACGGTTTGTCAGGCTCAGGGTGCTTGAGGATGGGCTCCTCCGTGAACAATGCCTTTAGCTTATCTAAAGCTTCTTGGCATTCTTGGGTCCACACTAATTTCGTGCTTGGCGGTGGGGCTTTTGCGTTTTTCCCCTTGCCTTTTGTTTTCAGCAAGTCGGTTAGGGGTAGCGCAATTTGCGCAAAATCTTGGATGAACTGCCTGTAGAACCCAGCAAATCCCAAGAATGCTTGAAGCTGCCTGCGCGTTCGGGGGGGTTGCCACCCTAAAACCGCCTTGACTTTCTCGGGGTCCATTTCAATGCCCGCATTCGAGATGCGGTACCCCAAAAAGTCTAGTTTGTCCTTGTGAAACTCACACTTTTCCAGTTTGACAAACAATTTTGCTTCTAACAACTTTTCTAGCACCTTTTTGACCAGTTCCATGTGCTCTTCTAGGTTTTCCGAGAAAATTAAGATGTCATCTAAATATACAATTACCCCTTTGTACAAAAATTCATACAATACCTCATTTATGAATCTCATGAAGATTCCCGGTCCGCCCGCAATCCCAAACGGGAGCACCCGGTATTGAAATGATCCTAGTGGGCAATTGAACGCGGTTTTCCACTCATCCCCTTCCCTCATGCGTACCCTGTAATACGCTTCCCTTACGTCCAACTTCGTGAAGACCTTCCCTTTTGATAGTTGGGCTAACATGTCTTTCAGTAAGGGTAGGGGGTACTGGTTAGTGACTGAAATTGCATTGAGCCCCCGGTAGTCTGTGCACAACCACAGTGACCCATCTTTCTTTTTTCTAAATAACACTGGGGCCGCTAACGGGGAATTGGCTGGTTCAATGAAGCCTCGTGCCAAATTTTTATCAATGAACTTGCGGAGCTCTGCTAGTTCTTTCTGAGTCATGGCATACATCTTGGGTTTCGGGAACGGTGCCCCAGGGATGAGGTCTACCGTTGCATCTGACTGTCTATGGGGGGGCTCTTGGTCGCATTCTTGCTTACCAAACACTTCACTAACTGGGAGGTATTTTTCTGGGATCGCCTATGGATTGCTTTCATCCCCTTGTTCCCAATCCTCTTCCCAAAATTCCATCCCAGCTGCCCCCACTTCCCAGTCATCCACATCTCTTTCTTTGTGCATCCCCCCATGAGTTCCGTCCACAAAGTCAATTTCCCCGGAGACCCAATCCACCCTAGGATTTCTAGCTCTCAGCCATTTCAGTCCTAACACAATGGGTCTTGTTGCAATGGGGGCCACAATGAACCTCAAAGTTTCTTTGTGGTTTCCCAGTCATTTGTACTTCCTCCGTATAGTGCTCCACTGGCCCCCCTTTCATCTCAGAACCATCCAACTGACAAAAGGTAATGGGCGTTTTTAGTTCAAAAAGTCTCAGTCCCAAGTGGTCAGCCACGTCCGGGTGCATTAAACTCCTTGAGCAGCCCGAGTCTAGCATTGCCAACCCAGAGTACTTCCTCCTCCCCCCCCACAGCTTTTAGGCGTACCTGAATGTGCATTGTGGGGTTGTGGCAAATCTTCTCATTGCGCCCTTTTGTGAGGGCCTGCCCCGCTGCGCACTTTAGCACAGACTTTTCCTCGTTTCCCGCCATCTGCGATTCGTAGTTATATTCCTCGCTGTCACTGTCTTCGTCCACGTGTGTGGGGTGTCTCCATTTCGCCATGGCTGCCGCGGTGTCTTTACGTTTGTCCCTCACCTCCTTTTCTCTTTTCTTCTCTGGGGGTTTCTTGACTTCCGTTCGGGTGGGCTGTGTGGTGGGTTCAGGTTTCCTCTTCAAATGTTTGAACTTTTTAATGGTCCTCAGTTGTGTCTGGCTTTGCTCAATACGGCCTGCCAGTTGGATCCAGCCTTCTAATGTTTTTGGTTCTTCCCTCCCCACCATGAGCTCTAGTAAGTCTTGTCTCAGGCCGTACTGGAAGTATTCAATTTGGAATTCTTCCAGCCATTGCGGTAGTTCGCTAAGGATACTTTTGAACTCCATGGCATATTCTGCAACAGTACTTTTCCCCTGATCAAGGTTTCGGAGGCGCACTCTGGCCGACACTTTAGCCAGTGTGTCTTCGAACCGGGTCCGCAGAGCCTGCATGAACTGATTGAAATTGTGACGCGCGCTTGCCTTGGTATCATGCAGTTTCACGAGCCAGCTAGCCGCCTCCCCTTCCAAGAAGCAAGAAACTATCTGACCTTTGCTTCCTCTGTGTAAAAGTCGTTTTCAAATTCTTCCATGAACCCTTTTACGTGAGTTATGAAGCATGCTAATTTTTTGGGGTCTCCATCGAACTTCATTTTCAGCTCTCGCAACCCCACCGGTGCCTTCCTGCTGCCCAGCGACCTCCGTTATGGGTGGAGTTGTACGCGGTTGGTCCTGTGTGTTGAGACCCTTTTCTTCGTCTTCCTCCTCTGGTTCCTCCCCAGGCTCTGTTAGGTTACTATTCTCTTCGGAAGGGGGTGGACATGTTTTGTGTATCTGCCTCTCCCTCCCCTCCAGGAGTGTAATAAGCATATTAAGTCTCTCATTTAATTCCTCCACCCTGTAGTCCATGCGAGGTAATTTTTCTTCAACTGCCCCAATTCGTTGCGTTTGGGTGACACGCTTTTTAGTTTTCTGCTCTCTGCGTCCCTCCATCCCTTCACCCACTCCCATTGACCAGTCTGCTTTCACAGTTCCGTGGGTGGGTGGGTGGGTGAGTGGTGGGATTTTCATGTTATTTCCCATTCTTTTCCTTGTTTTTCTTTTTTCCTCTTTCTCTTTTTTCCCCTTTTTAGTAGTTTTTCATTTTCCAATTTTTTCCCATTCTTGTCTTCCTTGTTTTTCTTTTTTTCCACTTTTTTCCACATTCTTTTTTCTTCTTTTGTTTTTCCCATCTTTAGTCGTTTTTATCATTATTCCCCTTCTTATTTTTCTCGTATTTCTTTTTTTTCCATTTTATTCGTTTTTCCTGTTTTTTCCCATTCTTGTTTTTCTTGCTTTTCTTTTTTATCCTTTTTTATTTCCCCCCTTTTTAGTCGTTTTTCTCATTTTTCTCATTTTTCTTTTTTCCATTTTATTCATTTTTCCTGTTTTTTCCCATTCTTGTTTTTCTTTTCCCCCATTTTCTCTTTTTTCCCTATTTTTCTCATTCTTGTGTTCTCCCTCTTTAGTCGTTTTTCTCATTTTTCTCATTTTTCCCATTCTCATTTTTCTCATTTTTCTTTTTTCCCCAGTATTTTCTTTTTTCATGTTATTTCCCATTTTTCCCCTTGTTTTTCTTTTTTCCCCTTTCTCTTTTTTCCCTTTTTTCCCCTTTTTAGTAGTTTTTCTCATTTTTCTCATTTTTCCATTTTATTCGTCTTTCCTGTTTTTCCCCATACTTCTTTTTCTTGTTTTTTCCTTTTTATTCGTTTTTCCTGTTTATTTCCCATTCTTGTTTTTCTTTGTTCCACTTTCTCTTTTTCTTCTTTTGTTTATTCCCTCTTTAGTCGTTTTTATCATTTTTCCCCTTCTTATTTTTCTCATATTTCTTTTTTTCCATTTAATTCGTTTTTCCTGTTTTTTCCCATTCTTGTTTTTCTTGCTTTTCTTTTTTATCCTTTTTTATTTCCCCCCTTTTTAGTCATTTTTCTCATTTTTCTCATTTTTCTTTTTTCCATTTTATTCATTTTTCCTGTTTTTTCCCATTCTTGTTTTTCTTTTCCCCCCTTTTCTCTTTTTTCCCTATTTTTCCCATTCTTGTGTTCTCCCTCTTTAGTCGTTTTTCTCATTTTTCTCATTTTTCCCATTCTCATTTTTCTCATTTCTCTTTTTTCCCCAGTTTTTTCTTTTTTCATGTTATTTCCCATTTTTCCCCTTGTTTTTCTTTTTTCCCCTTTCCCTTTTTACCTTTTTTCCCCTTTTTAGTAGTTTTTCTCATTTTTCTCATTTTTCCATTTTATTCGTCTTTCCTGTTTTTCCCCATACTTCTTTTTCTTGTTTTTTTCCTTTTTATTCGTTTTTCCTGTTTATTTCCCATTCTTGTTTTTCTTTGTTCCACTTTCTCTTTTTCTTCTTTTGTTTATTCCCTCTTTAGTCGTTTTTATCATTTTTCCCCTTCTTATTTTTCTCATATTTCTTTTTTTCCATTTAATTCGTTTTTCCTGTTTTTTCCCATTCTTGTTTTTCTTGCTTTTCTTTTTTATCCTTTTTTATTTCCCCCCTCTTTAGTCGTTTTTCTCATTTTTCTCATTTTTCTTTTTTCCATTTTATTCATTTTTCCTGTTTTTTCCCATTCTTCTTTTTCTTTTCCCCCCTTTTCTCTTTTTTCCCTATTTTTCCCATTCTTGTTTTCTCCCTCTTTAGTCGTTTTTCTCATTTTTCTCATTTTTCCCATTCTCATTTTTCTCATTTTTCTTTTTTTCCAATTTTTTTCTTTTTTCATGTTATTTCCCATTTTTTTCCTTGTTTTTCTTTTTCACCCTTTCTCTTTTTTCTCTTTTCCCCCTTTTTAGTAGTTTTTCTCATTTTTCTCATTTTTCCGTTTTATTCGTTTTTCCTGTTTTTTCCCATACTTCTTTTTCTTCTTTTTGTTTTTTCCTTTTTATTCATTTTTCCTTTTTATTTCCCATTCTTGTTCTTCTTGTTTTTCTTTTTCCGCTTTCTCTTTTTCTTCTTCTTTTGTTTTTTCCCCTCTTTAGTCGTTTTTATCATTTTCCCCTTCTTATTTTTCTCGTATTTCTTTTTTTCCATTTTATTCGTTTTTCCTGTTTTTTCCCATTCTTGTTTTTCTTGCTTTTCTTTTTTATCCTTTTTTATTTCCCCCCTTTTTAGTCGTTTTTCTCATTTTTCTCATTTTTCTTTTTTCCATTTTATTCATTTTTCCTGTTTTTTCCCATTCTTGTTTTTCTTTTTCCCCCTTTTCTCTTTTTTCCCTATTTTTCCCATTCTTGTGTTCTCCCTCTTTAGTCGTTTTTCTCATTTTTTCTGGTTCTTGTCTTCCTTATTTTTCTTTTTTCCACTTTCTCTTTTTCTTCTTTTATTTTTTCCCTCTTTTGTCGTGTTTTCATTTTTCTCATTTTTCTTTTTTCCAGTTTATTCATTTTTCCTGCTTTTTCCCATTCTTGTTTTTCTTTTCCCCCATTTTCTCTTTTTTCCCTATTTTTCTCATTCTTGTGTTCTCCCTCTTTAGTCGTTTTTCTCATTTTTCTCATTTTTCCCATTCTCATTTTTCTCATTTTTCTTTTTTCCCCAGTATTTTCTTTTTTCATGTAATTTCCCATTTTTCCCCTTGTTTTTCTTTTTTCCCCTTTCTCTTTTTTCCCTTTTTTCCCCTTTTTAGTAGTTTTTCTCATTTTTCTCATTTTTCCATTTTATTCGTCTTTCCTGTTTTTCCCCATACTTCTTTTTCTTGTTTTTTTCCTTTTTATTCGTTTTTCCTGTTTATTTCCCATTCTTGTTTTTCTTTGTTCCACTTTCTCTTTTTCTTCTTTTGTTTATTCCCTCTTTAGTCGTTTTTATCATTTTTCCCCTTCTTATTTTTCTCATATTTCTTTTTTTCCATTTAATTCGTTTTTCCTGTTTTTTCCCATTCTTGTTTTTCTTGCTTTTCTTTTTTATCCTTTTTTATTTCCCCCCTTTTTAGTCGTTTTTCTCATTTTTCTCATTTTTCTTTTTTCCATTTTATTCATTTTTCCTGTTTTTTCCCATTCTTGTTTTTCTTTTTTCCCCTTTTCTCTTTTTTCCCTATTTTTCCCATTCTTGTTTTCTCCCTCTTTAGTCGTTTTTCTCATTTTTCTCATTTTTCCCATTCTCATTTTTCTCATTTTTCTTTTTTCCCCAGTATTTTCTTTTTTCATGTTATTTCCCATTTTTCCCCTTGTTTTTCTTTTTTCCCCTTTCTCTTTTTTCCCTTTTTTCCCCTTTTTAGTAGTTTTTCTCATTTTTCTCATTTTTCCATTTTATTCGTCTTTCCTGTTTTTCCCCATACTTCTTTTTCTTGTTTTTTCCTTTTTATTCGTTTTTCCTGTTTATTTCCCATTCTTGTTTTTCTTTGTTCCACTTTCTCTTTTTCTTCTTTTGTTTATTCCCTCTTTAGTCGTTTTTATCATTTTTCCCCTTCTTATTTTTCTCATATTTCTTTTTTTCCATTTAATTCGTTTTTCCTGTTTTTTCCCATTCTTGTTTTTCTTGCTTTTCTTTTTTATCCTTTTTTATTTCCCCCCTTTTTAGTCATTTTTCTCATTTTTCTCATTTTTCTTTTTTCCATTTTATTCATTTTTCCTGTTTTTTCCCATTCTTGTTTTTCTTTTCCCCCCTTTTCTCTTTTTTCCCTATTTTTCCCATTCTTGTGTTCTCCCTCTTTAGTCGTTTTTCTCATTTTTCTCATTTTTCCCATTCTCATTTTTCTCATTTTTCTTTTTTCCCCAGTTTTTTCTTTTTTCATGTTATTTCCCATTTTTCCCCTTGTTTTTCTTTTTTCCCCTTTCCCTTTTTACCTTTTTTCCCCTTTTTAGTAGTTTTTCTCATTTTTCTCATTTTTCCATTTTATTCGTCTTTCCTGTTTTTCCCCATACTTCTTTTTCTTGTTTTTTTCCTTTTTATTCGTTTTTCCTGTTTATTTCCCATTCTTGTTTTTCTTTGTTCCACTTTCTCTTTTTCTTCTTTTGTTTATTCCCTCTTTAGTCGTTTTTATCATTTTTCCCCTTCTTATTTTTCTCATATTTCTTTTTTTCCATTTAATTCGTTTTTCCTGTTTTTTCCCATTCTTGTTTTTCTTGCTTTTCTTTTTTATCCTTTTTTATTTCCCCCCTCTTTAGTCGTTTTTCTCATTTTTCTCATTTTTCTTTTTTCCATTTTATTCATTTTTCCTGTTTTTTCCCATTCTTGTTTTTCTTTTCCCCCCTTTTCTCTTTTTTCCCTATTTTTCCCATTCTTGTTTTCTCCCTCTTTAGTCGTTTTTCTCATTTTTCTCATTTTTCCCATTCTCATTTTTCTCATTTTTCTTTTTTTCCAATTTTTTTCTTTTTTCATGTTATTTCCCATTTTTTTCCTTGTTTTTCTTTTTCACCCTTTCTCTTTTTTCTCTTTTCCCCCTTTTTAGTAGTTTTTCTCATTTTTCTCATTTTTCCGTTTTATTCGTTTTTCCTGTTTTTTCCCATACTTCTTTTTCTTCTTTTTGTTTTTTCCTTTTTATTCATTTTTCCTTTTTATTTCCCATTCTTGTTCTTCTTGTTTTTCTTTTTCCGCTTTCTCTTTTTCTTCTTCTTTTGTTTTTTCCCCTCTTTAGTCGTTTTTATCATTTTCCCCTTCTTATTTTTCTCGTATTTCTTTTTTTCCATTTTATTCGTTTTTCCTGTTTTTTCCCATTCTTGTTTTTCTTGCTTTTCTTTTTTATCCTTTTTTATTTCCCCCCTTTTTAGTCGTTTTTCTCATTTTTCTCATTTTTCTTTTTTCCATTTTATTCATTTTTCCTGTTTTTTCCCATTCTTGTTTTTCTTTTTCCCCCTTTTCTCTTTTTTCCCTATTTTTCCCATTCTTGTGTTCTCCCTCTTTAGTCGTTTTTCTCATTTTTTCTGGTTCTTGTCTTCCTTATTTTTCTTTTTTCCACTTTCTCTTTTTCTTCTTTTATTTTTTCCCTCTTTTGTCGTGTTTTCATTTTTCTCATTTTTCTTTTTTCCAGTTTATTCATTTTTCCTGCTTTTTCCCATTCTTGTTTTTCTTTTCCCCCATTTTCTCTTTTTTCCCTATTTTTCTCATTCTTGTGTTCTCCCTCTTTAGTCGTTTTTCTCATTTTTCTCATTTTTCCCATTCTCATTTTTCTCATTTTTCTTTTTTCCCCAGTATTTTCTTTTTTCATGTTATTTCCCATTTTTCCCCTTGTTTTTCTTTTTTCCCCTTTCTCTTTTTTCCCTTTTTTCCCCTTTTTAGTAGTTTTTCTCATTTTTCTCATTTTTCCATTTTATTCGTCTTTCCTGTTTTTCCCCATACTTCTTTTTCTTGTTTTTTTCCTTTTTATTCGTTTTTCCTGTTTATTTCCCATTCTTGTTTTTCTTTGTTCCACTTTCTCTTTTTCTTCTTTTGTTTATTCCCTCTTTAGTCGTTTTTATCATTTTTCCCCTTCTTATTTTTCTCATATTTCTTTTTTTCCATTTAATTCGTTTTTCCTGTTTTTTCCCATTCTTGTTTTTCTTGCTTTTCTTTTTTATCCTTTTTTATTTCCCCCCTTTTTAGTCGTTTTTCTCATTTTTCTCATTTTTCTTTTTTCCATTTTATTCATTTTTCCTGTTTTTTCCCATTCTTGTTTTTCTTTTCCCCCCTTTTCTCTTTTTTCCCTATTTTTCCCATTCTTGTGTTCTCCCTCTTTAGTCGTTTTTCTCATTTTTCTCATTTTTCCCATTCTCATTTTTCTCATTTTTCTTTTTTCCCCAGTTTTTTCTTTTTTCATGTTATTTCCCATTTTTCCCCTTGTTTTTCTTTTTTCCCCTTTCTCTTTTTACCTTTTTTCCCCTTTTTAGTAGTTTTTCTCATTTTTCTCATTTTTCCATTTTATTCGTCTTTCCTGTTTTTCCCCATACTTCTTTTTCTTGTTTTTTTCCTTTTTATTCGTTTTTCCTGTTTATTTCCCATTCTTGTTTTTCTTTGTTCCACTTTCTCTTTTTCTTCTTTTGTTTATTCCCTCTTTAGTCGTTTTTATCATTTTTCCCCTTCTTATTTTTCTCATATTTCTTTTTTTCCATTTAATTCGTTTTTCCTGTTTTTCCCATTCTTGTTTTTCTTGCTTTTCTTTTTTATCCTTTTTTATTTCCCCCTTTTTAGTCGTTTTTCTCATTTTTCTCATTTTTCTTTTTTCCATTTTATTCATTTTTCCTGTTTTTTCCCATTCTTGTTTTTCTTTTCCCCCCTTTTCTCTTTTTTCCCTATTTTTCCCATTCTTGTTTTCTCCCTCTTTAGTCGTTTTTCTCATTTTTCTCATTTTTCCCATTCTCATTTTTCTCATTTTTCTTTTTTTCCCATTTTTTTCTTTTTTCATGTTATTTCCCATTTTTTTCCTTGTTTTTCTTTTTCACCCTTTCTCTTTTTTCTCTTTTTCCCCCTTTTTAGTAGTTTTTCTCATTTTTCTCATTTTTCCGTTTTATTCGTTTTTCCTGTTTTTTCCCATACTTCTTTTTCTTCTTTTTGTTTTTTCCTTTTTATTCATTTTTCCTTTTTATTTCCCATTCTTGTTCTTCTTGTTTTTCTTTTTCCGCTTTCTCTTTTTCTTCTTCTTTTGTTTTTTCCCTCTTTAGTCGTTTTTATCATTTTCCCCTTCTTATTTTTCTCGTATTTCTTTTTTTCCATTTTATTCGTTTTTCCTGTTTTTTCCCATTCTTGTTTTTCTTGCTTTTCTTATTTATCCTTTTTTATTTCCCCCCTTTTTAGTCGTTTTTCTCATTTTTCTCATTTTTCTTTTTTCCATTTTATTCATTTTTCCTTTTTTTCCCCATTCTTGTTTTTCTTTTCCCCCCTTTTCTCTTTTTTCCCTATTTTTCCCATTCTTGTGTTCTCCCTCTTTAGTCGTTTTTCTCATTTTTCTCATTTTTCCCATTCTCATTTTTCTCATTTTTCTTTTTCCCCCAGTTTTTTCTTTTTTCATGTTATTTCCCATTTTTCCCCTTGTTTTTCTTTTTTCCCCTTTCTCTTTTTCTTCTTCTTTTGTTTTTTTCCCTCTTTAGTCGTTTTTATCATTTTCCCCTTCTTATTTTTCTCGTATTTCTTTTTTTCCATTTTATTCGTTTTTCCTGTTTTTTCCCATTCTTGTTTTTCTTGCTTTTCTTTTTTATCCTTTTTTATTTCCCCCCTTTTTAGTCGTTTTTCTCATTTTTCTCATTTTTCTTTTTTCCATTTTATTCATTTTTCCTGTTTTTTCCCATTCTTGTTTTTCTTTTCCCCCCTTTTCTCTTTTTTCCCTATTTTTCCCATTCTTGTGTTCTCCCTCTTTAGTCGTTTTTCTCATTTTTCTCATTTTTCCCATTCTCATTTTTCTCATTTTTCTTTTTCCCCCAGTTTTTTCTTTTTTCATGTTATTTCCCATTTTTCCCCTTGTTTTTCTTTTTTCCCCTTTCTCTTTTTTCCCTTTTTTCCCCTTTTTAGTAGTTTTTCTCATTTTTCTCATTTTTCCATTTTATTCGTCTTTCCTGTTTTTCCCCATACTTCTTTTTCTTGTTTTTTTCCTTTTTATTCATTTTTCCTGTTTTTTCCCATTCTTGTTTTTCTTTTCCCCCCTTTTCTCTTTTTTCCCTATTTTTCCCATTCTTGTGTTCTCCCTCTTTAGTCGTTTTTCTCATTTTTCTCATTTTTCCCATTCTCATTATTCTCATTTTTCTTTTTTTCCCATTTTTTTCTTTTTTCATGTTATTTCCCATTTTTTTCCTTGTTTTTCTTTTTCACCCTTTCTCTTTTTTCTCTTTTCTCCCCTTTTTAGTAGTTTTTCTCATTTTTCTCATTTTTCCGTTTTATTAGTTTTTCCTGTTTTTTCCCATACTTCTTTTTCTTCTTTTTCTTTTTTCCTTTTTATTCATTTTTCCTTTTTATTTCTCATTTTTTCTTCATTGTTTTTCTCATTTTTTCCCTTCTCATTTTTCTCATTTTTCCATTTTATTCGTTTTTCCTGTTTTTTCCCATACTTCTTTTTCTTGTTTTTCTTTTTTCCTTTTATTCGTTTTTCCTGTTTATTTCCCATTCTGGTTTTTCTTGTTTTTCTTGTTTCCCCTTTTTTCCTTCTTTCTCTTTTTTCTTTTTCCCCCTTTTTAGTCATTTTTCTCATTTTTCTCATTTTTACCCTTCTCATTTTAGTTTTTTCCTTTTTATTCGTTTTTCCTGTTTATTTCCCATTCTTATTTTTATTGTTTTTCCTTGTTCCACTTTCTCTTTTTCTTCTTCTTTTGTTTTTTCCCTCTTTAGTCGTTTTTATCATTTTTCCCCTTCTTATTTTTCTCGTATTTCTTTTTTTCCATTTTATTCGTTTTTCCTGTTTTTTCCCATTCTTGTTTTTGTTGTTTTTCTTTTTCTCCTTTTTTATTTCCCCCCCTTTTAGTCGTTTTTCTTGTTTTTCTTATTTTTTTTCATTTTTACTTCTCATTTTTCTTTTTTTCTGTTACTTGTTTTTCCTGTTTTTCCCATTCTTCTTTCCCTTGTTTTTCTTTTTTCCCCCTTCTATTTCTTTTTTGTTTTTTCCCTCTTTAGTCGTTCTTCCCATTTTTCTCATTTTCTCTTTTTTCCATTTTTTTCTTTTTTCATGTTATTTCCCATTTTTTCATTGTTTTTCTTTTTTCCCCTTTTCTCTTTTTTCCCCTAATTTTCCCATTCTTGTTTCCTCCCTCTTTAGTCGTTTTTCTCATTTTTCTCATTTTTCCCATTCTCATTTTTCTCATTTTTCTTTTTTTCCCATTTTTTTCTTTTTTCATGTTATTTCCCATATTTTTCCTTGTTTTTCTTTTCCCCCTTTCTCTTTTTCTCATTTTCCCCCTTTTTAGTAGTTTTTCTCATTTTTCTCATTTTTCCATTTTATTCGTTTTTCCTGTTTTTTCCCATACTTCTTTTTCTTATTTTTCTTTTTTCCTTTTTATTCGTTTTTCCTGTTTATTTCCCATTCTTGTTTTTCTTGTTTTTCTTTTTCTCCTTTTGTATTTAACCCCCTTTTTAGTCATTTTTCTCGTTTTTTTCATTTTTACTTCTCATTTTTCTTTTTTTCTGTTACTTGTTTTTCCTGTTTTTCCCATTCTTCTTTCCCTTGTTTTTCTTTTTCCCCCCTTCTATTTCTTTTTTATTTCCCCCCTTTTTAGTCGTTTTTCTCATTTTTCTCATTTTTCTTTTTTCCATTTTATTCATTTTTCCTGTTTTTTCCCATTCTTGTTTTTCTTTTCCCCCCTTTTCTCTTTTTTCCCTATTTTTCCCATTCTTGTGTTCTCCCTCTTTAGTCGTTTTTCTCATTTTTCTCATTTTTCCCATTCTCATTTTTCTCATTTTTCTTTTTCCCCCAGTTTTTTCTTTTTTCATGTTATTTCCCATTTTTCCCCTTGTTTTTCTTTTTTCCCCTTTCTCTTTTTTCCCTTTTTTCCCCTTTTTAGTAGTTTTTCTCATTTTTCTCATTTTTCCATTTTATTCATCTTTCCTGTTTTTCCCCATACTTCTTTTTCTTGTTTTTTTCCTTTTTATTCATTTTTCCTGTTTTTTCCCATTCTTGTTTTTCTTTTCCCCCCTTTTCTCTTTTTTCCCTATTTTTCCCATTCTTGTGTTCTCCCTCTTTAGTCGTTTTTCTCATTTTTCTCATTTTTCCCATTCTCATTATTCTCATTTTTCTTTTTTTCCCATTTTTTTCTTTTTTCATGTTATTTCCCATTTTTTTCCTTGTTTTTCTTTTTCACCCTTTCTCTTTTTTCTCTTTTCCCCCCTTTTTAGTAGTTTTTCTCATTTTTCTCATTTTTCCGTTTTATTAGTTTTTCCTGTTTTTTCCCATACTTCTTTTTCTTCTTTTTCTTTTTTCCTTTTTATTCATTTTTCCTTTTTATTTCCCATTCTTGTTCTTATTGTTTTTCTTTTTCCGCTTTCTCTTTTTCTTCTTCTTTTGTTTTTTTCCCTCTTTAATCGTTTTTCCTATTTTTTCCCATTCTTGTCTTTCTTGTCTTTCTTTTATTCCACTTTTTTTCCACTTTCTTTTTTCTTCTTTTGTTTTTCCAATCTTTAGTCGTTTTTATCATTTTTCCCCTTCTTATTTTTCTCGTATTTCTTTTTTTCCATTTTATTCGTTTTTCCTGTTTTTTCCCATTCTTGTTTTTCTTGCTTTTCTTTTTTATCCTTTTTTATTTCCCCCCTTTTTAGTCGTTTTTCTCGTTTTTTTCATTTTTACTTCTCATTTTTCTTTTTTTCTGTTATTTGTTTTTCCCATTTTTCCCATTCTTCTTTCCCTTGTTTTTCTTTTTTCCCCCTTCTATTTCTTTTTTGTTTTTTCCTTCTTTACTCGTTCTTCCCATTTTTCTCATTATTCTTTTTTTTCCATTTTTTTCTTTTTTCATGTTATTTCCCATTTGTTTCCTTGTTTTTCTTTTTTCCCCTTTCTCTTTTTCCTCTTTTTTCCCCTTTTTAGTAGTTTTTCTCATTTTTCTCAATTTTCTTTTTTTCCATTTTGTTTCGTTTTTCCCATTTTTTCTGGTTCTTGTCTTCCTTATTTTTCTTTTTTCCACTTTCTCCTTTTGTTCTTTTATTTTTTCCCTCTTTAGTCGTTTTTTCATTTTTCTCATTTTTCTTTTTTCAAGTTTATTCGTCTTTCCTGTTTTTTCCCATACTTCTTTTTCTTGTTTTTCTTTTTTCCTTTTTATTCGTTTTTCCTGTTTATTTCCCATTCTGGTTTTTCTTGTTTTTCTTTGTTCCACTTTCTCTTTTTCTTCTTTTATTTTTTCCCTCTTTAGTCATTTTTTCATTTTTCTCATTTTTCTTTTTTCCATTTTATTTGTTTTTCCTGTTTTTTCCCATTCTTGTTTTTCTTGTTTCCCATTTTTCCTTCTTTCTCTTTTTCCTTTTCCCTCCTTTTTAATAGTTTTTCTCGTTCTTCTTGTTTTTCTCATTTTTTCTTCATTGTTTTTCTCATTTTTTCCCTTCTCATTTTTCTCATTTTTCCATTTTATTCGTTTTTCCTGTTTTTTCCCATTCTTGTTTTTCTTGTTTTTTTCCTTTTTATTCGTTTTTCCTGTTTATTTCCCATTCTTGTTTTTCTTTGTTCCACTTTCTCTTTTTCTTCTTTTGTTTATTCCCTCTTTAGTCGTTTTTATCATTTTTCCCCTTCTTATTTTTCTCATATTTCTTTTTTTCCATTTAATTCGTTTTTCCTGTTTTTTCCCATTCTTGTTTTTCTTGCTTTTCTTTTTTATCCTTTTTTATTTCCCCCCTTTTTAGTCGTTTTTCTCATTTTTCTCATTTTTCTTTTTTCCATTTTATTCATTTTTCCTGTTTTTTCCCATTCTTGTTTTTCTTTTCCCCCCTTTTCTCTTTTTTCCCTATTTTTCCCATTCTTGTGTTCTCCCTCTTTAGTCGTTTTTCTCATTTTTCTCATTTTTCCCATTCTCATTTTTCTCATTTTTCTTTTTTCCCCAGTTTTTTCTTTTTTCATGTTATTTCCCATTTTTCCCCTTGTTTTTCTTTTTTCCCCTATCTCTTTTTACCTTTTTTCCCCTTTTTAGTAGTTTTTCTCATTTTTCTCATTTTTCCATTTTATTCGTCTTTCCTGTTTTTCCCCATACTTCTTTTTCTTGTTTTTTTCCTTTTTATTCGTTTTTCCTGTTTATTTCCCATTCTTGTTTTTCTTTGTTCCACTTTCTCTTTTTCTTCTTTTGTTTATTCCCTCTTTAGTCGTTTTTATCATTTTTCCCCTTCTTATTTTTCTCATATTTCTTTTTTTCCATTTAATTCGTTTTTCCTGTTTTTCCCATTCTTGTTTTTCTTGCTTTTCTTTTTTATCCTTTTTTATTTCCCCCTTTTTAGTCGTTTTTCTCATTTTTCTCATTTTTCTTTTTTCCATTTTATTCATTTTTCCTGTTTTTTCCCATTCTTGTTTTTCTTTTCCCCCCTTTTCTCTTTTTTCCCTATTTTTCCCATTCTTGTTTTCTCCCTCTTTAGTCGTTTTTCTCATTTTTCTCATTTTTCCCATTCTCATTTTTCTCATTTTTCTTTTGTTCCCATTTTTTTCTTTTTTCATGTTATTTCCCATTTTTTTCCTTGTTTTTCTTTTTCACCCTTTCTCTTTTTTCTCTTTTTCCCCCTTTTTAGTAGTTTTTCTCATTTTTCTCATTTTTCCGTTTTATTCGTTTTTCCTGTTTTTTCCCATACTTCTTTTTCTTCTTTTTGTTTTTTCCTTTTTATTCATTTTTCCTTTTTATTTCCCATTCTTGTTCTTCTTGTTTTTCTTTTTCCGCTTTCTCTTTTTCTTCTTCTTTTGTTTTTTCCCTCTTTAGTCGTTTTTATCATTTTCCCCTTCTTATTTTTCTCGTATTTCTTTTTTTCCATTTTATTCGTTTTTCCTGTTTTTTCCCATTCTTGTTTTTCTTGCTTTTCTTATTTATCCTTTTTTATTTCCCCCCTTTTTAGTCGTTTTTCTCATTTTTCTCATTTTTCTTTTTTCCATTTTATTCATTTTTCCTTTTTTTCCCCATTCTTGTTTTTCTTTTCCCCCCTTTTCTCTTTTTCCCCTATTTTTCCCATTCTTGTGTTCTCCCTCTTTAGTCGTTTTTCTCATTTTTCTCATTTTTCCCATTCTCATTTTTCTCATTTTTCTTTTTCCCCCAGTTTTTTCTTTTTTCATGTTATTTCCCATTTTTCCCCTTGTTTTTCTTTTTTCCCCTTTCTCTTTTTCTTCTTCTTTTGTTTTTTTCCCTCTTTAGTCGTTTTTATCATTTTCCCCTTCTTATTTTTCTCGTATTTCTTTTTTTCCATTTTATTCGTTTTTCCTGTTTTTTCCCATTCTTGTTTTTGTTGTTTTTCTTTTTCTCCTTTTTTATTTCCCCCCCTTTTAGTCGTTTTTCTTGTTTTTCTTATTTTTTTTCATTTTTACTTCTCATTTTTCTTTTTTTCTGTTACTTGTTTTTCCTGTTTTTCCCATTCTTCTTTCCCTTGTTTTTCTTTTTTCCCCCTTCTATTTCTTTTTTGTTTTTTCCCTCTTTAGTCGTTCTTCCCATTTTTCTCATTTTCTCTTTTTTCCATTTTTTTCTTTTTTCATGTTATTTCCCATTTTTTCATTGTTTTTCTTTTTTCCCCTTTTCTCTTTTTTCCCCTAATTTTCCCATTCTTGTTTCCTCCCTCTTTAGTCGTTTTTCTCATTTTTCTCATTTTTCCCATTCTCATTTTTCTCATTTTTCTTTTTTTCCCATTTTTTTCTTTTTTCATGTTATTTCCCATATTTTTCCTTGTTTTTCTTTTCCCCCTTTCTCTTTTTCTCATTTTCCCCCTTTTTAGTAGTTTTTCTCATTTTTCTCATTTTTCCATTTTATTCGTTTTTCCTGTTTTTTCCCATACTTCTTTTTCTTATTTTTCTTTTTTCCTTTTTATTCGTTTTTCCTGTTTATTTCCCATTCTTGTTTTTCTTGTTTTTCTTTTTCTCCTTTTGTATTTAACCCCCTTTTTAGTCATTTTTCTCGTTTTTTTCATTTTTACTTCTCATTTTTCTTTTTTTCTGTTACTTGTTTTTCCTGTTTTTCCCATTCTTCTTTCCCTTGTTTTTCTTTTTCCCCCCTTCTATTTCTTTTTTATTTCCCCCCTTTTTAGTCGTTTTTCTCATTTTTCTCATTTTTCTTTTTTCCATTTTATTCATTTTTCCTGTTTTTTCCCATTCTTGTTTTTCTTTTCCCCCCTTTTCTCTTTTTTCCCTATTTTTCCCATTCTTGTGTTCTCCCTCTTTAGTCGTTTTTCTCATTTTTCTCATTTTTCCCATTCTCATTTTTCTCATTTTTCTTTTCCCCCCAGTTTTTTCTTTTTTCATGTTATTTCCCATTTTTCCCCTTGTTTTTCTTTTTTCCCCTTTCTCTTTTTTCCCTTTTTTCCCCTTTTTAGTAGTTTTTCTCATTTTTCTCATTTTTCCATTTTATTCATCTTTCCTGTTTTTCCCCATACTTCTTTTTCTTGTTTTTTTCCTTTTTATTCATTTTTCCTGTTTTTTCCCATTCTTGTTTTTCTTTTCCCCCCTTTTCTCTTTTTTCCCTATTTTTCCCATTCTTGTGTTCTCCCTCTTTAGTCGTTTTTCTCATTTTTCTCATTTTTCCCATTCTCATTATTCTCATTTTTCTTTTTTTCCCATTTTTTTCTTTTTTCATGTTATTTCCCATTTTTTTCCTTGTTTTTCTTTTTCACCCTTTCTCTTTTTTCTCTTTTCCCCCCTTTTTAGTAGTTTTTCTCATTTTTCTCATTTTTCCGTTTTATTAGTTTTTCCTGTTTTTTCCCATACTTCTTTTTCTTCTTTTTCTTTTTTCCTTTTTATTCATTTTTCCTTTTTATTTCCCATTCTTGTTCTTATTGTTTTTCTTTTTCCGCTTTCTCTTTTTCTTCTTCTTTTGTTTTTTTCCCTCTTTAATCGTTTTTCCTATTTTTTCCCATTCTTGTCTTTCTTGTCTTTCTTTTATTCCACTTTTTTTCCACTTTCTTTTTTCTTCTTTTGTTTTTCCAATCTTTAGTCGTTTTTATCATTTTTCCCCTTCTTATTTTTCTCGTATTTCTTTTTTTCCATTTTATTCGTTTTTCCTGTTTTTTCCCATTCTTGTTTTTCTTGCTTTTCTTTTTTATCCTTTTTTATTTCCCCCCTTTTTAGTCGTTTTTCTCGTTTTTTTCATTTTTACTTCTCATTTTTCTTTTTTTCTGTTATTTGTTTTTCCCATTTTTCCCATTCTTCTTTCCCTTGTTTTTCTTTTTTCCCCCTTCTATTTCTTTTTTGTTTTTTCCTTCTTTACTCGTTCTTCCCATTTTTCTCATTATTCTTTTTTTTCCATTTTTTTCTTTTTTCATGTTATTTCCCATTTGTTTCCTTGTTTTTCTTTTTTCCCCTTTCTCTTTTTCCTCTTTTTTCCCCTTTTTAGTAGTTTTTCTCATTTTTCTCAATTTTCTTTTTTTCCATTTTGTTTCGTTTTTCCCATTTTTTCTGGTTCTTGTCTTCCTTATTTTTCTTTTTTCCACTTTCTCCTTTTGTTCTTTTATTTTTTCCCTCTTTAGTCGTTTTTTCATTTTTCTCATTTTTCTTTTTTCAAGTTTATTCGTCTTTCCTGTTTTTTCCCATACTTCTTTTTCTTGTTTTTCTTTTTTCCTTTTTATTCGTTTTTCCTGTTTATTTCCCATTCTGGTTTTTCTTGTTTTTCTTTGTTCCACTTTCTCTTTTTCTTCTTTTATTTTTTCCCTCTTTAGTCATTTTTTCATTTTTCTCATTTTTCTTTTTTCCATTTTATTTGTTTTTCCTGTTTTTTCCCATTCTTGTTTTTCTTGTTTCCCATTTTTCCTTCTTTCTCTTTTTCCTTTTCCCTCCTTTTTAATAGTTTTTCTCGTTCTTCTTGTTTTTCTCATTTTTTCTTCATTGTTTTTCTCATTTTTTCCCTTCTCATTTTTCTCATTTTTCCATTTTATTCGTTTTTCCTGTTTTTTCCCATTCTTGTTTTTCTTGTTTTTTTCCTTTTTATTCGTTTTTCCTGTTTATTTCCCATTCTTGTTTTTCTTTGTTCCACTTTCTCTTTTTCTTCTTTTGTTTATTCCCTCTTTAGTCGTTTTTATCATTTTTCCCCTTCTTATTTTTCTCATATTTCTTTTTTTCCATTTAATTCGTTTTTCCTGTTTTTTCCCATTCTTGTTTTTCTTGCTTTTCTTTTTTATCCTTTTTTATTTCCCCCCTTTTTAGTCGTTTTTCTCATTTTTCTCATTTTTCTTTTTTCCATTTTATTCATTTTTCCTGTTTTTTCCCATTCTTGTTTTTCTTTTCCCCCCTTTTCTCTTTTTTCCCTATTTTTCCCATTCTTGTGTTCTCCCTCTTTAGTCGTTTTTCTCATTTTTCTCATTTTTCCCATTCTCATTTTTCTCATTTTTCTTTTTTCCCCAGTTTTTTCTTTTTTCATGTTATTTCCCATTTTTCCCCTTGTTTTTCTTTTTTCCCCTTTCTCTTTTTACCTTTTTTCCCCTTTTTAGTAGTTTTTCTCATTTTTCTCATTTTTCCATTTTATTCGTCTTTCCTGTTTTTCCCCATACTTCTTTTTCTTGTTTTTTTCCTTTTTATTCGTTTTTCCTGTTTTTCCCATTCTTGTTTTTCTTGCTTTTCTTTTTTATCCTTTTTTATTTCCCCCTTTTTAGTCGTTTTTCTCATTTTTCTCATTTTTCTTTTTTCCATTTTATTCATTTTTCCTGTTTTTTCCCATTCTTGTTTTTCTTTTCCCCCCTTTTCTCTTTTTTCCCTATTTTTCCCATTCTTGTTTTCTCCCTCTTTAGTCGTTTTTCTCATTTTTCTCATTTTTCCCATTCTCATTTTTCTCATTTTTCTTTTTTTCCCATTTTTTTCTTTTTTCATGTTATTTCCCATTTTTTTCCTTGTTTTTCTTTTTCACCCTTTCTCTTTTTTCTCTTTTTCCCCCTTTTTAGTAGTTTTTCTCATTTTTCTCATTTTTCCGTTTTATTCGTTTTTCCTGTTTTTTCCCATACTTCTTTTTCTTCTTTTTGTTTTTTCCTTTTTATTCATTTTTCCTTTTTATTTCCCATTCTTGTTCTTCTTGTTTTTCTTTTTCCGCTTTCTCTTTTTCTTCTTCTTTTGTTTTTTCCCTCTTTAGTCGTTTTTATCATTTTCCCCTTCTTATTTTTCTCGTATTTCTTTTTTTCCATTTTATTCGTTTTTCCTGTTTTTTCCCATTCTTGTTTTTCTTGCTTTTCTTATTTATCCTTTTTTATTTCCCCCCTTTTTAGTCGTTTTTCTCATTTTTCTCATTTTTCTTTTTTCCATTTTATTCATTTTTCCTTTTTTTCCCCATTCTTGTTTTTCTTTTCCCCCCTTTTCTCTTTTTTCCCTATTTTTCCCATTCTTGTGTTCTCCCTCTTTAGTCGTTTTTCTCATTTTTCTCATTTTTCCCATTCTCATTTTTCTCATTTTTCTTTTTCCCCCAGTTTTTTCTTTTTTCATGTTATTTCCCATTTTTCCCCTTGTTTTTCTTTTTTCCCCTTTCTCTTTTTCTTCTTCTTTTGTTTTTTTCCCTCTTTAGTCGTTTTTATCATTTTCCCCTTCTTATTTTTCTCGTATTTCTTTTTTTCCATTTTATTCGTTTTTCCTGTTTTTTCCCATTCTTGTTTTTCTTGCTTTTCTTTTTTATCCTTTTTTATTTCCCCCCTTTTTAGTCGTTTTTCTCATTTTTCTCATTTTTCTTTTTTCCATTTTATTCATTTTTCCTGTTTTTTCCCATTCTTGTTTTTCTTTTCCCCCCTTTTCTCTTTTTTCCCTATTTTTCCCATTCTTGTGTTCTCCCTCTTTAGTCGTTTTTCTCATTTTTCTCATTTTTCCCATTCTCATTTTTCTCATTTTTCTTTTTCCCCCAGTTTTTTCTTTTTTCATGTTATTTCCCATTTTTCCCCTTGTTTTTCTTTTTTCCCCTTTCTCTTTTTTCCCTTTTTTCCCCTTTTTAGTAGTTTTTCTCATTTTTCTCATTTTTCCATTTTATTCGTCTTTCCTGTTTTTCCCCATACTTCTTTTTCTTGTTTTTTTCCTTTTTATTCATTTTTCCTGTTTTTTCCCATTCTTGTTTTTCTTTTCCCCCCTTTTCTCTTTTTTCCCTATTTTTCCCATTCTTGTGTTCTCCCTCTTTAGTCGTTTTTCTCATTTTTCTCATTTTTCCCATTCTCATTATTCTCATTTTTCTTTTTTTCCCATTTTTTTCTTTTTTCATGTTATTTCCCATTTTTTTCCTTGTTTTTCTTTTTCACCCTTTCTCTTTTTTCTCTTTTCTCCCCTTTTTAGTAGTTTTTCTCATTTTTCTCATTTTTCCGTTTTATTAGTTTTTCCTGTTTTTTCCCATACTTCTTTTTCTTCTTTTTCTTTTTTCCTTTTTATTCATTTTTCCTTTTTATTTCTCATTTTTTCTTCATTGTTTTTCTCATTTTTTCCCTTCTCATTTTTCTCATTTTTCCATTTTATTCGTTTTTCCTGTTTTTTCCCATACTTCTTTTTCTTGTTTTTCTTTTTTCCTTTTATTCGTTTTTCCTGTTTATTTCCCTTTCTGGTTTTTCTTGTTTTTCTTGTTTCCCCTTTTTTCCTTCTTTCTCTTTTTTCTTTTTCCCCCTTTTTAGTCATTTTTCTCATTTTTCTCATTTTTACCCTTCTCATTTTAGTTTTTTCCTTTTTATTCGTTTTTCCTGTTTATTTCCCATTCTTATTTTTATTGTTTTTCCTTGTTCCAATTTCTCTTTTTCTTCTTCTTTTGTTTTTTCCCTCTTTAGTCGTTTTTATCATTTTTCCCCTTCTTATTTTTCTCGTATTTCTTTTTTTCCATTTTATTCGTTTTTCCTGTTTTTTCCCATTCTTGTTTTTGTTGTTTTTCTTTTTCTCCTTTTTTATTTCCCCCCCTTTTAGTCGTTTTTCTTGTTTTTCTTATTTTTTTTCATTTTTACTTCTCATTTTTCTTTTTTTCTGTTACTTGTTTTTCCTGTTTTTCCCATTCTTCTTTCCCTTGTTTTTCTTTTTTCCCCCTTCTATTTCTTTTTTGTTTTTTCCCTCTTTAGTCGTTCTTCCCATTTTTCTCATTTTCTCTTTTTTCCATTTTTTTCTTTTTTCATGTTATTTCCCATTTTTTCATTGTTTTTCTTTTTTCCCCTTTTCTCTTTTTTCCCCTAATTTTCCCATTCTTGTTTCCTCCCTCTTTAGTCGTTTTTCTCATTTTTCTCATTTTTCCCATTCTCATTTTTCTCATTTTTCTTTTTTTCCCATTTTTTTCTTTTTTCATGTTATTTCCCATATTTTTCCTTGTTTTTCTTTTCCCCCTTTCTCTTTTTCTCATTTTCCCCCTTTTTAGTAGTTTTTCTCATTTTTCTCATTTTTCCATTTTATTCGTTTTTCCTGTTTTTTCCCATACTTCTTTTTCTTATTTTTCTTTTTTCCTTTTTATTCGTTTTTCCTGTTTATTTCCCATTCTTGTTTTTCTTGTTTTTCTTTTTCTCCTTTTGTATTTAACCCCCTTTTTAGTCATTTTTCTCGTTTTTTTCATTTTTACTTCTCATTTTTCTTTTTTTCTGTTACTTGTTTTTCCTGTTTTTCCCATTCTTCTTTCCCTTGTTTTTCTTTTTCCCCCCTTCTATTTCTTTTTTATTTCCCCCCTTTTTAGTCGTTTTTCTCATTTTTCTCATTTTTCTTTTTTCCATTTTATTCATTTTTCCTGTTTTTTCCCATTCTTGTTTTTCTTTTCCCCCCTTTTCTCTTTTTTCCCTATTTTTCCCATTCTTGTGTTCTCCCTCTTTAGTCGTTTTTCTCATTTTTCTCATTTTTCCCATTCTCATTTTTCTCATTTTTCTTTTCCCCCCAGTTTTTTCTTTTTTCATGTTATTTCCCATTTTTCCCCTTGTTTTTCTTTTTTCCCCTTTCTCTTTTTTCCCTTTTTTCCCCTTTTTAGTAGTTTTTCTCATTTTTCTCATTTTTCCATTTTATTCATCTTTCCTGTTTTTCCCCATACTTCTTTTTCTTGTTTTTTTCCTTTTTATTCATTTTTCCTGTTTTTTCCCATTCTTGTTTTTCTTTTCCCCCCTTTTCTCTTTTTTCCCTATTTTTCCCATTCTTGTGTTCTCCCTCTTTAGTCGTTTTTCTCATTTTTCTCATTTTTCCCATTCTCATTATTCTCATTTTTCTTTTTTTCCCATTTTTTTCTTTTTTCATGTTATTTCCCATTTTTTTCCTTGTTTTTCTTTTTCACCCTTTCTCTTTTTTCTCTTTTCCCCCCTTTTTAGTAGTTTTTCTCATTTTTCTCATTTTTCCGTTTTATTAGTTTTTCCTGTTTTTTCCCATACTTCTTTTTCTTCTTTTTCTTTTTTCCTTTTTATTCATTTTTCCTTTTTATTTCCCATTCTTGTTCTTATTGTTTTTCTTTTTCCGCTTTCTCTTTTTCTTCTTCTTTTGTTTTTTTCCCTCTTTAATCGTTTTTCCTATTTTTTCCCATTCTTGTCTTTCTATTTCTTTTTTTCCATTTTATTCGTTTTTCCTGTTTTTTCCCATTCTTGTTTTTCTTGCTTTTCTTATTTATCCTTTTTTATTTCCCCCCTTTTTAGTCGTTTTTCTCATTTTTCTCATTTTTCTTTTTTCCATTTTATTCATTTTTCCTTTTTTTCCCCATTCTTGTTTTTCTTTTCCCCCCTTTTCTCTTTTTTCCCTATTTTTCCCATTCTTGTGTTCTCCCTCTTTAGTCGTTTTTCTCATTTTTCTCATTTTTCCCATTCTCATTTTTCTCATTTTTCTTTTTCCCCCAGTTTTTTCTTTTTTCATGTTATTTCCCATTTTTCCCCTTGTTTTTCTTTTTTCCCCTTTCTCTTTTTCTTCTTCTTTTGTTTTTTTCCCTCTTTAGTCGTTTTTATCATTTTCCCCTTCTTATTTTTCTCGTATTTCTTTTTTTCCATTTTATTCGTTTTTCCTGTTTTTTCCCATTCTTGTTTTTCTTGCTTTTCTTTTTTATCCTTTTTTATTTCCCCCCTTTTTAGTCGTTTTTCTCATTTTTCTCATTTTTCTTTTTTCCATTTTATTCATTTTTCCTGTTTTTTCCCATTCTTGTTTTTCTTTTCCCCCCTTTTCTCTTTTTTCCCTATTTTTCCCATTCTTGTGTTCTCCCTCTTTAGTCGTTTTTCTCATTTTTCTCATTTTTCCCATTCTCATTTTTCTCATTTTTCTTTTTCCCCCAGTTTTTTCTTTTTTCATGTTATTTCCCATTTTTCCCCTTGTTTTTCTTTTTTCCCCTTTCTCTTTTTTCCCTTTTTTCCCCTTTTTAGTAGTTTTTCTCATTTTTCTCATTTTTCCATTTTATTCGTCTTTCCTGTTTTTCCCCATACTTCTTTTTCTTGTTTTTTTCCTTTTTATTCATTTTTCCTGTTTTTTCCCATTCTTGTTTTTCTTTTCCCCCCTTTTCTCTTTTTTCCCTATTTTTCCCATTCTTGTGTTCTCCCTCTTTAGTCGTTTTTCTCATTTTTCTCATTTTTCCCATTCTCATTATTCTCATTTTTCTTTTTTTCCCATTTTTTTCTTTTTTCATGTTATTTCCCATTTTTTTCCTTGTTTTTCTTTTTCACCCTTTCTCTTTTTTCTCTTTTCTCCCCTTTTTAGTAGTTTTTCTCATTTTTCTCATTTTTCCGTTTTATTAGTTTTTCCTGTTTTTTCCCATACTTCTTTTTCTTCTTTTTCTTTTTTCCTTTTTATTCATTTTTCCTTTTTATTTCTCATTTTTTCTTCATTGTTTTTCTCATTTTTTCCCTTCTCATTTTTCTCATTTTTCCATTTTATTCGTTTTTCCTGTTTTTTCCCATACTTCTTTTTCTTGTTTTTCTTTTTTCCTTTTATTCGTTTTTCCTGTTTATTTCCCATTCTGGTTTTTCTTGTTTTTCTTGTTTCCCCTTTTTTCCTTCTTTCTCTTTTTTCTTTTTCCCCCTTTTTAGTCATTTTTCTCATTTTTCTCATTTTTACCCTTCTCATTTTAGTTTTTTCCTTTTTATTCGTTTTTCCTGTTTATTTCCCATTCTTATTTTTATTGTTTTTCCTTGTTCCACTTTCTCTTTTTCTTCTTCTTTTGTTTTTTCCCTCTTTAGTCGTTTTTATCATTTTTCCCCTTCTTATTTTTCTCGTATTTCTTTTTTTCCATTTTATTCGTTTTTCCTGTTTTTTCCCATTCTTGTTTTTGTTGTTTTTCTTTTTCTCCTTTTTTATTTCCCCCCCTTTTAGTCGTTTTTCTTGTTTTTCTTATTTTTTTTCATTTTTACTTCTCATTTTTCTTTTTTTCTGTTACTTGTTTTTCCTGTTTTTCCCATTCTTCTTTCCCTTGTTTTTCTTTTTTCCCCCTTCTATTTCTTTTTTGTTTTTTCCCTCTTTAGTCGTTCTTCCCATTTTTCTCATTTTCTCTTTTTTCCATTTTTTTCTTTTTTCATGTTATTTCCCATTTTTTCATTGTTTTTCTTTTTTCCCCTTTTCTCTTTTTTCCCCTAATTTTCCCATTCTTGTTTCCTCCCTCTTTAGTCGTTTTTCTCATTTTTCTCATTTTTCCCATTCTCATTTTTCTCATTTTTCTTTTTTTCCCATTTTTTTCTTTTTTCATGTTATTTCCCATATTTTTCCTTGTTTTTCTTTTCCCCCTTTCTCTTTTTCTCATTTTCCCCCTTTTTAGTAGTT